>CM023450.1:152506527-153096879 GCA_013339765.2 Haemaphysalis longicornis | reverse complement strand
TCGAATGGTATCTTTTTTAGGCCTTCACGTTGATTTGTGATGCGTGTGATGAGAGGAGTGAGTTGGGGGACAGTAGCTCGTATCTGGAGAAACGGATCTTTTGAAGAGGAATTTCGGCAGGAAAGTGCTAACGTTGTATGGCAGCAGCTCTTGAGAATTTTGAAGGTGGTGCTGTGGTTAAGGTTACGCATGCGTTTTGTATGCCCGCTGCAGGCACCATTCACACCTTGTGGGATCGGCCGCCAACTAGCACCATTGAAAATACGTTGTCAAGCGCATTCTGCATACAGACACGGGGCCTGAACTTAATCTGTGCCGGGTGGTACCACCGAAAAATCTACATCCTCCATTGAAGTGGGGCGGCCAGAATGCGCTTCAACAGTTTAGACACGCCACACGTGAACGCGATTCGACGTAAATTAGGCAGTTGGTTGAGTGGCTTGCCGATATTTAGTTTCGGCACGCTGTCAGACAGGAGCTACGATTCTAGTATTTGGCCAGAGAGCCACACCGTGTTGATTGAGTCGAGGAGACTTGTGAGTGCTGGATCGTCGTGGTTCTTATAAAATTCGTGCGTAACTCCATCTGGTGCGGAAGTCATACGATGTTTTGCCTGATCAATCACAACAAGAAACTTGGCTATAGTGAAAGGCTATGGCATTCCATAGATTGCATAATCACCAGTCGAGCATTAGGCTCCCTAGGCAAAAGTATGGGACAGGCAGCGTTGGGCTATCAGGTAGTGTTGGAAAGTCGCAGAGAGGTTAGCCATCCCGATCGTAGGCGTGGCGCATGACCGCTATAAGGGCGAACATTGCATGACACCACAACTATTGCGCACTGAGACAGTTGTACTTTCAGCGCAACCACTCCTCACCAATCTATACACCACTCGGCTAAGGTGAGCCGAGTTTGCGGACAATCCGCAGTTACATAGATAGCGGCTTCCCAGGCGGAGACGCATTGGAGCCACTATGCTGATCATGTACGGATGGCGTAGCGTAAGCATTAAAATTTGGAAGGGATGAAGAGAATTGGCCTCTTGTAGCGGGAAAAGCGGTAGGTGGCCGATGAGACGGTGCGGGAGGGCCTACATTTATTTACAGTTGCGTTGTGGCGACAACATGGGCCCGAGAATCAGGGAGCGCCCGTGAACTGCGGCCGAGCAGCCCGGAGGCCATCATGTTCTGCACTGCGTCATCATCTCCAATAATGATCATGATAGGGCGTGGCTGTTGGCGGTGATGATGCCGCCACCAGGCTCTGCTACCGCATCGCTGTGGCCCGTGAGGCATGGCGGGGCCATCATTGTAGTGGCATTGTTGCTGCACTCCAATGCTCTCGCTGTAAACGAGCTGGTGCTAGGCAGGAGGACCGTGACATTCGTGAGGCAAGGCTCAACGGCTGGCGCGGGTGATTTGTGGAACCGACCGGAGAGCGCAAGGATGAAGGCCATGATCTCGTCGTAAGGCCGTGCTCCAGGTTCCGGTAAGCTGGAGGCCAGGTTGGAAGGCAGCAGCTCGCGGATCAGGAAGTAACGGTCCTGCTGCAGCGTGACACCATAGAGGTCGAAGAAACACTCCATCTGGCAAAACCACACCTTGGGGTTATCGGGGAAGAACGGCGGGCGAGGTAGCAAATCCGCCGTACTAAGCGAGAGGGTCAGCTTGCCGGGAGTCCAGTGGTTGGGTGCAGCGAGCGTGGAGGGGGTCAAGGTGGACGACCGACATTCACTGAAGCCTAGTGGTGATGTAACACAGCGCCGTGTACCGGCCATAAGCTCGTCACAAGCACACTGGGAAGATTGCGAGCCTTTTAACGCTTTTCCCGTTCCAAAGCGTGGCGTGGCGGGTGAGGACGCAGCGGGGTGGAGTGATGCCGAGTCATTAAGGCAAGCAGGGCTCGCACCGACACGCCCCATGACAAGGATCTCAAGGTCGTCAAAGGGTTGCTCACTGTATTCGATGATGTCTATGCGAAGGTCTTTTGGAAGCAACGCTGTGGCAATGCGGTACCGCTCAGCCTGCGATTCAATGCGCTGTAGCTCAAAGTGCGGCGCCATGTCACGGAACCAAGCTCCGGGATGACGGTGCTCGAAGGTCGTGTAGGGGGTGAGATTGTAGACGAAGCGGGCCTCCATGCTGCAAACGCCCAGGTCACCAATTATCTAGGCGGCCGATAAGACGGTGCGGCAGGGCCTACATTTATTTACAGTGGCGTTGTGGCGACATCATGGGCCCGAGAATCAGGGAGCGCCTGTGGAGTGCCGCCGAGCAGTGCGGGGGCCATGATGTTCTCAGCAGCGTCATCATCTCCAATAATGATGATGATAGGGCGCGGCCGTTGGCAACGATGATGCCGCCAAAAGCCCAAGCTCGTGGTTTGCTTAAGCGAATGGGCTCACAAAGCTCACCAATCCTTCTTGTGATTCCGCGACAGTTCTATTGCACTATATATTATGCCGCAGGCATAGTGAAATGAGACAGCCTATTTGTGCTGCCAATACTGGCACCACGTCCTGTCGCTGCTGCACCACAAACTGTAGACGTCCATGGTGGGTGAGAGCAGAAGGGACTGGCTTTGGTTGGTTTATGCTTGATGGTGTGAAGCGGGTCTGATGTACCGGTCTTGTTGCGATAGAGGCTGACGGTCTGGCGGATTAATTAGAAGGGCACGGCAGTGTGTGAACTAGTCACCTGAGCTTGCTGCAGTAACACAAACTGTTGGTCTATCTGCTCTAGCTAGTCCGTAACTGGGGATGTTTTTTCAGTTTGACTGCGTGGATTCTGCCTGCGGTGAGAGCCACGGAGCACATAACGGTACGTAAGCTGAGAGTAATCCAAAGAATCCGGAGCATCTTTCTCCATTACTTCGTTTTACTTCAAAAAACGAGCCAAACGTTCGGACAGAAGAATATCGTTCGGCTTACACTAGCGGTGCAGCTCGCGTTTCTTAGCGCGAGTAGATGTGCGTTTGGAAGAAAATCTTTTGTTCGTTATGTCATGGTCATCTGTGTGACACAGACTGCCTCGCAACTCAATTTGCTGTCAGGCCGATGATGTGGAGCCGGTGGCTCTGATGCCGTGGTAGGCTGTGGTTTTGTGGCAGAAAAGGGCCATGACTAGCTCATCTGGGCTGATAAAAGCATTGGTAACATCGTACCACTCCACGGTTGTATGGGCGTGGGCGACGGACCTTTAGACCAATATTATGATGTAGCGATCACAAAAAGATTGTGTTACAACTGCAGCACATATCCGCTTATATTATACCTAACCCACTTCCATTTGCACATTTAACAGCAGAGCTATTTAAGCTTTGGGTTGGTGTCTTCACGTGAGCATAAAAATAACAAATCCCCCGACGCGAGGCACCCAGCACAACCTTCGCGCCATGGCTCTAGCAAAAAATGCCGCGCATTTCCTTGCGTCGCCGAAATTCCGTCGAAATACGATAGCCTTTTTCCGCCCCTGCTGCACGCAAAAAGGGATATATATATAATTGCATTCGAAATTTTCTTTCTGCTTCAGGTCGTTGGAATTGCTGAAGGATGCTGATAATGGGCAATACGGGTTTTACCCATAACTAAGTTTCCTTTTACGCTCTCTTTCCGGAAATAATTTATATGTTGAGGTCCCCACTTATTTCAAAAACCTAATTAGCCCTGGCCAATCCCCCCTTGTGGGTACGTGCCACAATCTTGGAGGACATCATCATCATCAAGTGCTCGTCTTACCCCACCCAACCTTGGGGCTCTTTTCCTACCATTGCGTTGTGGCACGATAAACGCAGTGGAGGTTTATTTGAGAAAAGAAGGTTTCATATTTACTGAGTTCGCTCTACTGGTGTGCAATGTGCCGGTCACTCAAGGACATAGCGTTATAGTTTTCGAAGAATTATTCGGGAGACACGAATGTGTTTATTGCCTGGAAGGATCACCGGATGTGCGCATGTACTATTGATGCACCCAGATATACCCCTTGGTGTCTCCTGTGTCGCCAGTGTTGTGAAATAATTAAATATATCTCTCCCGTGCCATGAAATTATCGTCAGGAGTGGGTTCGATTAAAGACAGCACCCGGAAAGGTTTCCGCGGTTCGTCACTTTCTCCACATATTTTGGTGCCCCGAAGTCCGGGTAACAGGACCCCCAGAGGTGAGCCTTAACGAGCGGACTTTGCTACTCTTCTACCGCATACTTACCTCGGGGGATCGGGACTGAAGCCACACATGGAAGAAGCAGATTCGGGGAACAGCGAGAAGCCTACGAAAAAGAATGAACGAACCCAGCCGTAAGAGATATCTACCCGACACAGCACAAGATGTCGGCGAGCGGAGACAAGACCGAGGCGGACACGACGCCGACTTCTGCGTTCTTAGCCCAGTCACCAGCTCTAATACCCGACGTGAAGCTGCACCTAACCAACAAGATTCTCTCGAAAGCCAGCGCATCTTCCGCCTAGACATTCCGACAATCATCCGCCAACTCGAAAACCTCCCCCCAAGTGACACGACCCTCAATAAGTGCTTGCTACTAAGTTGACAGGACGTCATGATGAACTACGCAAGTTTAACCGAGAAGTGGAAGATTGTGTAGATATTGGTAATCTCGAGCCGAGTTTGGAAACAATTGAAACGTAGAAAGCTCGAGAAAACCTAATGGCGCTTATAAAAAACCGAATTCGAGCAGAACGTAACGAACGCCCGGAGAATTAGACCAGACATTTGGAAAGCAAGAAACCTCAAACGCAAATCAGACTCAAGGAACGAAAAACGATTAAAGCCGTATACAAGGAAACTGAATTTTCAAGATGTTACCCCAATGGAAGCCTACCTAAAAAACTGAACGCGAGCAAGACACCACTACCACTAAATTCATGAAGCGAAAGGCAATGATCTCTATCAAAACTGCACTTTTACAAACAAAGGAAGCCATAAACGACTTCGACACCGATGACCTGACACCAAACATAGCCCACGAGGTCCTTTTGGAGTGGGGAACCAGTGCTTCATGTGAGCAATGATAGACAGTGCAAAAGTATGGATCCCGCGATGTCTGATGCTGATTTCTCTGGCGAAGACAGAAGGATACATTTTTGACCGCTTGTCTTATTTTGTCCTCTTGTTTTTAACCTTAATGTGCTGATGAAGCAGCATACGAGAAAGAACCAGGGAACTACAAAGAAGGAGCGTTCAAGGATGGAGGATCTCATAGAGGGCTCTGCTCTTAACTTGCGAGAGTTTAAAAGGAATCACCAGCGCCGGCTAATGTTCCAAAAACGAAGAAAGCACTTTCACCTCGTTACAGAACACGTGCGATAAATCCCGACTCAAATCGCAGAACTGGAACAGCACCAAAACACTGCAAACCACATCCTACGCCATGTGGAGAGCCGCAACACGAAGTCGTCGCAAGTGCATCCGCCTGCTACAAAGAAAAATGATGGCTTGTGGAAACAAAAGGAAACACCTCCAATCAGGGCAGGAATCAGGAATTTCACTTGTATTCTCGAACGACTGTATAGAGAGGCCACTGTAGCTTGGTTCATGTATGGTCCACCAAAGCCAAGATAGCATTACCGTCGATAGAAGTGGAAGACGCAAGGTTTCAAATTCTTGACTCACACAGATTTTCAATAACCGCTGCAAAGACTAAGCCATGTATTGGCCACGGATAATGCAGATTCAGTGATGCCTGGGGGAGTGTGTTGTGGTTTTAGGAGAGATTTTTCTTGGGATACGCAGCTATTTGAATTCAGCACTGACTTACAGAATAACATGGACAGTAAATCGCAAACTGAATGTATCTTTCGGGATTTTTCCCAAGCTTTTCATCGTGTAGTTTACTGCCGTTTAATCTCTAAGTCATCCGCACTTCGATTAGATTCTTTATATGATCTTCGCTCCGTAACTTCCTTTCCATGGGTGGACAGTTTAAAGTGGTTAACGGTTATACTTCCCCAGTTTCTTCTGTCATATTGCGGGTGACTCAAGGCAACGTTCTCGTCCCCTTACATTTTTTAACATATATGAATGACGGGAGGAAGACAAAGACGAAGAGCCAACGCCTGGCTCACCTCGATCGTCTCTTATTGTGTTAATTTTCTTCTTGCTGGGATTTAGTTGAATCAGATCTATGGTCATCTAGTGTTTTGAGCGTCAGAGATGCTCCCCCCGACGGCGGCGGCCCGGGCTTGCCGCCCTCCACGCGTGCATCAGTCAACCGCCTGATCAACCACCAGGCCCTGTCACGGAGCCGGAACCTCCGGCCGCCCCGCTGCTACCTGTAACCCATGTTGTGATCTTGGTTCCTCCGGTTCGTCGTTTTGGCCGAGTCTGATGGTCATACCATCCGATCAACCTCGGCCAGATGACGCAGACGACATGTCTGATCTTTCCGACTCATCATCTGCAACGGTCATCTATGGAAATGAAACCGTTCTTACACCTGAGAAGTCAAAGCCATTTGAGCCTGCGATTCCTGCAAAGCGCTGTCAGCTCTAAGCGCGATTATTGGCCACTTGATGTCAGCATGCACAAGTCCCCTGAGGCATGGCGCCGTTCTGGTGATCAAACCTGTCGACTCCTCGAAAGATATCACTCGCTAAAAGGACGGATTAGAGACTCCGGCTCCAGATGGCGTGCTACAAGTACGTCCAAATTATCGCCTCAACCTGCTCGCCATTGACACTCGCAGCGCTGATGTCACCGAGCGTCTCCTGAAAATCTCCTTCATTGCTGGCGTGAACGTCCAGGACTATGAACCATGACCGAGCAATCGCGGAGTGGGTGTGATCAGGGGATTATCTAAGGAGCTCTCCAACCCTGAAATCCTTAGTGCGTTACGAGTGAGAGCACCTGCCAAGTCCGCCCGGAGACTGGGAAAATCATCAGAGAGTGTGCAGATTGTGTTCGCCACAGGACCTCCTGTACCAGAGCATGTAGTGATCGGTTACACGCGCTATCGCATGTATGATTACGGACAGACACCGATACAATGCAAAAACTGCCGGCGATTCGGGCACGTGGCGAACATGTGGAAACTCCCGCTCCGGTGTTCACAGTGCGGTGGCACTCATGACCGAGAATCCTGCTCAGTTGAAAATCCTAAATGCCCAAACTGCAGCAAAACCATGAATCGACATTTGTTCAATGTTCTGTCCGCCGTGATGAGAAGGCTATTTTCAAAATAAAGACTAGAAACAACACTGACCACAAGTTAGCGAAATACGCTCTACTGAAACGCCGTGAGGCTAAGCATAAGGGACACGGGAGAAAGCAAGAGCACACATCTGCAGGTCTCGGGTTCATCAACAATGAGGAGGATGTCCCAGCTCTGCTAGTCCTCCATCGTGAATCGCAGCAGACGCATCCCCCTACAGCAGCTCTGCCAGTACGAGCTACCACAGAACGGTTCACTCCCCCTCAAAAGATGCCGCCACGCCTGCATCGACAGCTGCGCCTGCCCGGTCATCAGACGAGACTCCGACTCGAGCTGTACGAACTTCGATGTCTACTCGTCGAACATCTCTGCGGGAGCAGCGTGAGCCAAAGGATCACCAGAGCTCCGGGGGCTTGCGTTCTATGATATCAGCTGTAGTGGAGGCTGTGCGCCTCTTCTTCGCCCCCCTTTCATCATGGGTAGCCGTGGCTATCCTGACACTCCTAGACTATGTTTCACCTCTCTTTATGCACTGCCATTAGCTGACTCTGCTCGGGCAATCACAGTTCCCAGAGTAGAAGAAATTTGAGATAAAGTTACAATCTTACAGTGGAACGCCTGCGGACTCAAGCAAGCCTTTCGGGCATACGCCAATTCACACGAAAACATGGTTTTTCGATAATCGCTATTTCTGAATTACGGTTGATGCAAGACATACACCTTTCTGGATACACAGTTCTGCAGTGGCTGACTAGCGTAGACATGTCAAGAGTTTTAATGGCCGTGATTAATGACCAGACCTTAATAGAGCATGGTCTTTCACCGGATGCACGGATGAATATGTGGCAGCCACAGTTCACGGCGATGGCTTGTCCTTCACGATAATCGCCGCCTGTATTCCACCTCGTGTAGCAATGGACTCAAATCGCTTAAAAGGCATCATCAGTACTTCACCAGTCCCGCACATCTTGACCAGTGACTTCAACGCCTATCATCCCATCTGGGGCACAAGGAAAATGATGGAGGCACCTTCTGGACATTGCTCACCGGCAGGGTATGTGCGTTGTCAATTATAGAGAGCCCCCCTTCTACCGGGGAAAGTTGTCAAGCGCCCTCGACGTCACGTTTGTTTCGTCACAAGTCCTCCCTAGGACGAGCTAGGAAGTGAACATTGAACTTCATGGCAGGGATCATGCGCCGACTTATATTGCAGTGGATGGCCTCTCGGGATCTCGACCACAGCGTGTGATTCGCTCCTCCTGGGAGGAATTTAGAACTCTGGTAGAGAAAGGAGAAGTACTGCAGCGCCAGCAGCTCTTTTTCCGCCACTGTCCCCCCAATGAGGCATGCTCAGGCCTGGCGTCCACAATTGAAGAGCCATTCTCCATGGCAGAGTTGCTCGCTGCACTGGCTTCTGTCAAAAATTCCAGCTGCCCAGGCCCGGATGACATCCACCTACACAACCCTCTCGCATCTAGGCGAAAAGGGAAAAAGTTGCCTCCTAGATGCCTTCAATCTTCCGTGGAAAACTGGTCGCCTAGAGCCAAGGTGGAAAAACGCTTGTCTTGTCCCATTCCTAAAGCCAGGTAAAGTTTCCACCGCCATCGAGTCTTACCGACCCATAGCGCTCCTGAGTTGTGTCGGGAAACTGATAGAAAAGATGCGGCTGCTCCGCTTGGACTGGGATTTGACCATTCGCGATATATACCCGGCACAGATTCCTGGTTTCTGCAAGGGTCGTAGCAGCCTCGACAACGTCATCGCCCTTGCAAATAGCACAAGAGAAGCAAAGTGTCAGCGGAACATATCTGTTGCCGTGTTTCTTGACATCAAGTCAGCGTATGACTGCGTCGAGCATGAAGCCATCCGCTCGGCGCTGAAGTCTTTAGGCATCAGGGGCCGCATGTACGCATGGCTATCGGACTACCTCTCCGAGAGGTATGTGTACATGTCTACCGACATGGGCGACTCACCGCTACATCAGGTAACCCGAGGTGTTCCCCAGGGTGGGGTGCTGAGCCCTATACTCTTCAACATTGCCATAATTGGTCTGGAGAAATGCGTGCCATGGAAGGTAGAAATCTCTCTGTATGCCGACGGCTGGTGAGCCCTCTACTCTTCAACATTGCCATAGTTGGCCTGGCAAAATGCGTGCTACAGGAGGTAGAAATCTCTCGGTATGCCGATGACATCTTCATATGGAGTTCTGGCCGCAATAGTCGAGTGTTACGGTCAAGTCTGCAGCGAGCAATTGACTCCATTGCGGCATTTCTGGCAACTAGAGGATTAGTGATTTGAGGGAACAAATGTGATGCGATAGCCTTAACAAAGCGTGACCTTACGTGCTACGGCCTCACTCTTGGAGGGACCGCAATGCCATACGTCCCGACACACAAGTTCTTGGGAGTGACATTTGATAGTAATCTCACCTGCTCGCCTCATGTTCGCCACCTCAAGGACAAGATTACTTAGTTCAAAGGACAAGATTACTTAGTTCGCTCGCATATTCCGCATGTTCTCCACCAACACTGGCGGTTGTTCAGTCAATTCTCTTCTACGGGTATACCAACTGTTTTGAGTAGGCCTGATGAGTACAGCATCCCTGCTTTGGTCCCTCTATCAAAAGGAACTGTCAAAGCGCTGGAGAGGATGAGAGCACAAATTCTGCGGGTCTGCATTGGCGTTCCAAAGACAACCTTTACCATTGGAATGGTGACAGAATGCAGGCAGCTCTCACCACTCGCTCTAAGCACGCGCGAGGTGCTGCGTGCGCGTCTGCGGATTGTGGCAAGACAGCGGGGCCATCCTCTAGTGACAAGCTCGGCCAAAGAAGTGCGTGAATGTTGGCCGAAGGTGTACTAAGAGCCTGCTCCTCTTGAGCACCCACCCTAGATGTTCCTGCCCATACCGGTCACGACTACTCTGCCCGGTATCACGAGGAAAGGGCATATTCCGGCTCCCGCACTAAAGTTCTTCGAGCTGGACTACATTAGGCGGATATACAGTGACCACACTCATGTGTACACTGATGGGTTGGTGTCATCAACATAATACACTATCTCGGTGTGGATACCGTCATCACGTACCGCCATCAGTGCCAGGCTCAGTCACAGAACGTCAACTACGGCTACCCGAACTTGCAGCTCTGAGGGTGCCTTTCGCTCATATGGTCAAGCAACCCTCACGAGAGCTGGCCCACTTCACAGACTTAAGGGCTTCCCGTCAATGTCTAGCGTCTTTTCCAAAATACCGGCTCGTGTCTGACATACACGGTTTACTTCTCCAAGTTCTAAAAGTGCACAATCACATTGCAGTTAGGTGGATTCCAGCCCATTGTGGGTTAACTGGCAATGTGAAGGCGGACATAAGAATCATGCATCGGCAATAGCTATATCATTCTCCAGGAAAGATGCATCTGTACTTGCGTCCAGCGTGGCAAGGAACATGCAGCGTGCAGCCTGGGATTACGTATCACGTCATTACGCGCCGCTATCTTTCATCGATCCCAACTGCAAATTTAAAATGCCACCAGGACTTTCCAAGCGGGTAGAAACAATTCTACATCGCATGCGGTTGAATGTCGCATACGCGCGCAACTTCCTCTTTAAGATACAACAGGCTACGTCACCATTCTGCCCACACTGATGTACGAGAAACTCTGCAGTACCTGCTCTATGAATGTGCTTGATTCAGTGCTCAATGAGTGTCCCTCGCAGTGGCTTAGGGACTGCCGCTTTCCGTGGACATGCGGCTAAAGGACGTTTTAGAACCATGGGCTTGTTTAAAACCGTGGGCACATTCAAGGACAACGCCCCCGAAGAGGGCACATGTGTGGTACGCAGACCGCCACGGAAGAGAGGGTGGTCCGCCCAGAACGAGCATCCATGCCTTACGAGTAAACTGACACTCTGGTTCTCGACTTCGCTGCGGGCACTCGTCTCTTTCCTGCGCTTGACTCGCTATGCTGGCCGCTAGTGTATACTATACACTAAGAACATAACACCACTTATGCCGCGGGCGCTAACTGCCACCTGAAGACGGGCTGGGCACACGGTGACGGGTGTATGCCTCAGGGGCTAGGTATGTAGGGCAGTGTATTGTTTGTATCACGGTCTTTTATGTAATAAACCCCTGTACTGTGAAAGATATCGCACACGCGTGGCGAGAGTCCTGGCTCGCTCTCGAACCGGTTGTGGGGAGAGTCTCTCGGCCGTTCGGTTCTACGCGAGGGCAGGAAGAATAACGATGGCGCGTTATTCTGTTCTATCCTTTATTGAAATTAGGAATACTCCCCCAACTGTAAATAAAGTTGATTGTTTAGAACCTTAAATAACATGGTTGCGAGGTGTACTTAAATAAGTGATCAATGTATAACATGCCTAACTAGTTACGTAGTCACGAAACATCAGAGCTAAGATGGCTAGTGGTATTGATACGTCTCGCTGGGTTTTTAGAATGTTGGACCGATTGTAAGTGACATTGATGTGTTTCCCCACAAGATGATGCCATTGTTAATATGACTGTGCAAGGGAGAAATGGAGGGATAACACCGCGGAAGATGAAAAGCGCTGGAATATCAAATGCAACTGTTTCTTTGAGATGGTTGATAAAAAAAGTGACGATCATGGCGTGTAACCAAGAACTGTTCCGGAATCGCAAGCATGAAACGGAATTTTCACCGAGTGTAATGAAGGCGTACGGTCTTCTGACTTGGACTGAAAATTATGAATTTAGATTTGATAGAGTTTTAAACCTATTGGTTCTTTTTACACTAATCTAGGACAATTAAGAGAATGAGATTAGTTTAGATGTTAACGCGCATATAAGCTTGTCCGATGTTGAGATAGTGGTGTCATCTGCATTCAAGGCGCAGTGGGATGACTGCAGGGTGTCAGGAAGATCATTTATATAAATCAAGAAGAGTAAGAGTCCCACATTTGATCCTTGGGGCACCCCTTTGTTACTAACTCTAGTTTAAAAATATGTATCGGCTGCATATAAAACATATTCCCTATCAAGCAAGTCGTTTTTTAGCTTGCTTGATCGGGAGTCAAGCAAGTTGAAACTTGATAGGAAAGTAGATTTCTGACTTTCATGTTAGAAAGAAAGAAGGAAGGAAGAAAAGAAAGAGAGAAAGAAACAAGAAAGAATGAAATAAAAGAAGAAAGGAATGGAAAAAGAAAAAAACTAAACAAAGAATGAAAGAAACAAGCAAGAGACGAAGGAAGGAATTTTGGCCTGTCGGCAGCCTAATATAGAGGCAGGTATACTTTTATGACATTAGGCTTGGGAATGAATCCCATTACTTCCGCGTTTTCTCGCCGACGGAATTATTACCACCCACGGAAACAAGCAGCCTTCCGCACATTAATTTTTACACAGTATCATTGCGAACGGCAATGTTACCACAAAAATAACATTGGCATTTTTACATCATCTAATTTCCCACAATATTTCTGTGGCGCATTATATTACGAAGGCACTGCATCCCAGCAATCAAGGAATACGACTGGTGTACTGCGAGAGAAATAAGTGCAGCCGATCGTTTCCAATTACAGACCACGTACTACGTGGCGGCTATGGATGGAACAAGACGTTCTGCACCTACTGCGTTTATCGAAGGTTGGCGTTAGTGTTTCGATTTGGGAACCTAACCTCCGCTGTATTCGAGAGAGAGAGAAGCCCCGGCCGTAGTAGCTTGAAGGATGGATGTGACGTGGCTGTTATGGTTCGATACACATTCGCGAAACAGGGCTAAATTTTAGTCAACCTAAATTTTTTGCTTTCTCAATCGGAAAAGACAGTGTTTTTCATTGGGCACGGCGCCTGCACCAGCACGGTGATCATACATAATCTGCTCCTGTTTCACGCGCAGATTATCTGTGACAAGGGTTCTCCCTGCTGCTTGGGGTGGCAATCTACGTGGGACAGCAATGCCGTATCGACTTCATGCCTCGTGTGCGGGCATCAACATCCTTGGATGTCCTTACCGTTCCTCAATGACAGCATGGAGCCTGAGCAACAGTCAGGCTGGGCTACTCTGCAACCCGGGCCTGGCCTAAGAGACCGCTTTGTGCGTGCAGCAGGCCTCTAGGTCATTAAACACAGCTGCTATACGGGCATGCTGACTGCACAGTGTGCGAAATGCTTGTATATAACACTCCAGCGGCCTGCTCCAGGCACAGACAGCAAATGTGTCAATATGTAGATAGCATTTCATGGAAGCATGCCCAACAAACCCGATCACTGCGTCTTGGCTTGCTTCGCGCTTTGTCCACTGCAGTGGCCTCGGCACCAGCTGTCATCGGGAGAGGGCTGTCTACAGTGCCGTGCCCAGAAATGAGAGATTATCTTCCTCAGTCCGCCTCAGATCTCTCTCTCTCTCTCTCTCTCTCTCTCTCTCTCTCTCCGCCTCAGCACTCGCTGTGAGAAGTTTTCGTGATCAGGCCATCGCTGCGTCACTTTCCTATCATTGTAATTAATGTGTAGAATGCGCACCGTGCTCGAATTTCCGCGCAGAACTTCGCTGCTTGCTTACAATTAGCGAGTGCCGTATAATTTTCTCAATTCTACATTTAACTGCCGTTACCAGATAATTGATTTAAGCGCTAACAACGTGAGCAATGATTTTGGAGGATTCGTATTCCTCCTTCTCATAAAAACTACAAACTCTTAAATTAAAATTGCGTTTTCAAATTTTGTAAATATCTCCGAACATGTCTGAAAAATGTTGACGAACCACGATGCATAACCCGAACAAGAAACAGTGGCAGGAGAGCATTAGCTTACTCTTGTGGTGGAGTGGGAATGCGCGAGGACCACGTTTCCTTGAGTTGTGAAACCATATGGGTTAGTGAGCAGGTTGGTGTCGCTGACAGTGGGAACCAGTGAATCGGCCATGAGCCTTTGACGCCTGCAATCAGCCGCCGATGGGGACGTTGGGCGGTGATCACACGTGCGTTCGCTCCCAATGAGACATATATGGCAACACACAGCCAATGGCAATTCCTAAGACAGCTAGGTTATGGCAACGGGTACCTTGGGGTGCTACTTTTTTCGCCAACTGAGCCAAGTAATGCGACAGTGATGCTCACGCATTAGGAGGAAGGGCCACTTTGGTTAAAAGGAATGAGGCGGCACTCACAAATTAAATAGCCAGCACCCGCACAGAACTTTGATTGATGTGCACGAGATAAACACACATCGGATTGGTAGTACAATAAAGCAATGATTGCTTGCGCACCAAAGGTAATGCGCGCAAAAACTTCGCGCAATGCGTGCCGAGCCAGGTTATCTGTTGTTTTGTTTCCCCGTCCAGTCCCACAGACAGGGTTTCTCAAGGCGAACGTATATGCAGAGAATGCGAAGGGGTAGTAGTAGTAGTACTAAACTTTATTGAACCTTATAAAGTAGGAGTGGTTCCCTAGTCAAGGAATCCAAGTGATGACCGGGCGACCGACGCCTTAGAGGCCAGTAGTTGCTGGACGTACAGGTGGTCGCTGCTTACCAGGGGAAAGAAACAGAAGAGGAAGCAATCTCGTCATTGGACCACGCATGCCCACATATCTGCCGACCTAGAAGTAGGCCTCATCAGCAAATGTCGCCCGTGTAGTCCCTAGCAAGCCTATCGAGGGTTATCGAAAAGCATTTTGCGCACTCTTGGTGTTTCTCGTAGATAACAGTAGATCATGAAAAATGAAAGATATCACCCAAGAAATAGGTTATAAATAGTCATACACTTACTAGATGCCTGGAGTTTTGTGTCACACGCAGAACCCCTCGCAAACAATAAAAGAATATTTTTGTCAATTTGTTCCTGACCTTACGGCGCATATTGAAAAATGTACGTGGCATTTGGTGCATAGAATAGACAATATACGGTTGCGATCAATATTTTGTCAACGCCTTTCTGCTGCCGCGGCTAAATGTCAGCCGTCTGTTAAGAGCAAAATTCAAAGTGATGGGATATACTGTAAAACTGCTCTCAATTCCGTGTTGTCTGGTGATCTTATTTATTAACATGCCTTACTCTTATGCCACGGTAAGTTCTTGAGATTCCAATTGGTGCGACTCTCTCCTCCGCATTTTCAGTAGTTGTAACGCATGTGAAAACCAATTTTCACAACATCCAGTTAGAAGTTTGAGTACAACTATGCGTTCTGAATCCAAGCAGAAAATCCCCAAAAACATTCGCGGTGAGAAAATTCGTAAGCTTAAATGTCGCGCCACGTTCAAAGTTTGTCCTTAAACTTACCCAAAGGAGAATAAAATAATGCGGGACTGATGAGGTTTTGGTCTTCACATTATTACGACAACGGATTATATATCAAGGTGTCGAACCGAAAGAAATACCGGTTTGGTTACGGTACGGCTTCGGGTGCATTCATTACGTTCCGGCTCTAGTAAATCATGGGGACGAACCGTCTCGCGAACCAGTTCGATGCATTGGTGGTGTCTAGAGACGACACGGCACTATCAACCGTATATGAACTGTCATCTTCCGACACCACGGGTGATCTGGACACAGCATCAGCATCCGTGTGTCTGCGCCTCGAGCGTTCTACGACTCGAATGTCGTGCTCGTACTGGCTCAGAGCCCAACAACCTAGTCTGCCGGATGGGTCTTTGAGTGAAGGATGCCAGCAGAGAACGAGGTGGTCCGTGACGACGTTGAATGAATGACCGTAGAGGAAAGGGCAAAAGTTGTTGATTGCACAAATGATCGCCGAAAATTCCTTCTCTGGGACGGAAAAATTCCGCTCCGCCTTTGTCAGAGTGCGGCTGGCGTATGCGACGACGTATTCATGGAAGCCTGCTTTCCGCTGAGCCAGACCAGCACCAAGAGCGACGCCACTGGCGTGAGTGTGAACTTAATTAGGTGCAAGTGGGTCAAAATGGTGCAATATTGGTGGCGACGTCAGCAGGCGCCGCATGGTAATAAATGCGGTGTCACGTGCAGGCGACCACTGGAGACGTTCTGTGTGTCCCCTGAGGAGCTGCGTTAAAGGGGTGATGATGGTGGCAAAATTTCAGACGAATCGGCGAAAATACGAACACAAGCCGATAAATTAGGCTTCGTAGTTCTTTCAGAGTGGTCAGTTTTGGAAACTCTGCCACTGCACGCAGCTTCTCCGAGTCTGTAAGGATGCCGTCTTTGGGAACAACATGGCCCAATGTTGTCAGCTTGCAAGCCATGAAGCGGCCCTTTTTCAGATTTAGTTGCAGCCCGGCTGATAAGAGGCACGTCAACACCTGGTTAAGGCGCTCAAGGGGCGTGTCGAAATCCGGCGAAAACACAACAATGTCATCCAGATAGCAAACACATGTTGTCCACTTGAGGTCACGTAAGACATTGTCCATCATTCGTTCGAAAGTGGCTGGCGCATTACAAAGCCCGAACGGTATCACAATAAATTCATAAAGCCTGTCAGGTGTAACCAAAGCTGTTTTGGAGCGATCGGCATCAGCCATGGGCACTTGCCAATAACCAGACCGCAGGTCCAAGGAAGACGAAAACTCGGCACCCTGTAGGCAGCCAAGAAAGTGGTAGATACGGGAAAGCGGATAAACACCTGTGGGTGTATTCTTATTTAGACGGCGATAATCCACGCAGAACCGGATCAACCCATCTTTTTTGTTGAAAACAGGACCACAATAGAGGCCCGTGGGAGGGCACAGTGTCGGATGTCGTTACGGGTAAGCATATCAGACACTTGGTCTATGACGCGGCGCTCTGCAGGTGACTCGCGGAATGGTCTCTACCGCAATGGGGAGTGGGAGCTGGTGTCTATTTCATGTGAAGCGGTCGACGTGCGTCCTAGGGTGGTTTGCGCACAATCAAATGTGTCGCGGAAAGTCTAAAGGAGGGCGATGAGCTTGTCGCGTTGCTTTAAGTTAAGGTTTTTGTCGATGGACTGAAGGAACTCATCCAGGTTTGACGCATGCGCAGGACTAAGTGCTCTAACAGAGAGGAGCGATGGTTTGTAGGGCACAGGGTGCACGCGAGAGGGATCAACAGCTTCCATGCACTCCAGACATTCCACATGGAACAAGGTAGTCGGGCAAGAAGATGGGTTGCAGATCACGATTAAACTGCAACCGTGCGGGAAGTCTATGACAGCAGAGGGTAAAGGCAGAGATTTGCGCCAGAGGAAGGACCTCGAAGGCGTGAAAACTGCGGTCGTGTCGGCCGCATTGCACGAAACAGGCACTAGGACGGATGATCTGGGGGGAATGTCCGTATCTTCGGAAACAGTTACCCTGGTTGAAAGTTTATTCGGTGGCGGCTCGTAACACGTGAGAGGTTCAACATGCAATCGTGCGAAATCGATTATGATGTGGTGTCGGGATAGGACGTCTCAGCCGAGGATGACGTCGTGGGAACATGACGGCGGGACATTGAATTCGATGACGTATGTGATGTCTGATGAGAACATGAACGGTACACATGGCCAGCGGTTTAATCTCTTGCACGCTTGCAGTCCGAAGGATAAGTCCAGAAAGATTCGTTATAACTTTACGCAATGAGTGGCATAGACATTCCCTCAACACTGACACAGTGGCTCCCGTAAGCGCGGGGGCGGCGACATCTTCAATAGTGACGCCTATAACATTAGCGGGCGAGCAAGGAGGACTTCGGCATTTCGTCGGGGCTGGAGTTATTACCTCGGGAACTTCAGGCGAAAGTTACCCTCAGCGATCGGATTTTGTCGGGTGCGCATGGGCGACACGGAGCGGCGACGCGGGGAAGAGGGGCGTCGGGTCGAAAATGGTAGTAGCTCACAAGTGTAGGAGCTCGGTGTCCGTTCTGAATCACAGGGGGCGAAATACGGCTCGGGTCCGCAGGCCGATACTGGGTGGACATCACTAGCAAGTGGTGGCCGTCGACAGCACAGCCGTGCGACTAGCCCGGGCATGCAGCATGCGTAACAGATGGGGCAGTTATCTGGTGTGCGCCAAGGCTTGAGCTGTTGAGGTGCCGGTCGTGGATACGGTGTCGCCCCTGGGGTGTCGTGTATTGATATGAATGGAAGGCGCCTGGGTCCATTTGTACGAGTGAAGTGCAAGTCACCGCAGCCGGTGAAGCGAGGGGCGCTGCCATGGGTACCGTTAGGGGCAGTGCCACTGGTGGAGCGAGAGGCGCTAAGACGTTAGTTAGAAAGGGCGGTGCCACGGGTGACTATAAGTGCGAGGCCCAGGGTGAAGTCACAGATACAGAAACATGTGGCGGTTGGCAGGCTGCCTTAAGCGTCTCGGCGACATGTTCTTCAATCACGCGGCGCAGAGTCGGAGGCTGCGGAAATGCAGGCTCTCGAGTACTAGAAAGTAGGGCCAGCTTCCGCGTAACTTCTTCACACACGAACGCCTAGATATGCGGCAGAAAAGGACAAAGGTCGCAAGGTACAGCCAATGACGAAAATGACGCTCGTGGAACGTCTTCGTTGGGCAGTGTGCACTGAGGAGTAACAACACGCTATTTGCGCAGCTCACCATAGCTGAGGAACCAATTGAGAACTTCGTCAACAGTCTGCGGGTTCTTGCCCAGGAGCATCTGAAATGCATAATCCTTGATGCCCTTAAGGATGTGCCTGATCTTGTCGGGCTCAGGCATCGCAGGATCCACCCGCTTGCAGAGGTCCACTACGTCCTCAATGAACTGGCCTAAGCCAAGTCGTCTCGCTGTGCTCGCACGCGAAGCCGCTGTTCAGCACGAAGCTTGTGCACTGCGGGGCGACGGAACGCCTTAAAGGGACCCTGCAACACTTGCCATCGACTACTAGTACTGTATTTTGGGATAAAGTCTATTGTCCCAGAAATCTCCTCCCGCAAGAATTATGAAAATCCGTTCACAATTAACGAAACTACGCGCGATGAGAAATCGCGCATAATCGTTCCCTCTCAACTCGAGCGCGGACAAGGCGACAAAAGCTGCGCGCTCTCTCCCGGAGAGGGGGGCGGCTCGCGGCGTTCTCTTCGGCGGCCTTCGATATATCACATGCCGGGTAGTTTTTCTTCCTTTTCTCCGCAACGCGGAGGGGCCTATTTCCGGTCTGGTGCCACAAAAAAGCAGGCATGGGTGCCCGCTCGCAAGTGTGCGCTCGGGCTGGTAGGGCGTCTTTGAAGCAATAAACGTTTGTAGTCGAGTGGTCCCGTTGAAAGGGAAGTATTGAGCTCATCACTCAAACTCCGCGCGCACTCAAAACACAAAATAAACGCCAAAACTGTGCCTATAGGTTCAGGCATAGAAGAGGTTCGTACACAGCGATGACGACGACGGAAATGGGAGAACCTAGCCGCGAAGTTGACCAGTGACAGCCGATCGGGCAGCCATGGCCTATGTGACGTCCCTTAGGCCATGCATAATGAGGACAACTGAAGAGAGAGCGGTTTGTTTTTCCGCGTTTTTCACATCGATTTGCGCGCTCACCGCTTCACGTGCACGTGTAATATTTGGCTCAGGTATTCCTGGCAGTGTAATCTAAACGTCGCGCAGGTTTACTTGTACTGCTCAAAGAGTGTTGCAGGGTCCCTTTAATGATCTCAGTCTTGAATGCACACCAAGTTTTCATTCTCGCTTGATGGTTATGAAACCAAATGTTGGCGACCTCTGACAGGTAAAAATAGACGTTATTGGGCTTCAGTCCATGATTCCACCGATTGTGGGCGCTCACCGTTTCGTAAGCGGACAGCCAATGCTCGGCATCGGCAGTGAAAAAATTGGCTCCAATCCACGCTGTGAACGTGATTGGAAAGCAAAGCTTTAAACAACACCCAGAACAACTGCGCATGAGACGTCACGTGAATTGACACACGTGGCTCCACAAAGAGTGAAACCAGATATTCTGCCAGCCGTTACCTGGAATTCGCGGGGGTGGCGTCCCGAACGGAGCTGCGTCGGTCCCCGCCGTGCTAGAGCGGTGGACGCCACAGCTGTAGCCTGGCCGTGCGTCGGCGGAAAGAAAACGGACGGGAGCGTCTTTCGAAGGGTGAGAGAGCGGATTCTAGTTTGTTTAGTAAGTTTGAGATTTGTGAGAAAGCCGAGGGGACTTTTACAATCGCTATTTATCAGGACAGGTCACTCCTTTCGCCTTTTGTAGCAACTCTTATAACGCAAGCGTATTGGTATCCAACAATTTAGAAAACGGAGTCCCATTCCTTGCAAGCAGTGCGCAAAAGATAGCGTTTCTTTAGCGGCCAGGTGTCTGTATTCAGTCTCTACATTTCTTTACCCGCCCTGTGAACCAATCCTTCACGTATCTTTGCTGTACGACCACTTCATTGCGTCGGGTCCGGGTTACCCAGGATGTGCTGTCAAACGAGTTAACCAAGTCATGCGATGGAAGCGCTCAATGGACGCGAAGCTGCGCCAAAACAGGCCCAAAAGAACCGTCGCTAAGCAAGACGAAAAAGCCGCACCGCCGACGCGCCCGCCGTCGCGCAGGCAGCTCCACGTGGGGAACGTTGTGTGAATTCGTCGCGCCATCTACAGTGTGCTCCTTGAGTGAAACCATCGCCGCCACCCCTCTCCGCCGCCTCCCCCGCGTTGTGAGTTTATTGTCCCGCACGCCGCGAAAGCACGATTGGCTGCTAGAGGTAGAAAGCTTTGCTTTAAAAGGCGGGGTCGCGTTGGGGAAGAGACCCGAAGCTCAGGATGGGTGCCTGCTGCGGAGACACGATTTTACGGTCGATTTCTCGATGCAGGGTCGTGAGCACTCACTTACTTCTTAGTTCCCGGCTTGGAGTAGAGTGAAGACTAGGACCTCCATCAAAATATAATGGTCTGGTATCCAGAGTGTGGTTACAAGGCCTGGTTGTGCCAGAGCCACCATTTTATTTGGCGACCATTAGTTTCGGTCAAATTTAAACCAGTTCCACAAATAACTAGTAGCGCCCTTACAGTTGTCATTTCGACATGGGTATGTATGCAGATTTGGGCTCTCGAAAGTTGCCTACGTGAGATAGCATTGGATTCGGTTTACGCAGTTAGACCATCGTCGATACTCTGAAAAACTTGAGATTGAGGGTGTGGAGATTACCTCAACAACCATAGTCTTAGCAGGGCTAGCTAATCTACCAGAATATTGTAGGGTTAACTTTACCTTTACATACATAAATATAAAATCGGAATAGCTTTTCCTAAACCAAGCTATGGCTGACACGGCTACTCGACTCCCAATGTTACCTTCACCGACCTATAGACATCTCATGAGAGCTATTCCATCTAGCAAAAAAAAAAATACATTCCATCTCACTGCCAATTTTATGACATCTGTCTTGTTTTCTGGCAATAATGCATGATGAGAACTTGTTTTACTTTAAACTCAGCATCATGAGAAGTCTCCTGTGGATGCATAACAGACGGACGTAATAATGCTATCTGTGATGTATGGCATGATGAGTTAAAAAGATAAGGTTTTAAAAATGAAGGAGTTTGGTGCACTCGTGTCCCTGGCTATACGTTTGATCATTTTTTTTCATGGCAAGATCACGTATCGCAAAAAAACCCGAACACTATAATTAGGCTCCTTTAGCAAAATTACTAGCAGAAGGCAAAACTTCTCAAAGGAACCCTTGCATTTTATCTGACGACTAGATGTTGACCACGCACCGATGGTCGTTTAACTCCTACGGACTCCTCCCCTCCTTCACGAGGAGTGCAAACGTTATCTTAGCCCCTCCTGAAAATGGCATTTCCAGGTCAATAATGCGTGGGTGATATCTCTGTTGGGATTATTAACTTCTCATAAAACTGCATTTGGAACCTCTAATAACTCTCACCAAAAGTATATGAAGAATGGCTTAGTGAATGTACGGGAATGTTTTTAGATTTGCAGCTGTATGCTTCTGGTTTGCTGCTATTTTGGGTGCACCAGTACTCACCTGAAAAATTACTCGAAGGCTAGTGGTAACGCACGTCACAAAAAAAATTTGTTGAAACTCAGTGACCCCTGCTACGGATTCGTTGGACTGCGTCATCCTATCAGGCATCAGCTCCGGTTGCGCTGCCCGGAACGAGACCTTTTCTATTGAAGGCGATGGCAAAGGGCTTTATAAAAATATCTGGAACGCCCATAATATTTACAGCTGGTGCTTTGATGGCACTTAACCATACAGAAGCAAAGGTCACAACCATTGTATTAAAACTGCACGTATATTATAAAATGATAAAAACAAGAAAAACGAAATACTTCGGTTTTTTTGCTGCAATGTGTTTCCTCAATCTCCGCGTCCCTTGGTTCCACGGCGTATGCTAGCAGCTGGCCTGTTCATCCTTTTTTATAACTCTAGAAAGAGTGAAATCGGATGCAGTACAGGTGGTATTCACCGAAAAGTTTATTTGGTGATTTCTTCGCTTGACAACACTGAAAACCCCCATGACCTTGGCCACTGTGCCTGCGCACGCGCTTTAAGCCCGCATCGCGAGAAAAAACACCAGCGTACATCCTCTGCGTGTTTCAACGCGACTCTCGGGGGTGGTGTCAAAAGATAAATTATTAATCTCACTCACGTTACGTGGCGGCGCTCTATGCTTGCCCTCGAGCACTTCGTATCCGTCGTCTTGGACGTGGCGCCGGCATATGAATATTTGCAGCGACATTTTGAAGTGATGCTAGAATAGAATATAGGAAAGTACAGATTAAAAAGGCAAGGAAAGAGTATAGATGAGTAGTTCCACTGTGGTTGATCCCGTCGCAGACAACACGCCTCAAACACTGCTGGCTGGCGTCATGCTACTTCTGGGAGAGGAAATGCTTTGAAGGGAGCCGTGAAGCGTAGAGGTGAGAGCGCTTGCTGTGACCAGGAGCGAAGTCTGCGGCGGTTCAAAGCACTTTGGAGTTCTCTGGAATGCAGTATACCGACAGACAGGTGCTGAAGAGCGGAAGCTGGCACTCGACAGCCCACACCAGCTGGGCGAAAGCAGCCGGGCGACATCCAAATCCAGGGCCGCCGAAATGCAGTCCCTCCGAAAGCGCCCGATGGCGAAAACCACGCTATTCGACACCAGCTGACTTTATAACCGAGTGCGCGCGGCGGAAGCACGCGAAAGCGGAGGGCGCATTCCACCACGGATCGAAACAATCGTGGTACGCCGCTTTCAGTGAAAGGAATAAACCGTTGTTTCTCCACAAGGTAATACTTTTGATCTCAGTGGGACGGCCTGATGCGTGTGCCGCCATGGTGGTGGCCGCGCATCCCCGTTGCGATGGCGACACACATGATTGCCGTCATGCGCACCACGCCAGTAAATACACCCTATAGCAGCTTCGCACACAGCGCCGAGGTTTAGGCTTGTAACGCCGGAATGGTAACGCAGGAGCAGCTTTGGTTAATGAAACCAATGCTACCCCTTCACGTTTGAAGAACTGTTTGGGGGATGCACCTTGGTAGCTACTCCACGCCTCATAATGTAGTGAAGCGATAGAAAAGACTGAGAAACGACTTTCTGTAAATTAAAACATATAGCAGTTCAGGTATGGAAACAGTAACCACCCTTAGCCGGAGTTTAGCAAACTATAACAGCGGGAGTAACAGAGGTGACGTTCCCGCCAATATTAATGATGGCAACCAATGTATCCAGAAGTAATAGCCACTCTTCCTAAGCCAGTTTTTAATGTGTCAGTTTCAACGCATTATAAAAATCGGCATCGGGCCCGAGTCAAGAAAACGCATGGCTGTGTACGTTTTCATCCAGAAGAAAGCCGACGAAGGTTCTTTGTGCGATGACACGGCCGACTGCCTGCCTGGACTTTGCTGCGTGCGAGGAGAGGGTGACGAGTATACAACGTGTGCAAGGAAAGGTGAACTTGGGGAAAGATGCAGCGACACGCGGCTTACAATTATTTCTTCTGACACCTGGATAAGTGAAGCGGAGATGTACGATAACTACTGCCCTTGTAAATGCGGTAAGTTTTGAAATTCGTTCTTTGCATTCAATACGCAGGTATAGCCTTGTTTTAGAACGAACGAAAAAAGCAGCTTTCATAACATCCACAACGAAGAGCTTGTGACAATATGAGGCTTACGAAAGCTGCCGTAACCGATCGCGCAAGTTACTCTAGCTGCATGGCACTGGCACCCCATAGCGGACAATAGAGTTTTAGTATAGCGTTTTCAGCACTACGCAAAGTGTTACCATTCGCTATTCCCTGACGTCAGCGGCACTGCGCATGCGCAGTACGCAAGGTTTGTTTTGAGTTTGTGCACAGTTAAATGAGAGTCCCTGTATTTACAACATGGCGGCAGGTACAGCGGATCACCTCAACGCTTTCGTGCCTCTGTGAGCAGTAATTTCCATCTTATCGAGCAGGTTTCCTGCTCCTGTCTTCTTAAATAGGTCCCGTGGTTTGCACGTTGCTCTCGTGGTACGCAAAACTAAGGTGGCATCGCTGAATCCCGAACAATGCTCCTGTACGTCGGGGTCCGATGTGAAGTGACTTGCTGTTCGACTCCTCAAATCGCGTGATATGACTGTGATGTTTCCGACGGGATGAAGACAAAAAATCGCATTTTATTCTTGTGCTTCCGTTTCACAGTGCAAGGAGTTACGTCGTTGGCGTTTTTTTTTTTTTTTTTCAGAACGCATTTCTGGATTTTTTTTCTATCCGAATAAAATGTATACGTGAAACCCGGCCCGTCGGTTGGGAATGTTGTGTGCGATCGCCAAAACAAATAACTTCTGGGATCAGTGCTCCCGCTATAGAGTGGGGTTACGTAGAATATTTCTGCTATGTTGTGCACATTTTGCATTCAGTACTAACCGGAAGGCGTTTCATACCCCTTGTTCAGTAATCATGCAAAATTCCAGGCGATCGTTCGTCCAGATAAGTGTTGCTTCGCATTCGGTTGAACAGATGGCGCCATAAGCGTTAGCGTGCCACAAAGCAAAACCGCAAAACCGGCGTAACGCCGTACAAAAACTCTCCGCGCAGTGCCTCCGTTGCCTGCCGCTAAAAATAAACGT
Organism: Haemaphysalis longicornis; assembly: GCA_013339765.2. Classification (NCBI taxonomy): domain Eukaryota; kingdom Metazoa; phylum Arthropoda; class Arachnida; order Ixodida; family Ixodidae; genus Haemaphysalis; species Haemaphysalis longicornis. Next base: position 153,071,756 of record CM023450.1, on the reverse strand, counting down.
TTAGCGAAGGCAAACGCAGAAAACGCTATAATAAAATAATGATTCAGCGCGTATTTTGCAGCGGTAGCCCCTCCAGGTTAGACTAGAAAGGCCATTAGACTCTGCGATCGAGAGTACATGACCAGTGGAGGTACGAGGTGTACAGCACCTTCGGATGTACCCATTACTGTTTCTCGTACAGGCGGTAGGGAGCCATGGCACAGGAATGCGCAGTAAGGAATCCTTGCATGATCCGCGCACTTCAAACGTTGCCAGGTCTTCCTTTTTAGGAAAGGCACGCAGCAAGATGATCATCGCAGGTTCATGCTTGCGGGGTCTGAAACGTTAATAATCACCATCAAATAATTCTAGAATATCAGTATGTAGCACACCGCACGACGTAACCTAAAATATCTGTTCAGAAATCCCCTCTGAAATTTCGCATACGCACCCCTGCGCTCGTACATTTTATGGGCGGGGCAGCCGCTTCGCTTCGCCGCGTCTTGGGGCTTCCTAAGCGGCCTGCTCTTTCTCGTATGGGTGGTTTCCGTAGAAACTTTCCTTTCCAGGGTTACGCTAGAACAACCAGGGTGTCGAACCGGAATTTTTTCGGGTTCGGTTCGGGTTCGGGTTCAAGCCTTTCGGGTTCGGTTCGGGTTCAGTTCCAGAGCACCATTCCGTTCCGGTTCGAACCGGTTCGAACCGGTTCAAACGGGTTCAACGGGTTCGAAGAAAAAAAGCAGGCGTGATTTTTCTGTTAATTTTTTTTGCTCGTTTTTCGTTTCCTTATAAAGTCGGCATAAAAACAGTCATAATGAAGGTTTCTTTGTCCAAATATTTTGTCTTCGCCAAACTAATGCGACCCTGCAACACTTTTTTCAACTTTTTTCTAAATCTTGAGTGCTTGCAGAAAGTAGCCAACCAACACATTAGATTATGGGGTCGCAATGTGCCTCAGCCAAAAATTACTGCTACCTCCTCATCAGATAACTTAGAAACTTGCTCAAAATATTTTTCTCTCCTTCCCGGTCTTCGCATTCTTCGACCGCTGAATGACGTCATTACAGTGGTGTAGCGGCTGTTTGCCGGCTTTCCTTAAGTTGCATAATAGAGCGCATTTGATAGCCACTTAAAAAAAAGCCACAAAAGCGAAGCAGAAACGGAAGGTGTGTCCGCAGCGACGAGCAAATCACGCACTGTTGCTCTGTGCTGGCAATAGCTATAGTTTTCAGCAGTGCTTCCAGATGCGAAGAAGAGTGAAAGCGTTTATGGAAAGTGTTGATTTATTTATTCACTGCTTTTTTGTTTATTTATTTATTTATTTATTTATTTATTTATTTATTTATTTATTTATTTATTTATTTATTTATTTATTTATTTATTTATTGTTTGGTTTAGCGCGCCCACGCAACGCCGACGGCGAGGCGCGCCATAGTGAAGGGCTCCGGAATAATTTTGACCACCTGGGGATCTTTACGTGCGCCGAAATTTCGGACACACGAACGTTTTCGCTTTTCGCTTCCATCAGAAAAGTGGCCGCCGCGGCCGGGAATCTAAATCGCGTCTGTGTGCTCAGCAGCAACGCCTTAGCCACTGAGCCACCGCGGCGAGTTTATCTAAAGTGTTGAAGAGCTCCTTTAACTGTACCTGCAAAATGTTTTCTATGGTAGTGTGACGAGTATGTGGCGCCGACTGCCAAGCGTGGGAGGTGGCATTTAGAGAAATTTCCTTCTGCTCCTCTTTTATCTGCTAACAGAACTGTTAGAAAGAAAGAATGGATACAAAGACTCATTGGACGGCGTGTATAGGACGGCATTGGATAGGGAAGCACCGGAGATAGGAACTTGCTAATGGCCCTTCAGCGACTGGTGACAGCAATTGGGCTCTAGGAAAGATGATAGCCAAGTGAAGTCACAAGCAACAGTAATGATCACTTGTAGAGAGAGAGAGAGAGAGAGAGAGAGAATGAAGTTTAATTCAATCGAGGCAAAGTTTCAGAGAGGCGACCTCATTCGAGGGGGCTGAATCGACAGCCGTTTCCATCAAGAGCAACTGATCTTCCAGGCCGGAGCTGGCCATGGCTGTCTCCCAATTCTCTATGAAAACGTGGAGGTTGGATGGATCTACGGCACACTTGTCGCAGCCGCCTACTATGTGTATGATGTTCCCAGGCTCTCCACAGAAGCAACAAAATGGAGAGAGTTGTGTCCCGTCAAAGAGGTGAAGTCTGGTGTTGTGTGGGAAGGTGTATGCCCACAGGGTGCGGAGTAATCTTTCCTGGTTAATCGGTAGCAATTTGTGCTGGGAGGAATACGTTCTATGGAAGAGGCCATAGTGCTGAGTAACTTCCTGGTCTATGACTGCAGGATGCATGCACTCGGGCCGGGCTTCATCAGCGCTGGCTAAGCGAGTCAAATCTCGACCCACGAGGTTGGTGATCTTGTTTGCCGGGGATGCCAGTATGAGCTGGTGCTCATACAATCGTGACTGGTCACGTTGGTGGTCTCTAATTTATCATCGGAAGTGTTGTAAAATGCAATCGACCGTTGGCAAAGTTGGGCCATGCTTCTAAGAGTCTGTTATGAGAGTTTTGGCGCCGCTTTGGCTAAGCGAACGTGCTATCGCCGCTTCCTCAGCTTAGAGGGGGCTGTGTTCGGGGGTTGAGATGCTACACGTGTGGGAGGCTGCAGAACGGTAACACAAAGAGAAGGTATTAAAGAATGCTATCGGGCGTCTTTGCATCAAACCAGTAGATCGTCCCTCCCTTTTTTTTCTTGCAGTTTAGTTTCTTTCCAACTGTCTCCCCTCATATATACACACGTTTCGAAAACCATTTGATGAATATAAAATATGCATTAAGCAATTAGTAACTTTAGTCCGAGATGTCAATGTTAATATAGCAAAAACCTAATAGCGCAATACGGGCATAAAGAAAGACTTTTATAGCATTCAGGCGTCGTCACATAACTTTGCGGATACTTTGTGCGTGACAAAATTTCCTGATTTGTCGAGAAGGAGAACGCTGCAAAATTTCTAAATGCCAAGGACCCCAAAGATATCATGTTTGGTCCGACCGTCGAATCCGCCTTAACTGACCCGCTAATTCCTTTATTCCAAATTAATCAACACACCAGTCCCACTAATTCACATTAGCTCATTCACTCACCTAATTCACCCCAGTCTACCCGCTAACCCACACTAATCGACTTCAATCCATCCGCCTCGTAAGTTTAAGGTTGAGCAGATTCAAGATAACATGAAAATGCTATCAAATATACTTTAAAAGTGGAAATTAGGATTCCCCATTTTTTTATATCTCATGTTCTCTTAGAGCAGTAACCAAAGGACACAACGGCTCTGTATACAAGAAAAAGTGACGTTAATTTTGAGAACTGCGAGTGTTGGTGTCTCAGTGCTGTTTGTATATAACTGCCCATTCAAACTAGAATAAGTGGAAGATATGGATTATTGTTGACGGTGTCCCTGAAGGCCTTCACAAGCGGACAGGTATGCCTGCGAATTAACAACACATTGAAAACTTTACACGATTTTTAACACCATGTAGATAGAAACCATGAAGAATATTCCATGATATGTTGCCTCGCAATATGCGTTATAACTTAAGTTATGCTAAATGTAAAAGATAATTGGGAGAGATGGGCAGTACCTAACGCAAAGTGATTGTATATACGGACAACTTTACATTAAATTGAGGGCAATACCGTAATTACCCGATTCTAACGCGCACCCGATTTTCCTGGCAAAAAAAAAAACTAAAAAACTTGCACCTCCGATTGTAATGAGCACGGAACTTTGTGAGCAAGAAAAAACGAATGCGAGAGAAACGGGCGATTTATTTTCCGAAGTAATCTCACTCATCTCACTCCTCGCCGCTCTCCGCTGACCACAACATCTTGTCCTCGGTGCCGTCAAGCGCGTTCGCGACTTCTGAACGAACGTTCAACCATGGTCGATGGGATCGTGGCCCACGCCTCGCACGCCCATCCCGCGAGCTTCTCCAGAGGCGCACGCTTCAGCCGACCGCTCGTTTTGAACGCGCTGAGAGCCGCTTCTGCCTATTGCTGTTATCAAGCGCGCAAGTGGAACGATTTGACGATTTGTGTGAACGCCGATAGAAAAGCTTAGGCGCCTATGCTTTCCTGCGTCCGAAAAATCGTTGCTAAAAGTAGCTTTGGCGCCATCTTGATATTGCGATGGTGATGGGTGGGAAAAAATTTCCGCTGTTTCGGCAGTTTCGGTTTCGTATCCGATTCTAACGCGCATGCAATTTTCGACCTATTTTTCCGGAAAAAAAGTGCGCGTTAGAATCGGGTAATTACGGTAATTAGAAGAGAACATGATAGGCCTTGGGAACTGCAGACTACGCAAAATATTTCATGGTTCTGTCTGGCGAGTGGCAAAATATCTTCAGACGCAAGGTAGGGTACCGAAATGGAAAACTAGAAATCGCATTTTTGAGGCCCCGGAACCGGTTCGGAACGGTTCCTTCGATTCGTTCCGGTTCGGGTTCAGTTCCAAAATGGCGGAAAAAATACGGTTCCGGTTCAGTTCCGGTTCCGGGCGAAAATTCGGGTTCGGTTCCGGTTTTCGGTTCGGTTCCGGTTCCGGTTCGACACCCTGGTGCTGTGGCCTAGTTGGCTGAGCGTTTGGACAGTCCCAGAGGATGTGGGTTTGATCCTGCGGAACATTACAGAGTGAGAAGTTTGGGAGGGCTGTGTCTTTATGGTTTTCGTAGCGGTGAAGTAGAGCTGGTGTGACCAGCGTGTTTCGTTGTGCTTGAGGGAGGCTTACCTGTTGTTGCCTGGTCAGTCGGCGGTAAGGAGTCGGCAATCGCATAAATATGCCTTGAGCTTAAGTGTAGCAGGATTAGGGCACTGGACTTGATCACTACCTGGGTGTCTCGCGTTATGAATCCAAGGTCTATCCGATTATGCCATCATCGCATTCGCTAAGCGTTTACTCTGGGCTCGTTGGGCGGGCCTTGGCTTTGGGGTTCGGATGAGTTGAACTATAGTTTGGCTTTTAGACTTTGCCAGTTTGTATATTGAACGACGACTACGTGGGGGGAAGGGGGGCGAGGGGAAGACGCTCAGCTTTCTCTTGATTGATTCGTGTATTGTCATCTGAGTTTGTACTTTGACCCACAGGCAGTTTACACTTTGATCGTTGACGCCTGGTCTTTGCAGCGGCTTTTACCTTGGCACTTCGCCATTTTGCTTGCGCGCGCAACAAAGCTTGGCGTCTCAACTATCGTAGTCCTTAGGCGGGTAGGGTTGTGATTTTTTCTTTTGGTACTGTCCTGGTGCAGAATTCGCGAGACGTTTTTAGCGTTGCCACGGTTTCATTCGTCGGGTATCGTTTGTAATCTTGTTTAACGAACAGCTCCGAGCATGCATGTTGATGTTGTGTTTTCGGTTTTTTTAATGTTTCGCTGTCTAGTGTTATAAATTTGGATAAGTGCTTTGTCTGTTCCAGCAGTGTGCTTTTGCGAATATGTTTTATATTCTTGATGTGGGTACAGTACATGGCGCCAAAGCTGCAGTGTGGCACTTGGTATGTTAGCGGGAAAACCGTAAGTCGGCCACACTGCGGAAAAAAGTCGCCGTTATTGTTGTTGCTGCTGCTGTTGTTGTTGTTGTTGTTTTTAAGTGAAGAAAACGGTCGCTGATGTAAACAGTAAATAAAAATCGGTTGTTTCTTTTGATGGGATTTAAGCCCGGGTCTCCGCTGCAGCAACCCCATGCGTTACCAATACGTTAACGCTGCGTGCACGTTGGCAAAGCTAAAACAAATGTTATTGTTGTTGTTGTTCCTTGTTTTGTGGTACAAATCCAGTGCGGGATTGGCCAGGAATGAGGAGCATTGAGTGGCTAATGTGTCGGCTTCTCAAAATTCACAAAACTTTAAATTATGAAAAAAAAGCTGTAAGACGCAGAAACAAATACGGAGAAAGGGGTGCATAGATGGTATTGCAGAAAAGCAGCAGGACCAATTAATTCGTGACAAACGACAAAAAAAATAAAGCGAAAACAGAGACGAAAACCACATGTAGCAGTGAAATATCTTAAATAATATTCTCCTTGCTTTTGCCGCCCTAGCACGTAATAAACTTAAATGCCCCAAGAAAAAATTGGCTTGCACCATGCTTATCTCCCGCCTGCTGTATGTTGGGAGCTGATTTGGTTAGAACCAAACCGACCTGGAGAGCCATTTGGGGATTAGGGAGTTTCAAAAAAATAATGTACTTCTTGTGTGTATTTTTTCTAATTGCAGCGATGTGCAGATACATTGCAGGTTTTACTCATCGTACATGTCAGCACCTCTAGTCAGACAGTTTATCACTTTATGAAAGACGAAATCAAACCTGGGATTGATAAGTTGATTTCCTTTGTTTGAGAACGGTTCATAACTGAGAGCTGATGCCACATGCGAGCAATGAGTCGGCAAATAAGAAAATTGGGCAACAGTAAATCTCTTTGCATTTTCACGAATTTTAGGTACGTGTAATTAAATATATCACGCTAGATGGCCCAGCATAGTCCGGTGCGAAGAAAAAACCTCGCTACAAAACAATCCCAAGCAGTATTTCAAAACTCCGAGGCCGGTTAACTTGCCACAGCATTCCTTCGATAGTTCTCAACTATTTTGACATGTTGCATTCCTTGGACATGGCGGCTATGCTCACCCAAAGCAACCTTTTTGTTCGCGTAGATCGAGGTATTCTATTTTGCAGTTTATCAGGTATACCTTGAAAATTTGCCAAACACTGTGTTTGTTTGCCTCTGAGTGATGTGTCGTAGCGCTATGAGTAAGTTAGAATTGCGCTGTAACCGCAATAAATTCTGGAGATATATTGCCGCACTAGGGATATCCATAGTCTAAACAACAAAAATTGTCTGATTTGAACAATTCTTTTAAGACAATACTAATTCATGCTTTTGTGCTAACCACTTCGATACTGTCGAACAGGGCCAAGGCCGTCTACCTAACCGTTCATGGACAGAAAAAATATAGACGTCATTTATATTGGAGAATGTCTGTCAAGAAACCTATTGTTATTGCTGAACAGGCATATTTTATAGGACATGATACACATTAGGTGTCCTTGAAGTCATGGACTTGATAATAAATATACTCTAAATAGTTCTCCACTTTGTAGCAATACTACCATTGTCTTGTGGTCATTTTGCGTGACCATGGAACGTACTACCCCAGAACCGTGCACTATACGAAAGGTCCACTACTAACGTGCCGGTCTGCTTTATAGAAGACTGGGCGTGTACAGCCAATCCGTGTTCGAGGAATTTCATAATGAAGTTAGGCACAGTAGCCATAATCCAAGTTTAGGGAAAGCGTAATCTCGTGATCTGTTCAGCCATGTTCTGATAAATTTTGGGGGGCTAATTCACAAATCGGGGCTTCAGATGATTGGTTGATTGGTTGCGGAGGCGCAAGGGCCGATGTACAATATCTTATGCAGCACATGCTGAATTGTAACGCTTGCGTATTCTGTGGTTATTTTACTGATATTGCATCGACAACAAAAATTCAGACGCAGTTATTTTTTGTGTATCAGTGATAAAGATAGGCCTAGAAGCATATTTTGATTAAAATTTTAAAATTTCCTGTTGGGCCTTCAGGTAACAACAGCTTCATTGTTGGTTTATTTGTTTTATTGTTATAACCATTTAAAGGTACGTTGTGCCTTCTCTTCAGTGATTTGATTTCCTCTTGTATCACGTTGTCATTTGTCATTGCCTTGACTTACCAGGCTCTGATTTCTTCGGGCTAGTGTTTGGGCACTAAAAAAACAATATTCGCATGTGTATTTTGAAATGATACTCTTGCTTTAGAAATAAATCTCACTAAGAATTTTTTCACAAAAAACTCCAGGACACTATCAGGAAATCACGTTCACACGCGGCTCACCATTAGCGTGGCTCGGCCCACTAAGAACATCGGTGTTATGGAAATCCGAACAAAACTCGACATTCGTCTCACGTGTTCTTGACGGGGCAAACCAACTTTCTTAACCCAAGTACAGACCATTTCGCTAAATTTTTATTGCTTCCAGGTGGCTCCTAACGACGATAAGTATTACATTATATAAGCGATGCGTCATGAATATCAACGACGGAAGCACATCTCATGGTCTTAGAGCCCACAGATGCAAGCGCATGCCGCAGTGAGTGGTTGTACTTTTGTAATCAGTGGAACTGTGCATTTTGCTATGCACAGAGCCGGCTTTTGTGTTCAGTAGGAAGAAAAACAAAATATTTTTTTATTTCCCGCTTATGCGCAATCACTCGAACTTCCTTTCACCGCTGCACTATCCTGACATTTCCTTGATGGAAAAGAACGCGTCAACAAATACAGCGCCTGTACCTTTTTTTCTGCGCACCATTTGGAAAGCCAGCCTTTATAAATATATATATATATATATATATATATATATATATATATATATAATAATAAAGGGTTGGCAGTCGAGAAAACCTCGGAAAGCAAAGGGGAGGATGTGGTAGATCATTGAAACAGATTAAGAATTTGGAAAGAAAGAAAGTGAAGAAAAAATGCCCGCCAGGTGGGATCCGAACCCACGACCTCCAGAATACCGGTCTGGTGCGATTTGGTGCGATCTGGTGCCAACTGGTGCGATCTGGTGCGATCTGGTGCGATCTGGTGCCAACTGGTGCGATCTGGTGCCAACCCTTATTTCTGTGTTATTTTCAACGAGCCCCTCATTTCCTATTCTGATTCGCTACATGCATAGCGAGGGCCTCTGTTCTGGCAGTCTTGGTTGCCAAAGGGAGCTTAAGAGGGTTCAAAGCTGGTCGACCACTCTGGACATGTCGTAGACACTCGAGTCACGACCCGGGGGTTAAAAAGAAGGTCCCCTTCACCCCGATTAGTCCGAATAGCGCTGGCTACCACCCCCAAGCACAGGAAACAAACATACCTAACATAAATACCCCAGAAAGTGAATGGGAAAATCGCCCCGCCGGTAGCGTAGTGGTTATCGCACCAGACCGGTATTCTGGAGGTCGTGGGTTCGGATCCCACCTGGCGGGCATTTTTTCTTCACTTTCTTTCTTTCCAAATTCTTAATCTGTTTCAATGATCTACCACATCCTCCCCTTTGCTTTCCGAGGTTTTCTCGACTGCCAACCCTTATTTCTGTGTTATTTTCAACGAGCCCCGCATTTCCTATTCTGATTCGCTATATATATATATATATATCTATAAAATATATATATATATATATACATGTCGAAAAAGATAAACTCACAAAGCGCGCAGAAATAGTATAAGTAAAGAGTCGGATACACAGCAAGAACAATAACAAACAATGTTTACTTACGTAGCGGCACTTGCCTTCATCAGAGTAAAGTTACATGATTTTGCTGATGTATATATAATATAATATAATATATATATATATATATTATATATATAGGGTTTGGAAATGAGGGGCTCGTTAGGAAATACAGAAGAAATGCGGGCAGTCTACAACGACAAAGAAGGCATAGGGGAAGGTTAGACTATTTCTTTTACCGTTAGTAACGTTACATTATTATTAATTTTTATTAATTACATGAGAAAGAAAGAAAGAAAAACACGCGCCCAGAGTGGGGACCGAACCCACGCCTTTCGATTAGATCTCGAATGCCTTACCAATTCGGCTATCTGGGCGACTGTGTTCTGCTTCACTTTCTGGGGTATTTACATTTACTACAACTGTATCTGACGCTTGAGGGTGGTAGCCAGCGCCACTCAGACTACACGGGGAAAAGGGGACCTTCTTTTCAACCCCCGGGCGTGACGCGAACGTCTACAGCCTGTCATGAGCGGTAACTGGCGGGAAACCCTCTTATGCTACCTCGGCATCAAGGCTGCCAGAACCGAGGCCCTCGCTAAGCTTTCGCGCGATAATAGGGTTTGGAAATGAGGGGCTCGTTAGGAAATACAGAAAGAAATGCCGGCAGTCTACAACGCCAAAGAAGGCATAGGGGAAGGTTAGACTATTTTTTTAGCGTTAGTAACGTTACATTATTATTAATTTTTATTAATTACATGAGAAAGAAAGAAAAAAAAACACGCGCCCAGAGTGGGGACCGAACCCACGCCTTTCGATTAGATCTCGAATGCCTTACCAATTCGGCTATCTGGGCGACTGTGTTCTGCTTCACTTTCTGGGGTATTTATATTTACTACAACTGTATCTGACGCTTGAGGGTGGTAGCCAGCGCCACTCAGACTACACGGAGAGAAGGGGACCTTCTTTTTCAACCCCCGGGGCGTGACGCGAACGTCTACAGCCTGTCATGAGCGGTCAACTGGCGGGAAACCCTCTTATGCTACCTTGGCATCAAGGCTGCCAGAACCGAGGCCCTCGCTAAGCTTTCGCGCGATAATAGGGTTTGGAAATGAGGGGCTCGTTAGGAAATACAGAAAGAAATGCCGGCAGTCTACAACGCCAAAGAAGGCATAGGGGAAGGTTAGAATATTTTTTTACCGTTAGTGACGTTACATTATTATTAATTTTTTTTAATTACATGAGAAAGAAGAAAGAAAAACACGCGCCCAGAGTGGGGACCGAACCCACGCCTTTCGATTAGATCTCGAATGCCTTACCAATTCGGCTATCTGGGCGACTGTGTTCTGCTTCACTTTCTGGGGTGTTTACATTTACTACAACTGTATCTGACGCTTGAGGGTGGTAGCCAGCGCCACTCAGACTACACGGGGAGAAGGGGACCTTCTTTTTCAACCCCCGGGGCGTGACGCGAACGTCTACAGCCTGTCATGAGCGGTCAACTGGCGGGAAACCCTCTTATGCTACCTTGGCATCAAGGCTGCCAGAACCGAGGCCCTCGCTAACCTTTCGCGCGATAATAGGGTTTGGAAATGAGGGGCGTTAGGAAATACAGAAAGAAATGCCGGCAGTCTACAACGCCAAAGAAGGCATAGGGGAAGGTTAGACTATTTTTTTACCGTTAGTAACGTTACATTATTATTAATTTTTATTAATTACATGAGAAAGAAAGAAAGAAAAACTCGCGCCCAGAGTGGGGACCGAACCCACGCCTTTCGATTAGATCTCGAATGCCTTACCAATTCGGCTATCTGGGCGACTGTGTTCTGCTTCACTTTCTGGGGTATTTACATTTACTACAACTGTATCTGACGCTTGAGGGTGGTAGCCAGCGCCACTCAGACTACACGGGGAGAAGGGGACCTTCTTTTTCAACCCCAGGGGCGTGACGCGAACGTCTACAGCCTGTCATGAGCGGTCAACTGGCGGGAAACCCTCTTATGCTACCTTGGCATCAAGGCTGCCAGAACCGAGGCCCTCGCTAAGCTTTCGCGCGATAATAGGGTTTGGAAATGAGGGGCTCGTTAGGAAATACAGAAAGAAATGCCGGCAGTCTACAACGCCAAAGAAGGCATAGGGAAGTGGTTAGACTATTTTTTTACCGTTAGTAACGTTACATTATTATTAATTTTTATTAATTAAATGAGAAAGAAAGAAAGAAAAACACGCGCCCAGAGTGGGGACCGAACCCACGCCTTTCGATTAGATCTCGAATGCCTTACCAATTCGGCTATCTGGGCGACTGTGTTCTGCTTCACTTTCTGGGGTATTTATATTTACTACAACTGTATCTGACGCTTGAGGGTGGTAGCCAGCGCCACTCAGACTACACGGGGAGAAGGGGACCTTCTTTTTCAACCCCCGGGGCGGGACGCGAACGTCTACAGCCTGTCATGAGCGGTCAACTGGCGGGAAACCCTCTTATGCTACCTTGGCATCAAGGCTGCCAGAACCGAGGCACTCGCTAAGCTTTCGCGCGATAATAAGGTTTGGAAATGAGGGGCCCCAGAAAGTGATGCAGAACACAGTCACCCAGATAGCCGAATTGGCAAGGCATTCGAGATCTAATCGAAAGGCGTGGGTTCGGTCCCCACTCTGGGCGCGTGTTTTTCTTTCTTTCTTTCTCATGTAATTAATAAAAATTAATAATAATGTAACGTTACTAACGGTAAAAAAATAGTCTAACCTTCCCTATGCCTTCTTTGGCGTTGTAGACTGCCGGCATTTCTTTCTGTATTTCCTAACGAGCCCCTCATTTCCAAACCCTATTATCGCGCGAAAGCTTAGCGAGGGCCTCGGTTCTGGCAGCCTTGATGCCAAGGTAGCATAAGAGGGTTTCCCGCCAGTTGACCGCCCATGACAGGCTGTAGACGTTCGCGTCACGCCCCGGGGGTTGAAAAAGAAGGTCCCCTTCTCCCCGTGTAGTCTGAGTGGCGCTGGCTACCACCCTCAAGCGTCAGATACAGTTGTAGTAAATATAAATACCCCAGAAAGTGAAGCAGAACACAGTCGTCCAGATAGCCGAATTGGTAAGGCATTCGAGATCTAATCGAAAGGCGTGGGTTCGGTCCCCACTCTGGGCGCGCGTGTTTTTCTTTCTTTCTTTCTCATGTAATTAATAAAAATTAATAATAATGTAACGTTACTAACGGTAAAAAAAATAGTCTAACCTTCCCCTATGCCTTCTTTGGCGTTGTAGACTGCCGGCATTTCTTTCTGTATATATATATATATATATATATATATAGTGAATCAGAAAATGGGAAATGATGGGCAGTGAAATAAGACAGAAAATAAGGGTTGGCAATCAAGAAAACCTCGGAAAGCAAAGAGGAGGTTGTGGTGAGTCATAGAAAGAGATGAAGAATTTTTTGAGTCGAAAAGAAAGTGGTGAAAAAATGCCCGCCAGGTGGGATCCGAACCCACGACCTCCATAATACCGGTCTGGTGCGATAACCACTACGCTACCGGCGGGGCTGTTTCCCCAGCACTTTCTCGGGTATTTATGTTAAGGTATTTTTGTTTCCTGCACTTGGGGGTGGTAGCCAGCACCACTCGGACTACTCGGGGTGAAGGGGACCTTCTTTTTAACCCCCGGGCCGCCGTGACTCGAGTGTCTACGACATGTCGAGAGTGGTCGACCAGCGTTGAACTATATATATATATATATATATATATATATATATATATATATATATATATATATATATATATATACTGTAAAGGAGACTGTCTACATTCCAATGGGAGGCTGTACTTCTTTATTCGCGAACGAGGCGTCAGCACGGAAGGGGCAAGCCAAAGCCACCAGTTTTACGCGAGGCTGACAATGAAGGATAGCGCCCTCTTCCTCAGTCGTCATCGGGTGCATTTTCACGCAGGGGGATTTGCCCGTTGTGCCGATAAACATCACAGTTCTCATGGACACAACAAGCTTACAAACAATACCCCCGATAGAAAGGGGAGCCCTCCTGGCGACCTACGTGGAACACAAGACGAGCAAATCGTAATATGGCTTTAGCCTTTGGACGTGAGCGACCACGACGTCTGCGGTCCGAGGTGGACATTACGGGTTCAACAGCATATAGTTTACACGTGACGTTTCTTCCAGTAATCGGTAATGCCCTTGATATTCCGAAAGAAATTTCTAAGAAAGATCGGGAGCCAGGCATGGTACCGAAAGCATGACCAGTGATCCCTTCGTAAATATTGGAGATGTAACGAAGTCATCGGACGCGTGTTTTGGCGTTCCAATGTAAATCGTCGGGCTAGCTGCCAACATTCCTCGGCGTCTCGAGCGATGTCAGACAGTGGTGCATACTCGGAGGCGTCAGGTCGGTACGGAAGCACTGTATCCAGCGTGCAAGAGGGCTCACTTCCATAAAGTGAAAAAAACGTCGAGAATCGTGATGTCGCCGGCGTAGCCGTATTATAACCATACGTCATGAAAATAATAACAAGTTCCTAGCTAGAGTGTTACAATGAGACGTGCATGACGATCATAACCGCAAGAGTACGGTTAATCCTTTCGGTCAGGCCAGTAGTCTGCGCGTGTTAGGACGTGCTCTTCCAGTGAACCACGTGGAACTGGGTTAGAAGGGCCTCCACAACTCTCGATAAAAAGACGGAACATCTGTCGCTTAGTAGTTGGCGACGAGCACCGTGACGAAGAACAAAACGGCGTAGAAGGAAAAACGCGACGTCTCGAGCCGAGGCGGCAAGTAGCGCAGCCGTTTCGGCATACCGCGTTAAGTTATCAACGACGACGATGATCCAGCGGTTACCGCCGGTTGTACTTGGGAATGGGCCGTAGAAATCGGTGCCTACCCGTTCGAAAGGCTGCGCTGGGCAGGAAAAGGGATGGAGTGGTCCACTGGCGTACTGAGGAGGAGACTTCCGCGTTGGGAGCAGTCTGGGCAAGATCGAACAAACATGGCGACAAAGGTATTCATGCCGCGCCAGTAGTACCGTAGTCGGAGGCGCTCGCAGGTTTTAAGGATTCCAGTGTGAGCACTTTGCGCATCGGTGTGACATATAGCACAAATGTCCTAGCGCAAGTGGCGAGGAATACACGAGTCGCAGTTTTCGACCTTTGGGGAAGTGGTTCCGGTGGTATGGAAGCTGGTCACGAGCACTGCAGTGGGCAGCTTGACGGCGTAGTGATCGGGGCACAGGAGCTGCCCGTGAGTGCGACAAATATTCTAGGATCGAAGAAATTCAAGGGTATTTGCTCTGCTCAGCAACCATGTCCGTTATGGCGAGAGAGGTCAGGCTGTGGTCTGCTGTGAACAAGCTATCGACCTCCGACGCAAGCGGGGATCGAGAACGAACGTCAGCGTTAGTCGGCGTTAGTACACAGCACGGTTATCATACTCTTGAAGGCGGAGGGCCCAGCGGTCAAGACGACCGGCGGGATCCTTCAGCGACGACAACCAACACAGAGAATGATGATCCGTTACAACGTTGAAGGGGCGACCGTACAGGTAAGGACGAAATTTGCTGACTGCTCATGCAATAGCCAAGCATTCTTTCTCTGTTACTCAGCAGGTCACTTCAGCCTTCGTCATGTACGGCTCGTGTAACTCACCACATATTCAACAAAACTGTCCTTTCGTTGGGCGAGTACGGCGCCTAAGCAAACACCACTTGCATCAGCGTGAATCTCAGTGTGCGCATTCGGGTCAAAGTGCGCAAGTACCGGTGTAACGTAAGGACCCGACGTAACGTTAAGAAAGCGGTTTCACACTGCGGGGACCATCTGACAATATCTTTACTCCCGCCGAGCAGCTGTGTGCGAGGCGCGATGATGGAGGCAAAGTTTCCTACAAAGCGGAGGAAATACGAAAACACAGGCCGATGAAGCTGCGTAGTTCATTCTGCGTGGTTGGCTTCAAAAACTCCGACACGGCGCGAAGTATTCCTAAGTCGGGGAGGACACCGTCTTTCGCAACAACGTGTCCCAAAAATTGTATTTGCGAGCAGCGGAGCGGCACTTTTTAAGGTTCAACTGCAGGCCAGCGGAGGCAAGGCATGTTAGCACTTGTTCAAGGCGTGTGAGATGGGTTTTCAAAATCATGGGAAAACACGACTATGCCGTGAAGTAGCACAGACACATTTCCATGTTAAGCCCCGCAGTACGTTGTCCATCATTCATTGGGATATGGCGGGCGCATTACAGAGCCCGAACGGCATGATATTGAACTCGTAAAGGCCGTCGGGAGTTGTAAAAGCCGTACTTGAACGATCAGCGTCAGCCATGGGTACTTACCAACACCCGGATTTCAAGTCTAATGACGAGAAAACTCGGCTCCCTGCAGGCAGTCGAGGACGTCGTCTATGCGAGGCAGTAGGTAAGCGTCCTTGCGCGTGATTTTGTTCAAGCGACGGTAATCCACACAGAATCTCATACAGCCGTCATTTTTTAACAAGAACTACAGGACAGGTCCAACGACTCATGGATGGTCGAATGACGTTGCGTTTCAGCATGTGCGCTACCTGTTCTTCAATGACTCGCCGTTCTGTAGAGAACACGCGGTACGGTCGCTGTCGCAACAACGCGTGCGTGCAAGTGTCGATCGCATAACACACCATCGACGTGCGGCCCAAAACGATGTCGCAGCAGTCGAATTAAGAAGTGAAGCGGTGTAGAAGAGCAGTAGTTCGTCACATCTGGCCGAAGGAAGGTCATCGTCAACGGCGCTTATCAAAATGGTGGCATCGGGTGGAGAATGAAGACTAAGTGCGGTGACATGGACTAGCGTGGATTCCTCGAATACATTGACAACGAGACCGGGTGCGCTTCCACTGCAACCCCAATGTACTCGCAGCGGAAAAGTGTGGTAGGGAACGAAGTCGGGTTTCAAATAAGCATGGTGCTGGAAACAGAATGCAATATCAAGGACGGCGAACCTTTTGCGAGCACAAATAAGACGGATGGTGCGAAGGCGACCGTGGCATCAGAAATACTGTTGAACGACAACGGCACAACCACAGATGAGCCAGAAGAAATGTCTGTGTCGTCATTGACACACAACTTGCCGGTGGTCTCGCGTCCCGCGGTTTTTCTACCTCCGCAAGCAGGTTTACTTCAGCGCGAGCACAGTCAATGATGGCGTGATGGCGTGGGTCGGCGCTTTGGAGTACGCTGCCGTCCCTTCTTTTTGTCGTGTGATTGGGCGTTTTGATGCCTATGTGGTGTTATGAGCGCATATGTCCTGTTAAATTAAGTCTAGGTAGACTAGTTGTGTTTCTGTCTGCACTAAGAGCTACGGAAACTTGCCGAAAGCTTCCAAGTTTGGCTGCACAGGCGTCATTTGTATGGGAAAAGTTGGGCAATTTTCAGCCCTGTACGCCTGGCTCCACCGGTCCGAATCACAATGATTCCGCACAAGAAATAATTGTGGAATTCCTCGGTTGCATGTAGTTTTAAGAGGGAGGCACTTAACCTCGAGTTAGAGTGTTGTGTGGCCGTGGAAACGTAACAGTCAACAAACGTTTTCTGGAAGCATAAGCGTTGCGAGTTCTGGTTCTTCAAGGTGCAGGCGCGGAAGCCAGGGAGAAGACGTGACACTTCCGAGTTTATACTGGTCGTATCATTGAGATGCAGAGTAATCTATTCAAAATCCCAATCTGCAACCCCGGATTTTTGCACCTGTGTGAAATGAAACGCGCGGCACCGATAGGCTGTAGAGGGGTTAAATACTAGGACAATGTTAATTAGTGTCAATGTTTGGTTTCTTTTTAACCGTAATAATTCTTTGCAGAGTACCTCAACGCGAACTGCGCAATGCCTAGTCTTGACATTTAAGCCCGTGGCATTAAACTAAAGAAACCAGTGGAAATGAAAAAAAAATGAAATTGCAAAGTACCCGTCCCGGTGGCTGAGTGGCTAAGGCGTTGAGCTGCTGAGCCCAGGAACGAGGGCTGAGTCCCGGCCGCGGTAGCTGATTTTCTGATGGAGGCGAAAAGCGAAATAGCTTGTGTGTCGAGATTTCGCTGCACGCTAAAGATTTCTATGTGTGCAAAGTTAACCCCGAGCCCTCCACTACGGTGCGCCTTAACCCTATAATGCCCAAGCAATGAAAACAATCTATAAAAATTGTAATGCTTTATTACATCATAGTTTGTGACGCAAACCATATAGAAGCGCGAAGAAAAGTTTCACCTACGAAAATGAACTAAGAGATTACTATGCTCCGACGCTCATAAAGGTATATCACCGGTTACAGAGAGCGTAAATAGAGCTTATTTATATTGTCATTATGTACTATGTGATAAATAATATTGGTAATAATTTTGTCAACTGTAATCTCATCACCATCACCGCAAAAATTTGCACCATCCCCCTAGAAAACATCTACAAATTCGCCTCTGGCTACAACTGATCAAAAATGTACACCACTGGCATACTGGTATTGGTATTTAAACACGTCCTCTGCTTATGCATGAATGAGACGCGTCGCTACGCAGGCCTACTTCTTGTGTTACACGTTCAAAATTATCGGCGATTGGAGCGAGAGTATCGCGATTTAAACAACAGCAACAAAATGCAGTGGGAGAAAGTATATCTAAAGGGAGCTTTGAGTGAAGACCTTTCGTGGTTTCTTAAAGTAGTCCAGATGACACGATAAAGCCTGGGCGCGAAAGTAAGTAGCTTGTAAATTGAAACTACATCTGTTTTCATTATTATATGGCACGATTTATTGCTGCTTTATTTAGAAGTGCACAATTTTTGAGGACAAAAGCAGAATTTTGAATTCTTCCGAATTTTATTTATATTTAGGGTCGCTCTAAAATACAACACGCTTTTTTGCACTTCGATAATATACGCTCCAAACCGGTTAGCAAACCGGCTCGGGTTGGGATTTAGTCGAACCTGAACGCGACCGGAAGAAATGAATTCACCTGAACCCGAGCCGTAACCGAACCGATATTTTTGTCGGTTCGACACACTGGTTAGAACAATTATTTGGGGCGCTCTGTAGGACTTAAGCTACCGCAAAGTGCCGCGGATGGAAACATCGTGACCTCAAGTAAGCACAGAAGGTGATCTAGTCAATACATTCCAAACCCCTTAAAAGAAGAATATTTTGTAGCATAATTTCCGGTCAGAATGTTTTGCTAAACGCGTGGTGTCGCACATGACCCGTCTTTTGGCAGAAAGCTTACCTCCCTGACCATCACACAAGCAGGCATAAGGGGCGAAAACGTCACATTGCCCTCCTGAATAACCCCTATCAGTGCAGTACCGTGGACATCCCGACGGGAATTGTAAACAGTTGAAAGGATCTGGAAAACAATAGACAGCATTGTTGACGTAATTTCGTGAATTGGCGTAAAACGTCTGGTTTTCGTTATAGCTACAGTGACACCACCAACCCGTGGCTTCAGCGTAGTGCCATCGTACCTTGTCATGTGTACATTAAAAGCCACAGTGAATTCCCCTCAAGCTTTAACCATATGTGCCTATTTTGAGGCTACTTTCTGCCGGAGGTTTTGCTTCGGTGTTACGTTGATTTGATTTGACACAGAGGTTTTCTTTGTTTTTGAACAGTAGTTCATTCCCATCTTGAGCGGGCGCTATATTGGCATGTAAAAAAAAATTGCGGTACTTTTAAATGTGTAACGCACGGCAAAATAAAGTGACCGGCGCAATTATACAAATCTAAAAACTTTCACGATTTAAAAGGCTCCTACGCAAAACACATCGATATGAACCGGTTGTTCCAATAATTTTCCGTTATAATACTATTGATTAAAAACGTTCTGTCAATTGCTATAAAATTTAGCTTTGTTGAGAAACTACGCTCTCTCATGTACTGATTAGAAATTGTGCTCTGTCAATTATTTGGGATAAGAACCGCGCGAAGCAAACCCACCTTTATGAAACCATACTCGCTGTCGTGGCAATGTTTATATGCCATGAGATTGCATATCCTACAGCTTTATCGAAAACCCCGTAGTCCAGTCTACTTAGGAGGAATGGTTAGAGAAGCCGTCAGTTTCTTCTTTGGTGCTTAAAAAATGAATCGTTTGAAGGCGCCAGCGAGCGTCACATCACAGTTCAATGAGAACCAGAGGACAACAATTTTTTTGCGAAAGTGCTGGTGCATCTTGAGCAAGGCAGGTGCATTGCGTTTTGCCAGAAGTACAAAAAAAGGGAAAATTTGAGGAAATTTACATACTTCCCCTAGCATTAGCCTAAGTTCACTTTTGAGTAGATTCAACGGGGTAGTGCAGCGTTATCCAGTGAGACTGGTTCCGCTTTGGTTGCGCACCATACATCTTCGTACGTCTCCACCTGTTCGACCAGTCAATCGACGACTTCTGCCAGGTCCACAGTGTCTTGGTAGTACTGCTTAACAACAGTAGTGTTCCCTATTCAATACACTGGGCTACTTTAGCATGGAAAAATGTGCGCTCAGCATTGAATTCATCTCGTTTCCATCTGCGCCAGTAATAGCGAGCTCTATTTGGAGGTACCGCGACCGACGGGTCAACTGATCCTGCGCTGATGATGCACTTTTCAGGCTGGAGCTGACTGGAGTACTAGTCCAGCGACTTCCCGCAAGAAAAGAGCAGGGAGTCAGTGCCTCGGGAATGTTTACTTGTGCGTACACATACGTTATCGGCCTTGAGTTATTCACCGCTTAGATTCGATAATAAAATATACTTAAATTCTCAAAAACGCACTTGTACTCAAACCGTCTACACAAAGCCTTCACTGACCACATCGCTCAGCGGAATTCCCTGCACCAACATGCTTTTTCCGTACAGTTCTATTGAATACGTCGGCCTGCAAAATATTTCTGAAACTCTTCTTCAATGTTTTCCTGAGTCACTTCCAGTTCTTTGAAGCTGGATGAGGTATGCCATACGCGATTTCCAAGTGAATAACGCGCCTAACTAAAGGAGCAAAAAGTGGGTGTCTAACGTGTTATTCTTGTCTTGATGTCCTGTATATCATTGGTCAAATGTGCACTGAAGTCCGTGTCATTCATTTTAAAGATGAGAGCTTCTGTCACCCTGTCGCAAAACAAAAACGGCAGTCGATTGCGCTACGTTTTTCACCAATATTTAAATTTTGGAGGATCCCACAAAAAGCGGCGCCACATGCGATGGCGAGCCAAAAAACAACAGAATTTATTTGGATGAGACTCCTGAGTGTGAATGGAGTTGGATGATACCAGTATTGCCAGACTGGAAAAAAATGAAGTAGGGTTTTTACAACACATGCCTACAATCTTAAGTGTGACAAGCATACCATAAATCTCCACAGTATACTTCACAACTGGAAATATTGCCGCGAACTTTGCTTTTTTATTTGTTTAGTCATGTTTTGTTTCCAGCGCATAGCCGCGCCTGTGTATCCTTTTCTTAACGAAGAGTTCATTTGAATCATTTTTGTATGCCGCACAGACAATTTAGTTTTATATGGAAAGTGTGTTGCGTAGTGATCACTCTTCTTGGTGGTGCTTGTTCAATAGAAGATATTTTCGACCTAGTTTGATGCGTCCAGTGACGAGAGCGCAACAGATAAATGTGTAAAAAGCAAGCGCCAAGGCATTTGACTCCCCCCATCCGCTTCTGGGCACGCCACTCTGCTGGCTCATTTTGCAACGCTTGTGTATTTAAGTCATTTACTTACTCCAAATTTGACCCAACAAACTTTATACATTACCCCGCTCCTCAACGTGTAGAATAACGCGGCTGTCTAGAATTTCGACTGCTCTTAGTTAATGCGCGTTTTCCTTAAAAGGAGTGACAGCGATTCTGTCCGTCATTCTCTCAAAATTGTGAGATCTCATTTTCAGCAATCAGAACTGTCCACTATTCATGACACGTGACCTGCCGGGGCGAATACGTTTTAGGAGCAATTTATAGATCCAATCGTATTCAAATAAACGCATCATCACTATCATCAGCCTATCTACGCCCACTGCGGGGCAAAGGCCTATCCCATAGATCTCCAGTTATCCCTGTTCTGTGCATACTGCAACCAATTTGTCCCCGCACACTTCTTTGTCTCATCTGTCCACCAATCTTTCTGCCACCCCCTACTACGCTTGCCTTCTCTAGGGATCCACTCTGTTACCCTTAATGACCAACGGTTATCTTGCCTTCGCATTACATGCCCTCACCACGCCCATTTCTTCCTTATTTGTACTAATGTGTGCTTAACACGCCTCTGTTCCCTGACCCACTACGCCTTCTTCTTGTTCCTTAACTTCACAACTATCATATTCCGTTCCTCTGCTCCCTAAGTCATCCTCATTTATATTGAGCCCTGTTAGTGAGCCTCCAGGTTTCTGCCCCGTAGGTGGAGTACCGGTAAGATGCAGCTGTCATACACTTTCTTCTTCATGTAGAATGGTAGGCTCCAATTTATTAACTGAGAATGCCTGCCGAATGCACTCCAGCCCATTCTTATCCTTCTAATTATCTCTGCCTCATGTTTTGTATCTGGGGTCATAACTTGGCCTCAGTAGATATATTCGCTTACTACTTCCACTGCTTCGCCACCTATTTTAAAACGCTGTGTTCTCTCGAGGTTTTTGATCATTACTTTACTTTTCTCCATATTAACGTTAAGGCCCCACGGTTCTACTCTGCTTGTCCAGTGCGGTAAGCAAGCTTTGTAATTTGTCCCGGAGTTACTTAGCAAGGCAACGTCATCAGCAAATATGAGGCTACTACACGTGAGGCTACTAGACGGGCCTCTGCGCGACAGTAGTGCGCTTACCATGAAGCTAGGTGCGTCCCCCTGACCCACCCTTCATCAACTGGGGCTTCAACGGCGGCATTCTATTGGCTAGCCGAGGCTGCTAGTAGCTCTACCCTTTTCACGCCGAAATGGTGGGAGCTGCTTTTACTGGCAACGTGGCCTGACGAGCATCGCCTCCGCTCACGCCTCGTTCCTGACGAAAGCACCGTCTTCATAGCGCGGTGTCTCGAACGGGGACGACACCTGACGGCTTCTGGCGCTCGGCCGTGTCGCCGCGGGAATCCGGGACGATATGCGGGGCGACCGATGGTTCTACCAGCTGTCTGATCTGAGCGTATCAAACTCGTCGTCGACCGGCGGCTCACCGGCAGCACACCTCGTTAAGTCAGCGAGCTCACCTACGTTCGACACGTAGTTTCCGGTGCCCCCTTGTGCATACCAGAGGCCGGTGTGGCTAATTCACAGCTCGGGACGACTGGTACGGGCTCGAGCTCTGCGGAAGGCGTGACGGGCTCACACGTCCCTGCCAGTGGCGTTGCTCTACCGCCAGCTCAACGAATCCATCCGCCTCGGGTTCGCACTCAACTGCTGCGCACCCCGTGTCGGCCCCTGCCCGGTCTGCCTGCTCAAAGGCATTCGAGTCGGAGTCGCACGCTCTAACGGGGAGTACGGAAGTAAACGGCGATATTAGCAGGGCACATGGGCCGGGCGGTTCATGGTACGGAGTCGACGACGACAGGAGATATCTTTCTTCCCGGGAAACATCCTCCGACGATCGGTTGTCGCGGGAGGGTGAGGGGGTGCTCGCAGTGCGGCGACGTCTGCGGCTCGTACCCCACACTGTCCACACCAGAGGGGTTTGTCCATGCGCCGCACTGCTTGTTCCAGCGCGCAGCTTGCGTACACGTAGATTAATTGGCGGCGGCCCGTAACCGTATGCGCGCCGGAGAGGGGGGAGGTGAGGGGGGTGGGTATTGGGGCGTTGTGGTACGATTACCTCCGCGGTCAAACCTTACAGGCAGGTATTCGCTTTTTTTGTATTCGTATTTCGAAAGTTCCTTTGCAGGCTTTTTGTGTAGTTTAAGGTTTTTGGAGAAGGTGTAGAAGCTTCATATTTTAAATTTCCTGAAATCATTTTGGAAAATATTAATTAATTTTAACACTTCAGTGCGTTATGCCGGGACACACGAAGATATCCATCACGGAAATGACACCTCCAGGAAGAATTCCATTGACACGGCAGCACCAGGAATCAAACCATGATCTTCATCACCGCAACAGGAGGCACCAGATGCTTTACCCACTGCGCTATGTGCTGAAGCACAGACAGCTGTCTGAACACGCCATATATCCTTACTATAACCTCCTCCACTTAGGTGAAGCGAAGTAGTGCATCACGATGCTAATGACCACCCACAGTTGGTGCCAGCTGAGCTCATCGCAACGTAACCGTTTGCCGTACACTCCACGGAGCAGGAACGCGGTTGCCGCGCATTTTTATGCGCCTTCTAAGTGGCCCTTGACAACGTAGTCGGTTATTATGAAGACTAAGATCTGTGATAGTGGTTATAATAACACCTTTAGTGAACTCGTCTCAGAACAGGATATACCTCATTACCAGTGGCAATTCTGACAATTGGAAAGTTTTGGTTTTTCTAACCAATATACTCTTGAACAACCAATATATAATTGGAGATCTATGGGAGAGGCCTTTGCCCTGCACTGGGCGCAGAGAGACTATTGTTTTTGTTGATGATGATGATAATGATCATGGTAATATTCTTTCAAGTGTAACTTTTAAAAGATTTAATATTTATGCCACTGCCCGCCAAAGCGGGTGAAACAGCCTATTCGGGCAGACAATGACGGGGAATTACAAAATCCTGCATGAGCATCTGCATGATCTCACAAATATTTCTAAACCAGCCTGCATATCTTCTAATACCGACGTGCAAATTTCTGCAAGTCAACCATTTACTCCACACCTGATAGTTAAACGACCCAATCCTTGTTCTGCTCCAGTTGTATTAGTTATGTTGCGAGAAATGAGTTTTTATTACCAACACCGATGTAATGACGCAGTTTGTGGCACAGTCATGCTAATTACCCATAGAATGCGCGAAAGTGGGTGTACACACAGCTGTTACTAAATTTCTACAGCACATATTCGCATGTTTTTTAAAGCAAAGCTTTCTCCCTCTTCCGGCCATCGGTTCTTCGGGGCGGAGGGGACAATTACTCCCAACAGCGGCGGTGAAGGGAGGGGGGGGGGGGGGGTCGTGCAGGGTTTCACTCATGGAGCACACTGTAGATGGCGCGGCGAATTTTACCCATCATTCCTCGCACGAAAGTGCCTGCGGAACGGCTTTGTCGTCTGCTTTAGCTAGCTGCGGTTCTTTGGGCCTGTTTTGGCGCAGCTTCGCGCCCATTGCGCACTTCCATCGCACAGCTTGATTAACTTGTTCCGCAGCACCTCCTGGATACCCCGGACCGCAATTCTCAAACTTATGAAACTAACTAGTTTTAATCGGCATAAATTGGAATCACTAAGCTCCATGGAGAATGGTTTCTGTGTCTGCGCTTGTGCCGCGCGGTGGTGTAGCACTCAGCTTGCACATCAGGATGCCTAGGTTCCGCTGTCTCACCCTTCGATAGACGCTCCTCTCTGTTTTCTTTCTGCCGACGCACAGCCAGTGTACAGCGGCGGCGTCTGCAGTTCTAGCGCGGCCTTGGACGACGCTGCTGCGTTCGGCGTGCCACCCCCGCGCTTGCCAGGTAACGGCTGGCAGAATCTCTGTTTTCACTCTTTATAGAGCCACTTGTGGGAATTGAAGTGACGTCGCATGCATGCTATTGCTGTGGGTGTCGTTTAAAGATTGCTTTCCAATCACCTTCGCAGCGTGAATTGGAGCCTATTTTTTTTTTTTT
Organism: Haemaphysalis longicornis; assembly: GCA_013339765.2. Lineage (NCBI taxonomy): Eukaryota > Metazoa > Arthropoda > Arachnida > Ixodida > Ixodidae > Haemaphysalis > Haemaphysalis longicornis. Next base: position 153,046,728 of record CM023450.1, on the reverse strand, counting down.
GCTAGAACATAACTTCTAGCAACCGGCCATACAATCTACCGTCCACATCGCACACGGCCACGTGCATTCATTTCCTTGTATGCCTTATGGGAGTTTACAACGCGTCGTACCTCCCAATATCGCTCGATACTCCGACGCCCCTTGTCTTCCACTGCTCTGAGCCGTGCGGACTAGTCCCTGCAGGGAGATGTCATTATTTATTATAGTTTTTTTTTTATTTAGAAGGGGTGACTCAAGGTCTAGTCAGGGATGGGGAACAAAATTATATGAAATTTTTGTTTGCCGGCTCTCACTGCTGTTTTCCAAGCACACCTTCCGGGGAGCGCACCTGACGCCAGCTGTTGCAGCGCACGAGTGAGGGGAAAGTTGAGCTGCACGTGGCCACTCTGCAAGGACCTCGCGTCTTAAGAGACTGCCTGTGGCACCGGTCAGCCATCGTACTGCGTGGTGGCAAGTCCAATTATGATAACGGGTGAGGCCTTTTATGCAGAAATGCATTATAGTCGGGGGTTGTCGTGCGTCCCTTGGCCGGCGTGCGCAGCGTGTCTGATGATGATTGTGCATGATGCCCCTAGGGATTGGCCAACCAAAACAATCCATCACGAGATAGCTTCGCGTTCAACCACCATCGTCATCTTCCCGTAGGGGAACCGCTGAGAAGAAGAAGAAGGAGAAGAAGACAAAGCTGCGAAGAGGAGGGCTGCGTGAGTTTTGGCTACCGTTATCCTCCTCGGCCGGCGCATCTTCCCGATCTGAACCCGGTCGAAGAGCGGCTCATCGCGCCTCGACTCCCCTTCATGAGCATCAGGCGGCTGACTCGAGGCAACGGGCAGTTTGGAATCAGGGACAGGCGGTGAACGTGCCCATCGACGTATCGAAGGTTGTGCGGTGCCTTCCTCGCATGGTACCCGAGGACGTTGCGTTCGACGTTCACATCAAGCGGAGGCTGATGAGTCCGGCAACGTACAAGCGCGGGTTGGGGGAAGCGCGGCAACATCCTGGCTTGGCTCAAGCACCTGCAACACACCCCGCTGTATCGCGCCATCAACGTTCGGGTCGATTGAAGTCGGCTCGATCACTTCGATGACGGCGGCGAACGAGAGGAACCGCAGGAAGACGACGTCGATGATGCTGACGGTGAGTTCGAAACGATTCCCGACGACTTTGACGTGAACGATCCTCTGCAGTTGGCGGTTGCGTTGAACGCGGTCTCGAAGACGCTTCTCTATAACGAAGCGGAAATGACGGGTGTGGGAAAAGAAAAAAATAAATGATTACGCTCACACTCTCGCCTCTCTCTTCGCCATTAATCGCATCACACTCATCGGTGCACCCAATGCATTTCTGCATCCTCACAATCCCCCTCGGGGAGGTGCGGGGATTTTTTTTAAAGACGATAGTCTTTCTTGGGCTACTTAAACCCAGATATTTTGGTCTGTCTGTATGTCTGTCTGTCTGTCCGTCTGTCTGTCTGTGACTCCATTCAGCCACCCGGCCAAAGCAAAACAATGCCTGCGCAATAGTCTTATATAGTCACAGCTAAATCTACCCGTCTATGTCCGGTGTAATGTTCATACTTGTCAAACATTGTTGAAGAAGAACAAGACATTACGCAAATATGAGACAACAAATCAATACAGAAGGGATATTTGCAGTGTTCCTTTATAAAAAATTCAAACATGCTTGACTCTTGCAAAATAAATACTTCATCAACTGCAGAAAAAAAATTCCCCCGCATTTCCCCGAAGGGGAGTATGAGGAAGTGCGAAGCACGGGGTGATGCTATGAGGGGGAGTTTGTTGAAGTTTGGTGGCATTTTGCCCGTTAGTTACATTAACACCCCCTCGTGATCACGTTCGGCTTAACACGCCTCGTTTGTCCCTCTGCGGAAATCTTGGTGAATTAACGTGTATGTTCGAGAGATGTTCGAGAGGGAATGTAATCACGCACACACACACACACACACGCAAAGTAAAGTGAAACGACAGTATTTATTTCAGCACTTGTTTGTGTTGTCGTTGTATGCGACGGTCATTACGACCGCCTTGTGGTCGCTAAAGTGGACTAGCGGGTTTGTAGTATCACGTGTACACCACGCAGTTATCAAGCCGCTATAACGCCGCTGAGTCGCCAACGCACGCCGCTGACGACGTAGTTTGAATGCGTTAAAGATATAAGGCGCGTTACTAACACTGATATCAGCGTCGCGTCTGTGGCTTAGTTATGGGAAGTAGGAACCCCCAAGTTAATGGGCAAGTAGGAACCCCCATCATGGTACAAAACTCTGTCCGCCAGGGCTGTCCAATGTCTCCACTACTTTTTGCTCTTTACCTGGAGCCGCTGTGTCGCATGGTTGCTGCGTCCACCAAAATCGAAGGACTCGTTATGGGCGGAAGGGAACTCCGAGTGTTGGCATATGCCGACGACGTTGCCCTTATCTGCACAACAGCTGCCCAAGCCGGAGAAGTACTCCGACTGGCACATCAGTTCTGCGGTTTCTCCGGTGCAGAGCTCAACCTTGAAAAATCCGAGGGAGCCTGGTTGGGGTGCTGGGAAAGAAAGCCGCGCAAGTGCTTCAACATGCGGTGGTCGGACCGCGTTGAGACATATCTAGGGGTAAAGATCGGAGTGGGCCAGGCGGTGGCGCCTCGATGGAAATCAAAAGTTGACGCAGCCGAATGGAAGCTTCACCCCTGGAGGAACCGTAACATATCCATTTACGCAAGGGCCCTCTTGTGCAACATGGTAGCCTACCCCGCAATTCTGTACGCAGCGCGCATTACCACCATCGATGCCGGCTCGATACAGAGGCTACACCGGTCGTGGGCAGTGTTCGTTTGGCGGTCGCAATACGAGCCCATGCGCCGCACCAATCTCTTCTGGAGCGTGGAGGGGGGTGGAATTGGACTGATAAACGCAGAACTCAAGCTCGTAGTCCAGCGCTTCCTTTTCTTCCGCGACCAGGTCGACCCGTTTCTTCAGGCGGCCATCCAATGCCTAGGCTCCTTTCACTTGCGGCCGTGGCTTGCCACATCAGCGCCTGTCGATCATGGCTCTCGCATCACCGGGTTCTACAGGGAGATAGCCAGCGCGGTGGCTTCACTTCAGACGTGTTTTTTCTAGGGAATACCTGCTCGCTGTGAAGCCGCGAAAGTTATACTGGACCTAGTTGCTCAGACACTGCCACCATCCCTGTACCGTCAGCCACCGGTCCCTCAGGGTGGAGGCGATGTGCTCAAGCGGGTCAGGCAATCCCCCATCCCAGTCGGCACAAAAGATTTTTTCTTCCGTTTCCACGCGGCAGTGTTGCCAGTCATGGCGCGTCAGCAGGAGCGGGGCTTCTTCCTCCCCTGGGGCGCCGGATGCCTCCTGTGTGGCAAACCGGAAACCGCAGAACATGCATTCCTTGACTGCAACACGGCGATGTATTTCTGGCACGAAATACAATCGTGCTTCAGAACGTCGTGGAACATCACTGGCCGGGCCTCAAGTTCCTGTGCGCGGACACAGAGCACCCCGCTTTCCGTGATTGTGTCCTAGCCATTCGGACTACACGCCCTCTGGAAAGCGAGGGTAGAAGCAGTGGAGTGCGCCCTCCACCCACAACCCGCATGGCGACACTTTCTGCGGGAGGTCCAATGGACGGTCAGCGCATTGGGCACATCTGACTGCGACCTGGAACTGCGAAGGAAGCTCGCCCGAGGCAGCCATGCGCTGAAGCGCTACAAAACAAATGAGGAAAGGCGCAGGCAGGGAAACGCCTAAGCCATTAAAAAAAAAAAGGGGGGGGGGGGGGTGGAGCGTTTTAACGGGCCAGCGTATCCACGTTGACCAAGTCCTCTTTTGAGAAACAGGAGAGATAGCGCCGGCCAATAGGACGCACGCAATTCCTTCAGCCTTTGTTTTTGTAGAGCATGTGTTGCTGTTCTCATTGTCCTTGTATTTTTGTTTTCGTGTCTCTTTGCCCTTTTTTTCTTCTCTTGGTTTCACGTTCGTTGTCATCTTACCCCCAAACATGTAACCGACACATCCACTGTCAGAGCTGCTCCGGAACCATGTGTAACACTCGGCATGACGTGTATATTTATGTGTAAATGAAGTTATTGTTTAAGAAAAAAAAGATTCGCGTCTGTGGCTTAGTCGGTAGAGCGTCGCGCTGCGGCCGCAAAGTCCTCGGATCGAAACCTGGCGCCGGATGATGTTTTTTTTTTATATTGTGTAGTGGCCTGGCTGGCGCGCCGAGAGAGTGGCCTGGCTGGCGCGCCGAGAGAGAAAGAGGGAGAGATGGGAGGGAGGAAGCAAATCTATAGGTTAACCTGGGAGTAGGGCTGTAAACGTAATAAAACAGGCAAGTCGGTTGCTGACAACCGACGCCCCGATTCAAAGGGAAAGCCACTTATCATCATCATCATCAGTAAAGGGGCTTTAGGAGAGTAGGCGAGGGGGGAGAGGAGGCGCTATGTGAGCGCCCTCACGCGTCGGAAATCCGGCGCCGTTGCTAGGCGCGGTAGCTAGCTCCGTTGCTAGGCTGCGGACGGAGGACGGCGGTGGAAGCAGGAGTAGGCCCGACTAAGAAGTGCTTCGCACTTAAAAATTCACTCCACCGTCGCCTGCTGTAGCCCGCGCCACTATAGCTTCTGGGGCAATTTATAGAAATCAACCGGCAACAGTTACGCAAGGTTCCACTAGATAGGTTCCATGTTCTGCTTGAAACGCACGTGGAGTAGGGAAACGCGGTTCTATAAACGTTGAAGTAGGGCGCCTCGATTGACGAGCGTCTTCGCCGTACGGCAGCGTTCGCATCGAGACACCCGGTTTGGAGCAGTGGAACGCGGTAAATTTAAAATGATTTAAGCAAACCTTTGGCGACTTTACCTTGGGAGGAGTGCGACGCTAGAGGAACAACTGAGAGGTGAGCGGGAAAGCGAAGGGAGGCATTTAGTTCGCAAAAGCCGATAAAGACTATCGTCTTTTGACGGCATTTCCAACGAAAAGAGCAGATACGCGGCCAATTTTTTTTTCAAATACCGCCGCTGCGAACTGTACCGGATGCAACTTCAGTAAAGAAGGAGCAACGGATGGGTCGCTTCCACTCTAGGACCTCTTGTCAACACCTATAGGCCATGTATAACAGAATCCCAAAACATTGGGTGAACGTAAGATGAGTGCGCACCTGTTGTCTCGATCTTTTAATGTTGTAACAAAAGTCTAATTTTTTGATGCGCACTGACCGGCAGGAAGCTGCTTGCGTGTTGCGTTGGACGCGTGTTTATGGTCTTCCTATGTTTCCCCCTCCCGACGGTATAGCTGTGTGGTTGTAAAATGCATGTGAAAATGAACCAGGTCTGTTCGGTGGCACTCTGTGTTGTCTCTTTTTCCCCATCCCGTTCTCTCCGCGCATTTCACTCTATCACGTCAAAAGAGCGCATAGCCGCTTCGATGACTTTCGTACAACCGTCCGGCCACCTTTTCTGGGAGCAGCAAATAAGTGCAGTTTTATCAAACCACTGATTCAGTTACGCTCCTCGGCGGGTGGTAGCAGCAAAGTCAAACTGCTTACAACAATACCCAATTTATAATTCTCAACTAAAGATCTGGGAAGTAGTTTCAGTGGTTTCACAGAATAAGAAAAATAAATAAATAAAGAAGGCGGCCTATGCTTACGAGTTTGGTTTTGGATGAGTGAAGCATTACTGCCTAATTGCTGAACGTTCACTCTCGTTGTCATTGCTGTTCTTTTCCCATTTCATCTTGCGATAATGCCCGTGTTAGCCTTATGTCTATGATTGCCCTTAAGCTGTCGCAGCGTTTACCCTTGCGACGTGCTGAGCTGCGTACGACAAGCCTCAAACAACCATTTTGCGAAGTTACAGCTCAAATCATAACCATAGCGTTATGTCAGGCCGGCACATACCCCTGCTTTCGCACGTCTCGTTTGTTATCTGTTTAGTAGGCGGCAAAAAATACCAGGTGTGGGGAATACGGCATGATACAAACGTATGGCCTATAGATGCCGGCCGTGGCAACGAAAAACACACAGGAAATTTTGCCCAACCGTACTTTTTACTGGTGTACTTATTATTCTCGTATTGGTATATTAAACTTGCTTCTGTGGACGTTCGTACGTCATCACATTGAAAGCCGAAGGCCATGTCGCGTTCACTAGGTCTACCTTTTATTCAGCAGGAATCATGGCGCTCTTTCGGCGTAAAGGTTCTATGGTCGTCCCGGATTCAGAACCCTTTGATACAGGAGTCTCATTTATATACCACAAGCTTTACAGAATGAGTGAGTGACTGAAGGTAATTTATTAACACAAGTAAGCCCCAGGGGGCCAGAAGGGGGAGATGATAGAAAAATAGGAAGATTGATTGATAATTGATTGTAGGGTTTAACGCGCCGACGCGACGCAGGCGATGAGGGGCGCCGTGGTGGAGGGCTCCGGGTTATATTTTGACCTCCTAGGGAACATTCACCCGCGTCTAAATCTCGTACAAAAGGGCGTTTTTGCTTTACGCCTCTAGGGGAAAAGCGCCCGTCGTGGCCGGGAATCGAACTCGCGACCTCGTGCTCAGCAGCGCAACGACTTAGCCACTAAGCCACCACGGCGGCTAAAACTGAGGAAGGGAGATGTGGTCAGGAGGTAATGTTCAATTGAAGCAATAATCCTGGACAGCTATAATCAGTTCCTGAATGCACAGATATAGGTTGAAGACCGCGGCTACACTACCTTTGCGAGGCCACTTTCGAGAGCAAAGCGGCCAAATGCAGCGAGGAAATCGGGATAGCTGAGTGTTGTGGTGGGTATCTCACTGGGATTGAGTTGGGCGTTCAGCAGCTATGGGGCGGATGCAGAGCAGTGGGCAAGCAGAGCAGTGGGTCAAATCTGCTAGTGTAGCTGTGTTGCAATGTGGGCAGTAAGGAGAAGGATCGCTGTCGGGTGATGCCGTTTCGTGAAATGGGAGGGGGGCGTCAATACAGTGGTTTGTTAATAAAAATGGTTGCGCCTTAGCTCAGCCAACCTTGGATATGCAACGCCAAATCTACGGTTTAGTTTAGTCTTGGTCTAACCAGACCAGCTTCGGTCTGGTTTAGTCTTGGTTTATATGATTATTCTTTGATGTGGCTGTATTACCGACCATGGCCCACAGCCGTTCGGTCCCGTGCAACGCTCAAAGGAGGCCCGGCCTCGCTTTCATTCTCGGCGAACGCAGCGCAAGACGATTCACATAGCCCGAGATGACTCAGCGGCGCATGAGTGGGAGGCTTCGGGTTTGGTCGGCTCCCAATCAGCTGAGCGGCGGCTACGTGAGCAAAACGACTGAAAACGAGGCGTTGTGCGCAGCGCCGACAGCCGTCCCGGTGAATAACGCGATGCGCTTTAAGGGGTGTGTCGCCAGGGGTCTCTCTGAGGTCAAAAGGTGAATTTGTGCATCCCGGCGAAACCGCTGGACGAATGTAGTGAATCTTTGCTTTAAAACTTTGGCAGTACGAGATGGTGATGGGTCGCGTTATGCGAAAAACCTAAAAGAGAGGCAGCGGCAAGGCTGTTGTGCCTGGCCTGGGGAGCGTGCTGCAGCTGTTGCCTGAGAGAGAGCGGGGAGCAGGGCTGTGAACCAGTAGAGGAGTTACTTGAAGACTCTTCTGCGGCAGGTCATGCGCAGCCTCATTGCCGAAACCCTCATCCATGTGCCCCGGTGTCCACGCAACACGTACACAGGCATAATCGTGAGAAAGCAGACTAATGATATGTTGAATTTGATGAACCAGAGAGTGATCGGAGAATGGTTTCCGGTATTCACGTAGCGCCGTCTGGGAGTCAGGAACCGTATTCGAGGTGGTAATAGGACAGCCGCCTCGCAGGACGAGTGGTCGAGAGCTGTGAGAATGGCATGTAGCTGAGCGTCCATTATAGAAGTTAGAAGTTGTGGATATTCGTCGATTCCGAGCGCTAACTAAACTGGGTAAATTTAGACATTGACAAGCCAGTCCCATGCCGCTAGCAGACGCGCTCGCATTTGTATAAATGACTTGTTCACCAGGGAGTTCAGCCGCTATAGTGCCTGATACAGCATTATGGCGAACCCTGAATCGAGATCTTGGGACGCCTGTGCGTTGTAGATTGTCCAACCCTAAGGGGCATTTCTATGTTAGAGGGGTAGGCTGGAGTAGGGCTAAAGGGAGCGGCATATGCGGGTCTCAGGCTGTCAGAGCCGCCCCCTGCCATGTCAAGGAACGGCGATATTCGTGCAGTTGTTGAATTCCCTTCAGGAGCAGTTGGAGTGGAGGTACCAGGGCTGATTGATTCAGTTGATTCGGGTGGGTATGATGCAGAAGTGCGGGTGATGGTGCGAAGAACAGCACAATAAAGAACGTCAAGATGTTTCATACGGTCGTTTTCGAGCTTATAGACAGGAGCGCCATACGTAAGTCGACTCATTGCCACTTCTCGAGTAAGCGTAAGGCAGGCTGACTGGCATGCTCCGCCGTACTTGTTCGACATACGCGAAATTAGACGAAGCATGGGTTTCCAGTTACGCTTAAGCTGGCTGACCCAACACTTCGCTGTATTGTTGGTGGTCAGCGGGACACATAAAATACGAATTTGCCCAATTTTGGGGGAGACTGGCGTGTCGCCAAAGTAGATGACGTTGCGCGTATCCGCGGGGCGGGGGAGCGGCTGATGACGACCATGAACCAGAAGAAATTTCGTCTTTCCAGGGGCAAGCACAAGGCCCACAGTCAGAAGGATATCATTGAGGCTGTCAGCGCCACCTTGACGTTCGTCCAACAAGTGACCCAGATCCGAAAGTCAGCGGCGTCTACACAAACGGTCAGATCATCGGGGTACATAGAGTACGAGCAACGCGGGCCATGGCTAAGTTGAAAAGCACGGGCCAGAGCATAGCGCCTTGGGGCACATCTCTGTCCAAGTATAGACAGGAATTTGCCCTGGGGCTATATCCCTGGTACGTTCTTGTAAGGCGAATGGGACGATGCTCAAGAAAATTGCGGACCCAGTTTCGGGCCCTCTGACTGCGGAATGACTCTTAATATCCGTTTGACGTCGAGAATACCCGTCTGACCAAGGCGATCGAATGCTTTGCGCATGTCACTTGCAAGGACGTAGTCAGGGTTACCCTCCCGGGAGGTGGGATCGAAGACTCGGCGTAGTAGCCAAAAGCTGTCCTAGGTACCTAGATTTGGGCGGAAGCCCGTCAGCACCGGATGCAACCATGGTGAGACCAACTCGAGATGTTTGATTTGGCAGATTCAAGTATTCCTTCGATATATTTAGTAAGTTCCCAAGCTGCAACCCATAATTCATGTTATGGTGTATCTTATTCTATGGCTATTGACCACTTGATATCCTTCGCATATTTACGTCGGCAGTAAATGTCCAGGATTTTTATGTTAATCTAGATCCTTCAGTACTTTATGACCTAGACCGAATAGCATGGTTGCTGCTCCTCTTTTTTACAACATTTTTGATTTCTTATATTATTTTCACCTTACATCATATCCTTCTGATACTTTCCTGCAGCATTGTCAACAGGCCCACTCCACACTCATTCAGACGATTCATGTTAAAGTATCGTACCGTACAGGCGTTTTGACAGAGTTGTTTCTTCGTCACTTATTTAGTGTATAGAATAAGTTGTGAATGGCTGTTGTTTGCTGTGCTTGTGACTCGCTTTCTAACAAGTTCCTGCCAGACCGGCAGTGTTCATTTTTTGAGACGGTACACGTGATCTGCTTTTAATCTGCCACCTACTTGTAACATGCATTCTTCAAACTTTTTCTCTGATGTAGTGTCTTCTTCGCCCCTGGGAATTAATGAATCAATAAATTAAAAATCTCAATTGTCTGAAGTATTTTTCTTTTATTGGTATACCTAACTTCTCTTAACCAAGCTTCATATTCCCCCGACTTTAGAAAGTGTACTCAACAATGGATCTGTTCTCTTCTTTGAAGCAACCCATCGAAGAATCAGCGGAACAAAGTAAGCATTTTTGAATGACATTTGTCGACTTTAAAAGGGCGTGCTTGAGTAGTCATCCCCATAATTATTAACTATTGAGAGGATGTGGGGGACGAAGCGTGCGCAAAAAATAAACAGCATTAAAAACTCATAATAAGAACAATGGTGCGTTCTTAACAAGGACGTCAGCCCAGGGGATGCCATAGCAGTACAATTTTTTACAGCATGAACAGAGGGGCATATGGGAATCTTCATTTGTGTTTGTGTGCATGCGGGCGTGCGTGTCGCGCGGGCACGCGCACAAATTGTAACGTCAGCACGCTGCCTTCGACTCCGGACGTCAATATTTAAAAAAGCTGTTTACCATGTATAGCCGTTGAGACTATTCTTCGGTTTCTTTAGCTAATTGTACTGGTTAAAGAGACCCGTATATAGACTAAAATAGAATATAATTTTATTTCACATCACTTGCATGATGCAGGAGACCTGCGGGAAAAAACTGCTAGAAGTCGCCTTGACAGGGCAGCCGGCCCCCTTCACTGGCATGATACATAAAATTCATGATGGCAAGATACATAAAATTTGACATACTTTAGCATGATACATAAAATTGTCATGGTACATAAACAAAGCGTTGAAACTGATATTTTTCCACGAAGAAAAACATAAAAGATCACTGCACACATAGTGTTAAGCACGCTGCCAAAAAAAGGTTGACTCCGAGATTTCTTGTATTACATATCTGCGGCTGATAGCGCGGAAAACACAAAATTGGCACAGTGACACAAATAAACAAATTATTTAACACAACGAAACAATTAATACCAGTATAGCTCAAGGTGAGCAATTTGCCAATAACACATCTGGTTATTGGATAAGGTGACGAATTAGCCAATAAAAATTATAAAATAGGTAAGAAAAGGCATGTACTGCATTTTAAACTGCTCTCGCAATGCCATAAAACTGACGTTCTGAAGCTTGACTTTTCTAGCATCCAAACTGTTTAATATCCGAGGTATTCTGATTTTTTTAACATTTGTAGACCGCATGAAGTTATACATGTCGTAATTTTCTATGGCTCAAAATGACGTGTCTATATGATTCTACACTTTTTGCAGCTTAGCTATTTTATGGATGAAACCATTTTCGCATTTACTTTCTTGTTTAAATTACAATATAAATTTTGTGAATAGGTCGATTATATGATGGTGGATCGGTACATTTTCAACAGTTCGTAAAACTTTTTTGTAGAGTGAATAGTCTGTCTAGATTAGATTTAGTTGTTGACGCCTATACCAAGTGACTGTAATTAAGTCTAGAAGGAAAAAGGCTATCGTCAATCAACACTAGAATAGGGCGAACGAATACATGGCGCTTGCCAGAAAGTACGCCTAAAAATTGCGATAACTTTTTGAAGTGAAGTCGATACGGGAATCCCACGACACTGTTTCTTGAAAAATAACGACGAGGATCCTAAAGCTAGGTACAAATTCAACAGGAGTGGATAGAAGTAGAATTTGAGTTTGTGCAAGTATGTTCTTGTGGTTAGGGTGAAATGGGACTGCTTTCGTTTTCTGAACGTTTATTATTAAGCTATTTTACAGGGTCCATTCGTCAAGTTTAATGACCGCTGCTCTTGCTGCAGCTATTACCTTATCGCTTGATTGCCCGGAAAAGAAAATACATGTATCATCGAAATAATTTATAAATAGAACCGATGAGGCATTACTGTGAACATCGTTCACGTACATATTAAAGAGAAAAGGGCCTAGTATGCTACCTTGTGGCACGACATGTGAAACCTGAAGTGAATTTTAGAGACGGTCATCCAGGGCTACAATTTAAATACGATGTTTTAGGTAGTGTTCGATAGGTGCGCCGGCTTTTCGCCGAATGCCATAATGTTCCAGCTTCATAATCAGCAACTCATGGTTCATAGTGTCCAAACCTTTCGAGAAATCAACATATAGGCCCAATACTAACTTTTCATCTTCTAGTTGGCTTAAAATATGTTCCTTCTCTGTTAAGAGCGCAAGCTCAGTGCTGAATCCCTTTCGAAAACCGAACTCGGGGTCAGATACAACTTATGTTTTCTTTCAAAGACAGACATTCTCTTTAAAATACTTTTTCTAAGGCTTTCGAAAAGACTGGGAGTATTGATATGGTACGATAATTTCCCATACCATTTTGCCACCTTTTTTATGCAGAACGTTACTCGAGCGAGCTGTCATTTAGTAGGAAATGTAGCCTGCTCCAAAAGTAAATTAAATATATGCACATACAAAGAGCAAGCAGGGGTGCAACATGTTTGATTGGTTTCATTTAAATACCATCGATATGTTTGGCACTACTATTCCTTAAATTTAAAATTATGATCTCTGTTTTAGTTACTGCAGTCAGAAACGTCCAGTTACACTTTCGTGGAAAGCTTGTTAGCTCCTTAGTAGGGGTGGTGTAGCCTACTTTAGTGAAGTATTCATTGAAAGCATCCGCAAGGGGTTTTCGCGTTAGCTCTAAATTATTTATGTTTATTGTAGAGACCGCATATCACCAAGGTTCAGCCAATGCAGGACATTTTTATGCATTCTAATTTGCGGACAAGGCATATAGACACCAATAGCACGATACATACCGAAATTTATTTCCCAGCCATTCGTTGGAATGAAAACTGAAAAATAAGCACCAATGGTGACATTAGCGGACGAGTACATTTTCGCGCAAAACCGTATCAAGGCAAACGCTGTTTTGAAGCGAATTTGTAGATCGTAAGGCTTTGTGCATTTGTATTTGTGCTTCTAAACAAAGAACCCTCTCCGACCTGTATTTTACCACGCTCTATAAGCGTGCGGGGCTAGTTTCCTCCAACTTTCCGATCCAATCTGGATTACAATACCTAGGTTTCACGTGCATTTGAGTCCCGAGGCGTAAGGGTGTACCTGTTTGTTTACTTGTTTGTTTAGCGCTCCTTTTGTCGTTTCTGCCTTTGAGTGCCAGGCAATGTTGCGTTGTATGAAGCCAGCAGGAGCGGAGCATCGGACTCCATTTATGTACTGCACTTTCTTTAAGAAGGACATACATAGTTAAGATTCCAAAAGAGCAACGTGCTTTCAAAGAGGGACGGCGGGAACAACGAAACGTCAACGCTGGTGGCGGCGACATATGTAGACGAATTGACTTCAAGGCAACAACTCTGGCGAAAGGCGCAGCACACAGCAGGAATGTGTATGTGTTTGATGCCGTTTGTTTGTTGCGTACGCTTCGTCTATCACACAGAGATTTTGAATTGTGGCCGCCACGGCATTTAAAATACATACAGACTACGACGATGTTTGCATCAATTGAACAACGGTTGGAATGGTGGTGTAAGTATACACGGGTTCATTATCAGCCAGGTCAGCATATTTGTAGCAACTCATTTTGAATGCGCCAGGCATAGCAACACTCCGCCCATGATCGTCAATGGTGATTTCAACACCCAGATCCCCAGACAATGCAACATCCGGTTCACGCAATTTGTCTGGAGTGGTTTGGCATTATGTGCATCACGAAATGCGCTGACCCCATAACCTCAGCAGCGGTCATGCGTAGTAGATTTTGCTGTGGCTAACAACGTGTCTGTGCGATTGATTATCTCAATTTACGTCACTATAACGGTTAAAGGTGCTACTTCCGCTAAATCTGCCATTTTGTGAAAACGCAGCTTGTTACACTGTACAGTCGCCAGCAAAAGTTTGCGGGATGTGGAGCGCGTGGCCGAGCGGCGCAAAACTGCATTGCTGCGCCATCTGCAGCCAGCGCGCGCCGGGTCGTGGCTCAAGAAACTGGCGTGCTAGGCGCGCTTTGCGCATGCCTGTCCTTTATTTGTTACCGGGCATCCCTTACAAAAATGGATTTTGAGTTTCAATTCTTTTCCTGCTGAGTTTTAATTGAATCAACAGAAACTTAATTCAAACTCAATTGGCTATTGAGATGTGTCAGTAGAAACTCAAAAGGATTTGTATTGAGAAAACGCAATACAAAAATAATTGACACCAGTCTATTGAAACTCTTTGGAGAACCAATTGACAAAACTCATCAGGCTGAAACATACACTTTGAAGGGCTATTTTTTTCAGCGCTGCCCACTGTGTCTGCTGAATTAAGACTACTAGGTTACTTTTATGTTTTTTTATTATAGATTGACATTTCTATTGAGTGCAGTCAATAAAAAGTCAACAAGGTTTCAATGGACAAAACTCAACAGAATATCAAATGACTTCGTTTAATTGAAACTCAATAGAGTTTCTACTGACAAAAATAAAGTAAAATTGAGAGTCGAGCTAGTTGGTGCTACGTTGTTTAAATATATACCAGTGTCCTTCTTTTTTGTCCATGTTTTATGGTTCGAGCTTAATTTTCAAAGCTGATAAAACTCCTTAGGCCAGTAGCCTTTACCAGCAGCATCTTCGATTGATTGATTGATTGTGGGGTTTAACGCGCCGACGCAACGCAGACGATGAGGCGCGCCGTAGTGGAGGGCTCCGGATTAATTTTGACCACCTGGGGATCTTTAACGTGCGCCGAAATCTCGCACACACGGGCGTTTTTGCTTTTCGCCTCCATCAGAAAAGCGGCCGCCGCGGCCGGGAATCGAACCCGCGACCTCGTGCTCAGCAGCGCAACGCCTGGCAGCATCTTCGCCCAAATAATAATTATACCTGCTAAGTGGGGAAATCAATTATATTGGACAATTTTTTACTGCATTTCCTCAAATACTGCCGCAACATGCTTTGCACAAAACAATGGAAATAAACATCGACAAAACTCTAGTGACTCATCTCTTCTGGCACGTGACTCCCGCGGAATCGTTTCCTTGCTATAGCAGCGCATTTTCTCCTTTATAACTTAGCACGCATTGACATAACGAGTGAGCAATCTCCACTACTGCTGCTAAGCTTCCGCTTTAGTGGCAGTGGACATATTCGAAGTCAGTCTTCCGGGAAAGTTGGAGCGGAATCATGAAGCATGCATATCTCGCCGGGAAAAAACGGAAAGGCGGGGGGGAGGCTACACATCTCGGGTCCCAGTTCTGGGGACAAAAAAAAGTCGTCACTCCCCCTACCTCTTTTCACACATACAATGCTGTGATACCTTGTGTTCCGGGAAGGTAGGTGGGGAGGAGGTACATTTAAAACGCGATTCAATCTGCTACATCTACAAAAGGCATATGTGACATCGCATCCTAGTGCGATGATTCAGTGTTTTTCTGTGGAGGCACGATACTAACAGCGCTGCTTTGCAGAAATGAATACTTATCTCACAAACCCAAACGCACAAGAATATTCCAGTGACGAAATTGTGCCTATAAACACTCAGAAAAAAAAACAGCAAAACTTTGGTTTAAATCCCTAAACTTCGAAAAAAGAACAATTAAATTTTTGTACACAGCGAACTTTTAAAACAAGCGAACGCAGGCTTGGCCTCATCTTCGTTCACTCGTGAACTTCATTACTCCAGTTATCACTCGCGCACCCCGCCGTGGTCTGAGCCCAAGGACGCGAGTTCTATTCCCCGTCATACATAACTTTCCTTGAGGATACCATGAACTGTCTATGATAACAACAGTAGAACAGCAATGTGGAATGCAGAGAATTCCACAAGGAGCAAACGCGCATCTACGCTCTATTAAAACAGGTGAAAACAGTTCTTTCACTGCAAAAGAACTCCGTACGCCAGTGCAAGGCGCCGCCGCTCACACGAACTGAACGAACGAACAAACGAAGAAAAACAATGAAAGAAAGACAAACTGAAGCGCTGATTAACAACTCATCTTTACTGCACAGGGTCACAAAAAGAAAGAACGAGCCTGACACTGCTTCACGCCACTACAAAAAAAAAAAAAAGAGAGAAACCGAACAAATTAGTGGGCTGGCGTGCCGCTTGTTACACTCCGAACCGCTCTCTCGCTAACGATGTCAACACGTCCGCGGACTACGTTTCTCAAACACAAGCGCCTAGCAAATATCTTGCGTCCGCAAGCAGATCAAGAACTTTGAAGCTGTTTTCAAAGATTGGACTTTCCAGAATTCTTCCGTCCTCTCTCCTGCTGCAGTTCGCCGAAGCGGGCGCCCGGACACAAAAGACGTGCCATCCACCTCCACACCCGGCGATAACCAGTTCTTTTGGTTCCTCTGGCACCCTCCCACGCTAAGCTGAAGTGACCGCGCTGTCACGAATGTCTAGTACGCGGCGTTGCCACTGCCGCTAGTGGCGCTGACAGCCAACATTGCGACCTCGGCGGAGTTCGGTTATCTGCAATATAATATTATTACTGTTGCTAGAGGGGTTGGTAATAATTCTATAAAAGATTATTGTAAATATTAACATAGGACTCACAAGCCGCCGTAGGTTTTTTTGATATCTCGTGTCAATGTTTTCACGCTCAGTTTTCACAAGAATGCGTAGCTGTGGCATATAGCGTCCTCGATAAACACGCACCGGTGTTGCCTCCAAAACCGGCGCGGTGCACACTGCCCCACGACGGTGCGTACCGGCACGGAGCGTTGATCGAGGACAAACGGGGCGGTTCTACCCAGGCGCCATCTCTTAATCTAAGAAATAAACTCATAAAAATGTTCACAAGTAACAATACAGCACTGTAATGAGACACAGCGCTATTTGAAAGTGGTATTTATTGAAGGCCAATGATTATATGTACGCACAACTTAAATCCGTCACACATGCGGAACAACGTACCGCCACCGCTTCCACTAAACAGCTACATACAAGCTGCTTCTAATCTTCGTTTTAGCCATAATGCGAGTGTCTGTTTTGTTCCGCCCTTCCGTTACAGCAAAACAAGTAGGTCTTCATCGTCTAGGCACTCTGGTAACAGTTCATGATAATTCGATCGAACGAAACGAATGTCAATCCCCAACTTTCTGGCAATGCATATGCAGCCGTCTTTGAAGACACAAAGTTCGCGTCCTCATTTACAATCACTGGCCGTTGTTACCGCCCGTTAGGAGACTGTCGCATCGTTGCCCGATGAATTCACAAGCACGCCATCGTTGTCAGCAACAATACACAGCTTCGTCCGCCTTCACACGAGTGCGGCGATGCGCCGTCGCTGCAGCAGACGGCGAAGGAAACTCCTTCGCCGGCATCGTCCGCGATGCATCTCGGGACTGCACGCCGGCGCACCGTCGACTCTCTCGGTGCGCGGCGGTGCAACCAAAAATTGCCCCGCGACGGTGCACCCCGGTTTATCGAGGACGGACGGTGCACACCGGTGCGGTTTATCGAGGATGAAAAGGCGCACCGGTGTGCCCCGGTGTGCACCGGTGCGGTTAATCGAGGATGCTAATAGCCATCGCAAACCGACTTGAAACCAAGCCAATGTCGCTTGGTCGCAATCCCGGATGTGCGGGGTCCGGCGTGGTGCGGTCGTGCGGTCGTTCTCGCTGTTCTGTGCAAATTTATAGCTTTCCTCGTGTTGTTGGCGATTTATGTGCCGGTGTGCGAATCTTTTCAACCAGCATCGAAGGTCAGACATTGCAGTGCAGCTGGCGATACATCGAATTTATTGAAGGAAAAGCCATCGTATGCGCTCTTCTATCGCCGGTGAACATCCTTTGTGTGTCGTGTTGTGTTTGTGCGCTGTGATCGTACGGTGAAGAAGCTTGCGAAGTGAGGTGTTACCATCCCTGTTAGCCACGCTTTGGAATCCGTCAATTTCACCACGCTGGGAGCCCCGCTGGGAGCGACGTTGTTATAAGGTAAGTTCATTCTTTCCGAGCGCTCTTGTGCAGTGCGCGTCAGGCTTGTCAAGGGCAAGCGAGCACGCGGCTTCGGAGCATGCTGGCGACATCTGCTGATAGCTGCTGGGTTAGAGATAGCTTGCCATTGCGCGTGCGTGGATCTCGGACAGGCCCTGGCCGGTCGTCGTTCAGCTTTGGCCTCTAAAATTTGGAGACACCACCACCCGCAACGGGTGCTTCTTTTCTTCGTGCCAGCCGTGAGCGGTGACGCCGGAGATCAGTGCGTTATTTGATGCGGTGCATTATCACCCCAGGGACTTACGTAATCGCACAACAGATTCGACCGAAATCCCTGCAGTGAATTCTTGTTGCGTGCTTTCCGTTTGGTGCGCTTGAGATGCAGAATATTGGCGCTCGTTGCTTTATGCGATTACGTAACTGCCTGCGATAAACGCGTCAAACGGCGCGTCTATCTGGCCTGTCACCGCTCATGGCTGGCACTGGGGAAGACCAGTGCCCCTCGTGGGTGGTGGCGTCTGCAAATAACAGTGGCCCATGCGAAATGACGACCGGCCCGACCCTGTCCGAGATCCGCGCACGCGCAATGGCAAGCTATCTCTAACCCAGCAGTTATCAGCAGATGTCGCCAGCACGCTCCGGAGCCGTGCGCTCGCTTGCCCTAGACAAGCCTGACGCACACTGTACATTTCATCATGACAAATGTTGTGCAGACCTTCCTGAATGGCGATACTCACGACTTGGTTATTTGTCGGTATATGAACAGTGTTTTTATTCCCGCCGTCTCCAGATCGACCTAAAGGGTATGATTTCACTTCAGCCTTGCAAAAATACTGTACGTAAGTGTAACAAATTGAAGGGGGAGGCTATTGTACCGGCACACAACATTTTGACATCAATCAGTGTTTTATTGTCTTCCGCGCTGCTGTATTGCTTTCGCGTGTTCTATATTTGTATGTATCTTAAGCTAAAGATCTAACAAAACCTTTGAAGGCAATTGACGGATGAATAAAATCCCAGATGCAGTGCCGCTACAGAACGGAGCAGCAGCCATGAATTACCTAGTACGAAGTGTCATAAAAAAAGAAAGAACACCATGATGAAGATAAATAAAATGTTTGACGAACGAAGTTAACGAAAATGAAAAAAAAAATGAAAGAGGTTGAATCGAACAAGTGCCTGTCGGATCAATAACAAACGCACGAATACTGTGCCATGCAAGCACACCTGACAGCGCTAGGCTGAGAGGCAGATCTACCAGTCACAAAACAGGATAGTGTGTTCAACCAGTTAGGAGACATGGCGGTAAAATATACTTGCAAGCTAAAGTGCTGGCAGCCAGCAATATATTTGCGTATTAATTTGAACGATTGCTTGGAGAAAGAGCGTTCCCTGAGTGCAGAGCAGTGACGAATGTGGCCTAAACCGTATTTCATCCCAGCTAAAAAAATAATGCCCAAGAATATAACAAATTCATTGATTGCTTTTGGAAAATAGAGACTATGTATCCGCAGAAGGTAGGGTTTAAACCCAAAACATCTTTACACAAGTCTGATTGTGTTACCTCGGCACCCTAAAGGCAAGCAGACACTTTGGCTTTAAATCCAATGCAGAAAAAAACCTGCTGCGTTAGTAGTAGTTGGAAACAGACTGCACACTGTTGTCATATATTAGTCTTTTTACCACTAAGTGCCAATTCTCTCCATGTGTCTTTCCGTGAATTTCTCATTTGCCAATTTTTGTCACAGGTGCTAGGCAGCTTGCGCTAGAACATGCACAGGCGTCAAACTTTCAAACTGGTGAATACCAGTTTTGACTTAAGCACTTGCTAGCGTAAATTGAAATTTGCCATTGCTTCTAATCACAACCTGCTGACTGCCTTTCTCGGAGCAGTTTTGAATAAGTTGGGCTGAATGTGGTGTGAGTAATAGCAAAATCACTGAATAACATTTTGGCTGAATGTGGCATCAGACGTGCCACTGACTGATGCTACACCGGCATTGCGCGAGGGCTTAGTCAATCTGTTTTGACAGATGTTCAGCCTCTAGGAATTACCCAAATGATTGGTCGGCATGGTATCACTATACTGTTTTAGTGCTGCTAGTGTATAGGGTGTATTCACAGGGCCTTGGACCGCGCGGCGGCGCTACCTGCGCGGCAGCGGCGACGCCATATTTGAGGTTGCACTCCGCCGCGCGGGCAGCGAGTTTCCCGACGCGAAACGTTGTTTGCGGCGTGGTGCTGGCAAGAACGTTCGTGTGGACGGTGTTTTTCTCTGCGTGACTCGTTTGTTTGAGAATGCCTGGTCGTAACGAGTAGCCAGCATTGTTTTCACTGCGAAATTACGGATGCGCCGTTCACGTCTCCTACAATTGCTGACCCGAAGCAGGCCGAATGACGAAAGCAAGCGCGCCGTTTTTGTTGTTGTTTCGAAGCAAAGGCCAGGGCAGTGCTTGAAGACGGTATGATTACGCGCGACGAATGCAACTGTCCGATGGTTTGACAGGCGCGGACAGCGACGTGCATAACCCTGTCCGTTTTGGCGATTTCGCGCTATCTCTATCGGTGTACATGTCATCCCCGTGCGCCGATTTCCTTATTTATTCCGTTGCTTGAAGCGACCGTGGCGCGAGTTCAGAAAATCTCTTCACCCAAGGCTGCGAGGATATTTTATGTGGTGGTGGCGTGTGAGATGAGGAGCTGGTTTTACCGTGCCACCCAGACTGTTGCGCGCTTCTTGAGGAGTATGAGAGACGGCGAGGTTCTCTGGCGACAGTGTTCTGTGCGTTGAAAGCATAAAGGTCGTCCATTTGAGCTCCTAATGAAGCGGAACAATTACGCCCAGGGTCTGGGTGGAAACCATCGCGGGGTAAGTACGTGATAAAATGAGGTATGGTGGCGACGACAAAGATCCCACCGATGATTTTCAAGTCTTTTTTTTCTTTCGGTAAAGACGAAGCGGAAATTATAAGCAGAACAAGATTATGGAACACGCTTTGGCTACTTCGAAATCAGCGCAGAGAAGTGATAAAGGCTGCTCTAGTTTGTCCCTGCATACATTAACGTATTAGTCTCTACGCTGTTTTTGAAGTAGTCAGACTGTGTACCCATCGTCAAGCTTTAGTGCCTGATCACGTAACGCGCGCTTGGTCATTAGAGAACAGTCGAAGGCACCGAAGAAGAATTGCATCAATTTGGATGCCCGCAATTACCTGGGAAGCGATATTGCATGTACGCGTGCGTTCACCTCAACACTCGAAGTAGCCCATGTTGAGGCTGGGAGCCCAGTATGGTTCGTCTCATCCATAAAGTACGCCGGCTACCTTAATTTGTGAACATTTTAAGCGAGCGAATGTTTCAAACATGTGACGAGGGGCGAGGTGAAAGCTCCGACGCCCATCGTCCCGGGGCCCACCTGAATGAAACGGGCTCCAACAGATTCGGTACTGATTAGCCATATTATCGATAACTTCTTTGGGAATTCGTCGAATAAAGTCAGACAGCCTTCAAGCACTGCCCTAGCCGTCGCTTCGAAACAGCAAAAGGAAAAAAAAAAAAAAAACGGCGCTTTAATTTTGTCTTGCGGCCTGCTTCGGGTCTGCGGTTGTAGGAGACCAGCGCAGACCGGATTTTCGAAGCGAGAACAATGCTAGCTACTCGTTACGAAGAGGCATTCGCAAACCCACGAATCACACCGTCCACACGAAAGTTCTTGCCAGCAGCACCCCGCAAACCACGTTTAGCGTCGGGAAACGCGCTGCCCGCGCGGCGGAGTGCAACCTCAAATATGGCGTCGTCGCCGCCGCGCAGGTAGCGCCGCCGCGCGGCCCAAAGTCCTGTGAATACACCCTATAGAAAATCTCGCCAAGCAAAGGGATACAAGCTTTTAAATTATTTCTCATTTACAGAAACTGATGTTTTTCCCCTCACCAAACAAAACTGTTTCGTGTTCTCCTTGTGTGTAAACTGGCATTAGATGGCCTTGTTATACTGGTATACCCTCTGGCATTGTTATGATGAAGGCGAAAATGTGGATATACCCATGTCTCATATGATCCCTTTAAGCTGCTGCTTAGTGCTACTTGTTTGGTAAACGTACTGCAAGGCACACACCATACTTCAGCGTTACAAGAGTGTAAAAGACTGCGAAATTCAAGTTATGTATTTTTCCTGTCACGTTCTTTTTGCCACTTTTTTTTTTCCATCACGGTTCATGTATTTTTTTCCACTAGTCGGTAAGCACAAAGTATTATGTGCTCATCCATTCATAAAGCCATTTGCGATGATTGCCTGATGTAGTAACTTTAGATTACAGTACCATCTGATCCTAGTTTTTTTTAATCAAGGCTTGTTTTGTAAACAAGTTCATGCAAGTTGACAATTTTCTTATTTTGTTTTACGATATTTCAAGCATTAAAATTTCAAAAAACAAAATCCACAGGTTGACAGGTATGCTTTTGCACAGGTTTGGGGTTTCTCCTGTCAGGTAGTGGCTCAACCAGTTTTTATAGGCCTATTTGGATTTCTTTTGGGCCTGAAAGATGTGGAAGACACGATTACGGACCCATGCGGGTGATTTTTTGGCTCCCTGCCGCCTTGAAACATAGTCGTTCCTGTAGATTTCAGGCGCCTTAATGCGGAAGGCATTCAACTAAAGGCATTCCACTCCCTACCAATTGTAGAATTAATTGATGCGGCTAGCTTGGCTTACGGCATTAAAATCTGAGGAAAGCTTATACATTTGTTGAACTGCTATCTCCCTGCTTTCCAAACATACAAGCCAGGTAACTTTTAAAATAGCCAGGTACACAAACCAGCATGCTTAATGAGAAGGGATGCAATCATCATTTCGTACTTGACTGGTGCAAACAAACAAGTCTGTTTCTTGTATTTTGCAGGCTACACAGTCAAGTAGCCAAGTGGACCCTGCGAGGCTCCAGCCCTCCCGTGATGCTTTCGTGAGCAATAAAGCAAGCTTTGCCATGCAACACCTCACTATTTCGCCTGCTCATTGCACACCTTGACGACAGTTTTTAGAATGTTTTTGCAATATTGAAGCAGACTTAGTGTATATTTAGTACAGTTAACTGAACTTTATTAGCAATTGTTGAAATAACTTGACAAAAAACTAACAGGAAATCAAACGGGCTGTCTTGAATATGCTCAGTAGGTTTTCATTTGACATTTCTCAACAGGAACTCAACAGGAGAATGAATAGAGAGTCAACACAGACTCAACTGGAACTCAACAGACTTTTCTCAATAGACTTTCAATTGACACGTCACAACAGGAACTCAACAGGAAAAGTGTATTGAGACTCAACAGAAAGTCAATTGAAAATCAACAGACATGTTGACTATAGTCAATAGACTTTCAATTGAAACTCAGCGTTGAGTTTCAATTGAAACGCGGCGGCCAATTTTCAACTAAAACTCAATACAAAATTTCTATTCAAAGTCAATTGACTGTCAACACAATGTACTGAGTAAAGTCAATTGACTTTCAATTCAATCTCAATAACCATTTTTGTAAGGGATCTATGATCACTCGCTTGCCAGTGATTTGCTTTCGATATTCGCGGCAGCCGCTGTGGCGCCGCGTCACCATCACCGTCTTTCTGCTATCACTGGTGTTACAAAATACGTAGCCCGCGGCCGCCGTTTGCTCGACATTGAGAGAGCTGAGCCTGAAAATATGAGGTCTTTGTACGAGTCGATGCCGCAGAGAATAGCCGAAGTGATCTCTGCAACTTCGCCGGTTATTAATTTGGACATAAGGTTGTCAGCCTAGGAAATTTCTTTGAGCAAGAACCTCACTGTAAATATATCTGTTTATTCGTCATCTGTTGTTTACTTCTTGTTTACACCTGTTTATTGGTAATGCTTCACCTACAAAAACATCCTTGGGGGAGTAATCTCACGTTTGGTGCCGCCATGGACGCCCGATGGCGCGTAAATTCCCCATTCATCAGGTAAGCACGATGGCACAAGATATTACAGTGATTATTACATGGCGGTCGCATTTTTCTGATTGCGGAACGAGAAAAGGAACCATGTTCCGTACGGTGAGAGCAAGTGGCAGTAAATGACAGACCCACGGAAAACAAACTCAGAACTATTGGGTGCAGATCAATTACTCCAGTTTGTACGCAATGTTTCTTCTATGAGGACCAGGAGGTGCAACGGTTGTAAGAGGCGGGACACACAGCTATGTTCAATTAAAAAGAAATGAAAAAATTCATAGCCATTCTAGCCTGTGATGAATGATAACATGCCGAGCTGGGCGGAATCCAAAAAGGTCACGAAAGAAGCAGGTTGTGTGCAAGAGTTGCGCTTAGTTCCTCGTTATTCAGCTCAATGGAAGTAATACGGACTAATGTTTTATTCTATAGAAAAAAAACGTTGCTGAAACTGGATCCCAAAACGTTGTAGTCGTCTCAGCGGCTAATTATCACAAAATTTGTTTTGGGGTAGTTCCGACAAAACAATAGTTACCGCCGTTTTCTGTAACCATACCTCTTCCTTAGGCTGTCATGTATTGACATCACACAGGAATTCCGTATCGTTTACAGCTTCCCTATAAACTAACTATGGCAAATGTGATTCAGTGTAATCCTAACGTCGTCCACGCGGTCAATTTCAGTATGATATTTTTACATGACACCTACATTAGACTGAGAGCTAGATCTCACCGGAAAGTTTGCTTTGCCGCAAGATTAAATTTGGTGGAGCGAATGTTTTCTGTGCACCCCATCGACGGACGCAGTTTCCGACAGGTAGCCTCAACAGCTGCTGTAAATTAAACTTAGTCGTCGACCATTACATCACTTGGAAGATAACATTTATTCAACGGAACGCGGATTCGATTCCCGGCCGCGGCGGCCGCTTTTTATGATGGAGGCGAAAAGCAAAGACGTCCGTGTGTACGAGATTTCGGCACACGTTAAATATCCCCAGGTGGTCCAAATTAATCCGGAGCCCTCCACTACGGCGCGCTCATCGACTGCGTTGCGTCGGCGCGTTAAACCCTACTATCAATCGATCAATCAATTTATTCAACCTTGCTCGTCGCACAAACGACGGCCGCCGGCTACGTATTTTGTAGCACCAGTGATAGCAGAACGACGGCGATGGTCACGCGGCGACACAGCGGCTGCTGCGAATATCGAAAGCATATCACTGGCAAGCGAGTGATCATAGATGCCCAGTAACAAATAAAGGACAGGCATGCGCAAAGCGCGCCTAGCACGCCAGTTCCTTGAGCCTCGACCCGGCGCTCGCTTGCTGCAGATGGCGCAGCAATGCAGTTTTGCGCCGCTCGGCCACGCGCTCCACATCCCGCAAACTTTTGCTGGCGACTGTACAGTGTAACAAGCTGCGTTTTCACAAAATGGCAGATTTAGCGGAAGTAGCACCTTTAACCGTTATAGTGGCGTAAATTGAGATAATCAATCGCACAGAATTTCAAAATGCTAAGAACTATTTAAACTAACCAAGAACTAAAAAAAATTGGAAAAAAAAGCGAAATTAGCTACCCTGTAACACCCCGCATTTACACGAAAACGCGGATTTTGCAGACCTCACACCTATAATCTTTATAGTAGCCTAGATGGAGTTTATTGATAGTTTGTAGGGTATAACACGCAAATGCAACGCAGACGATGAGGCCCGCCGTAGTGGAGAGCTCCGGATTAATTTTGACCACCTGGGGACCTTTAACTCGCGCCGAAATCTCGTACACACCGGCGTTTTTGCTTTTCGCCTCCATCAAAAAAGTGGCCGCCGCGGCCGGGAACCGAACGCGCGACCTCGAGCTGAGCAGCACAACGCCTTTGCCAATGAGCCACCGGTGCGGGTTAGCCTAAAATGGATATAATTGGTGGAACAGAATTTTGAAAAACAAAAAAAGGGAATATAAAAAAATGACGAAAATGTCGTACGGTGTAACACCATGCATTTCAACACAGATACAGATTTTGCGGAAGTGACACCTTTATTCGTTATATTAGAGTAAGCATGGATAACTTCTCGTAGAGAAGCGGGAAAACCAAAAATAAAGAAAAGGAAAAAATATGGAAATGGGGAACCCAGAAAAGCCCTGCATTTCCGAAAAAAGCAGATTTGCAGCAGTGACACCTATAATCGATATAATACTGCAAATGGAGATAACTAGACCGACAAAATTTTGGAAAACCAAATAGTCAGAAAAAGAAGAAATACAGAAAATGACAAATAGTGTAACGCCCTGCATTTTCGCAAAATCACAGATATTGCTGAAGTAAAGCTTTTAATCGTTCAAATGGCGTAAATGGAGATAATTGCTCGTACAGATTTCCGAAAACTAAATAATCAAAGAGCAGGAAAAATTTCAAAAATCGTGACCAGCGTAATGGCCTTCATTTACAAAAAAAATGCTTATTCGCAGAAGTAATATCTTTATTCGTTATTAGAGCCTAAATAGCGACAATTGGTCTCAAAGAATTTTAAAAAAAGGAAGACATTTCACTCTAAAAACTTACACTCAAGAGAAGTGGCATAAGAGTGCTACGCATTAGTATAAAATTCTGTAAATTTCTGCAGATTTTCTTTTCTGGCAGCTTTACAAAAACGCCTTATGGGGTGTGGCAAGAAAGTGTTTTTCTTATCATTGGAGTTATTACTCTGCTAAAAGCAAAATGCAACAATGCTTAGAAACGTACGCTTTGTGATTCTATTTCCTGGCGTCCAAAATGACGTACTAAGGACCAGTATTTAAAGGAAAAGCTCGCTGGGGAAGGAAAAGTTACAGGAAAAGTTGACTGGGGCTGCCTGTCTCTGCGAGACCTATCTTGGTCACTCCGGTTTCCTATATGCCGTAGCCATGCCGCTGAAGGGCTACTCTTCGTACTTGGTTAGATAATGGCTCGACTTTGCCTGTGGTGGGTTTGTTACTCTTTATAATAATTGTTCAGTGACAAAATGGATATTAGTCGACACACAGGGCCGCATGAGAGGCAGTGTCGCTTATGTCAGTTGGCCTGCAGAGTCGTGTTAGGCAGCGTCTGACGGCATAGAGCCATGGGCAGTGTATTTAGTTGTTTTAGTGGTTTGTTCGTAACTTTCATTAATTGCCTTACCACACTTACTACTGCAAAAAAATGTGCAGCGAGAAATCACGACGCTAGAATACAAATGCCAAAATACAAATGCATAAAACAGAGCGATCAACACTATATTCAAACGCAAATACGTTATTTTGCAACCATATAATTCATTTAATTTTGCAATAGATTTTTCCCGCCTGAGTAAATCGCAACAAGCATCCCAAAACGCGTTTACAGTTCAGTGCGGGAATGTACCTAGGCTGTAGTATGTCCGTTTTCTATTTTTCTCAATGCATCTCTTGACTGAGTCAAGTTTACCGTAATCGCAGTGTCAGTGTTGTCCTAATGAGGTAATCTTTTTGAATGCACCAAACTTTCATTTTGCCTGCATGGCCACGTTATTAAGGTCGAGCGAAGATAGTTCAACTGCTTCTTGAACGATTTATATTTGAGCGTCAACTTGCGTTGGTTAAAGAGCAAGAAATGTCTTAACCATCCAATATAAAGCTCTAGCTGTCATCCGCGTTTATTTATTTATTTAATTAATTTAGGGTATTTAGAAATTCTGCACACCTTGTGAGTACAGGCAGCAGTGGTACAAAGAATACATTCAAATGGTACACACAGTAATAATAATAATATTCTTTATTACAGAAAGAGTACATTTGACTTTCCAGCCCACATAAGCAGTAATACTGGTGCGCGGGGTGGCCAGACCAACTTTCTGCACGGGGCACATGCGTATTCCCTTTACAAAATATACAAAGATGCAAAGGATAACAGGAAGAGGGAATTTCCCCTATAACAACAACTAATCTAAAACAACACAAACTAAAAAAAGAACACGAGCAATTCTTCATGCTAACACAATGTAATGGAAGAACATATATAATGGAAATTTAAACACGCCACTGTTCATGATACATATACAATATGAGCATGAGCATGTCAAGTGTGCGGGTGTCTAAATAACTAATCAAGGATTTTGGGTTAGCCATAAGCATAGGAGCAATTTCATTTTTAATAAACTATGAAGCGCAGCGCATACTTCAAGTTTATGAAAAATGGTACATATAGAAGGATCGCAATATTTTCTCATGATTGGCAAAAACGCGGGGAATTATACATGTTTCAATTCGGGGCAAAGGTCTTTGGTTTTTGTTGTCTACTTTAAAAGTATTTAAAAAGATTTGTTTGCAAAGCCCATCGAATGCGAACTGTTAGTCGACAAGCAGCATTTATAGTTGATGCATTATTACATGTCCTCTTCTTCAGTGAGCGTTCAATATGAAATGCTGCGAGATATACTTTTCATTAAAAGGCTTCATATGCTTAGCCGACAGTGTGATGCATGGCCGTAAGTAGTTAACCCGTACCGTACTATCCATTCTCACAATGCTTTGTACACTGTTTTTCTGATTAAGCTAACTGATGGAAATTGTAAGGAATAAAGGTAACTACCAGTAAGCGCTTCGCAACTTCTTGAATGTGCGTGTACAAATTAAGACAATGTCTCAAGCTAGAAAAAAAGAAAAAAAAGGTACATATTTTTGCAGCTGCCCCATTGAATAGGGCCAATTTCCCGTGGAAACCAGGTGAACTTTCCATGGCGTTGTAGTCCCACACAACGGCCTAGCGCCAGGCCAGGGAGTCCCTTGTACCCATTTTACCGGTGGGTTCGCGGCCCATCTTAAGGCACACGAATGCACCTGGTGACTTCCACAGCCACAGTGGATGCTTAATTCGTAACCGCCTGTGGCAGGACATGCTGCCAGATTCTTTTACCCCTATAAATGCGGCAACGCGGTATAAAGGCCGGGGGCCCCGCCAGATGGACAAGGGTCAGTGGTCCCTCTAAGGGTGAAGGCAGCTTTCCAGGCATGAACATCTCTTGCAAGGGTCCGCACTCGACCAGAGACGCCTGTACACAGTAAAAGAAACCGGTGGGTGCCCGGCGGCACGCGAATTCGAACCCGGAACCTGCCACGTACAAGGCGAGTGCTCTACTGTCAGGATCAATTTGAATGTTATCGCTCCAGTGGCGAAAAAACAAGCAGCAGGGTCATGTTATAGGTTGTATCATTGTTGTATCATGCAAGAGACTACGTGGGGAAGTAGGCAGGGCTATCTTTATATCCAAAGGCCTCAAATCGGCCGCTATGTAGCTTCAAAAACCCGCTATACAATGCTTTCGCTATCACCTTCAAATTGATTCCGATTGTACCTCTGAACCATCGCTGCGCTTTAAGGTGGCGACTCCTTCCACTAGGGCATTTCCCGACAAAGTCGGCTAACTTCCCAAGCACGAAATCCCCTGTTCAGGGGGTGCTTGTACCAATTTTTACTGGTTGGTTCCCAGCCTACCGAATACCTACCCCTTTCTTGTAGTCCATGATACGGTCCGACGTGGTGTTATGTTTTTCAGGATTCCCCGCATGGCAGGCGCCTGTACCCATTTTCATTCTTGTGGGTAGCCAGCGGCGGAAGCCGGGGAGTAAGAGCCTCCCACGTCTTCCGCAGTGGTGAGCGTTTCTAAGCCCTTTATACCCCACCGAGACAGAGACAGCGGGAGCTTGTACCCTTTTGGCTGGTGGGTGCCTAGCGGTTCCGACCCAACCCGAAGGAGTTAGATGGACCTCCCACATTGCCTCCCACGGGCGCTTGTGGTCAAGCTTCAACCGTTTATTCCGACCTCCAAGGCGTCGGAATAAACCCTTTAAAGAAACTGGTGGGTATCCGGTGGCCCAGGATTCAAACCTGGTACTCCCGCTTACGAGACGAGGAAGAAGTCGCCACTCGACCATCGCTGCCGGTTAGCTTGCTCCTGCCACAGGCGGTAACGAGTTGGGCGTCCACCGTGGCTGTGAAAGTCACCATGTGCGTTCGTGTGCCTTGGTGGTGCCGGGCACCTACCGGTAATATAGGTACAAGCGACTCCCCGACCCGGTGCTCAGCCCCTGAGTGGGCCTACAACATTTGGGAAGCTCACCTGGCTCGCCTGAAAAATTGCCCGTATGAAATTGGGTGGCTGCGAATATGCAGGCAAGTTTAGAGATCGCAGCGATGGCTTAGAGGTACAGCACTGGCCTCGTATGAGGGAGGCTCCGGGTTCGAATCCGCCTACCGCCAGGCACCGACCGCTTCATTTTATGGGTACAGGCATCGCAGGTCGACTGCAACGTTTAAAGGGGAATTTACACCTGGAAGCTGTCTTTACCCTGAGAGGGCCCCTGACCCTTGTACGTCTAGCGGGGGCCACCAGCCTTCATTGCCGCGTTGCCGCGTTGCCGCATTGCTGGGGTGAAACAGTCGGGCGGCAATGTCCTGCCACAGGAAGTTACGAGTTGAGCGTCCACCGTTGCTGTGAAGTCGCCATATACACTCGTGCTCCTTGGTGGTGCCGGGAACCTCCCGGTAAAATAAGTACGAGCGACACCTTCACCTGGCGCTCGGCCCATGTGTGGTACTATAAAGCTTGGGAAGTTGACTCGGCTTGGACAGTAAAAAGCCCCTATGGAATGGAACGGATTTATAAATGCATACTTTTGAACCGACAGCAATGGTCGAGTGGAAGGACATTCATCTCGTAAGCAGGAGTTACCAGGTTAGAATCCTGGGCCGCCGTGTACCCACCGGTTTCTCTAAAGGGTACACAGCGTCCCCGGAGCCTCTCGACGACCTTGGAGGTGGGAATAAACGGTTGGAGCTTGACCACAAGCGGCCGTGGGAGGCAATGTGGGAGGTCCCTCAAACCCATTCGAGTTAAGTCAGGGACCTCTGGGCACCCACCAACCAAAAGGGTACACGTGCCCCTGCCTAGGCGGGGGATAAAGGGCTTGAGAATGCTCTACCACTGTGGAAGACGTGGGAGGCTCATGCTCCGTGACTTCAGCCGCTGGTAACCTACCAGAATAAAAATAGGTACAGACGCGCACCTTGCGGGGGAACCTGGAAACCGTAACACCAAGTGGGACGGTATCATGGGTTACAAGAAAGCGGTAGATACGTCGGCACCGCCGGTCACCAACCAGTAAAAGTGGTACTAGCACCCCTTGAACAGCGTAGCTCTTCTTAGGAAGTTACCCGACTTTCCTGGGAACTGCCCTAGTGGAAGTTATCGTAACACGGAATGTCGGGTGGTAGAAAATACAATACAAGTTTAACATATATGAACTAGAGGCTTACAACGGTCTTGGTCAGTTTCTCCTTGTATGCCCTGCCAGGCCAACTGACCACAGAACAAGCACCATATTTGAGACATTGAAAATTTTCGTTTGGCTTCGTGCCCAGTTGAAGAGGGAAATTGGTTTAAAACGACAATGAATTGAAGCGCTAGAACAACGGGACAACCGAGTTGGCACACACAAGGCGCATTGTGAATGCTTCTCGCTTGTCCGTTGTTTCTAGCGCTTCAATTAATTGCCATGTTCTACCAACAGGCCCAAACCAGCACCCTGGTTTAAACTTTTTGTACTCTAGCAACGCTAGGCCAGAACATACTGTAGTGAGATAGCTTGGCAGGAGAGATTTCGACTATTGCAATAAATAATCTGGTGGAGGCTTTGAAGACGTTAAAGTGGAAAATGCAGGAGACGATGAAAACGCTTTGGATCTGCTAAATATATAGGATATATTGTACTAGAATATTCAAATATATTCTCCGGATGCGTCCGGAATTTAAGGAACCACTAGTCGGAAAGAATTCTTCGTCAATTTTGTTGAGACTCGTAATAAAAAACAGTCCTATCAGCCCCTGTCCTGTACAGTTACGTAAAAGCGGAATACCAAGTAGAAAAAGGGCTCTGTCTAACTCGAAATTAATCTGTTTTCTCTACCTGACAAAGGCGGCTGAAGAAGATGCAGAAGGAAACAGAGTTGGAAATCACTGCGAGTGGAGGGGAGACATTTAAACTACAGCATACATTGCAAGGATCAAGATGTGTTGTGTGAGTAACTAATGCAGCCATTTCCCCTGTAGAGGAGAATGTTTCCGGTCTTCATACACGAAAATAAACATTCCAACTAAGCAAGACTGCAAGAAAGAAAACAAGCCCGCATTTTATCCTATAACCCCCCGCTTACATTCGAACTTCGTAAATACTCCGTGTGGACGGGCTCCATTAGTCCGCGCGTGGACACGGGAATGACAAAACGTGGGTAGTTAATTCCAGAAGCTGCCCCTTGATCTAACAACTGATTGTTTCACGCACTCCTTGACAATCCTTGAAGGGTATCCCCTACGTGTGAGAATCAGGGAGGGTAGCCCTCTTTCCTGGAGAGAAGGTGCAGCTGCAAACCTATCTTTCGACGGGATACCCTTTGTGTTTGCTGCTTGCAATCGGGGCAATTTTTACACATCGCGGTGAAGTATTGTTCTACCGCATCCCACTTGCGCAGAGAACCCCCTCACTTACTCGCACAACAGCTATGGAATCGTGGCCATGTTTTCTTAATGCTTGGTTCAGACTTAGTGGAGCCTCGGCTCGGTGCTAGCATGAGAAGTTGGTTGTATTTTTAAAATATAGACTTGTGTGCAGATTACAATTGATGGCGCTTACGTACTGTTTATAATGCAGGAAATCCGAAAGCTTAAGTGTATATTGCCGAACGAGTCCTCTCATTATCATTATCATCCTTCATTTTTGCGCATTTTTCCCTCTTTACTGACAGAGCTTTGTCCAAACAAAACTCTTTGTTTGTTAAGCTGCTGTTTGTTCTTGCTAAAAGAAAGTGACGCCCGCAAAGGCTCGCTTTCTTTCGGCTCTTCGCCACAGCTATAGCTGTGCCCCCGCTAATTGAGTGCAACATCGCAAACAAAATATTAACAAGGCTGCTTTTTCGTTTAGAATAACGTAAAGTGTTTAAAATTCCCTATTGTATCCTCGGAATGCAACCAGACACATTTTATAACTGCCCCAAGCTAGAAAAGCAGCGGCAGAAGCGGAGCACACGGCACAGAGATGCGTTAAGCTCCGTATAACTTCGGTACGGGCAAAATAATGCCACATGCTTTTCAGTAGAGTCCTTGGCGCTCTTGCAGAGTCCCATTGCCCCAAGTTTGAAGAACATCGACAGCTTATTTTGTACTGATTTTTTAAATTACTCATTTTTAGAAAAAAAACACCCGTAAACCTTTTTTGCATATTTTGTATTTTTTCAGCAAAGCCTTGTTTTACAGTTCTTTAGAAAAATGCGACCGACGTTACCTATCACCTACAAGTTGATCACTATTGCAGACACGGAGACGGGGCTGTCAATGTGGCCCACAATCTAGCGCCTGGTCCAATTTCACAATTTTTTTCCCAAATGTTTTGTTCACGGCGCAACAGAAAGGTTGCTTCCAGCTGTCTGTCATTTTGGTATAGTGTTTTTATCAAACACACTTTAGTCACAACTAATACACCCTGCAGTGCGCAAATGCCCAAAGTCGGAAAGAACTGTACTGCCACCGGGAACCGTGCGTCACCCGCTTCACCTTAGCGATTTTTTATCGCGAAGTAAGCACGATAGAGGAAAACGAATTGCATTTTTGGGGCATTCCTTTCCTTGCGCAGGATGCATAAAAAACAAAATAAAAAATGCGTCTTAGACGAATGTTCAGCCTCTGGGGCAATCAGGATTTCGTGTTGCCAAATAGGCGATGTATCATTACCACTCTCCGCGAGAAGCCCTTTGCTTCCTTACATTGTAAAACGTCATGTTTGCATATAGGTTCATCGAAATGGTTTTCATTTCAAAACACTGTCTTGTAGGCTACGATTTATATAGTGTTCAAAAGTGGAGTTCTGTTGATTGCTGCACGCAGTCATCAGCAAGAGGAACCTAACCTGAAAACATTAATATAGACCGATATTTTGCTTACCTCCAGAAATTAAAATAGCAATACGCAGGACCTGAAGAAGCTTCATGGCGTCTTGGAAGATGCAACCAAGATCTGGAACCAACAAACACAGTAGCTCGTATGAAGTGGGTGCTAAAACAAGCGATATTTGTAAATTATTTCTGTGAGATATTATGATAAACTTGGCACGCGCGTGTGTACTGCGAAAGGGCTCAGGCTTTCTTCATCACCCTTTGTTCAACCCGAAAGTTATTTCACTGCTGCTTCGGCTCGGCGACTGGCTTTTAAAACTCAGATGCCTGCGTACTTTAAAATGCACTCTGAGGACACGGTTCAGGAATTCTTCTTGGCTAAGGAGTGTTCTTGAACCTATTTATTCTCTTATTTGTAGCTGCACTGAAAATTTAGGATTTCAGATGTTTTCTAAGCCTCAGGAGAACAAATACGCTGGGTGCCACTTGTGGCTAACATATACCATCTGCACAACGAGCTCACACTAATTCCCAGCGCGGTTTCCTCGCGTTATACCTGCACGTACAATTTCAATAATTCATCTACACTATAGCGAACAATCATGTTTTCTCTGAACGCCACAGTTCCATAGGTCATAAAATGATCATAAACTACAAAAAAACACAAGGTGAGGGCACCTATGTCTCTACATCTATCCGTGGGCAGAATCGGTACAATATTTTGAATCTTTGAATCTTTATTCGACATCAGACTTGTTACAGATGTCCAGAGCACAGTCAAAAAGCCTCAAAGGATGGGCTTGACGAGGGTCTGTGCCCTTCGTCGGATGTTTGTTTATAGTCAAACAAACAAGGATGCTTTAGCAGCGGGGAGTAGCACAGAACTTATAAATTATTATAAAGAACATGACATGAGAGCAAGGTGTACATCAAAGGAAAAAGCAAAAAAAATACTACAGCAAGAATTTTTTTCCGAATCATAACATACTGTATGTAATGCGCAGTGTACGTGCGACAAAGACCAAAGAATTGAACAAAGCACTAGCAGTCACAAGGTAACAAAGTATTCACATGACATTTACAAGTGCAAAATAAAGCAAGGATGCCAGGAAACCAGGGTTGGTAACAAAAAATTAAAAAGAAACAAAAAAGAAACCACCGGAGCGTGATGGGCAATGTCCAATCTCTACTATTTGAAAGGCATGCACGATTATTCATTTGTGTGATTATTGTGCAACTGTGTTTAAAAGAGTTGGTAGCGTATGCTGTAACATCTGAAAACCATAGTTCGTGCGTGCGCTTGGAACTTGCCATTTTTCAGAAGGTCTTGTGTTGTAGTGGTTCGTATTTAACGTTAAGTTGGATGAGTTGTTTCGTAAGGGTTTCCATGCTGTCTAATGCTGCCCTGTAGCGTTTTAGTAAAATGGTTTTGTAGATACACTGCACTGTTTGCAATTTCAGCTGCTTGAAAAGTGGGCTAGCGTGGGAATCATATGTAGAATTAGTAATCGCGCGTACGGCCTTTTTCTGAAGTAAGAATAGTTTGTTCAAGTTTGATGTAGTGGTAAGTTCCCCAAACTAGGTGGCAGTACTGTAAATGCGACAAAACAGGGATTATAGATCAGCAACTTAATGTGAGTAGGCAAGACGGAACGGAGTTTTGTAAGAATGCCAGCAACAGGAGAAATTTTTGCTCGAAACTGAGTTAACATGGTTTATCCCAAGACAAAGTTTCATCAAAAATTACTCCCAGATTTTGACGGTAGAAACTAATTCAATAGGAGTGCTACCAATTATCAATCTATCATTTATCTCAATTATCTTGTTTCTAGCTCTGAAAATGATAGCTTTTGTTTTTGTTACGTAATGGCTAAGAATTGGCTAGGCTCCAGTTATGAAGTTCACTTAGAACATGAATTGGCTCTGGATATTAAATTAAAAGTATTAGCTGCAGTAAAAATACACTTGTATCATCCGCGTAAATTATGAATTCGGCTGAATCGGTAGTATTGACAACGTCATTTATGTAGAGGTTAAAAAGCAGGGGCCCAAGAATGCTACCTTGGGGTACACCACATTTTATTTGTTGAGTGCAGGATTCCTTATATTAATTGTAACATACTGTTTTCGATGCTGCCAAGTAGCTTGTGATTAAATCCAAAAATATTCCGCGGAAACCATAAATTTCGAGCTTTTTTATTAAGGTGTCATGATTAATTAAGGTGTCATGATCTTTCATCTTAGCAATATATCTTCATGTTGGTAATACCAGTAAGTTTATTCGTTGAGTGAAAGCAGTTCCAAAAAGTTTACATGGCCACACATCACAGTTGCTAACAACATTTTAGCTTGCTTATTTGCAGAGAACTCAGGGCAGGAGGGAAATGAGCAGGCTCTATATCTCCCACAGGTGGCTAAACAAAGTAGACGCCTTCAATCGATTTTTTTTCTACTTGATGTTGAGTGCAGAACTTGATCTTGAGTCCAATTTAAACAACATATAATTTTGATTCAGAAGCAATAACACTGAACCTCAACCTCATACTGGAATTCGTGCTGCAAGCACTCCAGCAGAAAGAACGTAGCCGTGCGATACTGAATCCTTCCATGCACCCCAGAATACACTAACTGCGCGCAGACCATATACCAGCACAGCCATTATATTTCATCGGTGCAGCAACTCAAACACGGCCATTAATAAGCACACCTTCTGTGATTGCTCTGTCCGAAGTACGTCTAATGCAAATCGCTTGCTGTAGAGCGTTCGCGGGTGCACAGAGTTCCGTCACCAAGCGTGGGCTCAGCTTTACAAATGTACATGCTTTTGAAATGCGAAAGTAAATCCAGTAGTCGGTAGCATGTTTTTCTCAACTTTCTTTTTCGACGTAAACCTAAAATATATATTCTGTAACCTATACATTAAAACGGCCACACTATTCCCGTATGCCAGGCTTACCGTTGCAGACTGCTGACTTTTCTTTCTGTAATTATTCAACGGCCCCATAATTACTAATAATATTCATTAATCTGCAAAAATAGAGAGGTCACCAGGTCTGGCAGCCTTGATGCCGAAAGTTAGAATAAGCGGGTTTCCCGTCAGTGGACTGCTTCTGATAGGGTCTGAACGCTGGAGTGACGAGACGGCCGCGGAAGTTAGAAAGGTCCCCTTTACGCCGTGTCATGACAGCTGCAGTGGCTACCATCCTCGAGCGTCAGATACAGTTCTGCTCAATATATCTACCACAGAAAGTGCCGGAGAACACAGTCGCCATGATAGCCGAATTCGTAAGGCATCCGATATATAATTCGAAGGGATGTGGTCGGTCACCCCTCTAGATGAAGGTTTCACAGCGAAGCGATTCATGGGTCACTAGTTTTTGCAGGATCCCGGATGATGGTTTCTTTGGGCACCCGGGTTTTTTTTTTTCGGAGGCGACGATTTTCCCGCCTCCGCGTCTGGGGTTCTTCTCGTCACCCACAAAATGTCTTTCAGACGTTTTAGACCCTTCGCACCTACCGATGCCTCTTTGACAAGTAGCGCAATCGACTGATAACTGGTACTAGCGCCGTTATCAGCAGCTTTACTTTCACCTCGCTATGCGACGGACGCGTGTCGTTCACCTTAGGGAAAGATGAACCGGAATTGACGGAGCTTGACGGCGCACGCACTAGCGAGATTGGGCACGAGAGCCACCGAAAGCCGCCGAACGTGCAGCCACCGCTATTGAAGCCCCAAAGTCCACCTTATCGAGTAGTTGCGTAGCCCTCCCAGATGAACAGCAACTTGCCTGTTTTAACGCCGACATGTACCAATAACGATAATGTGTATATTCACTACACGAAGCCCTACCCTAGCAAAACGCACCGAATCTACCGTTTCGCAGTCGTCTAGCTTCACAAAGCAGGAGGGCTCTCAATTTTCCTCTACTTTCATTGTGCCGTTCTTGGCGCTGTAGACAGCTGGCTTCCCGCTCGCTTCCCGTTTCCAGCGTACCATTCATGCCTCACCATACTAATCTGCAAGAATAGCGAGGCCCTTGGTTCAAGTAGCCGTGATGCCGAATATAGCACAAGGGGGTTTCCCGTCACTGGGCTGTTCTTCACACTCTACAGTCTCGGAGACGGTCAAGTAAACGGTCAAATCAAGACCTGGGTTTTAAGAAAACGTCCCTTTTACCCTGGGTAGTCAAAGCGGCACTGCCGACCACTTTTAATCGTCAGGTGAAATTGTGTTAAGTAAAAGTACCGCATAAAATGGTAGAGACACAGACGCAGAGATAATAGCCCAATTGGTAAGGAATCGGACATGTCATCGGAAGGCGTGGGCTTGGTCCCCACCCTCCACCTATGGTTTTTACCGCTTTCTTTCCCCGGCATCACACCGTAGCGCGAAGGGGGTCACATTTCATTCCTCGCATGGTAGTGGAGAGGCACATTTAAAAACTTCAAGTCGAACTACCCCGCATATTCCGTCCCAAACGCTTAGCGTGAACATGCACGGCTTGGCACCATATAAAATTCGCATTCCACCCACCACGGTGACTCAGTGGCTAGGCGTTGTGCTTCTGTACGAGGACATGGGTTTGATTCCCGGCAGCGGTGCCGGCTTTACTAATGGAGGCGAAAAGCGAAAACGCCCGTGTGTACGAGATTTCGGCACAAGTTAAAGATCCCAAGGTGTTCAAATTTAATCCGGAGCCCTCCACTACAGCGCGCCTCATCGCCTGCGTTGCGTTGGCGGGTTATATCCTACTATAAATTAAAAATCAAAATCGGCATTCCACTTCAAGGACAGTTGGTCAACTCAAGCTTTAAATATCTTTTGTTAACATACTGAATGGTTACACAATTCGTTACGCGTAATATTACCCCACATAGAATTTTGGTGTAAAGCTGTGTTATCCGCTGTATCTGTAACAATCTTAATTGAGTGTTCTGTTTGCCAATACATTTGATAATGAGCGTAATACAAAGCAGCCATTGGCCTTTATATGTATTTAATACCGTGGGAAATTTTGAGCACCACCAATGGCAGCACCACCAATTTTTAGCAGCACCACCAATTTTAGTTTTGTAGTACAGTATTTTTTAACTCACTCAACCTTTTGTCATTCTCGTTCTATACCTTCCAAAATGTTGTGCTATACTTTGGAACAGGGTATTATCAGACCTTTGTCCCGTTTTCCTCTTTTACGCTCCGTAACTTCACGATTCTGCTTCTGTAATGTTTTAAGTATGTTTGATCACCTAGGCTGTTCAAGACAGCTTGGTTGTATTCGAAGCACTTCATGATAACTTTCAGAATGGCTGTTTTTTCTCACAAATCAACCTACACGCCTTCTAGTGAAAACAATACTTGCGCGGTCATAGTTACTATTCGACGTAAATTAAAGCGAAGCTTTCTATACCTCCTAATAGCGACCATCCAGTCCCCAAAACGCATTGCAGACTGGGTTTCACAAAACGGTAAGGATCAAGCCTCTGAAAACACGCTTTCCTTGGTGAAAACCTAACCTCCGTTCCTCCCGTTACTATGCGGACGTATATACGATGGGGCCATTTACACATGGTTGAATCAGCTTAGGTTCCACACTTTCATTTTTCCTCACGTTTCATGGGAGAAGCCTTCGCGTTTTAATAGTTTTCTAAGAAAGGGCTTTCATTTGTGTAAGAAAGGGGCTTTCATCCATGACCCGAGTTCGATCTCTTAACTATATCTAGGCTTTATTTAGCTCCGCTGCCTGAACTCTCTTGCCTTCGTTCCCAAATCGAGCATTGTTCGAGTGACAATGTTGTAGCACATTAGTCATCTACGCGTGGTGCCCAGCTTCGTTACCTACAAAAAAAAAAAACTCTTTCACTATCTACACGCGAACATTTGGGTTCCATTGGACCACCTCCGGACACAAAATCGGATTGGGCTTCAATAAAAGTGTATTCCAGTCCAGTTCCGCATAACGACGCAAGAAAAATGAACCTCCTGAATTATGTTCGAAATTATTGGCAATAAATGTGTTACGGGCGGATGGCCCAAGCTGACACGTATGCTGAACTTACCTGAGGGACGTAGTTGTTTTGCAAAGACAGCGGCGAAATATCGTTTCAGAAAAAACTTGTTGCGGCTGCGTTACCGCGTTCAAACGCCGCTTATATTGAAGATCGCGCCCCCTGGGGCACGTCACGTGAGCTTACGGTCTCTGTCTCGAGCCACATCGTGCTTTTTAAATAATTGCTTTTTAAACTCAAGCTTCCCACGTGCTCCTCTAGAACGTCAAAATTCGAGCCTCTCAGTTCAAATTCGGAACATCTTACTGTTTAAAAAAAAAACATCTATTCTTAAGACCCGCCATTCCGTCTTATCTTTCCAATCTATTTACTATTTTAATTAGCCGCTCTACTTTAACAGCGCTCTTTATTGCTTCAGGTAGGACAGACGTATATTGGAATGCCTTTCCCCTGTAAATAGTTCCCTTTTGAGTAAGGTCGGTTTCACTAAGAAAAGTCAGAATAAGTGTTTTGTCCTTCACTGTAACATCATTAATCGTGCATTCACCTCTTAACGCTGACGCATCTCTTCGTGGCAAAGTGTAAAGAAACTGTTTTTTTATCTTCTGGTCACTAACAATGGTTATAGAGTCAACTTCCTCTAGGCACTGCACTATGCTTGCCCGCTTTGATGGCTTAATGTTGGCACTTACCTACGACTTCTAAACTGCTAAAATCCATTTCCGTTTTCCTTTTTTGTTCCTCATCTTTTGGCTTAAACTACTGCAACCGGCTGCTTTGCTGGAATATCGCGTTATTTCATTTTATTGTGTTTTGGCGCACATTGCTTGAACAAGCAGACCGGCGTATGCGGCACCTTCCCTAAAATAACAGTTCCGCGCGGCTTCTGTGCACTTGTTCTAGTAGCCTGCAATCAAGTTCACGGGTAATGTGGCACGCACAATTCCGTAAACTTTACTTTTCAACTTCCTAGATTTTTGAAGTGGCACATTACTTCCTCGAAGCTCTGGATGCCTTGGAAATGCGGCTATAAACCACGATGAAAGGAAGCACACCAGCGAAAATAACCTCTGTTGTATCAATGACGAGGTGCTGGGATAACAGAGTGGTATGAGACTCTGCTCTCGTTCTGGCTCTACACCCAAACTATTATGTCATGCTAACTCAACGGTGTCCTGATTTACTTCATTATAGTGGTGGCAGTTTTCTGTACTGGACAGCTACAATGGTGTTTTAAGTGCGAATGCACTTCTTAAGCGACCCTGAATCACGTGTCCACCGCCGTCCGTCCATCCGCACCACATACCCACTTAGGGCGATTGGCCAAGAAGAGTTCCTAATTTCTTTAGCACATACCCACTTAGGGCGATTGGCCAAGAATCGGGAGTGAGAAGGGCTAATGCACCCGCTTAAAGGAGTACTGACACAAAATTTCAAAGCTGAGATCCGCTCTAGCAATCAAGTACAACGACAACACAAATAGGTGTCTGTGCATGGCACATACCCACGTGGGGGATTGGCCAGGAATCGGGCGTGACAAGGGCTAATGCACCCGCTTAAAGGAGTACTGACACGAAATTTCAAAGCTGAGATCCGCTCTAGCAATCAAGTACAACGACAACACAAATAGGTGTCTGTGAATAAATGCATCTTTCTTTCTTTGTAGTTGTGTGTGTGTGTGGGTGATTTCTCTTTCGCGAACATTACCGAACCGCGCAAATTCAACTCCTGCATTCGCACTTTCACATTCTTCCCCTCGGGGAAATG
This sequence comes from Haemaphysalis longicornis, assembly GCA_013339765.2. Taxonomy (NCBI): domain Eukaryota; kingdom Metazoa; phylum Arthropoda; class Arachnida; order Ixodida; family Ixodidae; genus Haemaphysalis; species Haemaphysalis longicornis. The sequence goes on along the minus strand of CM023450.1, from coordinate 153,005,322 downwards.
CGGGGAAATTTTTTTTGCAGAACGTGGCACTGAATGCTTTCGCCCTAAATCTATTCCTTGAGCCGACTATTCTAATGGCCTCTTTCATATTTAAACTCAGTAAAAAGCTGCGAGGAATGCAAACAGCACTGGCGATTGTCTTCTGTGCACCTTTCTTCGCCCGTGTCCTGTTTCTGCAGTAATATTCATTCTATTCTTAGAACGTTCTGAGAATGTGAACGGCAAAGCCTAGTTGGACCTTCTGCTGACCTGCTGCCAAATTTTCTGTCGAACTTGCAAGTTGCTCTTGAGGGGCCGCTGCCGCGGCGTCAACCATAGACGGGTTACGTTTTGCGGCCCTTCGAGCCGACCTAGCCTCTTCCGTCCGCATCGTACGTCTCGAGATTTCTCTGCTTACCATAAACGCTGGCGACTGGTGACGCATAGCCATGTGGAAGGAAGCTCTGAGCCCAGGTGGCTGCGAATTTTAGCCGGGTTGAAATACTGTACAGTTCGGCGGCCTTTCTCGGCGGGTTCCTTTTTTTTAGCGCGCCCCGATTTTCTCCACGATTCTGCGCGCCACACAACAATTTCCTGGGAACGTTTTTACCCCATAACTTAAAAACAGAATCGACGGCTTCATCTGCCAATAAAAAACTGGGGCCACCTATTACCGCCGTTTCAGTTGCACCTGTAAATGTTAGCCTTGTCACAGGTAACATTTGCTTACATATAAAAAAATAAATATATAAGAATATTGTCACGAAGCCAAGGACGGCACAGTGGTCTTCAAGTAAAACAAGTTTATTGGAGCGAACTTCTCCTCCCCTAACAACTCAAAGAATACAGAGGCGGCGAAGCAGCAGTCAAAAAAGGGGCGTGTGCAGGCGAGCGTCGGCAAGTCGAATATTGCGGCATCTGCTCTGCGGGAGTTTATCTTTCGGCGGGAGTGTTTCTCGAACCGTCGAATTACATCCAGAAACTTTAGACCAACGAAGGTTATTCTTGGCTCGTGAGTTTAAAAATATTTCGATGCACTCAAAGCTGACGCAACTAAATGCATGTTGCTAACTTTCGTACTTTCGTATGTAGTTCCTCACACTACTTTTTGTATGTTGCCTAATAAGGTAATTGGTCAGTTTTAATTACCCAACTTTCTAACTAACGAAGCTAGGCGAAAAATCCCAGTTAGAAAGTTGCAGAGCGGTATTCTAAACCTTCCAATAAAAACTCTTTGTCTTTATATACATTAGCTGTTAGTGTTTTTCAGCGTGTTCAAGATGCCCGCAAAATGCAAAAAAAATACCACGTGACATGCCGGCTCGCCCGTGTTGATAACAGTGCTCCCAAACGTTGCGTGCACAAACTACCATAGGCACAAACTACCAAGGTGCGGTCATTTCGTCTGTGGGCGGCATTAGAAACGTTTTCACAAGTTAGGGACATTGTGAAGTCCGGAATAAAAGGGCACACCGGCCTCGTCTTGCTCGGCAATGCTGTCGTATTCGCCCGGTTCTTGGACGAGCATTTTGAAAGGTTGGAGGTGGTTCTCAAAGCAATCCGAACTTCAGGATCAAGACTGAGGCGTGAAAAGTACCACTCCGGGTACGAGGAACTGAAGATTTTGAGCACATCATCAGCGCCGAAAGAGTCCTGCCTGAACCCGCGAAAACATTAGCCGTAGCCAACTTCCCAAGGCCGAAGGACAAGAAAGGCGTGCAAAGACTTCTCGTATTTCACGTGTAATACCGTAGCTTTGAAGAAAACTACAAAAATTGGCCAGCCTCTCACGCGTCTAACCAAACACAGCGTTCAAATCTGCTAGGAGTAAGCGCACCAACTGCTTTTTGCGAGCTTGAAAATCGCCTGCAGCGCGCTACTGTACTTGCACATTTTGACGCGTACGCAAAGACAGATATACACACCGACCCCAGTGATGCTGGCTTGGGTGCAGTCCTCATCCAAAAGAAGAATAGCTGCGAAAACTTCATCGCTTATGCCAGCCGCAGCCAATCAAAAGAAGAGATAAACTATTCAGTCCCTGAAAAATAGTGCCTCGCCATATTATGCGACATTTTTAATTTTCGCCCGTACGTCTACGGAAGGCCGTTCAAGGTGTTAACGGACCACTATGTGCTTCGGACCACTATGTTTACGGACCACTAAGCCAGAAAGGTCTTTCAAATTTTCTAGCCAACAGGCTCGCAAAAATGTTAGTTTAATTTATTTAATTTAATTTCGGAGGATTGAAGGAAATCGTAAAAAGCAAGCACACATAAAATGAGGTACAAAAACGGTGTCATGATTTCTACTGTAACAGGTTTGCAGTGGCACACTCAGCAGTTCAGGGGAAATAAAAGCCAATAAAGAATGGCAGCATCTCCACTCCGTGGATGATGGCGAGGGTGCGGAGTATCCATATCATTTCCAAGTTGCGACCCGACCGTCCCTCGATCTGAGCCGTGATTTGCATGTTGACTATTCCCTAAATGAAACTGGAACTCACGGCTCAAATCGAATTTCGCTTGATTTTCGCTTGATGGTGGTGCCCGCACGGATAGACGCGGACGAACATTGGGAGGTCCTAAGGTACTCCGCACCGTTACACGCGAGGTAGTAAGCAGTTTGACTCTAGGGTATTAACTCACGGTCGTAGAATAATGGGTAAGACGACTGCTCAAATACTGCCGGTGCCTGTATGATTTTTTGCGATTATAAATGCTATGCGGACGGACGCGGATGGACATTGTGCGGTGCTAAGGTGCTCCGCACCTAAAATAAGACAAAACCATTCACACATATCCAGGGCCATTTGCACAGAAAGGGCTAACTATCCCGATGCGGTTACAACAAATATTTAAAAAGACAAAATGAAGGAAGCGCACGCTAACGCGTAAGACGTAAGTGTAGAGCAGCTGAACGCAATCTTCACGACCACCACGATGGTTTAATACGCGTTTGCAATCGATTTGTTTCTTCTTCGCTACCGTGACGACCTTCATCACTTGTTATATACGTGAGCTTCCTTCAATTTTTAGATTCGAAGCATCTTATGCTCGGTGCTGTGTCCCTTCCTCTCTCCCTCCTTGTCCTTGTCTGCCGTCCGCACTCTACTGCGCATGCGCGTCTCTTCAGCCCCGTCAGCGTTTGGGCTGACCTCAGCGCAGTCCCCTATAAAAAAAAATTTCCGCGCCTTCCTGCGAGGGGAACACGAGTAAATGCAGAGCATTGGGGGTCGTTAACGCCGCGTAAAGTCGCGTTAGGGTGGGTAGTTGGGTCGTAGTTGCGTTGGTGTTGGTTTGGGGTAGAGAGAGAAGAGTAAAGTCGCGTTAGGGTGGAGCGAGCGTCAACCAAGGAAGGAAGGAGCAACGCAGTGACGGAAGCACGAGCGACCGCTAGCCGCTTTATATTTGCAGCGCGCTCAGTAGAGGGAGAGCAGTACGGGGGGGAGAGCGCGCATGCGCAAGCAGCGCGCGCCCTTCCACGCCCCATTGCGCTGCTACCACGCACCTGTTACGCCGAGACCGCAACGGAGCGAACGGGCTGACTACGACGCATGCGCGCGCCAGCTGCTGTTGAGAGAGAGGAGGGAAGGAGGAGAGGCGCACCTGCTGCGGACGCGGAGCTGTGGACGCCGTCAGACGCAGGAAGAGGCGAGGCTAAGAAATGCTCTGCAATTAAGAGAAATAGATGGAGCCCGATTTCGACCCCACGACTTTCTGGCCGCTACGGGAGGTAATGGCGCTCTTCCCACTGCGCTACAAACCGAGACGGGAGCATCTGCTACGAACGCGCCTTACGCCCTTCACTCGTTCAAACTACGTCGAGAAGCTACTGATACAACGAAGGCCCGCGAAGCTGAACGTCAACGGAAACGACAAACTGAAAACTAATGGGAACTTCAGTCGACCCCATGGCTGCTTCGCACACTACTCAGGGTTCCCCTACAGGAACATGGTCTAATTTTTGAAAGTTATAATCATAGGACATATCCCTGGTGGGGCGTAAGTTATGACGTGTTTTTATAGTTCCGAGCATGTGCTACCACGATTACGACAAACACTGCAGTTTTTGTGGCCATTCTAGGCCAAGCACCATATGTGAGTTCGCTGGTCTTCCCAGGGCAACACACCCCTGTTTTTTAAGTGCGAAGCACTTCTTAGTCGGGCCTAACCGCCGTCCTCCTTCCGCAGCCTAGCAACGGAGCTAGCTACCGTGCCTAGCAACGGCGCCGGATTTCCGACGCGTGAGGGCGCTCGCATAGCGCCTCCTCTCCCCCCTCGCCTACTCTCCTAAAGCCCCTTTACTACTCTCCAGCTCGCAACACCCTCTCTCGGCGCGCCAGCCAGGCCACTACACTATATAAAAAAAACAGCATCCGGCGCCAGGTTTCGATCCGAGGACTTTGCGACCGCAGCGCGACGCTCTAAGCCACGGACGCGACGCTGATAGCAGTGTTAGTAACGCGCCTTATATCTTTAACGCATTCAAACGCGCGAGTGCGCGCGTAAGAGACTCGGACCCCGTCGTCTTGGTCGGGGACTTTAACGTGGACGTGCGAAAGGGCGGCGAGTGGTTGGTGGACTACATGCTCGACAATCACTCCATGACGTGCCTACCGTTGGAGTCTCCGACCACCGTCAACGGCGGGTATATAGACCTGGCCTTTGCTAGGAACTGTAATGTAAGGGCTGTCCTGCAACAACCCTTAACGGTCCACTTTAGCGACCACAAGGCGGTCGTAATGACCGTCGCATACAACGACAACACAAACAAGTGCTGAAATAAATACTGTCGTTTCACTTTACTTTGCGCGTGTGTGTGTGTACGTGATTACATTCCCTCTCGAACATCTCTCGAACATACACGTTAATTCACCAATGATTTCCGCAGAGGGACAAACGAGGCGTGTTAGCCGAACGTGATCACGAGGGGGGTGTTAATGTAACTAACGGGCAAAATGCCACCAAACTTCAACAAACTCCCCCTCATAGCATCACCCCGTGCTTCGCACTTCCTCATACTCCCCTTCGGGAAAATGCGGGGGAATTTTTTTATCTCGCAAGGCCGTTTCGCTACCGAAAGGTAGCTAAGCAGCGTGTGGCACAAAGTCGTTCAGATGCAGTGGCAGGGGGTGTACCACTCTCAAAGAAATAGCGAAGCAGACGGCATTCATACAGCAGATAGTCATATGCGCGTGCGCGTACTCTCACCTATTTCGCTGATGAGCACCCTGATAAGGCGCTGACATGCCGGTCGGTCGTCGCTCCGGCTACATTGTTAAAAATTTGGGAGGCTCTTCGTTCTATGCAAGGTGATCTAGTCCTCTGACCAAACACCGCTCTAAACGCTAATAAACACAGCAGGCCTGTTCCCTGTCACCACACCGTTCAGCACCGTGGGGAATTCGAAGAAAAATGACCCATTCCCTCCACCGTCCAATGGATTGGAAGGGAATGCCCACGGACAGTACGGTGAATAGGGGGAACTCAAACTTTTTCAGGCGACATGGGACTCCGTTCACGAAAAAAATGATTACGTTCACGAAAAAAATTTCAAAATGGTAGAAGGCGCGCAAGGTTCTACGAACGTGTAATTTGGTGCTACAGAGTATATTCTCAACGACGAGGTAACATGCTTTCTGCAAAGGACGTTATGAAAGTATGTTTTTGATCATAGCGCACGGACAGCTCGGGTTAGTGACACTGCAATTGTGTCCGCCCATTTCGCTGACCGACGAGAGCGTGCGTAAGCATTCCTGCTGGCATTTTCGCACGGCGCAGCATCAAAACAGTGGACAGCAATTTAGCTCTGTACAAACGAGCATTGACGTAAAAGCACGCATGGCAACGACAAAACACCGCGCGACGAAAGGGCACATTTCAGACAGAGCACGCTCAGGCCAAAGCGACCAAACAGCTGCATGTTATAGAGTTCTTGAAGGGGCAATTATTCTCTATTTTAACGAGCGTGCGAAAGTTTTTTGGAGTGCTGTGTTATTTGTATTAGTGTGTATCTACCGTTTCCTAGGAAAACGTTTATTTTGTGAAATCCAGAACCTTGGGCTTACGCACCATCAGTATATGTATATATACGCCTCGCTTTAAATGCGCCTGGGTATATTAACGAGGCATTAGGCAAACAGACTTTTGTCTTTTAGGTGTTTTTTAAAAAGATTGTAATTTTGAAGTTTTATTAAACAGCGATCTGTCATTGTTTCCTACGCAACCTAAAACACGTTAGCTTTTGCCTCTTTCGGCGCCGTGTAGTAGGCTGACGGTCGTGTTCGGTTTTAACGCGATAGTGTTTAGGCTATTTCCCATTTCCCCGTGCCTGCAAGCCGTGCACTATCAACCGCGCTTATCAAGCGTCCCCAGAAGTACGCCACCGCTGCCTACCGGAAACTCGTACTGGTGTAGCCAGATACGGGGACTCACCCGAACCTCTAATACGGCAGAGCGGCAACTGGGATGTGGAAAGGAGCAGAATGATACTATAGAATGACACCTGCGCCGTGAAGACTGTTCTACGCCCCGTCGCGGTAGCCGCGTCCTCAGCAGATACGGTGCACAACTGCTCCCGCAATTTACACCATCACTCCAAAGCGTTACCGCCACCGGAATTGATGCCGGTGCCAACATTGTGCCGATAACCAAAAAAGGGGGCAAGAAAACTATCGTCAAAGTCTGAAAACCAAGTAAAGCCCAGGTTAAGACAAGACTTTAACAATTTAAATGTCTCCACATGAGGAATAAAACTGGGTGTAGAGCGTGTAATTAGCCAATTTTAAATTATTGTTCCAATTTGCCGCCGCCCTGTTACCCCTGCAACCTATGTGCGAAAAAATATGGATGGCCTCACGCGGCAAAATTAAAAAGACACCCTAACATTGGTCAGGATATCCTCTACGGGGCGGTCATAAAAAAATCTCCGGGATGGTCCTACAGAAAAGTGCAGAGACGATCTCACAACAAGCAAAAAAAAAAGCAAATCTCTAACCATTTGGACAACGTTGCAAATGCACGTAACGAAGGGAAAGCTAGTACGAGAAAAAAAGAAACGACATGACTTTTACAGGCAGTCACCACGAGATGAACATTGTACAGAATGGGGTTCCACAAATTTATCACAAAATGCTTTCGTTCCAAAAATTTATAGAACGAAATATACAGCATCCTCAGGTCAACATATACGGCAGCCGTGCACCCCCAACCCCTCGCGATCACTTCAAAGGTTGGCGACCCGCCTATCGAGACTACCAAATATTAGCTGAAACATCAATATCGACTCTGAGGTTGCCACTACGCTTTTGCCTGCAGGCAGGGTACCTAATGCTTGAAAAATCTCCTTCCATCTACCATGATGACAGTTCACATCACATATTCACCAGAATGCAACGGTCTAGAAAGTTTCGCTGCAGCCGACCAAAAAGCACGCGAACTGGCATAACACGATTCCAATCGTGGGTACCCAATTCCGCTCCGCGACAAATATGGAGAATGTCTCCTTATCGTTCGCCTAGGAATGCCATCCTTCCACATGCCAACTATGAATCTCAGCGCCAATGAATTGCAAGCTCAGCGCGGGATACAAACCAACACATATATCCACAAATCTGGATGGGCAAAGATATTGTCCACCGGTTGCGTGACACCACATAGGTGTCACGGAACACCTATGTGGACAATGCCCCATAGCGCCAAAACCCGTCACCGAAGACGACGAAGAGGATGCGGCTGGCCCGAGCGATCATGGCCGCTTGTAAATAGATAGATAGATCGCATCGCTCTGCGGCAACATCTTGTAAATACATCACTTCATCGTCGCCCATGGTTCGCCTCATCATTGTCCTGCCGCCACGTAACATTTTGGTGGAGGGTGCGGGGTACAGCCCCATCCCGGCCCCGAGCTTCACCCCGCCACGACTCACGAAACGGTCTCATACTGGCTCTTGGAAAGCGTCGGCCCGCCCCAGCCCCGGTGAGCCAGAGACGCGACCTTTCCCCAGCCCCGTGTCCCCTGCCCATGCCCCGCCGAGATTAGATGAACTGACCAGCCACGACGAGACGTAGAGCCGACGGCGTTCCCCCGCCCAGATCTCTGGCGCTTCTCCGAGTGCTTTGGACGCTGACTCGTGGGGTCGGCGGTGGCCTCAGCTGTGCCGGGGCCGCTGCTTATCACGACCATCACCATCATCTGTGGCGGCAAGGACTTCACTGTATATACTCATCCCATCTTGTCCTCACCGCAGATGTCGACGTCAAAACTTTTCGACTGTGCGTCGACATCATCAAACTCGCACTGATTACTTCCGACGGATTCTCCGTGATGGGAAAAACTTTGCCGCGAAGAAATGGAGATACTGGTGCAACAGCTTGTGGACCAGGAGCTGCGTGGAGATGCCCGATCGAGAGTACCCAATAAGAAAGCTGAACTTCGTACAAGCGCCTCCAGCCACACCGCACCCATCTACTGCTATTGCGCTCAACCCACCAGCAGCCGCGTGAACCACTGCGGCGGGCATTCGAGCACTGCTAAGACAAGGTAGAGCTGCCGACCCAGACCCTCGCAGGCGAAACGAATCAACGACACCGCCCTCAAGTTGTATCCCTATGGCCTCGACCGGGACGGTCGTCTTTGCCCGGGGGGTAGTGTCACGGGACCGGTGGACAATGCCCCACGGCGGCATAGCTCGGCGTGGAAGACGACGAGGAAGGGGGTGCGTGTTAAGTTCGGTCTCCGGATGTAATTAATTAAGGCCGCCGGGGGCTCATGTATCCGCGTCGCCTCCGCTGGTAGCTGCTTTCCCGGGTCCCTTTCATGTAGCCGCACGGACGCCAAGTTCGGAGACGCGGAGAGCGTGTGTTGTGCCCGTCCTTTTGTGTGTCAAAGGACGGGGGCGACTAGCCTGAGTATCTCTGTCGCGTCGGAGGTGGCTGGGTCATTCGGCATAACAAGCTGACGGGAGGCCAGATTATCGTATCTCTTAGTGTTGAAAGCACGCGCGGTGTAAGTTTGGAAAATCTTCGACTCCGGCGGCGGCGTTGGTCATTGACGGGTCAATCGCCTCGGAGACCACCGAGTGGGCCTGAAGCGCGTCTTCCGGTGGGACTGGCGGCAGGCGGCGGCGCCCTTCGTCTGGGAGGGAATTAGCAACCCTCATTGTCCCGCCGCGCACGCAGACGCACGACGTCGCGGGAGGCGCCGCGCGGAGGGAGGTCAGCCGCGCGAGGACCGCTCCGGGCCCTCGGCTTGGCTTTTGTGCAGATGCCGCCCGCTGAACGTAACGTGTGTCCACTTAGGCCACAGATGTCCTGTATTTGCTTGTCGGGTGCTATGGCGTTCGTGGGAAACGCACTATGAGTGTGTAAGAGAGAGTGTTAGGTCACGTGACCGCAGGTGGGGAGATGTGTGTGATTGGCTGGTTCCTGTGGCCAATCAGTGGTTTGTAATAATTGTTTTGAAATGTTTTTCTCTCTTTCTTGAATGCCCCCTTTTTGGAGGCGGGGTTTTTGCTATCAAAACCGGAGTGTTGGGTTTTGTCGCGGGTCGGTCGAGAGGGGATCTAGTTCAGTATAGATCTCAGCCGAACAGGCTGCTGCTGTCAGAGCGACAATGTAACCGTCACTCTGACCTGATGTAAAGTTGGAGTAATGTAAATAGTGTAAATAAACCTAATATCCAGCAAGGAAGGCAGTCCTCATCCCTCACCTGCTCCAAGCATCGGTCGTCGGTCATCGGAGCGAGTCGAGATTGTCCTCTCGGCTCCCGCATCAAAAGAACATCACTATTTCGTCTCCATCAGTTCGCCAAGAAGATGGAGAGGCGAAATTTAACTGTGCGTGCAGACTGAGCGGATTCGGCCGTGGCCGCTTGTAAATACTGTAAATAGGTCGTTCCTAATTCTTCGCCATGGTTCGTGTCATCTGTCCCGCTGCCTGGTTACATTTTTCTTACAGGGAAAATGGTACATTGCAGCGGTAATTAAATATGCCACACGGTGGGGTACACAGCAGCACACAGTCTCAAGTGGGTACAGCCAGAGCGAGATCGTTCGTCCTCTATCTCCTCGTCGGTCAACCGTCCACCGCACCAGCTTTCCGGGCTGGGGCCAATCCCTCGGTGTCCATATTCCTTTGAGAGGGTGCATACCCAACCCGTGACAATATTTTGTAGTTTTTATAGCAACGTGACGCAGGAACGAAAACGCAGCACTAAAAAAAATTAAACACAACGAACTCCAGTTTTTTTCGCCGAACCGTTTCGAACACATTTGGACAGGTTCAAACCGGTTCTAACCTGAACGGAATGGTGCTCCGGAACCGAACCGGAACTGAACCCGAAAGGCTTCAACCCGAACCCGAACCGAACCAGAAAAATTCCGGTTCGGCATCCTGATTCAAAATGCGTAGGCTTCTAAAAGTATATTTGAGATGCTCTAATGAGGACTAGACAGTTTAGTGCAACGCACCAAGTAGCGGGCACCCTATACATCATACACGAACATGACACAGCAGGAAACAAAACGGATATCTTATATTTCTTTCGTTGTTGTTGACTTGTATTAGATGAATTTTCTTTTATTTTCTGCGACCAACAAATTAATTTTTCTAAATCGACACAAGTGTTTTATTTGGCAGTTTGATTATGTTCGGGAGGCTCACAAAGTTTGTCTGGATATTTTCTTCGGGCTGTGAGGCATACATCACCTTCTTCACAAATTGGCTTTCGCTATGGCTGCGTGGAAGAAGGTGCACATCCGCAGCGTGCGTTATTTATTCACACGCAAAGGCTTGTGCTACGCTATTGAAACAGACCAGACAAACTGGTCCAAAGTATTTTAAGGCGGATTCTGTGCCCATAATTTATTCTTATAAATTATCATAACGAACTCGCTCTTATCGCGAAAAGTTATGACAAGATTACGGTGTTGAAAGCTTGATATAGTCCAGTGAAATAATGCTTACAGCATGAACAATTAGAAGAAGGACGAAGAGGGTGGCACGCGGATAAGCGCTGCGCCTGGAATTTGCATTGGTCTTGCCTTATCACTGTTGTCGCCTAATAGCAGCTGGCTATTCTCTCTGTTCGAAAGATTGCTGGATACAGGAGCTGGGGTTCAGCTACGACTTTGGGCACTCCGCACAGGACCGGCTTCGCAAGGGAATGCGGCGACGCTGGCATGGTTGTTTTCGGGGTGGCATCAAAAACCGTACTTTAAATCACGCGTTCAGCTAGTTTATGTGACTTTAAATCTTTTATTGTGATAAAAAGTTACGCGCACGCAAAACCTGGTGCGGAAAAGCACCAAAAGTCAACCACGCGAAAATAAACTTCAGAAAGAGCGAGCCCGAGTAAAGCAGACGACAAATGCGATAATGCCTAGCCGACGCCCCTGAAACGCGCTTCGCCGCGGCACCAGTGGTCGCGCTCACCGCCAATATTGTACGCCAGATCTTCTTCACAGACCACTTCATGGTATCTGTTTGCGTTGTAGGAACAAGACCGGGTATTTTGCCGCCTCAATGGCAACATTGGAAGCTTAATACCGCTTCATTGGCTGATGATATATTTTGGAGACATATGTCAGGATGCTTGATTTCAATTTCTGAAATATACAGTCTTTCTTTTTATCAGCAATGGGATCTTTTAAAACAGAAGGTAAGGAATTGCACAATATAACATTCCGTTCGCTTTTCATTTTTAGAACGTTTTATGTACGAGAACTCACTCATACATTGGTTGGGCTTCATGAACTTTAAGCGGTCAGTCCGGGCTCAGGTTGAAAGAAAATTGCTATTGTTAAAGCACAACTTCAGCAATACGTTACCGAAAGATACCATGGCGATCGAATTTGGTCCAGAGCCGAAAGGTGCTTTGATAGCTACCCCACTCACCGTTCAATTACCGATGAGCTAGAGTCAGCACTTGCTAAGGAAGCAGTTGAAATTCAACATGAACGTGCTAGGTTCACCGAAGCAGCTGAAATTGCCGGTGCTTTCTAGGACCAATAACGCACAGCATTTTCGTCGTTAAGTCCTTTGGCTCATGGGCCGGGATTAACTTCCCTCCTGGACTTAATTCCTAAGCTAACAGACGATGAATGCGCTCTGGGTTCTGGGCATGTTACACCGGAAGAAATTAAGACTGCGCCACAAAATAACTGCAGACGGCCCGGAAACAACCTAAATACTACAGTGAGGCCCACACTTTGTTTCGTATCATTCTGTCTAAATTCAACGATGCCTGGCTGGTTAAATCAGGATTTGGTGAATAACAGTTGCGCAGTAAGCTTCCTTTAAGCCCCCTCCATAGCTGACCTCTAGCAACACCACTGTTTCAGCTGCGTCTGTGATTTCTCCTTGCAGGAATACTGCTCGCTGTACTTTTATTTATGCTTTGCGCTAAACTAATAGTTTGGTCGGTATCGATTCCTTATTATCACATGAACCTTCCGTAAATCCTCTTCTGCTCTTACCTGAGCCTATCGTTTCTACAAGCGTTGCTGGTCGCACACGAATAATACGTTTGCACCTCCTGGAAACGAATTGTCACCTAAGCGAACGGCCGAAGCGTCGTAAGGGGAAATACGGAACGCATTATCGCTAGTGTGGAGCTGTTTGAACTTCATGGATCTTACTATATTTATTACACTCTAGGAACTAACATAACAGAGCTGCATTCACTTTGCCCGAATGTTGTTGGGACGCAGTTTTCGCCTGTCGACCGATTCCCCACGACCGTTCTGTTAATAGGCATTGTCGGCGTCTTCGGTCAGCGAGTCAGTCACACCACGCGGACTTTAGATCGGCCGACTTGTTCATGTCGCCGTGGGCGTCGTGTCACAAGGCGGTCTGCCAACTCGGAAGTCGGCGTCGCCGTCGTGTCATCGACGTGTCGGCCTTTCCAATGCTCCTTAACGAGAAGCGTGGCAATAGAGATATGGCTGCAAAAATGCAGCATCTTTTTTAGTCTTTGTACCGTATTGTGCAAACATTCGGTTGCTTCTTGTTGCGATTATAACTGTTTAAGACCGATTAGAATAACGAAATGGAATACTGCACTATTGCCTTTGTACGCGCGTGCATGGAGTCACCACAACACGACCGCGCTTGGCATTTTCCCGAACGAGCGAACAAATAAGCTATATACGAACCGACGCCGGATCAAAAAGCATGTACGTGATCCCGCTAGCAAATTTGGAGGCGATTCTTTAGTCATTCGCTTGCATATTTTAGACTCCCATATGTAAGACACAACGTCGCTGCGAACACGTGGTGACAGGGTCGTTCTCTTTTCGCGCGATCTTTCAGCGTGGTGTTTAAGCGCAACAGTGCCGCCCCATTCCTTCCATCAGCTTTTCCAGCTGTGAGCGAAGTGCGGGGTTTAAAAACAAAATGACAAAAAAAAGCGGCCCTAAAAGAACGCCGAATGTGAGACGGTCCCTACCCATAGCGATGCTGCGTCACGGGATATTGCAGTATCAGACGACGCCCGCTACCGCATGCTCTCATAGACGTCACCGAAAAGCGAGGCATCACGTACAGTGACGCTCACACGGGGCTAGGAAGTGGACGAAGCGAGGGAGAATCGCGTCGTGGGCGAAAATACGCAGTGATAATTTGCAATAATTACAATAATACGCATCGCTTTAACAAAATATTCCAAGCAGGTGATTACTAGTAAATTGATTTACCTGAAAGTGCGAGCACCTATGTATCAGCAAAACCTATATCAGGGCTTCTTTAAGCCGATTTCAAAGAGGCTCGGTGTATAGAAGAGTAGATTAGCCATTTATTCGACTATTCTCAGAAGGGAAGGAGGTATCAGTTGCATCCGCTCACTCGGAGATTTAAAAAACATGTTTCAGAATACACTCTGGTGATTATGAAATTCCCTGTGTAGTAGTACAATTGCAACCTACGACAATTGCACGTAGTTTAGGTCCGAGCATGTAACAACAGATGTCAAGCCAGCTCCGACACTCTGAGTTACTACTTTACTTTCAGACGACTGAGACATATTTTATTAGAAAATAGCTGATGCAGTTTAGCCAATTGCAAATATGTCATCACAAGAAAATTGATCCTGATTTTATTTAAGGGATGTTTTTGTAAGAAAAAACGTGTGCAGAGTTCGTTTGAAAGGCTATGTCTAATTCTGTTTGTGAGGTAGATAAAACCAGAGTTTCGCTGGTTTGTACCGCGTCCCACCCTGGTCGGCTATTTGCATACAATCAGGGCCCGCGTATACGTGTAGGAACAAGAAGGGCAACAAAACCAAGGCTACAGTTCAAGCTTGTTGCTTTTTCTTCTCACCGTGGGTACCATGGCTTCTGGGGCCACACCTATGCACAACAATTTATACCACTGTGCTTGTTTCTTTGTAAGCTACCATGCATTGGTCAGGTGTTAAAACCATAATGCTATTTACAACAGCAAGTTCACAAGAGGAGCGCCCTCCTTGACTGCGAGTGCCAGGCATAACAGGCAAGAGAGCGGCCGGAATAATCTCGGAGGGGAGCGGTTAGCCCACCACACATACGACACTGAACGTGGCGCGAGGGTTTTCTCGGCATTTACGACTGTTTTACCTACAGAACATGTTTACGTTCAGAAGAGAAACAGAACATAAACCACGAAGTGTTTAAATAAACTTTGTGCGTGTCTTAAAGAGTTGGTATTTGCACCAGAGCAGGCTTACGACTACAGTCTAACCCGGTTATAGCGAACTCCAATATGCGCCGTGATTATTTCGATATATCCAATAGTTCGATATAGCGGAACCCGCTTATAACCAGTTTGTTGTTGCGAGTTCACAATACGCGGGCATCTCCCCACCATGCCAAAATGCTGAAACGAACAAAATAAACTATGTCATTATCAAGCACAAAACAATCTATTGATTGCAAATATTACAGCTACTTTCCGCCTTAACTGCCTACTTCCAAAAAAGCGGTGATTTTTATTTTTTTTCTTTCGTTTTGGCAGCGTCAACTTTCACAGCATTCTTTACACGAGACAATGTTTGCACCAGTTCAATACCGAAGAAATATTGGCCGAGGACATCGACTGCCGGGAGCACTTCATTAAGCCTCGGACGGCTTTCACTCGCGACATCCTGGGCCTCCTTGGGGCTTTTCATCAGCATTCCGATGGTGCTGCTGACGGTGTCTGCGTCCGAGGGGCTTGCAGTGACGGCAACGCCGTCGTCGACACTCAGGACATCTTCGAAGGACACTCCTTTCGGCAAAGCATCGGAAACGTTGACGAGCTGCCGTCTTGGTCCGGACTCACTGACTGGGCGGGTTCCGTCGTGAGTCTTGCGCTTCGGAAACAGTTACGAGAAGTGTCGGGCGTCGTAT
Source organism: Haemaphysalis longicornis (assembly GCA_013339765.2). Classification (NCBI taxonomy): domain Eukaryota; kingdom Metazoa; phylum Arthropoda; class Arachnida; order Ixodida; family Ixodidae; genus Haemaphysalis; species Haemaphysalis longicornis. The sequence goes on along the minus strand of CM023450.1, from coordinate 152,989,979 downwards.
CGCTCCATATGAGGCGCAATTTCTCAGTCGCGGCCAATCAACATCTCAATCTCCGCTCCGAGACCATGCATTTTGGCGGCCATTCTAAGCGCGCCGACTTCGATATATCAGATGTGAACTTCATTTTAGGGAATATTGTTCGCGTATAATTCTCTCACTGATTTATTTTTGTTCGATATATAGCATAATTTGCTCAATCCGGGTTCGTTGTATACGGGTTTGACTCTATGTCAAACTCTGTATTAATGAACTGGGAACAATACCGGTTTCAGTAGTAAATTGGCGAAGAGTACAACTATGTAAAGAGAATATAAACAACTAAATTTACCAATCCGCAGCGGTTTCCTACACTGAAATTCTCAACTACTAGCGACGCAGCCGCCTCCGCTACCCTGCCAATCACCCGCCGCGCCCAAAGACACGTCGTGGAAGGTGGCCTCAAGTGCTAGTGCCGCGAAAGGAACTCCTAGTAGGAGTTCACACCTACGCACAACCACAAGTTCACAACCACAGCTTAGCGGAATTTGTAGTACACCAAGTGACGGCCTATTGTTTTTTTTTTTTTTTTTTTTGCTTTTTCACTCGCAGTTTTCTCAGGTCAGCTTCAGGGTTCAAGAGCGTCACTGGAAGGTTGGTCACCTGGCTTTGAGACATTCGATTCTTCCGGAACTGAGTTGCTCTGCACGAGGGCCGCAACAAAGCCCCCATTCGTCCGAGTATCACGCTGTTTCCCCAGCCCCTGGGATAGACTGCGGTGGCACCATCGATGGTCAACCTTGTAAGCAGCAGCCGCTCGAGTTCTACATGAAAGGCAACCGTCCAGAGCCGCAACTAAACTGAACCATTGTGCGACAGAATATCAGAACGGATGATATAAGGTGACCAGGGCTTTACGCTGTTGTTGCTCCTCTTACTGTCGTGCAGGGAACGTACGTTTAGTGAATTTGGTGGAATAAAATGTTGAGATGGCTGAAAGAATTTTTCGTGCAGATGCTGCAAAATGCAAATGTGAAGGTGTTCGCTCATCAATCACCTAAGGCTTGCAACCACGTCCATATCAAACCGTACGCTTATAGTTAAGAGTATCAATACACATCTGCGCTAACCTTCTCGCAAAGTTTGGGATTTGAGCGTCTGGTAGCACAGCCATTGGGGAATATGCTACATCATACAATTTAATGGGTTCTGTCACGATATAAACTCCGTAAACAAGATATAAACTCCGAAAAACATCGAAATTTCGCTAAACAATAAACCTTGAATAACACCCTCCGAATTTTGCCAAAAATAAACTCCGAACTCCCGGAGCCCTAGATATCGGCAAAGCTAAAAGGGAGACGACAAGTTCAGAGAGGAGCGGAAACATCAAGTTTTCTGCGCTGTTTAAGGCACTTTTTACGTTTTTTTAAGCTCATGACGCCCGCATTTGGGGCCTACTCAGAACACAAGCGTGCTTTACCAGCCCTATTCTATACGCCATCTCTCTCATCAATTACCCCTCCAGACTCCCTGTACCTTGCAGCAACGTTTGCGGGAATGCCATTTCATCCAATACCCCTTCCTTTCCAATCCCCAGAAGAGTGGTAGTGCGAACAGTCGAGCTCGTGGCCTGAAGTTCGACACTATTTAATATCTACGAACTAAGCAACGGTGACACTTTATAGAATAGAATACAACTTTATTTTCCCATCATTTGCATGATGCAGGAGACCTGCGCAAAACGCTGAAAGAACTCAGCTTGACAGAGCCGCAGGCGCCCTTCATTGGCATGGTGCATAAACTTCGCGATGGCATGATATATAAAATTGGAATACATGGGCATGATGCATCAACTTGGAATGATACAGGAAGATAGCAGTGAAACAGCATTTTCTGCAATAAAGAAAAAACACGAAAGATCACTGTATACATAGTGTTAGGCAGCGGCCAAAAAATGATAACTACAAGATTCTTTTATTACATATTTGCGCCTCATAGCGAGTGAACACAAAATGTGCATAGTGACACCTATCAAACACCTATTAAACACCTCGCGACTTATCAAACACCTCGTGACATATCAAACACCTCGCCACTTTGTGCACGCAGGCAAAGTCACCCACGTTTCTGTTTTTCTATTGATTTTTCTTTCGGCTCGAGTAAACGTTTTTGCTCCCTTACACTTCCTTGGAGCACTGGGAGGGCGACCTGGCCAGCTGCCTGCCAGGGACTCAGGTTAACTGTGTGTCTTCAGGAAGAGTAGCTCCACGGCTGGCGGCTTCCCTGACTAGGAAGGCTACCCACAACACAATTTTCAGCTCCAGTAATCGTGTATTTAGCAGCAACACGCACCAGCAAAGCGCCATTTGAAAACGTGGACAATCCCTCCGTGGCAGGCAAAACTCCAATAATTTTTAACAACGAAATTCTGCTTAGTTGAGCAAGGGGGTATATTATTTCTCCAATATCGAAAACTGTAGTACTTTTTACCGTTCATCTAACCGTACGAAGAAACCGCACTACGAAAAAAAATTCCTCGAACAACCGCATCAAGTTCATCGCCAGTAACGTAGAGGCGCTGCATCTATTGAGGAGGGAAGAAGAAATGGCTGTCCGTCGTTCTACCTGCCCCAACTTACCGATTCGCGACGATGCGGTGGAAGCGGGACGGGTCGCAAATGGCTGCTTTATCTCGCTTCCTTGCGTGCACGCCCAGCGACCTGTCACGACAGCTGCCAAAACGGCATCTACTCTTACTTGGTCATCGGAGACTGTGCTCTCGGCGAGCACGGAAGCCATCTTAGAGCCACCACCTCGCCCCAAGACACGATGTGGAAGGAGACCTCCGGTGCCAACGCCACGGAAGAGGGCCGCTGTGACCCGTGGAGGGAGCCAGTTTCTACAAGGTGGGCCCGAGCAGGCAGTGTTCCGTGAACCACCCCCAGCGCACTTTCAGCGGTCTACAGCGCCGTGTACCGCGGCTGAATTTTGGTCGGAGCAATCCTCGAGCGGTAGCCAGCCAGTGGCCAAGCCGAGAACAATGAAGCCCCCCTTCCGTGACAAACCGAGAGTTCTTCCTCGAACATTCGTCTTTCCGGCCTCAGGGAAGGGACTACGTCCTGAATCGGTGCGTAGGCCAAATTACTACAATGTGGATGCGTTACTTTCCACACTTGGGAACTCGCTCGACCATAACCAAGCGTCATGCAGTGCTGCGGCGGAAAAGGACAGGGGCAAAATCTTTTCAGGTTCCAATCCGAACATGGGACAGCAAGAACCAACGTATGCTCCCGTTCAATGCAGGCCGCTAGCGGGCAGCCACCAAAAGCAGGTGGCACCGAGTGTTGCCTGCGAGACCAAGTTGCCAAGCAAGTTGTCAATGGACACTCACGCGGGAATGCCCACAAAAGGAACGAAGCGGCTCCTCCTCGGGCTTTCTGCTGCCACTTTGTGCATTCTGTCACTCTCTGCTTTCTTTTCTTCGGGAGAAGTCAGTTTACGTCGCCGCCTTAGCCTTGGAAAAGATAGTGACTCTGATGTAGGTAATAGCCTGACGATATCGCCACCGGACGATTACGACATCATCCTACAAGATTCTGCTCTAAATCAGCCGTACGAAGAGAGAATTTACGAAGACCATATGAACTCACCGCACTACTATATGCATGAAACTGCGGAAGAGGCTGGTGGGCATGACGAAAACTCAAGTGAGGCAGTTGCGACAGTTTAGTCAAACTTCCCACGTCCAGCAACAACTATACTATGAAATTATCCCAAAGGCATTGTTTTCTGCTCCTCCTGGAAACCTGCAAAAATGATTTGCCTGAAAATGACAAATAAATTCGTACATGCAATGTCTTCTCGGATACGTCACTCATGTGTTAAGTATACTACTACAAAATTTTCAAATTCAAAGCATAATGCAAAGAGTCTCGCCTCTAAGAATACAAAAAAAAATCAGTATTTGAAATGAAAATAAATACCAAACGCTGTTACACCAGATTTTGTGCCTCAGCACAATATAAATACCAAACGCTATAAATATAATACCAAAAACCATATAAATACCAAAATATAAATACCAAAAACCAAATATAAATACCAAAAAAAAGATTCATGCCTACCTTTTACAAATCCAAAACTAAACCCACATACTCTTAATTCCTCCTTCCATTCCATGCAAATCAAGCGTACTGTACTTGTTTCTTCTTATACGATAACTATGTATGAGATATTCATTCATTTTTTTACGTACCAATCTTCAATGTGCTTATGTTCAGCGTCCAATGGCATAACATTTGTATTTCTCATTTGCGATGTATCTTTTCTCTTTTTTTTTCTTCTGTTTTTTTCTTCCTTACCCAATGAATGTTCATGTATGACTGGTGATTTATGCGTGTGTAATCGGGTGAATAGGCGCGTTGTCAGGCCTTCTGTGCCTTTACGCCGGTCCCCCCAGGCAACTTGTATCTTTCTTGTTGTCTGAAATAAATTTCTATTCTATTCTATTCTATTCTATATGTGTTCTGCATATAAATCCACGCATATTGAAAAGTGAATTCGTTGATAACACTGGGTGTAGTTGATTTTATCGTGTCTTCAGCCTTTGCGTAACATAAAAATTACGCCCATCTTCCCGCGAGGGAATCCTGATGTGATGCGACGCATCGGGGGGTTCAATTGGTCGTAACGTTGCCTTGAGCGTTTGCGCTGACGCTGGTATTGGATTGTGTCAGCCCACTCGCTGAAGAGACCATCGCTTCCATCACGTCTTCATCGGAAGAATCAAGTCAAGCACGGAGTCGTCAAGCAAAGTCACGCGGAGTCGAACGAGAGCGAGCGCTGACTGAACCGCCGCAGCGCGCTACCCGCTTTATATTCACAGCGCTTGAAGGAGAGGAGACAACCGAGGAGGGTCGCGCATGCGCGCACTTGCGCACACCGCGCGTCGCCGTGCGACGGGAGCGGAGCGAAGCGAGCGAAGGGCGCGCACGCAGCTGTTGTTTATGACAATGAGATGGAGTGAGAGTGCTGCGCACAGCTGTTGCGCACAACTGTCGGGGAGTCGGGGAGAAGAACCGAGGAGGACGCGGACGGACGGCGCCACAACGATGACGCAGGAGGGACATGCCTCAGAGCAACAGATGCGTCGCGTCTAAAATATGACAATATGAATGTTTTCTTTTTTTTTGTGGGCAAGAAATGAAGAGTATAAACTGATTCCTAAAATCGCGTGTGTTCACGATGTACAGTCGTCAAAACTGTTAACAACGAACGATGTGTCAGCGCATGCACAGAGCGGCAGCTTACGATAGTGTCCGGGCTGCTAAGCCAGGGGTGCGCATGCGCTAAATCACCCTATTGCAGTAGGGCAGCATCGTGAGTGCCGATAACAAGGCGCCAAAGATGAACCTGTAGCTATCGTGAGCTGCCACTAGGTGCGTCGACAGCCTCGTCGTGCTTCGTTGTTGTTAACAGTTTTGACGACTGGACATGTACGACGTGATATGCATAAATTATAAGACTTAGCAAAGCGGAATGACGTCATGGTTTTCCGGAACTGAGTAATTATTAGGCGATCGGGAGATTGACTACCACTCATACTCATGCATACCACTCCTACCACTCAGAGATTGTAAACTACCAATCATACTAATACTAAGACTCATACAACCACTCATACATGCACTTATGCCATGATGCGTTGATGTGTGAAATGTATCCAGCTCATGTGAAAAACAATCCAATGTTGATGTAACAAACATGCTTGGTTAAACTCCGAATAAGAGGGTTCGTAACAAATTGACCAGGAAACTGAAGTCTACTTATGCACATTGAAGGGGAAAATGCCTAGCGATGCTAAATAACTCCTTAGCAGCGAAGTTGATGAGCAGCTCGTTTGTGTATTGTGTCTGCAGTTAAAAATACCAAGAGAATGCAGAGCGCTGGTGCATGCTTGCGTCGAGCACACATTCACCAAGGTAAGCGTACCCACTTACGGCGATTGGCCAATACTGGCCAAAAAACATTCGTCGCCATCGCGCCCTGCGAACGTGGATGTCCAATACAGCTGTTGTGAACCACTACAAATAGTGATAGAGGAGTGTATGAAATGCTCCTTGTCGTCTCGGCGTGCTAGTCGATTGCGCTCGGCTAGTTAGTAAGTGCCCAACTTCCCATTCTAATATGACGCCTCAGCAATGTCCTCCCAGCAACGCGTTGTGTTTAGAAAATTAGGGTATTGAAACATTTACTACAACAACAGAGAAGTGTTACTTTTTCTTTAAATTATTTATTATTTTGTATAATTCATATCTAAATCTCATCCGTTGTACACTTACCTGTACATTTTATTAATAGGTGTATTTATAAGAAAAGCAATGCTCACTCACCCGGAAAAGGGCTGTCCGAACGAAACAGAGAGAGGAAAAAAACACGAGCGTGCGACGAGCGACTTAGTTCCCTACGCCGTCCGCCAGAACGACGCCCTTAAGCCTAACTTCGGCCGTTGAGCCCAAGTCCTCGCCCCGCTCTTAAACCTAACTGCTCGCCCCGCCGGACGTTGTCCGCCGGGGCGAGCGCGCCGCCTTTAAGCCTAACTTCTCGCCCCGCTGCCCTTAAGCCCAACTAACTTCGGCCTTTGAGCCCAAGTCCTCGCCGCCCTTAGGCCTAACTTCTCGCCCCGGCGGACGTTGTCCGCCGGGGCGAGCGCGCCGCCCTTAAGCCTAACTAACTTCGGCCGTGGAGCCCAAGTCCTCGCCCTGTCCGCCGGGGCGAGCGCGCCGCCCTTAAGCCTGACTGCTTGCCTAAAAGGGTACAGAGCATCGGAACTATTTACTCCTATTGTTCCGTGCCGCCACCATGATCGTCGGTCAGCTGGCAGTACGGCATTTCTTTACACTGCGATTAAAGCCTGCTATGGTTCATGTGCGCCCCTTTTTTCGTCGTTTATGCCTTTTATTCGGTCCACTCTGGTAGGCTTAGCTTGCCTTTCCTGTACTCCAGTTGCGCGCGACTGTAGTCGTTGCGAATGAGAATCAAACATAACGCGTGTAACAGCATTTCAGCAGTGAAAGTTTGTCAAAAGATGCCGTTTTGCTGCTTCTTCGGTACTGGTGTCAACAAATGACCTGTACGAAATTAACGGCGAGGTCGTAGATGCGGCAATGTCGTAACACTGATAAATGTAAAAATGGCCGCCGCTGCTGACTTGCCACCATCAGTGGCGGTATTCTAATACCTCATCTACTAACACTACCCTCGGCTTTTCTGGCAGGAAGGGCTGGGTCCTGCATTATCTCACGCATGCACTGGGCGTCTTGGGCAAGAACTGCTGTATTTAGTGACTCTAGTCCTGCCTATAGCCATCAAAGATAATCTGCAAACATATACTTTACCGCTAACACATGTTGGGGGGTCCCATTGTTGACAGGTGCCTTATCATCCATAATGTGATTTCGATGCTTGTGTTGCGATTTCCTTAAACAAATTATGAGCACTATGCTGTACGTCTGGTTAGCCTGACGAATGTGCTTCACGTCTTAGGCCATTGGCGCCTTGGCGTTTTTTCACACGGAGCTGAAACCGTTGGGCGGCAGAGGTATACGCAAAAACTCCGGCGTTCGCCGCATCCCTCGAGCGCACATTCGTCAAGCCAAGCATACCCGCGTAGAAAGATTGCCCGACATTGGCCACAGAAAACTCCAGTGTTCGCCGTATCGTAGTAACACTTTCTCGCCACTAGTAAGACACGCCATAGCATACGCCCCCCGTTCGTTCTTTGTCGCGTCGTCGGCCGCACGCCCTCTATACCGTAGTAGAACCGCGACTTGAATGTCGAAGCTGCTGTGGGTGATCATTGACTTAAACATGGCCCGGTCGTGGATAGTTCACGCTTCCCAGGGATAGGCCGCCCTTCGAGAGGCTCGGCGAACAGAACATCCGCTAGACACGATAAGTCGTGCTGTCAGAGTGGCACACGAAAACTGCGACCGAAACGACCAGCTGACTGTGACTTTGCTCAACATAAGGCCGTTGAAATGTCCTGCCACTGACGTCAACCAAACCACAGCGATACTAAAACTCAACTTTGTGTCCATGAATGATTCTGTGTCTCGGATGGAGGTCTCGGATGGCCTCGGATGGAGGTCTCGGATGGCCTATAGTATATTCGTGCAACACCTTGCATGCCATCCTCTGCCTATTTAATAAGTTTGGTGGTACCCGCCAGCAGGCTTTTACAATGCTTGGCGTGCGCATGGCACACCGGCACCACACTTACGGTTTTCCGGTATATGCGCTTCGCCCAGCTCATGTAAATAATCTCCATGTTTATATCGGCGCCTTCTCCGTACAATTAGTGGCCTTCCTCCATTCACCCCCGTACACATTCTTCAACAAATTGCACCCCTTTTCTTCCTTGATACCGTTATTGAAGAGACCAAGTTACGTCTTAAAGAACAACTTGAGCAGTCTCCCCAAGGCAAGGTTATGGGCTCATGGGACTATATGGAGAGTGCATTCGACCCCAAGCAATGCCCATTATCCTTTACGCCCTGGGAGCGCCCCGCGATTGGCATCCCTCAGCGTCGCCCTATGCCTCGGCGGAAGGTGAGAGCACGCGAGTTAAACATTCGCACAATTCAGAAGGACAAGTTAGAAAATGAAGTCGACATCTTCACGCAGGCCGCCGTGCACGCCAATGAAGCTGCGATTGCATGGACATCTTCGAGCGCACATTGAAGGTCATTCGTCCAATGTTAACCTCCGTCTGAAGTGTGGTAAAACCATGACTTAAGTCCACGCTGTGTATTGCTGCACTGACCGGTATTCTTGCGGGATTTCGCCTAAATTTGATCGATAATTCACTGCCGCTCTTTTTCTTCTACGCTTTACCCTCTCTTTCTTGACAAGTTGCCGCTGATAACGGCCGCTTTGTCATATCTCGCAAAGACGGCTTCATTGTTCATTGACAATTTTCGCAGTATATCAATTTAAATCTGACTGGTAATATTACATAACCACTGGCAAATGGCATACATTATGAACCATTGTATTTCCAAGGGATCATTCCAGTAATCATCATTAACCCGCATCATCGAGCAAGCGTAAGAACGAAGATCGCGTCTAGCTCGATCCCTTCACAAAACAAGAAAAATCGTCGCTATGCTCATCTACCGCGCTGCAGTAACTCGTCACCCCCACGGCAGCAGCTCGGCCCCTGGCCTCTCGCCATACTATTGGCTTCCTGCCACCTCTGTGTCATGCGGAGGCGTCTCAGAAGTGCAAGCCATGCTGGCGCCCTTGGCAGCGGCCACACGAATGCAACAACAGGCGTCAACAGGGCAAGACAACGACCAAGATTCCCTAGCAGCCACGTCTGCATCAGAAGATGCTATGACGCTTGGTTCCTTTAACAGCATGGCCCCGCTAGAGCAACGACCAAGGGTGTCTTCGACATCGTGCTTCCTATTCGCCTTTGCTGCCACCGTTTTTCTGTGTGGCTGCGTGGCCATATTAACGGTGAGCCAGCTCGTCGACTCGGTACAGCCCACAGACAACGAGGACGTAGCTCCTGCCAGGCTGTTGCAGCCAATCGAGGAGGAGGGGCCCGTTGAGTTACGAAAAGCGATCGGCGGTGACGTCGGGGAGGCTGCTACGAACTACACTGTTGCTCCGTCTACAGTCGTGAACTCAAAAGCCACGCGTAAGGAGCACCCCCGGCCGTCACAAGTCGCAAAAACGGTTTACCGACACCGCAGAGATCCTACCTGGAGTTCTAAAACCATCGGCGCAAGCCGGGGTGTCTTCAGTTCTGCTCGCCGCAAGGAAAGCCACCCCGTCAATGGAGGCACCAGGGCCCCATATTTCATTAATGGAACACAGCGCATGTCAGCAAGGCGTTCAGCTTATCAGCAACAGTTTTGGAGCGTAAAAATGTTTCCGTCAATTTACAGTGCAACTCGTGGCGATTCAGATGAATACAATGAAATATACGGCGGACATGCGGTCAGTGGAACTCGAAATCCGGGTGCGCGACTGGATACGTTTGTAGCGATAGCCGGAACTGCTTCTACTTCTCGTCCTGTTCAAGGAAAGAAGATTGCAAACACAGAACGTGAGCAGAAACTAACAAACACTTCAGTATGAAAGAGAGGGTATAGGCCAAGTTGTCCAGGATGCCTACAGCTCACTCTGTTTATTCGCACTAATTCTTTAGTAACATGAAATTCAAAGTTCTTCCGCAAACGTTTCGTTCTTTGGACGTGACCTACAGCTCTTATCTTATGCTAATATCGCCATTAAACGGCTGTTACTTTTACTTTGTCGTAAGCTTGTCTTCGTATAACGAATCTTTACACCGCTAAACGTACGCTATTTTGAAGAACGGTGAAACCCAGCCTTAATGACGCGTACACGAGGAGCGAGAAGACAACACACACGCTGGGACTAGCAACAGTTTAATGAATAAAATTCTGAAGGAAAAGCAAGGTCAGGGCATGCGCCGTAAAAACTAAAGAAAGAAGGTCAGCTGAAGACGCAATTCAAAATCGCCTCTTTTTCAAATATTCAGATTCTTTCCCTTATACTGTTCGTGGGGGAAGGCGCACGCACGTATCCAAACTATGCTTACGCATTTGATAAGCTTCGTTAAGCTCCCGCTCGCACTTTGTGGTTCCCCTACCGATTATTTGTGTTTTGTCAGAGGGGGGTGCATGCATCCACAACTTCGGCAATGGGCAGGCAAGTTTGCCCCTCCGCCTGACGTGACCGAAGTTTCATGTTCTTTTAAACGAACGTTTAAACAGTGTCCCATCTGCACAATAGACACTTTATCGCACTTCAGCGGTATGCGGTAGATAACAGTTGTCGTTCATTTGTCGAGCCTTTGTCCCGAAATGGAAAAGCGCAAACCAAAGGACATGTGCACAACCCGCCATGCCACAAAATTCCCGAAGTGCACGACAACTGTTATCTATCGCATATCACTGAAGTGCGTTAAAGTGTATATTGGGAACGTGACGCTGTCTGAACGTCCGTTTAAAAGAACATGAAACTTCGGTCACGTCAGGCGGAGGGGCAAACTTGCCTGCCCATTGCCGAAGTTGTGGATGCACCCCCCTCTTTGACAAAACACAAATAATTGCTAGAGGAACCACAAAGTGCTAGTGGGTGCTTATCGAGGCTTATAAAATGCGTGAGCATAGATTAGATAAGTGCGGGAGTGTTTCCTCCCTAACAGTATCAGGCAAAGAATCTGAATATTTGAAAAAGAGCCGATTTTAAAATGCGTCATCAGCTTATCTTCTTTTTGTTATTTTTTTCGGCGCATGCCTGAAGTTGATTTTCCTTCGGAATTTTATTCATTAAACTGTTGCTTGTCCCAGCGTGTGTGTTTTCTACTCTCTCCTTGTGTGCGCGTCTTTAAGGCTGGGTTTCGCCATTCTTCAAAGTATGTACCAACAGGCCCAACACCAAACTGTTGTACGCTATTTTTAATTCCGGAATAGTTTGCCTGATCTTCTGGTGCGACATCTTCTTTCCAGCACCTCTTTAACGGTACGTACACTATACCATCCCTACACTCTGCTGTGATAATGTAGTGTAGCTCTATAAGACGTCAACATAGAAAAATTTGGCACCACTTTTATCGTAACTAACGCTTACACTTACCCAATTGTAGTAAGGTCAACGATTGGCAAGCGCCCAAATTATGGCCTCATTTCAGATTTATTAGTATTTTTGATTGATTCTCTCAACACTACATTGATACCAAGCCCAGCGCCAACACCAACGCAAGGTTCTCATATTTACAAAAGTTTCTGAGAACAACCGACGAAGCCACGAAACTCCCGGTGCTCTTTAGAGTGTATGTTTTGTAAGGAGATTATTTTCACGAGAAATAAATAAACTCCTCAAGACAAACGGAAGGAAAGAATGCCCAGAACTTCTGCTAAATTGTTTCTAGTTTTGTGACAGGTGGAGTTGTCATCATAGTTGTCATCATAGTTGTCATCATTGTCATAGTCATTATAGTTGTCATCAGTCATCTCTTAGTCGAATTGAATGAGCTTCGTTAAGAAACCGGTGGCTGTCACATCACAGCGAACACATGAGTGCACTAGTCCACAATTCTCCGAGCCCGGTTCCGCTGGTTACAAAAAGTTCTGCTCGCAGCAGTAGCTGGCGCTAGGAGTTGGTGGCGCTACTACGGCACTGCAATGCACTGGGAATAGTCACACTCCTCCGTCACTAGTTCTTTTTTCATAGGTAATCGACGTGCCGAACCATTTTGCGAAAAAAAAAATAGAAAATCATGCACCCTTCAGACTAACAACGACGTTGGTCGGACGCCAAGCTTTCTCGTGATGGATTCTTAGGTTGTCCAATCCCCCCCTCCAAGTATGTGATACTCTGGAGGTAAGCACCACTTTTCTGCAATACCCACAGCAACCCTCGGGTGTGCACCCCGCAATGCCTAATGTTTGGGTTTTGGGCGTACGCCGCGAATCAGTACTTGCTGCATGGTGTTCGCTTCGGCCATATCGAAATGGAGCACAATAAAGCGAAAAAACATCAAACTGGAGCACGAGGGAGCCAGGTTCGATTCTGGCCACGGGAAGTGTTTTTTTCTTGCACTTCACCCTCGACGACTTTTCATCATAGTCAGAGAAAGTTGGCTTTCCTGCAGGGCGTATAGGGCTTACAACGGCATCAGTGAGGACACTAGAGCTTCGCTTTGTTAAACGTAGAAAAAAAGTTGTATTTAGAGCAACCATGACGACAAAATGGAAATGCGGTTTTTAAAAGACCGCTTGGTTGAAATAAAACTCATGCAGTGAGTTTACGCCTATTGTAACTCTAAAGGAGTCGGCAACACTAGAGGAAAAAATTAGTAGTGAACTTTTAACAGCCAGATTCTATGGCAGCGCTAATCCAGTCTCTGGAGGAAGCATGTATGACCGGCGGCTGCCGAATAACGCCAGGGCCAGGGAAAACAATTCTGTGACTAAGTGGCGCCACTTTACTCGATCGCTCCGTTTCAAAGCTGAAAAGCAGGTACCACAGTGATAACTGCTTCCTGTTTCACAGAATATGGCACCGCTAATGTTGCGCAACGCAAAGTCCGGAAGTTTTTTTGTTTAATTTTTTTTTTTTTTTTTGCTAAAGATGCTACCGGACGGCACAAGACATTTGAGCAAGTTGCCGAAGGCTAGTTCTTTGAAATACCGTGACGTCGTATTTCGTCTCCCCGTTATCTCGACACACCGAAGCCAAGGCGGTAAGTAGACGCATTGGAGAAATAGCGCCGAACCAAGGTCTGTGGTGACGTCGGTATCGAGCGGACTAGCCCGTTTAGCAAGCGGGAATTCTATATACCTCCATAAACCGTACACAAGTATGGGAAAAATCAGAGACGCTTAGGCTCCCGATGTGTAAAAACGAAAGCATTACATTGCAGTTCAAGCTTTACTACTCAGTTATGTCTTATGGTAGGTCTGTCGTGATTATGTGTTTCGTTAATCTGTCCTTGATAGTGTTGTGGCTGATCGCGAAGCAGAAGTGCGTTCGAGATAGCGAAGTCGATGCTACCTGATACAGTGACATCGATATATATTGACCACACAGCACTAGTAAAAAAATGGTCGAATGATTCTGTCGTGAACCCGTAGCCGTTGTTTCTTTTTCGGCTTTGTCCCAGTTCAGGTTCTACATGCTCAAAAAATAACGGTACGCGTTAGGGTTCCATGCTGTGAAAGCAAATTCTCGGGGGATGTACGTCGGTCTACATTTTTTGAAGATTGAAGTCTGGCGTACTAATCTAATGGACACCATTTATATAACCTCCAAATGTCGTCAGTAGTAAGTACATTTGCCGCCCTTATTCTATCTTAATCAACCTTAACCCATCCCACTCTGTAATATTACTCTTAATCAACCTTAACATAACTTTGGTAATGTTTACTACGGCCACATGACGGTTATCAGTGCCGAGAGACTCAGATGCGTAGGGTGCATTCCCCCCCTTCCCCTCCTCCCGCAAAAGTGGGTATGGAAGGTGGCAAGCAGCCTGGAAAGCACTAGTAGGAGCAGAAGACGCTCTTGTTGTATAGCAATTCAATGTTTATCTACACAGCGCACATGCATCGGCCATGGCGACATTATTTCGCTTCTGTCAAGAGCGAAATGTCACCCAGGGCTTTAACGGCTAGGTTGTCCTGTTGCCAGCGGTTCTTCACTCCCTGAAATCTTAACCTCGAGGTTCCCCTTCGGCGCCTGGGTCTCAATTTGTCTGTGCCTAATTTATTGTCGTGTGGGGCAGTCGGGCTCGGCTGGTGAAACGGGGACGTCTGCCGCGCTCACTCTTTTATTGCGGAATCAGGTCGCTTGCCCCGTTAATTCAATTGCATCAACTAATTTTTAATCGTTTAATAAAGTGCCTCTTGTTACGGCAGTGTTGAATTTTACCTTTTTTCTCAAATAGGTAGCATCACTGTACCCACTATTATCCCACTTCTGTTTTCCCTTATTTTGAATTCGTAAGCTTCTTCAACAATGAAACCACAATCAGACCTGGCCAATCCTCCGGAGTAGGTATTCTTGTTACTGCTCAAACCAACAAAGGAAGATCATGAGCACAACGACTAATGTGCTCTTGAGCTTCATACCTATTCAACCTGATGTACAAACATATGTTTATGCAGATGATATTGCCTTTTTCTCTTCTTCGCAGGATATTCATTCCCTGTTTCATTCTCTTCAGTCGTATCTGAACGCCCTGGAATTATGGCTGGACAATTTAAAATTTTCGTTAAATATTATTAAGTGTGCCATTTTCGTGTGGCCCCTTACAGACCCAATATCGATCTCGTTATTCTATCGTCAACAATCCATTCGGCAGGTTGATTCACTAAAATACCTTGGAGTCATATATGAAATTAAATTGAATTGGCGCCTTCACATTGAGCACATTGCAGTGAAAGGCTCCCGCGCTGTCGCTCTTTCGGGGAGTCGTAGTCACAAGCGATCAGATCAGAGCAGATACGCTCTTGATGATTTACCGATGATTTACCGCATGTATGTTCGTCCAGTCTTAGAATTTGGGTGCGTTTTGTTTTCTGGCTCTGCGACCTATAAGCTCTCGCCTTTCGTAAAGATTGAACGTCAAGCGTTGCGCTGCCGCTTAGGCCTGCCCGGTTTCGTCCAGATTAGGGTGTTGTGCTTAGAAGCCAGACTCTCCACACGGAACTCCAGGTTCAAATACCTTACAGGTAATGCATTCGCAAAGTTCTTTGAGTCTCCACTGGCTAGACCACAGGCTGTTTTCGTCCAGCATGCAATGTCGTTTGGTGGTTGCTATTGGTCACGTCTCCGGCGCCCACAGGTCATTTTTGCCAATTCGTTGCTTACTCCTCTAAACACCGCACACCTTTCAGTTCCCGCCTGGCAGTTACCATCCACAGTAGTAAGGATTTCGTTTGATAATATTTTCCCAAGAAACGCCAAGTTTATCCCACCTAAAGTAATAAATAACATTCTCGTGGCTCACCAGTCCGAATGCCCATCCCACCTCGTCATTGCAACTGAGTTTGGCGTGGGCATTTTCTCTCCGACATTGAACTGCTCTTGTTCATTGTGATTACCAGATTTCATCCCCTTTTTTATGCAGAATTTCTTGCCCTACTCCTTGCAATCGTGAAACTTGATTCGGCGACTTCTTCCGCGATGTTACTCACCGACTCCCTGTCCGTGTGCATGGCTCTCGCCTCAGAAACTTTACATCCTATTCTTAAAACTTTTTATTCCTGCGTCCCCATTCACGTGCGAGAGATTCGGCTCGTTTGGCTTCCCGGCCACTGTGGCTTCCCGGCCAACGAAACCGCTGACATATTAGCTAAAGCAGCTTTGGCTTCACTGATCGTAGAGGTTCTTCCCCCGTTTTCTTGCGTGTTGTTGGCACGTTATCGTCAATACCTGTTAAATCAAGATGCCTCCGATCACGGTCTGAACGCCACCCCTGAACTGGAACATCTCAGGTACCGCTGGAAGAGAAGTATCTGCCAAACGCGCTTGTGCGAAAGTATCGCTGTCTTCTTTTCGCTGTGGTGTGCCTCCAATTATTCGGTATCTATGTAGGGGCAAATCTGACAACCTCCCCCTTGTGCCACTTTTGCCAAGAAATTGAATCGGAAGAACATTTCTTTCTTTTTCGCCGCCGATTTTCAAACCATCGGAGAGGGCTGCTGGAGATTCCCCTGCTACGTCTTGGACTGCCTTTGACTGTACCGGTGCTTTTATCGTTTTGGAGGACTAGGCTGGGTTGGTGCCATAGGGACGTGTGCAGCGCCATCCACTCCTCATTTTGGAGACAGCTCGTCTGCAGTGTTAAAAATATTCCGATTAGGCTGACTTTTATCTGGCTTTACAACTGTTCTCTCTGTGGTTTTTTGTGTTTTTTTGCTCTCTCTCTCTCTCTCTCTTGAACTTAGACCAAACTCTTCCTTCTGTTCCATTATTTGGCATCGCATGAATGATTACAATGGAAACATAACTTTTCTTTGCCAATCCCCCTTAGTGGGTATGCGCCTTGTTGTGGGCCACCACTCCCACCTATGTGCCTGGCATAATCTACCTTGTAAAATATTTCGAAATAGAAAATTCTTGGTACTACATAACTTGTAAATGGGTTTTTCTCTGCTCCGCAACACTATCAATTACTAATGGAATATTAACCTATGTAGTTCATCTTAATCCACCTTAAAACCCCGGTGCGAGGGGTAGCCGGACTTGGTGTGGGGAGAAAGATCGTTGTCTCCCAGGTGCGTTGTTTAGCGGGTGTGTCCAATGGATTAGAAAATTTTACTGAGACTTCAAGGAAGGGATACAAGGCAAATACTTGTGAGCTCGATTGGCTTGCCTGCACCCGTATGAGTGATTTGTCTGCTTGTCGCAATTGGGATGGCAGGTTGTCATTTGCCAGTTCAGGATTCAGAAATCGAATAAAGCTCTGACTCTCGTTGTCCGAGTGGCAGATTGTCGGGCGTTGTGATCGGGCGTTGTATTTCCAGTAAGAAAAGAGAGGGATAGCCTAAGTTCGTGTAGTGTGAATGGTGCATCAAGTGTGGGATTCGGAGTTCTACTAAAACCAATCGGTCAAAATTGTCCACTATGTTTTCGTTATATATCCGTAGTTATGGTGAAGACAGCCGACCTGAATATGTGTTGTGGTTTAAGTAAGTTTGTTTCTAACAAGAGAGCTCAGGATATGCCACGTGCGGTTAGATCTGAGTACACAATTACAGCTCGTCCCAGAGAGTCGGACACTTTGGTTTGTGCAGGTTATGGGCGCAGGTAGAGCCTCATTGTGTTGCAGCAGCGACTCGGGGTTTGAAAGTTTGTTTTTTCCTGTGCCTTCGGAAAGCAAGGCCCGGCGAGTTTCCCTGAGAAGGGGGGAATCGGCGTAAACAGATGGATTTTGTATGGTCCTGGGAATGGTCTTCGAGTGTTTCTTACATACAGCTAGTACTTCAGATGTCTATTGTTCGAGATCGGTGATTGTCGTTCGAAGAGGACGAGGATCGCTGCGCAAGGAGTCCCAGTCAGTGATTGCAGCTTGACAAATTGGAGATTTGAGTTTGAGGTGTTATATAGAGACCTGATAACATGTTGGTGGCTGGCTTTGGTGTCTTCGAGGCCTTGCCGTTTGAAATATGAAATATTATGCAAAAAAGTAAGCCCCTGTTGTATCCCATCACACACTGTCCACAGATACAAGTAGAGATAAGGATGTTGCTGTAGAGGATGAGTTGGTGTTCATGAACGCTCGCATTTCGCGGTAATTTTAGGCAAGGCGAAACTTCCGAGCGAGTTTACGAAACTTCCCAGAGCGGCACTAAAGGCAGACTGCTAAGACTAGTGAAGTCTTGCTGCGAGTACCAATTTTGTTAGTGAACTGTTTCCATTGTCTCAATTGCATGCTCCGCACCTTCTCCCAAGCCGTCAACTTCGTCATACGACAGTAACAGCTTCCCGTGCTCGAGATGTCTCTCTTCACACGGGTTACTCAGCGGAAAATCTTACTGCACGAGCCTGTAATCCTCTTGTGGTGATACTGTCAGGCTGTTCCCTGAAACGGAGCCACTTTGTTTCTTAAATTTTAAGTGGCGAAAAAAGCCGACATTCCGCGCCCAACGAGAAGGCGAGAGGCACAGAACAAACTGGCTGACAACAGAAAGCACGCAAAGAATTGACTTTGCTGCCGTCGTGGAGTTTCCTTCAGAACTGCGAAATGACCACTGGCTTGTAAACTTGAATTGGGTACCAATATTTGGTGATATCTTCTTTTCTGTGGTGTTTGCCGGAGGCGTACTACGAGCCGTTACCTCACTCCGCTCAAGCTGTCTCATGTGCGGGCTGGAGTCGTGAAATGTCATGTACTGAGGCAAATAGGCCGCAGCGCCGGGATGGTTTTTCTTCCCAGTCTACCAAATTACAACGGGTAATGAATATTGCCCGCACGTGGTAACACGGCGAATTAGCTCGTGGCTCACGAGCCAATTCGGGATGGCATATCTCATAGCGCTGCGTGTCCACTGAGGCCGAATAGACGAAATGCCAAGGCATGTCTTTCGGTTGGTCTGGGAAGGGTTGCTTCAGCATTCTCGGATTGGTGTTTGGTCAGCTACTGCACGAAGGCTGCTCCAACGTCTGCTCAGCTGTGATACGGGGTGGTGTGGGCCGCGGAAAGTGTGGTAGTGGCAGGTTGCTCGAGCTTGCTTGCTCAGGGCCACCTTGTAGAAGTCTGTTGCACCAAAGAGTTGAAGAAACTCCCTTTCGGGGCGTGGGCAAGGGAAGCCTCCTTTTACGGCGAATACTGGGGCGACGTGGGGCTTGAAGATGGCCACCGAGCTTTTCAGGAACTGTGATTTCTCCAGCGTTAAGAGGTCGCCTCGCGTGCAAGAAAGGTAGCGAGATGGAACCGCTATTTGTTTCTCTCACCAGTTACATTGAGGCACCGCGCGTCGATAAAATGAGGCAGCTTGAACGACGGACAGCTATTTTTTCTTTACCCTGTTGATAGATACATCCCCGCTACTGTATTAGCGGCCAATTTAATGTGGCACTTGTTCCTTTTTCTCATGCAATTCTTTAAAATCTTGACAAAACAATCAAATTAACTCTGTTTTAATATCTCAGAACAAAAGAGCCACCCGACGATATATATTGCAGCTATAAATCATTTGTATTAAAACAAACATTTCCACATTACTCATAGAGGAATTGGCCTTCATTTTGAACCACAGATGGTCGGTGAAGCAAACTACATAGGCAGCCTCGGGCGATGCTCGTCGTCGTAATGTTCCGCACCTGCCGTCGGGAACGCTTTCGTAGACGTGTTTGCCAACACGTCTTTGAAATGTGTAAGGTCTGAAATATCATTACAGAAGCTTTTCGGTGGGGCGCGTTGTTAAATTGGGATCCAAATTCACAACCGATCACCGGTATGATACCTCGTCGTTTTGGCGCCGGATTTCCGCCAGGGTTCATAACGTGTTAGTTCGTTGTAGGGGCTCAAACAAGCAGGGGGGGGGGGGGCGATGCGGCCTCCGCTCCTAGTAGGTGTCCTTGCCCTAAGGTTTGAAGTCATCTTTTTCTTTATGGGGAAGTCGTCTTATTTCTTTGGTGTCGAGCATTGTCGCGGGCGTTCTTCAATGGACAAAGTGGAATGAAGCCACTTGCGTAGTTTTCTTGAGAGCTGATGTCAACGAAGGAGTGGAAGGGTACGACCTTTTATGAGACCCTTTCATAACCATTTTAAGGTTAGCGGACGTGATGTGAGCATATCACGCAAACTCAAGTTTAGTGTTCTGGTCTGTTTTGTTATTGCCGTGAGCGTTTTCAACACTTCTTAAAACTGCCTGCGCCACTGATGGTGCTGACGGGACGACTGGGTTTAGCGCGGGTAGTAGTAAAGAAGACAATGGGTGAAAATGGCGGCAGTAGTGATGAAAAGGAGCTAAATAAAAACCGTGAAGAGCTGCCATATGTTCACAGGCTGTCACTTCTCCTTCCGTGGAACCTGGCTGCGCTACAAATTGAATGTGGGATCCCGAGAATGGGTCCCAAAAAGACTGTTCCCCAGTCATAAATCCTCCACATGGATCTAGACTATATGTATAGGGTTCATTCAGCAAATACATTCCTATTCACCGATGGTTCATCAATCATGCACAGCTCTTTCGCTGGACTGTACATACAACTACCTGGTGAAATGCTTTCATTTCGTCTGAAGCAACAAACATCTTCGATAGCGGCTGAGCTCTACGTTCTGAAAGAGGCAATCATTTACACCTTGCGCCATGTGCCGCACCAATAAAGCATCTTCCCTGACTCCAAGCCAGCTCTGCAGATTCAATCTAGGAGAAAAAGATTTTTCCCCCACCCAAATCTCAGTCCGGGACATCTCATACCTTCGCCACCTTCCCTGCTCTGCTGGACACAACATTATATTGCAGTGGATACATGGACATACTCACATCAAAGGTAACCAAAAAGCTAACGAAGTGGTTCGTAAAGGTCTTTTGTATTGTAAATACCTCAAGGTGTATTTTATAAAAATGGAAGCTTCTGTCATGCCTCGCTACTTTACCGTGACTGAAAAAAACCGTCTATGCAGTCACTTGCAAAATACCCGTTTCTTTTTGCACACTGCTGACCCAGAATTAAATTACAGAATCCAGAGGCAGCTCCGCCGTAACCTGGAAACGTTGAATCATTGTCTACGGCTGGACTGTGAATACACAAGTAGTGTCCTTTTTAGCCTTGGAGTGACGCCAAATCCGCACTGTGACAATTGTCCTTGTGTCGAAACAGTTGAAGCCATTTTATTACATTGGGCCGCTATACATGAACCCGAAATCACACTTTCGTGAAAGTACTGAACGACTAGAACAGGGACTAATAACCCTCAAGAATATTTTAGGACCTTATATTTTTCCCTCGAAGCAGGACAGGATCGTATCAGAGTATCAGCATCGCAGCTGAGTTGACGTTGGAGCAGCCTTCGGGCCCTAGCTCACCAAACGCCAATTCGAGAATGCTGAAGCAACCCTTCCCAGACTGACCGCAAGATGTGCCTCGGCATTGTGTCTTTTCGGCGTCTTGGACACGCAGCGCTATGAGGTATGTCGTCTAGAATTGGCTCGTGAGCCACGAGCCAATTCCACGTGTTGCTACGTGTGGCATTCTTCATACCCTGTGGTAATTTGGTCGACCGGCAACAAAAACCATCCGGCGCTGCGGCCTATTTGCCTGAGTACCCGACATTTCGCCCCTCCATCCCGTACATGGGACAGCACGAGCACAGTAGGTAGCGGCTCATAGTACGCCTTTTGCGAACACTCCACCAAAGAAGATAGCACCCAATATTGGTACCCAAGTAAAGTTTACAAGCCAGTTGTCATTTTGCAGTTCTGTAGAAAACTTCATGACGGCAGAAAAATCAATTTTTTTGCGCGCTTCCTGTTGCCAGTCAAATTGTTCTGTGTCCCCCGCCTTCTCTTTGGGCGGGGGATGTCGACTTTTTTCGCCGCCTGAATTTAAAGAAAGAAAGAATGGCCTGGGGCGGTGTTGTCCGCTTGTTGCGGACCTCGTGGAGGGTCGTGGTGATCTGCAGGGCCTCCCCGGTGTCAGGTGGTGCCTCCTCCAGGAGGGATCGGTTCAGCATCTCGGTACCCTTCTCAAAGATAGTAAGCAGCGCTCCCGTGTGCCAGTTGGGCCGGCTGCGGAATCTCTGCAGGAGGGTAGCCCCGCCGCGTTCTCTCAGCAGACGGTCGATGTACTACAGCTCAGTCTGGAACACCCGCATCTGGATGGGCGAGTCGCCGGTCTCGGTGTAAGTTCCCGCAACCGAAGGCGTGCAGACTAGGCGAAACAAGAGGCGGATGGCACGGCTCTGGTCTATATCGAGCTGGTTCCAGGTCGAGGGCCCAGGTAGGCGAGGGGAAATGCCTACAGGACAGCTGAGAAAGCCATGCCGTGGAAACCCGCTGTAGCACCTGGTTTGAGCGCCACCTAGAGTGAGCTACCATTGCATCGAGCCAGAAGCTGCCTCACCCCTTGGAGCACCCATGAACTGCGTTCCCAGAGAGCCTTGAGGGCCCCCAGCCATGTGAGCCCGCCGTTAATGAGCAGCCCCAGGTACTTCAGGGTCAGCTGCCAGGGAAGAGGCCATCCGTGGAGTGTGATGGGTGATGTTGCCCGTCGGCCCCTGTAGCCTCCCTTGTGAAGCATTAGGGCCTGCGTTTTGGCCCCTGAGAGCCGTAGGCAACGGCTCTTGAGGAATGCTGCAACGGCTTCTAGAGCCTCTTGGAGGCACGCCATAACTGTGCGGCTGTCTTTGGTGGGGCTGGATTCGAACCTGGGTCCCTCTCGTTCTGAATCCGACTTCCATCCGATTACTCCATTTGGACGTTTCTTTTTACTGTGCCCCATATCCACATGGTCGAAATAAATACCAAGTAGCAAACACCAATTTGCGCAATTCGCCCCAAAACCTAAACGTCAGGCCTTCGAGATGCACACCCTAGAGTTCCTGTTGGTATTCTAGAAAAGTGGTGACTACCTCCAGAGAAGCATTGGGGATTGACCAACCAAACAGTTCATCAAGAGAAAGCTTCTCGCTCTACCGTCGTCGTCATTAAATGGGGGATGCATGTTGAGCTTGGCGAAACATTTCGGCACGTCGATTCCCTCTGAAAAGAACTAACGACGGAGGAATACGACCATTCCCAGTGCATTGCAATGCCGTAGTAGCGCCACCAACTCCTAGAGCAGCTACTGCTTCGAGCAGAACTGGATGTAGTCAGGGAGGCGGGGTTGCAAAATTATAGACTACTACACTTATGTGTTTGCTGCGACCTGAAAGCGCCCTGTTTGTTAACAAAGTTCATTATATATTCGAAGTAGAGACATCTATGATGGCAGATCCAGAGGTCACTAAACTGCAAAGCCTATGTTACAATAATTTCTGGGCCTTCTATCCTTCCGTTTGTCGTGAACAGTTTCTTCACTTGTGTTTAGAAATGCTCTATACAAAACAAGGTCAATAAAGAGCGCCCAGATTTTTGTGGCTGCAGCGGGTGTTTTCAGAACCTTCTCTCGATATGAGAACCCTGCTTGAAAGCAGTCGCTGGATTTCGGGTATCAGTCTACTGTTTAGACAATCAATCAAGGCGACTATTAAATCTGAAATGAGGCCGTAACTTAGGCAGCTGCGGACCGTGGGCCTATTACTAGAAGATCAGTGTCAGCGTTAGTTACGACACAAGTGTTGCCAACAAAATGACCACGTATCTGCTCCTTTCGTCGCAAATGTGGGCGAAAGACGATAGTCGACTGGCGCCTCTGCAAAGTAGATGCCTTTCTTTTCTTTCCCGTTCACCTCTCATGCTGTTCCTCTCCTGTCTCTTTCTTCTCAAGATATCACGCGAAATTTTGCTCAAGTCAGTTTAAATTTGTCGCGTTCCCCTGCTCCAAGTTGGGTGCCTCGGTGCCAGTGCTGCCGTACAGCGGAGACGCGCGTTAATCGCGGCACCCTACTAAAACGTTTATAGAACCACGTTGCCCCACTCCACGAGCGTTTCAAGCGAAACGGGGAACCTATCTAGTGAAACTTTTCATCGCTGTTGCCATTTGATTCCTTGAACTGCGCCAGCAGCTACAGTGGCGCACGCAACAGCAGTTGACAGTTTCCTGCAGTTGATGTAGTATCTCATTTGCTCTCTCAAAAACCAAGCATCCGTGAATTTATAATAAAGGAAAACTGCAAATATCTCTTATGTAATACTTTTCTGCCTTATATTGGCGTAATGTACTGCTCTTTTTCAACAATGTTGACAACTACGAATACTGACACCGGAATTACATGTTTAGATTTGGCTGTGGTTATATAAGACTCGTGCGGGGCTTCTGTTTCCCTTTGGGCGGGTGCCTCAACCGAGTCCAAGACAGACAGACAGACTGACAGACGAAATTTTCTGCGTCTAAGTAGCCTAAAAAAACCATCATCTTTATTATCTCTACCTTGAGGTATTATAGAGCTGCACTATATTATCACAGAAGAGTTTAGGGATGTCTCAAGAAAAAAGACGTTGCACCAGCGGTCACATACAATATTCCGAAATTTATAATAGCGAACGTTTAGCGGCACAGACTTTTTTATAGTAAGTCAGGCTTAGGAGAAACTAAACGCAACTGTAGTTTAAAAGCGATATTCGCATAAAATAAGAGCTATACTTCACGTCTCAAGAATGGTAAGTTTGCGGACGAACTTTCAATTTCATGTTACTGAAAAATTAGTGCCAGTAAGCAGAGTGAGCTGTAGTTCATCCCGGACTTGTCAATTGCCGTCTCTTTCATACTGAGCCGTTTCTTGCTTAAAGTACTCGTTTTGTCATTGCATTCTTCTTTCTCTCAAAAGGACGAGAAGTCTAAGCGGTTCCGGCCTTCGCTGCGAACTTATCCAGCAGCACACCCAGACTTCGGGTTCTGTTCGTCGCATATCCACCCTCTATTTCATTATCTTCATCTGCATGGGCACGAGTTGCGCTGTAAATTGACGGGGGTGAAATGCCTTTGTTATCAGAGGGGGCATGAATGCCCTGTTGGGGAAGGAAAGGGACGATGAAAACATTTTTACACTCCAAAAGATCCGTTGTTGGCTAAAATGTCTTAATGACATGCGTTTGGTTCTATTAAGAAAATATGGAACCCTGGTGCCTCCCTGGATGGCGTGGCTTTCCTTCTGGTGAGCCTAACTTCCTTCGTGACTTTCCTTCTGGTGAGCCGACACCTCTGCTCGAGCCGATGGTGTTAACACCCCACGTAGAGTCTCTGCGGTGTCGGTCAACCGTTGTTGCGACTTGTGCCGGCTGGGGGTGCTTCTTACGCCTCGCATTCGAGTTCACGATTGTTGACGTAGTAACAGTGTAGTTCGTACCAGCCTCCCCGACGTCGCGGTCAATGTTTTCGCAAAACCCAACTGACACCTCCTTCTCGATTGACTGTGCCTTCTGGGAAGGGGCTGCGTTCTCGTTTTCACTGGTCTCTACCGACTGGAAGACCTGACTCACCGCTAAGATGGCCACGCAACCGCCGAGAAAAACGCCGGT
Source organism: Haemaphysalis longicornis (assembly GCA_013339765.2). Taxonomy (NCBI): domain Eukaryota; kingdom Metazoa; phylum Arthropoda; class Arachnida; order Ixodida; family Ixodidae; genus Haemaphysalis; species Haemaphysalis longicornis. Next base: position 152,964,828 of record CM023450.1, on the reverse strand, counting down.
AGCAATGGCCAATGATAAGCACGATGACCAAGATACCGGTGGTCGTGGCTGAGGAGGGGTGATGCTGTCGAAGGAACCACCCGCCACAGAATCCCCTGATGCAGTCGGGGCTGGTGGGCAATGTTGGTCGTTGTCTTGAACTGTTGAGGCGTGTTGTTGCATTCGCTTGGCCACTGCCAGGGGCGCCAGCATGGCTTGCACTTCTGAGATGCCTCCGGATGACACCGAGGTGGCTGGAAGCAAGTAGTATGGCGAAAGGCCAGGGGCCGAGCTGCTGCCGTGTGGGTGACGAGTTACAGCACAGCGGTAAATGAGCATACCGACGACGTTTCTTGTTTGTGGAGGGATGGAGCTAGTCATGATCTTCGTTCTTACACTTATTCTATGATGTGGGTTAATGATGATAACTCTAATGGTCCCTTGTAAATACAACGGCTCGTAATGTTTAAGCCATTTTCCCAGTGGTTACGTCATATTACCAGTCAGCTTCCACTGATGCGCAGCGAAAATGTCAATGTATAAACGATAAAGCCGAATGTGCGTGTTATGACGATAAGGGCTGTCTTCAGCTGCAAGTAGCAGAAAACGAAGAAAGTGTAGAATAAAGAGAGTGGCAGTGAATAATCGACCAATTGGCCGACTGCTGCAATGTTGAACGTGGACTTCAACCATGGTTTTACCGCCTTTCAGATGGAGGTTAACATTGGACGAATAACCTTCCATGTGTGCTCAAGAGAATACGAGCCTACGCATTGAACTTAAAGCACCTGAAACTCCAAATCCTGTCCTTCGACACATCTGATTAATCATGAACCCGACCAACTTATAGCATGATATATGACTCGAATCAGGCGTTCGCGTGTTTGGTATATCAAAATGCTAAATCGTGTGGGGTGTGTTATAATCTCTTCAGAACATCAGGTGTGTCCCACAGGAACGCATCAAAATTGTTCTGTAACAGCGATGTTTCGCATGCCGAAATTGCTCACCCTAAATTCTAACATACCTTGATGGCCCTGTAAAAATATCTGGGGCTAATCCTCATTTTTTTCTGCAAATGCGATTACGCTAACAGCTTCCTTCTCCCTTGAAGCTTGTGAAGCCGTCATTTAAATAGTACCGAAAGCTAAGCAGGCCCTTCTTTTTTATAGTAGCATTGCAAGCCAAAATTTCAGAACATAAACGTACGATGTACAAATTAACATAAAGGTAGAACACTATCTAGAAATGCTTAAGACCACGTAGACAAAAACACAGGTTTCGTCCACTCGAAAGATTGCCTCGCTAGAATAATTATTTCACCACTTTTAACGCACACTTCGCTAAAAAAGCTTCATAATTAGAAAACAAGGCAATGGCCATGCGAGCCACTAACTCATTTCCCGAACTGAACCTATGATGTCGTATGTGCCCAGCTATGCGATTGGCGTAGGCCAACGAAAGCAAACGCAAATTACCACGCCTTATAAGCTCGCAAAACGAGCTATCTGTGCCTAAATGTAATGCATATTCATTTTACAGCAGTAACAATGGTCCCATAAACAACGAAAACTACGAAAATACACGTAAGCAGAAAAGTATCGATGCGCCCTGCTGTGGTCTCGTTATGCTTGTTTTAGCTACACAGCAGTGCGCCGCTTTGCAGTTGTCTTACGCGACACTGGCCCATTGGCGTAAGCAACGTTGTCTCACGTGACCTTGTTTGTCGAGGATACCCCATGTTTCACAAAACGATTACTTTCTACAGTAACAAAAACAGGCCAGGCCCAAATACGGTCAAAAACAAAGCAACGGCCGACAACGGTCCATGGCTGTGTATGGTAGCGCCATCTGGGAGGACTGACGGCAAGCAAGTCTGCATAGCCTAATGACGTAGTTGAAGTTCGTTTGAATACGCGAATTTATGGCTTCATTGTTGACGTCCCGAAGACACACAATTTGGCGTGAGAATCAAACTTTTTACCTAAATTGAATAATTTCTCACTGAATACGGCATCATTTGCTATCAGAGAAGCGCTGGCGGACTATAAAACACGAAACCTTTCAAATAAAACAAATTTGCATTTTTTGTGCATGGCCCGGTAAACAAGCAGTCAATTTTCGAGATTTCCGCCTCCTTTTCCCAAAACCAGCAATGAAGTGTCCCCGTTGTCTTCTGGGCAATGTCATCACCTTGGAGGAAGCAGGTGGGAAGCGGATGCGGCTTCCTAGATTTATTTAGGTCGCGTGGACCCGGCCAGAACCGGCGGCCGTCAAGCTGCTGAGTCGCGTTCCAACCGTGTCGCGTGGAACTGCCCACGTGCCAGTACACTCCGCTGATGGTGATCATGGTGCTGATGGGGACGATGGCGATGGTGTCGCTACAGGGCTCCCGCCCTAGCGCTTAGCGCGTGAAGATGAAAACTCGATGACATGGGTTGTGCGAAAAAAAAAGTATGTGCAGGTATGTACAACACCGATGGTCAGTAAGATGTGTCCGTGGTCAAGGTCCTTATATCGTCCTAGTCGCTCCTGGGAGGACGTCCGGTGAGTTCCTTTTCCTCGGGAGGCGTGAAGCGGATGCAGCTTCCTACATACATTTAGGGCGCGTAGACCCGGCCAGAACGAGCGGCCGCCAAGCTACTGAGTCGTGTTCAAACCCTGTCGCGTTGAACTGCCCACGTGCCAGTCCACTCCGCTGATGATGACCATGGTTCTGATGGGGATGATGGCGATGGTGTCGTTACAACCAAATTGGACAACGTCATTTCGGTGGATAATCGTTCTTGGCCAATCTGCTGGGGATATGAAGACGGCTAGGTTATTTACAGTTATTGTTGTCTTCAATAGTGTGGGTGGGTGGGTGGCTAATGGCTATAACTTCTCGCGCTGTAATATTGTACCCCATCCATCGTAGCAAGGGTCTTTTAGTGAAGCTCAATTGCCTTGCAATAGCCTCCGGACTTCCGTGAATAGTGGTGATGCATGGACAATGATGGCTAAAATACCTCCGCATAACGACTCTAGCGGCAACGTTCACTACGTCGGCCCTCTGGCAGGTCTATGTGGAAATTTGCACGTTTCTCCGAAGGGCATCGTTGTGCTAACCACAAAAGGCTTCTATGTGCCGGTGCGCCAAACCCTGTAGTCGGCGCGCGGACATCTGCGCGTCACACGCATACATTCATACCGTTTGCTGTGGCGGCTAATCGATGGGTGGGCGACCATAAGTAACAGTTGTATGCGCGAACGTCGCGTGATCAGATATGCAGGAGGTAGCCTTCCGAGGAAGAGAGACGCCTAGGTTTTATAACACTGTGCTATTGCGTTGAAAACAACTCTCGCCTCACCGTGGGTGCTAGGCGGATGCCGAAGATTCTCAACCGATGTTAGTTGAAAAATTTATGTATCGTTGCTTGTTGTATGCTTGGCATATGTCGGTTTACGTCGACCGTCCAAAGGGCACTGCACTTCAAGCAACTATACCGATCCTTAGGCAAAAAAAGAGCCCCGCCAACGTCGATAAAAAGTTTTACGGGAAATCGGAGCTAAGAGAGCTCGACTTTGCAGCTCGAAGTTTATATTTACTTACTCACATACTAAAAAATATAAGTAAGTATCTGTAACATTCATTCAATTCTATTCATTGTGTCAACCACACTTGAACACGTCGATTCGACCCCATTCGACTTCGAATGAGGGCCCATGAATGAATGAATGAATGAATGAATGAATGTTCATGATTGACAATCCAGCGCGCGAAAACACGGCACAAAAAGGAACGAGAGTTAGACAGGACAGCGCTGCACTCACAACTGATTTATTTGAAGAAAACATTGGTCATATATACAGATCAGTCTCCCACGTGGCGGTAAATTATTGCACCCGATAACCACAAACAAAAAAACGCAATCATTAATCGGTTTGCACATGTGTAGTCTTTGGTTTACTTGGTCATGCAAAGGCGTCACTCAGATACGCGTATTCCCGGTCATGCAGCACTATTGAGGGCATACTTATACTTTGTTTGTGGATATCGGGTGCAATAATATACCGCCACGTGGAGACTGATCTGTATATATGACCAATGTTTTCTTCAAAATAAATCAGTTGTGAGTGCAGTGCTGTCCTGTCTAACTCTCGTTCCTTTTTGGGCCGTGTTTTCGCGCGCTGGATTGTCAATCATGAACATTCACCAACTCGCCCAAATCACAGAATGAATGAAAGAATGAATGAATGAATGAATGAATGATGAATGAATGAATATGAATGAATGAATGAAACAAATTCTTTATTAACCACAACCGCGCAGTTGCTTAGGGCACCCGCCCGGTGGAAGGGGATCCCTAGTCCGCGATCCCATAGCTGCGGCTGGCTGCGCGGGCCCTTTGCACCAGGTGAAGCTGGAGCGTAGGGTCCTTGCTGGTCAACCGCGCCGTCCACTGTTGTATCGAGGGGTTGGGGATTGGGTGCAGGTCCGGTGTTTTTTGGCACTCTCACACCTGATGGTATAGGGTACTCAGCTCTTGGCAGCACTGGCAGGCGACTGGATAGTCTGTCGGATAAAGAGCATGAAGAAGGGTACGGTGTGGATACGTGTTAGTTTTAAGTCATCTGAACGTTGCTGCGCCATCCCTTGTGTGGAATGGGGAAAATTTGACGTTTGGTCCGTAGTCCGCCAAATATCTGTGTAGCGCAAGAGATGCTGCGGATTAGGTGGAAGAGGTGGTGACTGCCCCGTGAGAGAAACGGCCCAGTGTATGTAATCGCGGGTAGCGGCGTGAGCTGCCTTATTCCCCTCAAGGTATTCGTGTTCTGGCACCCAAACTACATAAACTTTCTGAATGCCCTGTCTTGCTAAAGAATACGCAGTGCCGTTTTAGAAACTTGACCTTGTAAGTAATTTCTGCACGCTCCCTGAGAGTCGGTCAGTATGGTGATTGGGTATTGGTCAGTGATCAGAGTTTTGAGATACTGGCGCTAATCTCTTTCCTACGTTTATATTGGTGACCCAATCTTTCTACCGGGAGCGTTCCGGCGAAAAACATGCCACAGGCGCTCAGTCTTAAGGCGTTTCGCATCTGAGGCCAAGGATGTGGGTTCGATTTCCGGCTGCGGCGCCAGTTCCTGAGGGAAGCAGAACACAAGAGCACCCTGTTGCACGTTGAAGGGTCGAAATTACGCCAGAGACAGTGACTACGGAAGCTTCATATCGCAGGAATAGTTTCAGCCCAAAATTGCCGAAATTGTAAACATTTTAACTTTCCCTCTTTCCCTTTTTAACTTAGTTTCCCTCCCTTAATTCACACTTTGGCGTGGTGGCGTCTGGTGCGGGCGCGGCTGGAGACTGTGTCTGCCGAACGTGCTACAATCGAAAGAGCGGAGAACGAACCTCACTACGCAGGCGTGACTCCTGCTGAAAACCGCGTGTCGTATCTTTAGTCTCCGCCGTAGTATCATTGCAACGCCGCCTGTATTGCCTAACGCGTTGCGTGCTTTTCAATGGGAAGGGTAGGGACGCTTAGTTCAGGCACTCATCGGCTATGTGGCGCGCGCCGGCGGACATCTCGCCTTACGTCACTGCTCGCGAGCCGCGAACGCTGCACCCACTTCTACGACGTGTGTCTGACAGCCTGCCTGTTGGGTTTCAAGAACCGTTTCGCTCACATCTTAGCCGCGACGGGGCGATAGTTCTGGGGCGCACTGGGGATCTTGTTCAACGTGCCCTCGCTTCATACTTGCTGCATTTTTCCAAAGATAACTGACGGAGGCGGAACTGAAATAGTGCAAAAACTTATTATTGTTCAGTAGACAAATAGCGAACAGAAAAAACGATATTTTCGTATAATGGATCCATTTTTTACTGTTGTTTTTCCCTCTGGAGGATTTAGGGGGGAAAAATGCGGGCACATTTTTTTTGTTCAGGCGCTCACTTCTACCGTTACTTTCCAAAAATATCACGTGCTCGTAAATTTCAGAAGATTACAGAAAACAAAAGGATAAGCATAAAAGGGTCCCGCCACGCTGCCCGGGCGCTTCTGCAGTACAGTCCTCAATTTTAAACGTGCGTACCGATGCGGAGTGCGAACAGCGGGGACAAAACAAGACCGAAATGCTGAGGGCACAGAGGAGGGATGCCCCACTCAGAAAACATCGGGGCCCGTGATCCAAGTAGATAAGCGCGCAAAGCTGGCATCAGCCTACGGCAGCAAGTGATTTTGCCATTTTGCTCCGAGGCAAAGGCGGTTTTATCAGCGACGGACCAAGACAGACAGGCATGGTGAAAAAGAAGAAGGCGTAGGAGCGCCGCCTCTGGAACGCTAAACAAACTTTCAACTATTTTGCATAGTTTCCGAGAAGAGGCGCTGGCCGGCGGACATGAAAGCACGCAGGAAGGCTACGGAGCGGGGAAGGGTAGGAGAGAGAAACAGGAGAGTGGCTGTTTGGCCATTTTTCGCTCACGCGTTCGGCAATGATTATACAGGCGGCGTTGATCATTGCCCACCTTTTCATACAATAATTGCCCCAGCGCCATATTCTGAATTCAGGTGAGCCCTCGCATCTGTCTACCTCAGTCCGAGCTTCCGGGAGTTACCGATGACGTATTTTTCATGGACGCTTGATTTGCACGGCTGCTACCAGACGACCAACAGCTGCGGACAAATCGAAAAATGAGCTTAATGACGTTATCACTTGAAAACGCTTCCGGTTGCAGGAATCATACCTGGATCGCTCGCGTTATGAATCTGAAGTCTATCCGATTGCGCATTCCGACACGATCGAGGAAATTTGAACTGGGGAGAGGTGCATGGACGTGCAAAATTACGCAGACAACTCATTGACCCTCCATTAAACGACGACGATAGTTTAACGCGAAGCATTGCATGCTCGAAATCATATGGCCAAGCATCAACGTCGAAGAGTCTGCGATCAAAAAGTCCAAACTGCTTGCGACCGAAAGTCAAAGCTGAACGAGTGAAAGACCCGACCACCTGGCAGTTTAAGTCCAAACTTAGACCTCCTATCTGAACTCAAACCTCTCCACTTGTTCAGCTAGTCGGGTGATTGGTTGGTTGGTTGCCGCAGACCATGGCACATACCCACGGGGGAGATTGGCCAAGAATCTTTGTACCTAATCAGGATGTGACCTGTATTATTGGCCCTCTGCACGTGTGGATTGTGAACGGGTGGATTGACAGATTCGTCGTCGACGTCTTGAGCGATATGGACCCATGGCGTGCTGGCCGCTACAAGACGACGACAATGAAGGGGAAGCTCCTCACGTGGTGCAAGCCGAGAAATTTGGGGTTGGTATCTTCTCTCCGGCATTGAATTGGTATTTTTCAGTGCGTCTACCAGATTATATTCCCATATTTTATGCAGAATTTGTGGCTATTCTTCTTGCTGTTCTGAAATTCGATTCAGCGCAATCTTCAGTGATGATACTCACGAATTCCCTCCCCGTGTGCATGGTCCTTTCTTCGGAAACTGTCAGTCCCATGCTTAAAACTTTTTACTCCTTCGTTCCCACATATGTGCGGGCAATTAGGCTTGTCTGGCTGCCTGGCCACTGTGGATTAGCCCTTAATGAAGCCGCGGATACATTAGCGAAAATGGCATTGTCGTTACCTATTGTGGAAGGGCTTCCCCCTTTTGCTTGCGTGTTGCTAGCCCGTTATCGACAATACCTGTTGGCCCAGGACGTCTCCGATCACGGGCTGCACACCTCTCCGGAACTCGAACGCCTCAGGTTTCGGTGGAAAAGAAGCCTCTGCCAAACTCGCTCGTGCGAAGTTTCGCTGACTTCGTTTCGCTGTGGTGTTCCCCCACTTAACAGGTATCTATACCGGGCATATCTAGCAACCTCACCCTTGTGCCACTTCTGCCATGAAATGGAATCGGATGAGCATTTCTTCCTTTTTTGCCGCCGATTCTCGCATCACCGGAGAAGGCTGCTGGAGGCTCCCCTGCGGCGTCTTGGAAAACCACTAACCTTGTCAGTGCTTTTGTCTTTGGAGGCACGCAGCTAGGCCACTGCCATGGGGATGTCTGTCAAGCCATTCATTCTTTCATTTCAGAGACCGCTCGTCTGCCTTGTTAAAATGATTCTGATCAGGCTCTCTCGCTCCTCTTTCTTGTTCTATTTCTGTCCTCAACCAGTATACTAAATTCTTTCTTCGACTGCACCTTTTTGCCTATCTTGTTCTTTTTAATAATAATAAAAAAACTCTTCTTGGCCAATCCCATTGAGTGGGTATGCGCCACTTGATGGGCCACCACCACCACCACTACGCACAAGCCTAGGGGACGCCAGGCGCTCCCCGTGTAGTACACTCTCACATGCACACTGCAGCTTTTTGCTAAAGCCCCTGCGTGAAGGTCGTACTGGGTGCCTCGCACGTGTTTTTGCCTGGTATTTTTTCCTGGATGCAACAAAGCTCAAGCTTAAACAGCTCCAGTGTTTAAAAGGGTAAGATATCGCGCTGGTAGAGCATCGGGCTGTTACAGGAAGTACCGGTTTCAAACACTATTGAAATTACATTTTCAATTGCATTTTATTTCAGACACTATTGAAATTGGATTTTCAATTGAATTTTTAGTTATTTATTCCTTACTGCGGCGGCCATTTTTCTTAACCTGACAACAACGAAAACAGCTAAGCAGTGACGGTTTTTGGCTTTCCTCATCAGCTGGTTCAGTGGCCGCTTGCACGTGCGGATTCTGAAGGGATGGCTTGACAGATTCGTCGTCATAGTCTTTAGCGCGGCGGACCCTTGAAGCGCCATTCGCTAGACCACGATGACGACGATGGCGAGAGCTCCTTGGGCGCGTGGGCTAATGCCAATAAGCCCACGCGCAAACCTGGACGACGACGGGCGGTCGCCAGCAGGCACGCGCCTACGTGCGCTGAGGTTTCTAGATGCAGAGCATCTGATTCACTCGCCTTGTCCCTCCGGCGTCGTCGTCGCCGTCGTCGTCGTCAGCGTTGTCCACCCCTCCCCCATTCTCCTCGCCGCGCCAGCTGCACTCTCCGCCGCTCACCCCCTCTCCTCTGCGATAGCGAACACTCTCTCGTGAGGGGCATTGGATTGGATTGGATTGGGCTGGGATTGGATTGGATTGGATTTGGATTGGATTGGATTAAAGTGGATTGTGTTGGATTGTTTTGCGTCATAGCCGCGGCAAGTTGCGTCATAGCCGCGGCAGACGCGCTGGGGCCGGCGCATGTGCAGTCTTCCACGGTTTCCTTTCCTTTGGGCGCGAAGCATATAACCGGTGTGCCGTTCTCCAGCGAAGCAACATCCACGCTTGGCTCAAACACCTAGAGTCCACGCCGCTTTACAAGTACGCCAACGTCGTCAATCTACTGGGAACCGGCTTACGCGTCCCCTCAAACGTTATGCGCGCTATAAAACGCGGTCCCTTCGCCGCTCCGCCTATGCGTCGCATCTACACAGGGGTTCCCGTGAGGGGAGGTGGAGTTTTTTTCTCAAGCCACTGACGCCGGGCTGTCCCCGCGAAGCACTTGCTCACATCCGCTCGGGGCTTTCTGTTTACAACCGGACGTATTTGCGTCGACCTAACATCTCTGGTAATAAAACACTGCATAATATCTTTATATGGTGCAAAAGAACTTTATTTATTATCGAGTAGTGGTGAACGTTTTGCGGCTTCTCGTTCTCGAAGCGAGGAATCCGCCGTTCGACGCTGGCGTTTCGAAGCGTTTCACATTGCTGAACGCCAGCGTCCATTGTCAGCTCATCGGACGGCCCAGCGTTGTCTCGACAGAAAGCAGCAACTGAAGCGAGCAGCGGCGCCTACCTGGTTATCTGAAGTGGAGAGGAGGAGGGGAGAGGAGGGGAAGCGCGCACAGGTGACGTGGAGAGGGGGAAGGGGAGGAGCAGCGCGCGCGCTATCGCACAGGCGCTGTGGAGAGGCGGAGGGGAGGGAGAGCGGTGTTATCACAGCTGTTGTGGAAAGGAGGAGAGGTGTGGACGCCGGACCCCGGACTGACGGAGCCTCGACTAAGAGACTGCTTTGCTTCTAAAAATACGAGTGTAGAAATAGTTGTCTAGCTGGGCAGCCGGCCTGTCGCCGCAAAGGAGTGAACGTCAAGCGCAACATCTCTGTGGCAAACTCCTATGGACCGAGCAGCCAGGGAAAGAACCTTGGGGGAAGATAACGGGAGATTAAGCCGATTAAAGTGTATTCATTGGCGTGCGTCTCATCGACGACAAGCTACGACAATTGAAAAGGAAGTTTTAATTGTTTGGGAGCCTTGCAAAAAGTACATTGAGTAGATAAACCCTGAGGAGCTTTGTGTAGAGAAAAATTGAAAGGAGGAATTCCGCATCAAAATTTTGTGATTGCCACATCGCATTTAGGAGATTCGCAGAATTTTGGCTTCCATAAGTAAGAAAGGTGAGTAATGTCCGAGCATGAACGAAGTTCACCCTGGCCGATTAATTTGTACTCTTTGAAGAGGGCTGAACCTCCCCCCTAACAGAAAACTGCCCATTGGACAACTTACAACGACAGGACCACCAAGAGCCAAACTGGGTAATCGGTCTGCCAATTCATTTAAGGTTATCCCTGCGGGATACGGGACTCACACTAACCGGATTTCTCGAAGCTGGTAACGAACGAATGAACGAATGAACGGAATGACGGGGAAAGGAAGAAACTTTGTCATTTGTTAAACGGGTGCAAAGGGAATAAGAATCTCAAAGAATAACCGCGCCCGCAAATCTAAGCTGTCATTTTTTAAGAGCCATAATTATCGCCAATAATTCCATCGGAAAAATCACGGTGTAGTCTTCCGGCCTGATTGAGCAGGAGCAATCTAGAGACTGAGAATATATTCCTACCCCAACCTTCTCATAACTTTGCGATGCATCTGTGGCGATGACGACATGAGTATGAAGAGTAGCCAAATCATCTTCAAGTAAATTGTTGAGTAATCAGGCCGGCAATAATTTCGTTTGCGGAGGAAAAATGTTGTCCAAGCTTATGTCGACAGGCGACAAACTATCAGAATAGGGCTGGAGTACAAATGTGGCCCTTCAAATACAATTCCCAGGTCTCAAGCCAATCTGGGCGAAGTTGAGACTATGTTACTGTTCAAAACCCCATAAGCTGACAATGCCGTAACCTTTCAACCAGCTTTACAAGATTGCTAGTTAAAAAAAACGGCCTAATATTGTCTTAGACGAAACCCAAACTTTTGTTTACTACCTTAACAAGTTTCTATTCCGAAGGTATCCAGCTATTTTTAACGGAATGTTGACTATGTTTTGTAAATTATCAGGACACTCATGAAATAGAAATTTTACCGCTGACACCGTAATTTTGTCTTACCCGAGAGCAGACTCAGACAGCTGCAAAACAATATCAGCTAAATTCGGATTGTAAAGAAAGCGACGGGCGAAGAGAAGACAGAGACTGTAGGGCGCAGTTCAGACCTGCTTCTTCTACTTTCTCACTTCTACATACTCACCTTTAGCTACACGCTCCCCCAAGGAAGATGCAGGCAACATCCTCCCTGCGGGGGCACAGGTCGTTTTCTGTGTCGATACCTGCGAAGAGATGGACACGGCCGAGATTTTGCGGATACGGCATACCCAAAGTAAACCTTCACCGACGAAATAAATCAACTTTTGAGTACTCCGCAAGGGGCACCTTGAGTAATCTTGGTGACGGTGTTGGCGACACCGTGGACCCCGAGTCCCCAACATAAGCTGTAACTCACCGTGGTAATGTGCTTAATCGTGAAGGGTAAGCAACCACAAACGGTGGCCGTCGGAGCCCAGGTCAAGCTCCGGCGGATGGGCTCCCTCTCTGTTTACCAAGCAGGGAGCTCCGGGAGCTCTTCAGCTATCAGGGTGCAGACACTTCATTTTCTAGAAATGGGGCCTGCATCTTCCGGGAGGGGGGAATGTAGAAAATGTAGAAGACAAAGCGGAATAAAGTAGAGAAAGAAGAAGCAGAAGTTAGGAACAGTGGCCTCCAGTCTTCGCCAGTCTTCGCCCGTCCCTTTCATTACACTGACTTTGTCACAGGAGTGAAGCCCCCATTTCAAATCTGGCACACAGAAGAAAAGGCCCAACGAGATTCCAGTTCCTACTCAATTCGCTCCAATGTTTCCATAGATTAACTTGTTGACGGAACAATTGAATTGCCGTTATGCTGATCTTGTACGACCTTTCTTGAACAAAGAAATCTATGCAACATGCGTCTATTTTTCGGCTTTGATGGAGAGGCAAACTGTACGGTATCATAATTCTCTTTTGCGTTAGATACAATCCGCTTTAATATGGCCGCCGCAAACTTGTAACTGGTCCCATTGGATGGACATTAGTTTCTAAGACATTTCTTTCAAGTCGCTTCTCTCTGACTATACGCACGAGCACATTCCTCACTCCACCATGGACTGGAGCCGCCATCTTTGTGAGAGCAAACAATAAATTGGGATTTTTTAACAGATTCAGAAAGGAATTATGACACTTGAGCTGCCCTGCGTTCTCGTTTCCCGATGAAATAGAGCTAATTGCTGCCTTTATTTCCTCTTGAATGCAATTAAAATTGATATGCCGAACTATATCTGGTCGCGGTGACTTGGAAGTGCATAAAAACGCATACATTTGACATGTGATGACTACTTGTAGCTTCGTCCTAGGTACAAAACTAAGATATATTTCTCGGGATGGAGAAGGTAAAATCAAGAACAAAACTGGTCTGCCATAAAAAAAATCTCGCGCATCCTTATTTAAAACTAGATATTGCTGTCCTGCATCAATCCGAAATGACGCCTGCAACAGGAATCTGCGCGGAAACCCCACGATACGTGGCGCGAATTAAAATCTCCATAAAGAGCAACTCGCTTTTCACACGCCGACAAGACAACATAGAGTGGAGCAGTGGAAGTTACTCTACCCAGAAAGTACGCGTTACGAAAGAAAATGCAACGCAAACCTGGAACATTGAACGTCACTACCAGAATTTCCGAATCCATGGGCACATTAATTGAAATGAAAGCTGTCCTTTATGATGAAATTGAGCGGATATTAAAGTTAGTAATCCTCCTACTTTATTTGGACGGTCTAAACGGAACGTTCAGTAATTCTGGGATCTAAATGGCCGACCACGAGCCAACCAAGTTTCCTCCAGCAAAATAACGTCGTAGTCTGGTTTCAGCGACAATAACTGAGTTCAATAAGACATAATACATAATAACTCAATAAGACAAATAACTCAGTCGGGTTTTAGAGACCATATAGTGAAGGTCTTTAGATCTGATTAGACTGAACGACAATTCCATTGCAGTACCCGAAGAGACATTAAGGGAAAGTGATGGCCACCGCAGCCGCCTCCAAAATATCACCCGCTTGACCTTTCGCTTGACCTTTCTTTGTCTTTTGTTTTGGGCACGAATCAAGTGAACCCAAAATCCGTGATCCTGTTATTCTGCACCCAACCGATTGACACTCCCTGTCGTCTGAGTGGTTCTCAAAATTGACCTTAGCCTTGTTCGCAGGACTACTGTTAGATGTCGTGCGAGAGACAGGCAGGCCAGTTACGGCTCTGGATGCAATGACGAACATTATAGGACGCACGAGAGGCGGCCAGGCCAGATGCCATTTTGGAGGGCAGAGAAGGAACTCCGCATTGGAATTGAGACGACGGGTCCGCAGAAGTGAGTGGCCACGATTGGCTCAAAACCGGCTTGAAGATTGAGCGGGATCAATGTCATCCAAAGGTTGTTTTTGAGTCACTCAGCAGCCTTAGTATTGAACGCACGTGCTAAATCTGTTCGCACAGCGACGCCACACAACGCGGACACAGATTAAGTGATGTTTGCTGTATAAGCTGTTACGAGCTACGTCATGGCATGCAAGTAGCGATCTATCATTTTGGTGTCACTTTCTTCTATACCCGACGCGACCACATCAACAAGAGATTACTTCACAGTACTGGAGCCACGGGCCACAACTGAATCATGGCCTGACGATGCATCTTTAACTACAGCCATCGACTTACTCCGCGTGCACTACCGCTTTTCAGTTACCTTTACCATCTTTACCTCTTGTGCTCAGACCAGACCGTTGGAGTAGTTCGCACGGTGTGAGTTTCCACGTGGGCAGCAAGTTTCCTCATCTGTCTGGCATAAAGCAGGGGGGTGACCTCTTCCCTAAGAACAACAACGAGTGGACCACTTACAGCCCCCGACACTGTGGCCGAATCGCCAATATTTTCAGCACTGCAGTGGACGAGCGGGAAGCGGCTCAACCTGGAAGATCGACGTCACTTCTTTAAGTATGTCTTCAAGTATGTCCTACACGGCCATATCTGGGTGAACTCCGCGAATGATCGCCCTTCGAGCAGGCAAGATGGGCAGGCACAAATGAGCTCACCCATGGGAACTGAAAGGTTGTACACTGCAGCAAGTTTTCCACACACACTTTGTCAGGCGATCGGATTAGAACGCCGCCTTTCTCGAAGGTACACACGCCCGAGATTTTCCAATAGCGCTCTGTAGCAGCACGAAGAGCGCTTGGCATTTTTCCGGGATTGTTCTGCAGTATTGCGCACCCATTCGTGGGCATGAAGCCACAGGGATTTCGATAACCTCGTTGTGGAGGAAAGCTTCCATAGGGTGCTCCCGCGGTGAAAGAGTGCCTGACCTTGGGGAAGACCCCCAGCTAGGAGAGTTAGTCGTCATTCGGCGCAATAGCGCCAACCCTCACTACAATGTGAAGCAGGTCACAAAAGGAAAGAGGTGACAAAATTACCAAAAACCTGGTCATAACCCCGCATAGGAAGCGAACGCCTTGATGAAACGTCAGAGAAAAAGGCAAAGGCAGTGACAGGGTATATGAGACAACCTCTTCCTTGTCCGTTGTCTTCAAAGAGACCAAAATGCCCATTATAAAAACTGCTTCCTGATCTAACTGATCACTGATAAGTACAAACCGCCAGCGGTATCCAGAACTTATGGAAATTCTGAAATGCAAACTTCAGCCTTCATTTTTTTGCCACAGTGCCACCTAAAATCGGAGTTATTCAGATAAATTCGAATGGTCTGAAATTTTCCGGGCGAGGGTTTTTCAATTTTTTACATACATCATAATACCTGGAGCAATGCTTGCCTTTAGGACGGATTGATGAAAAATATGCAGAATAGCCTCGGCTTTGTTGCAGAATTTAAAGAGGTGAAGCCGATTTCAGGATATTTAAACTCAGCAGCATCACCAAGAGTTTATATATATTATTTATTACAAAAATATAGTTTTTAATGAAGATTGCTTGAAGTGCTCTCGGCGTCCAATCACTCTTCACCGACCAGTCAATCCCCGAATGAGCATGTAGCCCGGATCAACAGCTGTCATCCCCGGTGCGGGATCGCGCGGCACGAGTCACTTCACTCCAATATTTCAAGCCGAATTCCTAGCGGTAGTACTGGCTTTAAAAGAAGTTCCTCCGCAGCACTTGAATGTAGTTATAATTACAGACTCTCTATCGGTCTGTTCCGCTTTGGCATCGTCTGAAAATTCACCCCTGATCTGTGCATTCAATTTTATGAAGCCTTCTTATTTGCAGGACATCTGCCTCATTTGTGTTCCCGGGCACAAAGGTTTACTCCTTAATGAAGAGGCTGATTCCTTCGCGCGATCGTCTTTGGATAGCCCTTCGGTTGATCTTTGCCCTGTTCCGGCTAGTATAGCAGGAGCAAGATTCTGTAGATATCAGCGCCTAATGAGTACGCAGGAAGGGGCCATCCCTAATTTTGAAGAATATGCCCATTTAAAACATAATTGGAATCCCCGTTTGTGTGAATCTCGCCAATGCGAGGTCACATTAACCAATTTAAGATGCAGGGTCCCAAAGCTGAACTTCTATATGCACAGGTCTGGTCTCGCCTCCTCCGCCCTCTGTGCCATTTGCGGTGAACATCAGACAGTAGATCACTTCTTATTACATTGCCGTGGTTTCTCAATGATCAGACAACGTCACGTTATCAGGCCATTACAACGAATTGGACTTCCTATCCCCATGCCCGTACTACTGTCACTAGGGGCCACATCACTGGATTATTGTCACAGAGGGGTGGCTGCAGCCATTCATGCATATGTGCCCGAGACCAGGCGTCTGCCCTGTTAGCCTTTATTATCACGGGTAGGTTTTCTGAAAGTCAACTGCCACTTTCAATTTGTAGCCAATTCTTCCTTCCAGTCTCGTGCTGCTACTGGATGCCAACGGATAGCTATCTACTTTTAAGCTCTGAGCGGGTGAATTATGCCCCTTCTTGCCCGATTCCTGGCCAATCCCCCGCGTCGGTATGCGCCAAAGACGTGGAACAACAACAACAACAACAATCCCCTGGCTGGTTCACCTTGGACGGTTTTGCTTCTTGATCCCTCTCCAGCGGACTCTGTCTTCCTTCCAATAAACCCCTTTGCAAGTTAAAAAAGCTTAGCATACAAAACAAATGCAGCCGCACTGCAACAGCGACGATTGCTGAACTTTGCGATATTGGTAGCGCAGCAAACGCAATTACTTCATCTAAGCCTGGTAGTTTCCCTTCTCAGTAGTCTCTAATGAAGACGTTGCAGGATATAGAGCATTCCTTGCAGTGATGACATTCGGTGCGAATATGCAAATCACGCGGAAATAAAAAGGTGCATCATATCAAATCGGTTGTACTTTCCTCCCACACCCTACATAACGTTTATTCCCACCGGTTTTCCGCCGAAAAAGCAACAAAACCCCCGCTCCATATTGCACCAACGTGACTAACACAGATATTGAAAACCGCCACAAAGAGTCACAATTCCTCGGCAGTCTCTTGCCAGACGAACGTTTTTTTTCCCGAACTCCATCTGCATCTTTTTCCCGAACTCCAACCTTCCTGCATCAACCGCATTAGCTGACGCTGTTTATTCTGGATGCAACAGCCCGAAAGTCTAAAGAGGCGATTGAAATGTTAAGAACTTTTGATAGCTCAGTATCCTACTCAGCCGGAAGGCTGACACCTGGTATACCAGCCGTTTTTACGTGCGGAGCTCAATTCGTATCAGGTTTTGGGACAAATGTCGGAAGCATCACACGTCACCTTTGCACAGAAACTTCGTCCACGTCAGCACTTCCAGAAGCTACTTATCAACGAGGTCTGCAGAGCCGACCTCCCGCCGCTTTCCCCGTGTGCCCAGCTCATTGAGTTCAGAATTCTCAGGAAACTCAGACTTCTGCGCACTCCAACGCATAACCGATCTCCACATCCTGTGTTTGCATGAGAACTTCAACACTGCCAGTGCCAGTCAGTGACAGAGGAAGGGAACAGAGAGTGTTCGCCATTTACCGTGGGGATAATTTCAACCGGAGTCAGGAAGCGAAACACGAATGTAGCTTCTGCCGCGTTGTTTCCAGGCAGCTCCTGAGGATATCCTTGTTCCTGACGAGGCGACAAGGCTTATAAGGCCTATAAGAACCACAATAAGGCGCTGCAGTTGCGCTAACCACATCTGGAACCTTTTAGACGTTCGTAACGTGGGCTACCTGATGTCGCATTCTGAAGCTTTCCGGCACAAGTGGCAGGGTTGGCTGTACTGAAATGGACATATCTGCGACGCTCGTAACAGCGCGCTTTTATTCATTGGCAACGCGCTTCACCAACGTTCTTACGTCACAGACGCAGTTGGGGTCTGGCAAAAACCACCACGAGAGACGCGATCCCCTACCTCAAAATAAGGTGATATATTAACGGATTTGTTCTCGCCAAGCGTACCAGTGCTCATGTAGAGTCGGGTACCAGTGCACGTGTGCTCCATGATTTAGCATGGTCCCACTTCTTTGGGTTAATTGCACGGTACCGAAACGTCCAAGAGCCTCAAAATCAAGCTTGGTCTGAAGGAGCCGAGACATCCACAGCAGCGTCAGCTTCATGTCCCTTCACGCTGGCTCCGTGTCGAGAACTTCGAAGCCCTTTACACGCACCTCTTTAGAAAGCAGCAGCGTCCCCTCTGTAAGCTGATTAACGCGCTCTACCATCTACAAGTTACCCACAAAGGTCGGATTCTGCGAAACTCAGATCGTGATTTATGCGACCGCAGGGCAGGCTTACCAGAACAATCAGGTTCTCACCCGCAGTGTAATCAGGAAGACCTCTTGAATATCGGTCTAAATCCTCTGCAGTGTCTACCACAACCAATTCTTCAATCTAGCGGAAAGAAGGTGAACCTGGTGCAGGCTATTGTCTCTCATATTTGACACGTGTGACATAAACAAGTTATAAGGCCAACAGCTGTAATTTAAGAGTGGTAAAAATAAGCTGCAAAACACATTCACACTTAGGATGCAAATGTACGGCCAATTAGGTAGAAAAAACTATAGTGAAGGAGAAAACTACGCAAAAAATGATTCTGGTAACGGTAATAACAGGACAAAATTTACCTTCTAAAGACTGGAGGCCTTGAAAGTAACTTAGTCATGCAATACAAAAGGCTGATAAGCATGTTTAGTTAAATAGCGTGTAGTTATGCCTAACCCAACCGGTTGGCCAAGCCTTTTTGTCGTTATAGCAGGAAGAGGGAAACGACGCAATTAAACTGGTGGCAAAGATGGCAATGCCGCGACCCTGTCGGACTACTCGACAAGATTCTCTGCGCTGCTTGACTCAAAGACATCTACTCAGCAGTAGCTGTGTTGCGCATTCGTCAATATAATTACGGTTCAGACAATGCAGGAATGCCCAAAAACGCAAACGCAGGGCGAAGAGAAGAACTGTCAATGCTGCAGCTAAACCCACAACAAGCTGCTATCACCCGAATTCTTACAAGGCAATATTAGAAGCCACATATATATGCCACTATAATTAAGACGCCGTCGCAACAGAGGACGACTGCCTGTGACAGCGCTTCAAGTAAACAAATAGGATTGCATATCCTGAATACAACGTGATAGTTTTCCAGCCCCACACGAAAAGCAGTAAATGTTGTCTGCATTGTTTTTTTGAGTAAGCACTTATCAATAAATGGAAAAACGGGCTTTTCACGCGCAAATACTTGTTTCTATTCACACAGTTTTATGAACATTCCAAATTATACCCGCCGAAATTTTGATGCTAAACCGTCGGGGCTATAACGGCGGAAATAATGATGCGCACCGTATTTTCTCGAGTTTCAAATCTCCCCTTTCAAAAATTAGTCTGTTCCTACTGCTTTTTTTGATCCTCCCGAATTAGTCATTATAAATAACACCGAAAGGTACCGCGGCCGACAAATCATTCCAGATAGAAATTTTAGTGTAATTTTTGGGGAGTTTTTTGAAGCTGTTGGGAGTGCCTATAAAAAATGGCAGCATCTCCACTCTGTGGATGATGGCGAGGGTGCGGAGTACGGAGACTCGAAATGGTATCTACGTTGCGCCCCGAGTGACAACCGATTTGCGCCCCGACCGTCATTCGATTTCAGCCGTGGGTAGCACCTTGATTATTCCCTAAATGAAACTGCAACTTACGGCTGAAATCAAATTTCGCTTGATTGTCCCTTGATGGTGGTATCCGCACAGATGGACGCAGACGGACATTGGGAGGTCCTAAGGTACTCCGCATCGTTACAGGCGAGGGCGTAAGCCGTTTGACGCTGGGGTACTACCCGCCGCGGTGGCTCAGTGGCTAAGGCGTTGCGCTACGGAGCACGAGGTCGCGGGTTCGATTCGCGTCCGCGGCGGCCGCTTCTCTGATGGAGGCGAAAAGCAATAACGCCCGTGAGTACGAGATTTCGCCGCACGTTAAAGATCCCCAGGTGGTCAAAAGCTCTCCACTACGGCGCGGCTCATCGCCTGCGTTGCATCGGCGCGTGAAACCCTACAATCAATCTACAATCAATCGACTTTCGGGTACTAACTCACGGTCGTAGCCCAATGGGTAGGACGACTGGCACTAACTCTGTCTGGTTTACCAAACACAGGCTCAAATTCTGCCGGTGCCTGTGTGATTTTCTGCTATTTTAAATGCTACGCGCATTGACGCGGACGGACATTGTGCGGTAATAAGGTACTCCGCACCAAACACGCCTCATATTTCCAAAGTATCACTATGATACCTAATATTTCCCTAAATTATCAAACTTTTCTCACTGGCCCACTACACAGTTCTTCCCTCGGTGTCAACTGCGTCTACTTACGGCACCCAGAACCAGTAGTCGCGTTTTCTTTGTATTAGTTACTGACAGCCGAACCTTGCAGGACGAGGTCATCATCATCTTGTGGTGATACGCGCAGGTTTTTCAGCGGAATGGAGTCCCGTTTTTTTAAATCTACGCGGGCAATAAGAAACAGACTCTGAAACCAAAAAGGCGGCAGGTAGTAATAGACTGAATAAACTGTCCACAGAAAGCGCATGGAGGCGCGACTTTGTTACCGTTGGCGAACATCCTGCAGGACCAACCCATGACAAGTCGCCTGTCCTCTTGGCTTGTTGCTCATCATCCCTAGAATCTTATTTTCGTGGCTGTCTACCGGCGGTCTGCCGTTACTTGTCACCCCTCGATTTCATGCGCCCCCTTGTACAGGCTGGAATCAGGAAATGTACATCACCGCATGCTTCTCCTTGCTGTCTGAAAGAATTGAAAGCAGGAGTGAGGAAAGTACTGCGCGGGGCGGGATTTTTCTTTTCTAATCAATTCAAGATGGTATCCTTCCAAGCGTGGGCGGTCCACGGAGGCCAAAATGACGAAATGCCGAGATGACGGTTGGTCTTGAAAAACGGGTCTCAGCGTTCTCGGCTTGGCCGTTCCCTGGTTACAGGCTGATGGCTGCCGCAAAATGAATTCAACTATGGTGCTCGACGGCGCGAATTCCTGCAAGCACGGTGGTGGCTGTTTTCTGGAGGCTGCTTGAGCAGATCCATCATGTACGAGTCGGCTCCTCCTAGGATCGTGGCACTACCACCTGAGGCCTCCTTCCACGGCGTGTCTTTGAGGGCGCGGTGGCTCGAAGATGGCTATCGCTATCGTTCTAACTGTGAATCGGATACCGAGTTGAAGTAGGTGTGATTTTGGCAATGGTCAGAATAGGTTGCCTGCCGCGTACGTAAGCTTTCGAAATATATAAGCTATTTGTCGCTCTCATCATTTCCATGGCGCCTTCTCGCGTCCGCAGAATACCTAAAGTTATTCGACGGAGAGCGATTTCGTCTTCACCTCTCAGTGACTACACTACCGCCACACTATCGGCAACGACTGTAATGGGGCCATTCAGTCCATTTTTAGGCGCGGCACTGTCTTTCAGCTTGGAACACAGGGATGCGAATGACCCAGTTTTTTATGGCATTCGAGAAAAATGACATGGCTGGCAAGGCTCAACTTGTTCATTGTAGATATAGTTTGCAGTTCAAACAATCAGGAGCACTAATTCGTAAAACCTACAAAATTGTTCTTGGTCTTTCCATTCACTCCTACCACGCACCTACTCCAAACCTACCTCCACAATTGACTCTCCAAACTCCTAGAAGCACAAGTCGGCTAGCACCCTCACCTATCTCTTACCTCCACCGGCCGCACCGCTTTGACACACCTGGGTCATTCTGTTTCCACTTCGTTGCTCGTACCCCAACGCAACGCATGTTCCCCCAAGTCGGCACAAACATCAAAGCGTCACCTATTCCGTGCCAGATGCACCCCACTTAAAAGGTCGGTCGAAGACAAGCATGAATTCCTCTCCTAGACAAACGATGCTCGAATAAACCCTACGCCCTATCCACGGACGTCGCAAACCTACTCGCACAGAAGAGCCCATGCAATCTTTGCCATCAATTTTCAAGGCTCCATTCTTGCACACGACATTATCGCCGCTACCAATATCAATACCGCCAAAAAGACAGGCATAGCCCCACAGCCACCCCAGCCCCCATCAGCTATGTAACCCTCCTTACCTACTCGCAGCAATCTTGCCGGGACCTTCTGATCGGATGCACTTCTCCTCCGGCCCTTAAGCTTCTCCAGACAATCAAGACCCCGCCCCACATCCAAATATCGTGGACCCCAGGTCATGCCTCACTCAAGGGAAGGAAGCGGTCCACCCCTATGCCCGCGATATCCTACTCACTTAGGGCATTCCCATCGGGTACAGGCGACTTGGCAGCAGCCCCTCCACCCATCTCATTCACATAAGCTACACCGATATTCTCCAACACTACCGTCAGAGCTGCAGCCATTACTCACCCTCAATCCCCGCTGGCCCCACCCTAATCGACGCAGGCTCCAGACCCCTGCATATTTAGAGAAACCTGTCCTTCATAACATACCACCCACTGGATGCCCTTACAACAGCCCAACCTGTCCAACCTGTCTTGCTAAAACAATACGTCGTAGAATCCCGTCTGGGCATGCGCATACCTTCCCCAAGCCCCTTTCTCCCCCAACCAGGAGATTTAGGGGTGTGGGCTGACCAGCTCTCAGCTCGAAATTCAGCTCGAGGATCGAGACTCACAGAGACATAGAAGCATTCACAGTCACAAAGCTGAGTTTTAGTATCGTTGTGGTTTTGTTGACGTCATCTGCATGACATTTCAATGATCTTATGTTGAGCAAAGTCACAGTCAGCTCGTCGTTTCGGTCGCTGTTTTCGTACGCCACTCCGCAAGAGCAACGTATCGCGTCTAGCGAATGCTTTGTTCGCCGAGCCTCTCGACTCGATGCGTCTTCCTTGATCGTGCGAACTATCTGCGACCAGGCCATGAGGACTCAATGATCACCCACAGCAGCTTTGTCATTGCAGTCACGATTGTACTACTTTACAGAGCGCATACGCAAGGCGACACGAGGACGAATGAACGAGGGGCGTACGCTATGACGCGTGTTTCTAGTATCGAAATAAATTGTTGCCACGATACAGCGAGCGATGGAGTTTTTCGTGGCCAATGTTGGTCAACCTTTCGATACGGGTATGCCAGCTTGACGAAAGTGCGCTCGAGGCATGCGGCGAATGGCGGAGTTTATACATATACGTCCAACCTCCCCAACCGTTTCATCTCCGTGTGCAAAAACGATAAAGCGCCATGGCTTAAGACTACGAGCGCATGCGTCACCCTCATGAGGCATGCAGTATAGCGCTGAGAATTTCTTTAAGGAAATCACAAGACAAGCATGAAAACTGCATTGTGGATGATAAGGCGCCTGTGAACAATGAGACCCCCCACCATGTGTTCCCGGTATAGATTGTTTGCAGATTATTTTTGATAGCTCTAGGCAGTTCTAGAATCGCCAAATAGAGCAGTTCTTGCCCAAGACACCGAGCGCATGCGTCAGGCTATGCAGGAATCAGCATTTCCTGATAGAAAAGCCGAGTGTAATGGCAGTAAATGCGGTATTAGAGCACCGCCACTGAGGAACGCAAGTCAGCAACGGCGGCCATTTTGCCGTTCATCAGTGTTGCGAGATTGCCGAAGCTAAGACCTCGCCGCTAAATGCGAGCGGGACGTTTCATACCAACACTACCGAACATGCAGCCAAATGGCATCTTTAGACACAGTTCTGCTGCTGAAATGCTGTTACACACGCTATTTCTGATTCTCATACTGAACGCCTTCAGTCGTCCACAGCCGTAGAAATGGAAATGCAACTCTAGCTTACCAGAGCTGACGGACTAACACGCATTACCAACAAAATAGCGCACTCATGAACCGTCGCAGTGTAAACAGACGCCCGTAATGCAAACTGACCGATAACAGTGGTGGCGGCACAGAACAATAGAAGAAAAGAGTGCCCGTGCTCCGGACCCTCATCTAGTGGCACTAGACGAGCGCAGGCGACTAGCCCACCAAGACGACGAGAAACGTTTCATACCCTCCTCCACCACCATTTCTAGTGGTTCACGAAAGCTGTGCTGGACATAAACATTCTCAGGAAGGGATGGCGACAAATTTTTTTGGTCAATATTAGCCAATGTCTCGAAGTGGGTATGCTGTGCTTCGCAAACGTGCGCTAGAGGCACGCGTGCAGCAGCGCTGGACATTTTCTTGGTGTTTTTAACTGCGGAAACCATACACAAACGATGCGCGCAACACCATCCCTGTTAAAACGTTAATTAGTATTACCAGGTTATTCCCTTCAATGTACGTAAGTAGGCTTCACTTCCCCGACGAATTCGTTGCGAACCCTCTTATTAGGACTTTAACTAGGCATGATTGTTGCATCAATATTAGATTTCTTAGTCACATGACCTGGATAGATTTTACACATAACAGCATCATAGTGATTCTATTGTATGAGAGGTAGTTTTCAAGCTCCCGATCGCTTAATTGTTACTTATCTGTGAAAAGCCATGACGTAATTGTGCTTTACTAACTCTTATAATTTATGCATTTCACATCGTTATATACATCGTGTGCACATGAAATTCTGGCAATAATTTAACACCCTACATTCCTTGCCCAAACAAAATAGAACACTTATACATATCGTCATATTTTTATGTTGCGCAAAGGCTGAAGAGACGGTAAAATCAACTATACACTCTGTTATAAACGAATGCACTACGCATAGAATTTTATACCCAGAACCTATGCTCAGCCACACAATCTGGTGTAACAGCGTTGGGGCGCTACAGGGGGAAATGAGATCATGCATTCTACTGGGCCTATGGCACCGACGCTCATTTCAAATACTAATTTTTTTTGTAGTATTTGCCCCAGATTATTTGCATTCCTCCTTTGCATTTGAAGATTTTGTATTAGTATACTTAACACGTGCTTGAATTATCCGAGAATACATTGCCTGTACGACTTTATTAGTCATTTTCACGTCAAGCATTTCCTCAGGTATGCAGAAGGCGCATAAATTGCTTTCTGGTAATTTCTAAGTATACGTGTTGCTGGAAATAGAAATTTTTACTAAACAGTCGCAACTGCTTCACTTGCGTTTTCATCATGCTAACCAGTCTCTTCCGCAGCTTCATTCCCATAGTACGACGGTGAGTTCATCTGGTCTTCGTAATTTCTCTCTTCATACGGCTGACGCAGAGCAGAGTCCTGTAGGATGAGGCCGTAATCGTCCGGGTGGTGATATCGTCAGGCTGTTACCTGGATCGGCGTCACTATCTTTTCCAAAGCTAAGGCGGCGAGGTAAACTGGATTCTCCCGACGGAAAGAAAGCAGAGATTAACAGAACGCACAAAGTGGCAGCAGAAAGCGCGAGAAGAAGCCGCTCCGTTCCTTTTGTGGGCATTCCCGCGTGACTGTTCATTGGCAACTCGCTTGGCAACTTGGTCTTGCAGCCAATATTCGCTGCCACCTGGCTTGGTGGCTGCCCGCCTAGCGGTCTGCATTGAGCAGGAACATCCGTTAGTTCGTGCTGTCCCACGTTCAGGCTGGAACCGGAAAAGGGCTTGCCCTTGTCTGTTTCCGCCGCAGCACTGCATGATGCTTGGTGCTGGTCGAGCGAGTTCCCAAGAGGGGAAAAGAACGCACCCACATGGCAGTAATTTGGCTCACAGAGCGATTGCTGGTTCAGTTTCTCCAAGTGCTGTGCATTACGAGAGGCCGAAAAGACGAATGTTCGAGGTAGAACTCTCGGTTCGTCAGGGAAGGGGGGCTTCAGCGTTCTCGGCTTGGCTATTGGCTGGCTACCGCCCGAGGGTTGCTCCGACCAATATTCAGCCGAGGTGGTCGGCGCGGGAGACCGCTGAAAGCGCGCTGTGGGCTGTTCTGGGAAGATTGCCTGCTCGGGCCCACCTTGTAGAAACTGGCTGCTTTCACGGGTCACAGCGGCCCTCTTCCGTGGCAGTGGCACCGGAGGTCTCCTTCCACGTCGTGTCTTGGGGCGAGGTGGTTGCTCTAAGATGGCTTCCGTGCTCACGGAGAACATGGACTCCGACGACCAAGTAAGAGTAGATACCGTTTTGGCAGCTGTCGTGACAGGTAGCCTGGCGTGCACGCAAGGTAGCGAGATAAAGCAGCCATTTGGGGCCCTCCCCAGTTCCTCGGCGTCGTTGCGAATCGGTAAATTGGGGCAGGTAGTACGACGGACCGCCATTTCTTCTTCCCTCATTGGTGAATGCAGCGCCGCCACGTTACTGGCGATGAACGGGATGCTCAAGTTCGGGCATTTTTTTTTCGTAATGCGGTTTCATCCTACGGTCAGAGGAACGGTAAAAACCAGTACAGTTTTTGATATCGGAGAAAAATATGCCCCCCCTCGCTCAACTCATGAGAATTTTTTAATTAAAAAATTATTGGCGTTTTGCCTGCCCAAGGAGGGATTGGCCACGTTTTCAATTGCCGCTTTTCTGGTGCGCTGTTGATGTTGATAATACACCATTTCTGGAGCAGAAACTTGTGTTGTGGGTTGTCTTCCTAGTCAGGGAAGGCGCCAGCCATGGAGCCGCTCTTGCTCTAGACATACACTTCGCCTGCGTCTCTGGGAGCAGCTGGTCAGCTCGCCCTCCCACTGGCTAAGGAAGTGTAAGTGAGCAAGAAGGTTTATTCGAGCCGATAGAACGATCAATAGAAAAAAAGAAACATGTGTGACTTTACCTCCGTTCAAAAAATCGTGAATGTCACCACTGGTCGGCCCCTCGAGATTAAATATTCTCGAAATTCAGGCCCCGACCTGGACCGTTAGCGTCACCACTCTTCCGGGAAGAGGGTATTAGATGGTAGGGGCATTATCACACCAGGTACTGCGTGGGGCAAGGAGTCTGGAGGGGTAATTGGTGAGAGAGATGGGGTTTAGAAAAGGAGTCCTAATGCACGCTTGGGTTTGAAGTTTGCCCAAAATTCGGGCGTCGTGAGCTTAAAATTTTACGACGGGTGATTGGGAGGATATCGGAGGCGGCTGCGTCGCTAGAAGAGACAATTGCAGTATAGAAAGCAGCTGCAGGTTTGTAGATGTAGTTATTTATATTGTCTTTGAATTTGTTCTAGTTCACATCCATTTACTGCTGAAACTGGTATAGTTCCTAGTTCATTAAACAGAGTTTGGCATAGTGGTAAGCTTGCACTGGTGTAAACACGAATTCTTAAGGCACTCGCAGTCAAAAAATCTGCTCCCTCTTGTGAACTTGCTGTTCTAATAGCATTATGATCTTAACACCTGGTCGTTGCCTGGTAGCTTACAAAGAAACAAAGCACTGGAATATATCTGCTTGTGAATAGGTGGGGCCCCAGAAGCAATGGAACCCACGATGAGAAGAAAAAGCAACAAGCTTAACTGTAGCCTTGGTTTCGATGCCCTTCTTGTTCCTGCACATATACGTAATGCTCCGTTTAGCTACCACCACAGCATTAAAGGAGCCATGAAGAGAAAATGTAAGTTGGTTTTATTCGAAAGATTTCGTGTTTTATAGTGCTCCCAGAGCTTGTCCGGATACAAACGGTGCTTTATTCACTGGGAAATTAAACAATTCAGGTTAAAATTTTGATTTTCCCGCTCAATCGTGCGTTTTCGTGGTCCCAAGTGACATCACGGGAACCGACCGCTCTGCATAGTGCCTGGAATATACTGGCCAGTATATTCTAGGTACTATAGCTCTGCAGCCTAGAATACCTTCATTCACGCATCCGCCGTACAGGGTAGAGACACGTATACGCTGGCGCAGCCATTTTCGGTTGCTCGCTCGCCGCCGAAGCAAGTGATTGTGTCAAAACCGCGCTAAAATTATCGCCGCAACGCGGTTTACTGAAAAGTTTGAATCATATTGTCTGTTTCGCGTTGCTAGGTCTCGTGGGAAACGAAAAGAATAACGCGTTGAGCCCGTTGGCCCAATTGCGGCGGCACGGGACCGTTCAAAGGTTGTCTCCACCCTGTACAGCGGTGTTGGTTTGTTCCCGCGTTTCTTTACGTTCCGTACCTAGATGGCGCCACCATACCGTGGCAAGCGTTTGGTTTGTTTTTTCCCGCATTTAAACCTGGCTTGTTTTTGTTCTTGGAGAAATATTCGTTCCCTGAAACAGTGCTCGCTCGACAAATGGGGTCACGTAAGACACCGTTGCTTGCGTCAATCGGCCAGTGTCGTCTGAGACAACCCCAAGCCCCGTAGTGCTGTGCAGCTGGCTAAACCAAGCATGCTGTGCGCAGTACGAACAGCAGAACGCATCAGTACTTCTATGTTTACATGTGCTTTTCGTAACTTCCACTGTTTGTCATACCATTCTTATTGCTTTGTAAAGAATGTGCCCTAAATTTAAGCGCAAATCGCTCGTTCGTCTAGTTTGTAAGCTCTACCTAATTTTCGTCTGCTTCTGCCAGCCTCCGCCAACGCCAGAGCTTAGCTCATGTGACATCATAGGTTCAGTTGCGGGAATGAGCTGGTGGGGTCGCATGACCATTCCCGTTTTTTCTAATTATGTAGCTTATTTGAGCGAAGTTTACGTTAAAAGTGGTGTCAGTATGATTCTAACGAGACAATCTTTTGAATGAACCAAACTTGTGTTTTCTCTTCATGGCTCCTTTAAGTGTGTTCAACATTCATTCAGAGCAAAAATTCCAGTCATTCAAAGCAAAAATGCCTCAAGAGTGTGTGGCCTGCCCAGCGCTCTGCTTCTTTTAGGCTTTGTACTCTTAGCTACCAATGAAAAGAGCGCGCTATGTGTGTATAGAGGAAAACAAGGAAAAAAACGGAGTTACTTCAATTTCTCAAAGGCGAAATGGTGTTATGACCATGTAACGGTGTCCATGTTTCGTGTGCTTGTACTTCAAACTGCGGTTTTTACGTTCTGTGAAGTGAGTGTAATTTCCCATTTAAACTGCTTTTGTCCACATCACATTCAAGTTACTCTTTCTACGATTATGTTTGTAACTGAATATGGCCTAAACTTTGCGCTTCTTTGAAGTTTTTTTTTTTTCCTCAAGAATCTCAATGCCATTTCGAACGCAAACATTTGAAGAACATTGTTTAGACCTTGTTTACTTGAATGTAGTGTTGTGATCACATATATTGCACTACATGCATCCAGGTTTGTACTACGTTTTCCCTACTATTCTACGTTACTCTAAATCATCCTGTTCCTATGAAGGTTGTTCTCGTTGGACATTGTCAGCAGGAAGTTTGCCTGCTTCCATTACGCATTTTTTTCTGAACACAATTCGTAACATTGTGTTTCTTTTATTTATGTTGTGTATACTAACATATTCTGAATGGTTATGACATCCCCTGTCCCCAAATCAGCTAAGACTCTTTACAGGCGTCCCTACTTCGCTTTTTTCTAAGTTGAGCTGATCCATTAATTAAAAATTGTCATTTCGTCGAAAAAACAGCCGAGTGCTTTTAAATGGCCTGATTATAAAGCGGACACATTGTTAACGGATTTGTTTTATTATTCAGGAATTATTTATGTTTCATCACTAACTTCGCTTTTTTCGTTTTTGAGCGTGATTTTCCAAATGTATCAGTTAATATTTTATGGCAACACAGAATATCTACAGGGAGGCAACTCTCAGTTGTGTCCGTTACAAAGCTAGCGCTTCGAGTGGGCCCTGATTGTCTGAAAATAGACGACCAGGATGGGACGCCCTACAAACTGGTGCAACCTTGTTTTATCTACACGTAGGAAAGCCCCGCAAACTGAATTAGATATAGCCTTTCAAGCTAACACTGAACATGTTTTTTTACAAAAACATCCCATAGTTAAAACAAGCATCAATATACTTGTGATGTCGTGTATACCATTTATCAAACGGCATCAGTTATTTCCTAAACTATTAAGTGTCAGTTATCTAAAAATAAGGTAGTCACACAGAATGTCGGAGCTTGCTTAGCGTATGTTATTACACGCACGGAACTAAGCTACGCGCAATTGCCGTAAGTTGTTGATTGTACTACTACACAGGGAATTTCATAATCGTCAGAGTGTATTCTAATGCACCGATAACTTGAAACATCATTTTAAATGACCGAGTGGGCACATGCAACTCATACCTCATTACCGCCTGAGAATAGTCGAACAAATGGTTAATCCACTCTTCTATACACCGCGCCTCTTTGAAATCGGTTTAAACGGGCACTGAAATAGCTTTGCTAACACATGGGTGCTCGCATTTTAATGTAAATCAATGCCCTAGAAGTCACCTGCATCCATATTTTGTTAAAGCGATGAGTATTAGTGGAGTAATTGCAAATTAAAACGTGCGCATTTTCGCCCACGGCCGCGATTCTCCCTCACTTCGTCGACTTTCTCGCACCTCGCAAGCGTCACTGTTCATGATGCCTCACTTTTCGGTGACGTCTGGGAGAGCATCCGGTAGTGGGCGCCGTCTGCTACTGCAATATTCTTCGGCGCACAGCATCGCTATGGGTAGGGGCCGTCTCACATTCTGCGTTCCGTTTGGGCCGATTTTTTTGTCATTTTGCTTATGAATTCTGCACTTCGCTCACAGCTGGAAAAGCTGATGGAAGGAATGGGGCGGCACTGTTACGCTTCCACACCACGCCGAAAGATCGCGCAAAAAGACAACGACCCGGTCACAACGCGTTTGCGGCGACGACGTGTCTTCTACATATGCGAAGATAATGTGTGAGCGAATGACTAAAGAATCGCCTCCTAATTTGTTAGAGTGATTATGTACATGCGTTCTGAACCTGTGTCAGTTCATATATTGCTCAATTGGCCGCTGTGCCCCTACAACTACTCCCCTGACAACATTCGGGCCCTAATGAATGCGGCTCTTCTCTTAGTTCGTAGAGTGTAATAAACATAGTAAGATCCATGAAATTCAAACTGCTCGACACTAGGATAACGCGATCCGTATTTCTGCTTACGACGCTTCGGCCGTTCGCTTTGGTGACAATTCGTTTCCTCCGAGTTACAAACTCCATATTCGTCTGCGACGAGCAACGCTTGCAGAAAATATAAGCTCAGGTAAGAGCAGAAGAGGAGTTACATGATACGCAATTAATACCGACCAAACTTTTTAGTTTTAGCTCGGCAAGCACTATTTCCGCAAGGCGAAATCCCAGTCGCGCTGAAGCAGTGGTGTTGCTTGGAGGTCAGCTATGGAGGGGGCGTCATGGAACTTTACTGCGCAACTGCTATTCAACAAATGCTGCGTTAACCAGCCAGGAAGCCTTGAAATCAGATAGAAGAGTTTGATACGAAACGGAGTGTGGGTCTCAATGTAGCTATGCAGGATATTGCTGCTACCACTCCAGTTACTTCGGGGCGCAGTCTTATCTTCTCCAGGTGTAATAGGCCCAGAACCCCGAGTGCATTCATCGCCGGTTAGCTTAGGAATTAGGTCAAGGCGGGAAATAAATCTGTGCCCCCGAGCCAAGGGACCCGACCCCGAACATTCTGTGCTAGTAATGGTCATGGAAAGCACTGGCAATTTCAGCTGCGTCGGTGTAGCTAACACCCTTTATGTTGAATTCCAAGTACTTCCTTTGCAAGTACTAACTCTACCTTATCGCTAAGCTAATGGCGAGTGGTGGTGTAGCCATCAAAGACCCTTTCAGTTCTCGACTGAATTCGAGCGCCATGGTATTTTTTGGTAACATATTGTACTTTAACGATACCAATTTCCCCTCCAAATGATCCCGGACTGACTGCTTCAAGTTCATGAAGCCCAACCAATGTACTAGTAAGTTCCCGTAGATAAAACGTTCTAAAAATGAAAGGCCAGCGGACTCTTCTATTGCGCAATTCCTTACCTCCTGTTTGAATAGATCCCGTCTATGATATCAAGAAAGACTGTGTGTTTCTAGAATACCAATCAAGCAATCTGATATATGTTTACAGAATAATTCATCGGCCAATGAATAGGTATTAAGCTTCCAAAGTTCCCCTTGAGGTGGCGCAATACGCCGTCATGTCCCTCTTGCGTAAACAGATACCATGCAATGGTCTGTGAAGATCGGGCGTACAAAATTGGCGGGGAGCGCGACCACGGGCGGCGCTGCGAAGCGTGTGTCAGTGGCGTCTCCTTGGAGATTCTCGCACTTGTCGTCTGCTTTACTCGGTCTCCCTCTCCCTGACGTTTCTTTGCGCTTGTCTGACTTTTGGTGCTCGTCCGCACCAGATTTCGCGTTTCCGCTACTTTTTGCCTCAATAAAAGACTTAAAATCTCATACACCAGCTCAAGCCGTGATTTAAAGTACAGTTTTTATACCACTCCGAAAAAACTTCGCCAGTGTCACCCCATTTCTTGCGAAGCCGGTCCTGTGCAGAGCGCGAAAGTCGGAGCTAGGCGCCAGCTTCTGTATCCAGCAATCTTTCGAATAGAGAGAATAGCCAGATTCCAATAACCGACAACAGCGAAAATGCAAGACAAATACAAATTCCAGGCGCAGCGCTTGTCCGTGTGCCACTCTGTTCGTCCGTCATCTAATTGTTCGTGGTGTAAGCAATTATTTCAGTGGAGTATATGCAAGCCTTCAACACCGTAATCATGTCATAACTGTTCGGGTTGAGAGCCAGTTCGTTATGATAACTTATTAGGATAAATTATTGGACACAAAAAGCCGCCTTCAAGTACTTTTGACAACGTTGTCTGCGCCGTTTCGGTGGCGTAGCACAAACCGTCTGATTGCATTTGCATGTGAATAAATAACCCACGCTGCGGATATTCACCTTCTGGCACGCAGCCATAGCAAAAACCAAGTTGTGAATAAGGCGCTGTATGGATTATAGCCTGTCGAAAATATCCACAAGAACATTGTGGGCCTCCCGAACAGCCGCAAACCTCCTAAGAAGACGTTTGTGTCGGGGCAGAAAAATAAACTTCTTGGTCACAGAAAAAACACTCATCTGATACAGTTCAACAACAACGAAATAAATAGAAGTCGTTTTCTTTCCTCATGTGTGATGTGCGTGTATGATGCGAAGGGTGCCCTCCACTTGATGCGTAGCATTAAACTGTTGAGCCTTCGTTAGAGCATCTCAAAAATACTTTCGGAAAGCCTAAGCATTTTGAATATATATCGAGGAGCTCTGAGCACTGGATCACGTAAATAAGCGCGAAAGGATGAGTTACACACGATCATCTTACCGTTTCCCTGGAGAAAGTCGCTGTGTCTCGGCTTGAGTGTGACACACTTGTGCGGGATACAGTTTGAAATTAGTCAGGCGTGCCAGAAGCTGGTAAAATGACCTAATTGATGGAAATGTGCTTTTTAATGCACGAAAGCTTCAAAGCAGGACGATTTGTTGCTGAGGCACTGTTTTCCCCTACTAGCGGAGTGTAGCAGACGACAGCGGTGCGAGTCCCTAAGCCGACGTCAGAGACAGGGGACGCCACTCAAATATCTCACCGCCAATAGTTAAACGCTATGAATGTCTTCTTCTCAAAAATACATATGCGGTCAAGACGTGCGTTCCAAGTGCACAGAGAGTGACAAAAGTACTGCCACCTCTAAGATTAAGACTAACAAGCCCCCTGGGCTAGATGGTCCGAGTGTAGTGTTTTTTCAAAAGTTCTCTGATATACCTGCTCCTGTGCTGTTACACATATTTACAGCAGCATAGTGACCATATTGTTTTGCCGCCAACTTTTATTTACGAAGTACACTGTTATAATTCCTGAAAACACAAGATGAACAAAAGCTGAAATCTTAGAAGGCTATCAGCCAGTATATCTGTCTGCAATGCAGATTATAAAATGTTCGCAAACCTTTTTCCTAGGCGGCATCAACTTGTCATCACTAGTTTAGCAGGACCTTACCAAACTTGGTATTCGAGGAAGGATCATTCAAAGAAATATACATATTCCTTGTTCAATATTGGAGTGTGTGTCTAGTCGGCAGGGCAGGTGGCCGTTATCCATATTGACGTTTCAAAGGTATTTGTTCTATTGTTTTCTCATGTTATTTCTATTTGCACTATTTCAAGTGGTAAAATGGGTGATATATTGTATAAAGGCCTTCAGCTTTGTTACAAAACAGTGCACCAAAGAACTTGTCAACCGTGTTCTGTCTACGCCAGTTGAGATTAAATCGCTGTAAGATAGGGCGGCCCCTTTCAACGTTGTGCCTTCTACCTTGAACCTCTTTGCCTTAGTATTCAGCATAGTCAAGGGAGGCATCGGGGTGTTTCCTTATTATCCTGTGAAGTTATAGTCCTTACTTACGCTGATGACAGTGGCTATTTTTGCGTTTATGATGATGAACAAGCTTATGATAATTATGATGATGGCGGTGACCAAAAGTATTCAAGAAGCCCATTAATTTGAACCGGCAGTTTTGTGACGCGTCTCGGGCGACTGCGAATACAGAAAAAACAAAGGAATTTTGGTTTGATGAATGGGGTATGAAACCCTCCCTATTTGCTGGGAATTACTTGGGATAAGGACCACGTTCAAATCCTAGGTGTGCATTTGCACCAAATAGGAAACACCGGGCCGCATTGAGCATTGGCACTCCAAAAAAGTCAAGCAAGCCTCGCAGGCATGGCTGGGACGAGAACTTTCTTTGTTTGCGTGGACGCAGGTCTCTAATGTCTTCCTTCTCGCAAAGCTTATTTATGTGCTTCAGGTGCTTCATTGTGCTCGTTCTCAGGTCCAAGCTTTACATAGTGTTTTTGCGATTTTGTGTGGGAGTCTGAATGGAAACCTTATACGTATATGGACAATATGTTTCTTCCATTAGTGTCTCGGGGTGCTGGGCTGACGAATTTGTTTGTACACCAGCTTGTGTCTCGTTCTTTCTTCTATAAATTGATGCATCATCCACTTCTACAAAACGTTATTCAACAAAAAAGAAGTCTTCATTTGCCTTTTTTCTTGTGTCCACGGGCGAAGTTAGCGCGAAGTCGCTATGGGTAATTTTTTAAGTAGGTGGTCGACACCTTTCTCTTTCCTACTGCGAGGTTTTTCTGCAATATCTGTTTGCCCTTTTAGGAAGGCTTTGAAGAACATTTTATTGAAGAGTCTGTTCCCAGTGCCGGTTTATCGCCAGCCTTACATTGGCCACCATAAGGGCATTGTTTTAAAACGTGTCATTCGTATATATCTCCCGCCAATTGCAAAAACGTTTTTCTTTCAGCTTCATATATCAATACTTCCAGTGACAACAGGGTTACGTGACAAATCAATGTTCATTCCTTGGTCCGAATGTTGCCACTTATGTAATCAACCTGAAAATATCGATGATTGTTTTGTTTTCTGGTGGGATTCAGTGTTTTTCTGGGATGTTTTGTATATGTATCCTGGCGTCTGGATCACACGCTCAAAGTCAACGTCATCAGTTGTGCTACTAACGCTTTTTTTTCCTTCATTCATCCCGCGTACATCCAGTGACTGTAACCACCTTCCACTAGGCATTGTTTAAATTAACGATGTCAATGTGCTCTGCTCTGCATTTTGTAGTGTTACTTGAATAAGTCTTGTTTTGTGCACACACAATTTCCTACCCGTAGTATGGATTTGCATTCGTGTATTACTCCGGAAATGTATGTACGTGTACAAATTCATATGTCTGTAAAAATGTCTCAAGTTTTTTTTCTACATTGCTTAAGCTAGCCTGGTAATTTTTTTGGTATATCTGCCTGTTTTCATGATTTTTTCGCCTAGAGTACCAATAAATAAATAAAAGGACATCGGGCATTAGCTCTTATAGAATTCGGTTCTTGCCTTTTTGAGATGCTACTGGACGGCCGTATGACATATTTGCTGTGATGGAATTGTTTATCTAGTGGACCCGCCGCATGTCTGACAGGCATGCGGAACCCCCTCGCCCAACGAATTCCATTTTTTTTGGAAGCAGGCTGCGTTGGTGGGGGGGCAGTCATGCGGCGCAAAATGACCCACCAGAATGGCTGCATCTGTAGGAGGCGTGTGTCTGATTTCCGGAGCTTTGACGGACGACTTATTTTACCTTTTGTAGTTTGTAATAGCTGCAGTTTTTCATGCCGCAAAGAAAGCCAAATTCGAGGAGCAGTCGACGAAACCCTCGCGCCCACTCAGTCAAAGTCGCGGGTTCAAATTCCGGCAGGTGTTCATTTTTTTCTGCCTTTTAAGTGGCATGGTTTGCGAATCGTATTCGCGAATCCAAAACAAAACTTATTGGTTGAACTGTGGAACTACCGTATCAAACGTGAATGCATCGTGTAAGTCATAGCCACGATTTGTTCAGTTGCAAACTCGTGCTTCTATATAAACAGGCAATTGTACTTTCGGCGGAAGAAACACTGATGAGAGTATTTCTATAATTAGTACGTCTTTACAAAGAGTAAACATAGTTTCATCCGATCCACTTAAACAGGACACAAGGTAGGCTTGGGGAAAGGGGGGAATATAGGGTCCCGGCCGGCAACCAAACCCTCCACATATTGCAACTGCCAGCACTGAGCTCGTAAAACATGAACGAACCGCCTTCGAGGGGATGGATAGAAAACCGACTATAAATTGGATTTTTTGTATTACGGTCCCAAAATATTCCAACACTCCTCGAGAACGTCCCCACAAAGTGGCGTCCTCAGATTCGCACCATAAGTCATTTCAAAATGGCGCCAAAGGCGACCCAAGATTCTCCGCCTAGTAACTGCAAGTTTCTTGTGATGCACAAAGGTATTTACATCGTTATTTTTGTTCAAAACATGTGACAACGTTTATTTTTATAATTACTTACAAGCATAGTTAGTTGAATTTTTCTGTAGTTCACTGTAAGCCACAACGGCGCTGCGATATTTGAAAGAGCATTGCGCACGCATTGCGAAACGTTTGCTTACGCCAGGTCGGTCGCCCATTATTGTGTTGGCGTGCACGTTCTTGGTTTCCTTTTCAACATATTAGAGCGACCTTTTAAGCCTCAAGTTTACTGGGCTAGCAGCATCGCCTAGCTGTTTTCACAATCCTTGCAAAAAGCAAAATATCAAAAAAATGCAACGAAAAGTTTGAAAAAGTGCGATTTCTCAAAACACCATTTCCGCTGAGAAAAGGAAAATGTAATATTCAACCATTCAAGATTTCTAAACAATTTTCGCGTAAGTTCACAATGCTGTATACACATTCTGCACCAGAATAAGCATGTTCTCAGCAAAATTTGTTTTTTGTTCACACTTTTTTCTCTGAAAAATAAAAAAATTGTGTTTCTGTTAGGTATATATTTTCTAAAAATTAGTGGTTAGGGCTACCGTTATTATTTTGGTTCAGAAGAAAGCCAAAGGATTTAGCACATACAGAAAATGTTTCACCCCTGTGGCTCTCAAAACAGACCGGTAAACGTTCCTTCCTCTGAGAAAAAAATTAAAACAACTGATAATTTTCATTTTCCAAACTATTGCGCGTTTTTAATGATATTTTTAACATGGTTAGCAGACATCTATTTTACATGCCCTTCAACATTTCACGTTGATAGCTCAAAAAGCAGCGAAGATAGCGGGAGACGTAGCAGGACACCAATGTTCACTGTCCATCCCCCTTAACAAAGATAAAATGGGCTTTTTTAATTTTATTTGCGATAGATTACCCGTTGACATAAGAATAACCTATTTTACAAAGTATAAGATGGCACCCGTTTCTAGAAGGAAGCAAGAAGAGAGCGGTGGTGAGGTCCCCAGAGCCACCTCTGGAGGTCGGGAGGTTTTCCAGGATGAAAGCTCGTGCCTCTCAGGTGTCGCTTTCTGGCTGAGTCCAGTGAAGGACACGCCCATAGTAGATGGTCCGCATCAGCTTGTTCGGCAGGAGCTGTGCAGAAGGGGTACGTGTCATGGAATGGGGCATCGTAGCGTGGTTGCCACACCCGGGTCACAGCTGGGTGAAAGCACCCTCCAACGCGAAGTCTGCGCAGCAAAACCTCTTCCCGCAAGGACTGGGAGGCCCCTTCCACACGGTGGAATGAGGGGCACGTGTGGCGACGAGGTCGTCCTTCCGTTGGAGACGGCCTATCAGGAGAGAAGCCCGGAGGGGAATGATTGTTTTGTGGAATTCATATGCACAGCCGAACAAAGAGACAGGCGCACACGGCCCCTAAACTCACACTATCCGAGACGGGAGTAATATCTGTTGTGTGTACCTTTCTAGCAGCTGATACACACAGGCCCCCTAGGAGTGTTTCGGAGAAAGTAAGGGGAGAGGCAGGGGGAAATAAATGCGCGACGCATTTCTAAATATGTTACTGTTGCCGTACCATGTAACCCTTCGGCTTGCTTTTTAAGCAAAGCTTTTCTACCTCTACCACCCAACGGTTCTTTCGTGGAATGCGGAGAAAACAAATTCACACACGGCTGTGGAGGCGGCGAGCGCTTTTCACTCACGGACCACAGTGTAGATGGTGCGGCGATAGGGGCGCCTATTACCCAGCTTCACCGTGCTCACCAGGGTGGGCGCGTCGGCGTTACCCTGTCTGTCGGCTTTTTCGTCTGCTTTAGCGATGCTTGGGCCTGTATTGGCGCAGCTTCGCGTCCACTGCGTGCTTACTCGCAAGGCTTGATTAACTTGTTCTACAGCACCTCCTGGAGTAACCCGGACCCAACGGTATTAAGGGGTCGTACGCCAAAGATACATTAAGGATTGGTTTTCTGGGCGGTGAAAACAAATGTAGAGATCACTTACAGACATCTGGCCACTAGAGAAACACGCCCTTTTGCGCACTGCTTATCACGATGGGGACTGCGTTTTCTAAATGGCTGAATACCATTTTGGTTGTGTTTTAACAGCTATTACAAAGGACGAATGGAGCAACTGTTTCCGATAGATAGCGATTAAAAAAGTTCCATCAGGTTTCGCGCTGTTCCAAACTTACGAAACTATTTGTTAAATTCGGTAAAATGGCAATGACTAAGCTCACATGCCCGCTTGTTTTGGTGTCTGCGCTTGTGTCGCGCGGTGGTATAGCCCCGAGCTAGCACATTAGGATGGCTAGGTTCCGCTGTCTCACCCTGCGAAACACGCTCCTTCTCCGTTTTCCTTCTTCCAACACGGCCAGCCTACAGCGGCGGCGTTCGCCGCTGTAGCCCGACGTGCCACCGCTGCTGCGTTCGGGACGGCGGCCCGCGAATCCCAGGAGACGGTTGGCAGAATCATTGGTTTCACTCTTTCTAGAGCCCAGTGTGTGAGTTCAAGTGGACATCACAGTGTGGAAATATTGGGGGGGTCATTCACAGGATTTGCTTTCCAACCAATTCACAGCGTGTATTGGAGCCATTTTTGTCACGGTTAGAAATGTTTAGAACCGATCGTAATAATGGAATAGAATACTACAGCTACCTCTGCACCCACGTGCATGCCGTCGCACTACATGACTAAGGGCGACATTGGCGGAACGAGCGGCCAATTAAGCAATCTATACCTATAAAGGAAGCAATGACAACGGACTGCGACTGATTGCTCATCAACGCCCACCAAAATGTATAGACCTAGAGATTGAAATTCGAACGGTTACGTTGCGCATTAAGGTAGCGTCACTCACTAAGTGCGGCGTATTTCATATAATTGCCTCCTAACCAATGATAAATGGGCGAAATTGTTTTCGCGAATTCGTGATTTTCTCGGTCACCCATTCACATTTAGCGAATTTTGCTGAATAAGTAGCCCTTAGAATACCTAAAAAGTACTTTTCGATTTGCGTAACGTCACCAGCGAGGTGATTCCGCATTCAAAAAAACGTGTCGAAAGATTCTCAAATAAATCTTTCACCGATTCAGTATCCAACTGATTTTGCTAGAATATGTTACTCATACAAATGCACAGAACCGTTTTTAAGGATTTCGCTCTGCTACGCCGCCTGAAGGGGTAAAATTGTTTGTTTACAAATGTACACGGCTGATGAGCCAAAAGGCCTGACAGGTTATGTACACGTCTAGCCAAACTGCTCTTTCAAACGGCTACAGATTGCAAGGGCACATTCTGATTACGGTGTTGGAGGTCAATATTTCTTAAATTTTTAAAAATTCCACCATGGAGAGAGTGGAAAAGCGGTAAAATAGTTTTTCAGATATTATTTTTTTACCGCCCGCCATCTGAGATATCGAATTGATTTTTCGTTGGGATGGGCAACTTACTCACGTATCTCAACACTGTTATACAAGATTTTTCAATGACACCCTCCCAATAGAGGCAAGGCGGGATTTCGGGAAAAGACTGGTTTTTTTACACTTTCGTAAATAACCACCCAGCCAGTTGATATCTCCCATTCGTTTTTTCTTTGAAAATGCTGCCCATTTAATTGCCCAAAACCACTTTCAGGATTTTGTCCTAAGATGCGGATTAGAAGGCCAGCGAGAAATGTTTAATCTGCATCTTTTGGACGTAAAATTCAGTTGAGTTTTCCCGCGTTCGCTTACGGCCATCTGTTGACACTTCGGCTTTACTCTCTCTTTAGCATTCAAGTTAATATCATAATGTAAAAGAGAAGATGTACCATAAAAATTCCAAGGTTAGCCCTCGGCATCTGCTGGGACTTCCTGCAACTCGCGCCTCCCGTAGGAAGCCCATGTTACTTATGATAAAACTGTACCGATGAGCATCGTTCATATCTTCTGAGATAGCACTCCTACGAGGAAGAATACCCCTCACCCAGCCGGCCTCTACATGTGTTCCAGCGCAATCTCCTGCCGAATTCAAGTTGTGTTTGTTATAAAATACCTTGTTAGACACAATTTCTAAATAATTTTAGGAATTAAGCAAACCAAATTTTCTATTTCCATCCACTTTTCTAACTTGAGCTGAGGGAGACCTGGTTATTAGCAGCAATACTTCCTCGCGAGCGTAGGCTGACCGCTTATAACATGGCTTTCTGAAATTGGGAACCACTGCCACTTCGCCGGCTGAATAAATCTTTTTTCACTCACTGACTCATTCACTCAAACGACGCCATCTTGGTGCAATTTGTATTAGCGAGAGTTGGAGTAAAACACGAGTACCAGTCGTTTTACATTACCACGACGCCCTGAAGTAGTAGCCTATGGTACTAACAGCATGCAGGCGCTCCCGAGTGTGTACCACTTCCCAATGAAGTAGCCTAATATGGCGACTAACAAATACCAATTGCTGTCCCTAATATAATGGCCCACCCGGGCACCGCCGGGTACTACCGCTAGTATTGTATAAACCGACTTCGGTTCGGAGCGCATGTGCGTTCTCGCTCCAACAAAACTGCAGGCGATTCTTTATTCATTTGCTCACCTATCTTACACTCCATTTGTACGAAGCCATGTCAATTTTCCGCGAAGGTGTGGTACCAGCGTAAATTCCGCCCCATTCTTCATACAGCTTTTCCAGCTGTGAGCGGAGTGCGGGATTCAAACGCAAATTGGGAAAAACAACGGCCCTAAGGGAACCTAGAAAGTCAGACGGCCCCGACATAGAGCGATGCTGCCGCGAAGAATACCGCGGTAGCAGACCACATTCGCTGCCGAATGTTCTTGTAAGCGTCACTGAGAAGCGAAGTATCAGGTGCAGTCAAGTCGGCAGCGTGCGAGGTGGTGGGCGAAACAAGGGAGAACCGCGGCGGGACGAAAATACGATCTCGATTTGGAATCACTCAGCTAATACTCGTCGCTTTCACAAAATTATTGAAGGATGTGATTACTAAGACTTTGCTTTACGTGGAAATGTGAGCACCCATATATCGTGAAACATCTTTCAAGTCCCCTTTAAGCGTGTTGGAGGGACCGGTAATTTACCAAAAGCGCCTCCGCAACCATCGACGCTGAGTAGACGACTTTTCTCTTCGCCAGAAGTGACAGAAAATGCCGTCCCATTGCAAGATTTATGCTGCGTTGCGCACGCGGTAGAATCGATGACGTACGTTCGAGAAGATGGCGAAGCCCGAAAACAAGCATCAAACGGTGGGAACGCGGCAACAAACTTCGCGACAACAGTGTGAGCTTTCCGCTTCACGTAAAAATGTACTTGGCACAGATTACGTTGCCACCCAAACAAAAACATCGTATGGTAGGCTATAGAAAACCCTTGTTATGGTAGGCTTTAGATTTCTTAACCAATTAGCTACAGCCGGTTCTATGGTTCTCTTTAGCTATTTTTTTTAATATTCGAGCTCTAGCATACATAACGCGCCGAGTAATTCCCCTATTTCTATTGGTGTTTGAAGTTTATAGCCGCTATGCATTATTCCAAGCCACCAGATTGATCCCCCATGGGGGGGGAGGGCGGGAAGATACATTGCGGCGAAATCAAGTTTTACCGTAAGGAAATTGTGTACGGGCAAGCGCAATATGCT
This sequence comes from Haemaphysalis longicornis, assembly GCA_013339765.2. Classification (NCBI taxonomy): domain Eukaryota; kingdom Metazoa; phylum Arthropoda; class Arachnida; order Ixodida; family Ixodidae; genus Haemaphysalis; species Haemaphysalis longicornis. Next base: position 152,922,747 of record CM023450.1, on the reverse strand, counting down.
GTGAATAAAAATCCTAGGTAACTAGACGGTTATTCTAGACGGTTTGACTACGACTTAAAAATGTATCGACAATTTGCCCCAACACATGCTTTCTATAAACATCACACCAATGCTTTTGCTGCTGAAAATCTTCAATTAAATTTCTACCAAGCATAAACGTGAGCTGCACATTGATTTGTTATAAAAATAGCCTTGTTTAGAACCACAATTTCTAAATAAGAATTCTTGCTCAGGCAATATAATCCTGCAACAATTCTTTCAATAGTTGCACAATCGAAACGTAGGGCTTAATTGTCAGCATTTGTAATATTTTTACCGTTTTCACCAAAGCGAACAATACCTTTCATATAACGGCTGAATAACAATGTGCGAAGCATACTGACTTTCGGCACGTCGGAACGAATGGGTTTTGTATCTGAACGGTTGCCATTAAATATGGCCTGTTCTTGCGGGTGTTGTGAAAATGAATTTGCAAGTTTCAGAAAACAGCCCCGCAAGCTGTGATGCTCAACCTATACCTATAAGGTTTCATTATTGATGCCGTGGAAGGCTTTTGAATATTCTATAAAAATTTCGAGCGTATAACAACATCCGTAAACTAATTTTAAAAAACCTTTTTGTAGTTAAAAGTACTGGTTCTGTGGATTTTCCTTTCGCGAAGCTGAACTCGGATGGTTCTATTGTACTATGTTTCTTCATGTAATTATACATCCTGTTATTAAGTAGCTTTTAGATATATTTCAAAAAACGTTGGAACGCTAAATATAGGCTTTTCGGAAGACAGCTTTTTATCACCACGTTCATATATCGCAGCGGCATTAGCAATCTGAAGTTTTTTATGGAATTCTCTCAGATGAAAAGATCAGTTTTATGGTATATTCCACTAGAGAGGAAATGGCGGATACATACTTCCCGGGTTCTATTTGCAACACATTGTTAGCACAGCTTTTGCAGTTGTTCCGTAATTGGATCGTTCTGGGAACTTCCTGGCTTTTGGCGGGGACTAAAATGCGCTTTGAAGGGCTTTCGGTCATATATATCGCATGCACCTGCGGGAACAACCAATATTCCTAGAAGGCACAAAAAATTGTTTAAACTGTTGGCTAATTCTGTACCTCATTAAAGTTTGAATCAACACATATCTTGTCGCAATTAAGGTTGTGCACAGGGTATCAAAATTGCTACGCGGTTTTCCAGAAGCCAGAAAAAGAAGGATAAAATGCGTTAACTTGAGTTTAAAGCCCCAGTGTCGTTTTTTGATTCCCTGACGGAGGTTTGTCATGTGAGTTGTTCAGAAAGTCGCCGCCAGATATCTGTTGGCAGATCGAGAAAACTGGCCGCACCCGGGAGCTCGCGCGGTGGCAATTTACCTGCCTGATGTTACACAAAAAACGGCGAGTATTTTCCTCTTTAGTCCGGCATTTGGCCATCTTCGTCTTCCGAAGATGTTGCGCGACCAAAGTAATTTTTTGTTGTTGTTTTTGAGGCCCACCTACGATTTAACGTTGCTTCAAATTTCTGTGCATCGTATTTGATACAATGGGCCTTAATTGAGGGCACAACTTTTGTATCGTATTGATACGCTTTTCAAGACAGCTTGCAACCGTAAAGTTTACTGTTTGCCGTTTTTTTGTTTTTCCTTTTAGGTCCGGAAGTTAGGAAAATTTAAACCGCATTGTCACCGGTGAAGATGTCAACGATGTCAGGGACTTGTCTGAAAGTGACGATGAAGATTACAGTACCCCGCTGCTGTCTACTCGGAAACAAGAGATGGTGAGGAAATTGAAGAGAATTCTGGGTTATGTTCAGGTTTTTACCTTGCAGACAACATTGGCGAAAACGATTCCTCAAAGACTCATAGCAAAGCAGCCCATTGAACAGGAGAAATACCATTATCGCAAGGCTAAACTCCACGTTGACGTCCCACGCCCTCCAATTGTTGTCGTGTACAGCAACCTTATGAGGGGTTGACCAGCATAACTATCAGGTGACGCTATACAAACATATTATTCCTCCAGTCTCTGGCACAGCTATCTAATATACCATGCTATCTTCATCTGCGTCGTTAATTCGTGGAATGTCTACAGGCACCAAAGGCATCATTTGAACGAGCGGTCACTCAATCCGAGGACCTTCATTGACAGCCTATGACGGATCTTGATGCCGCAGGAAAAGATCCAAGAATCCGGCCAACCAGTCTGCCTTTTCCTTCCGTGAAGCGGACGAACGTCCCGCCGAGTTAGCCCCAAGGTGACGTTCGAAGAGACAAAGTTGGGCATCTTCAACTTGTGAAGTGCAAGCGACTTCGATGCAGGGACTGTGCACCAAGCTCTTACACTTTTAGAAAATTTGTGTGCGCGACATGCAATGTAGCTCTCTGCCTGCACAAGCAACGCAGTTGCCTCTTCGAATACCACTACCCAAGAGACTGCAGCTGGCAAGGAGATAGCTAAAGCGCCCGCACTTATCGTAACAATGTTCATAATTTTTTTAGTGATCTGAAATTTCCCTTTGTTTTTCTATGATTGAAGTCCCATTAGCCCTAAATGTCGGTACACACGTTTGTGGGATTTTATTTTCCTATAAATATGTTTTGGCTCGGCGGGGTTAAATTGTTTAGGCGACAAGAGGCGACATTTGTTTTCATATACACTTCCTAATTAATACGTTCTGTATGTACGCTCTCAGCATTATATGCCATCGAGTCACTTTTATTTCTATGTGATTTACATTTCGTGAGGTCATTTGGTATCTTATTTTTAAAGGTGTTTAAAAAACACTGCGTCTTTAGATCATACTTCTTTCAAACAATCTTGCGATATCTCTGACTTGCGTTCCTTTGGCGGTTGCTCTCTTGTTTCCTACGAAAGTTAGTAGTAATATACCCTTAAAATCACCCAAAAATGTAGCACATGATCCATCTGGTTTCAACAGCGCATATACATAATCCAACGCAACTTGCTCAGATTTGCTCCTTAAGTTCTGCAGAGTATATTTGTTGATGGTCCCCACCCGGTTGGGTAACAACTGTTTGTGTTGCTCTATCATTTCTTTAAATTATTAATTGATTACATATACGGTGCACACTCCTAGAATTCTTTTCTGTTGGAGATAAATATGTCGAGCAGTAGTACTGCCTTTCTTATGATACGGTGAGGCTCGTGTGTCCCATGTACACAACATTGCTTTGGTTACTTAGAAATAGCTCATTTGGCACTGAGGAAAGTTCCAGAAAATTAGTGCTGAGTTTGCCACGGAGATAAATTTGAGCTGATGCTCGCTTATCTAACTCAAACACCCATCAAGAAAACCCGAATACCCATCAAGAAAACAAAAAATATTGTAACCACCTTCCATGGCGGTCCAATACTACGCAAAAAAGAAGCAGAAGGAGCACTCCATAATGTCCAGTTTGAAAAATGCCCTTGTGGTATATCACACTCAAGTGGCCATCTTAAAAATAGCAAGACAACCTCACCGTGGTTCCTCGCATGTTTAAAAAAAGAGCTGCATCTGGGCATGCACACAAGCTCATAATCACACTTAAATCATGTTCCTCTGATTAAAGGTAGCGTCAAACTGAAAGTATAAACTTTGAAAGAAAGCGCCAGATTGAGTCTTACTTGTTTCCTGCCGACTGCGCTTTGAAACGAAGAAAAACACAGGGTCTTTCATTGGTTGAGAAGCGGCGGAATGGGCCTGGCCCCGCAAAAGGCATCCTTGGTTCAGCATTTCTTGACTTCGACAGGCTGTCCTCACTCGGTTCATCACGTTGAGCCGAGAATCCAGGTGTGCTCTGGCCAGGGAAGCACTGCGCTGTTTGAAGGCAGAGGGGTAGGCGATGGCTTTAGGGCCACATTTTGGGTGTGTTGCCATGCCCAGAGCTCACATCCGTGAGCTGCCGCCTTCTATAACAAAACTCCTATTTTAGGCAGGTCTAGATAGGCATGTTACAGACGCTTGCCTCCTTTGTAGCTATCCTGAATCTCTGGAACATGATTTATTTGAATGTCGCCGCCCCTCACTGAAGAGACAAATATGTCTGACTGCCCATTCGAACGCCTGTGTCTTAAGTTAAAACTTACCGTACATCTTTCACTTCACGCTAGCAGGATCGGCTATGCATAGAAATTTACTTCCTTCTTCATAAATTTTTCACGGCCAGTGAAAACTCGCTTTCTGATGCGTAGGTACTTCCTTGTGCCGCCTCTTCCGAACAGACTGTTTAGAATTTTATCTGCGCAACATTCTTCTTGTCATTCTAAAGTACGCCCTCCTTTCTTGAGCCCTGCTCAATCCCCCTTCGTGGGTACGTGCTATTGCCCTGAAACCTGGAAAAGGAAAAGAAGAACAGGAGTCGAGAAACCTTGCTGCTATGCTTATACACCACGGTACTGTTACGCAGCATCCCCGCGGCAGCAGCTCGACACCCGTCCTCTCGCCTTACTACTGGATTCCACCCACGTCGGTGTCATGCGGAGGCGTCTCAGAGGTCCAATCTTACCTGGCGTCCTCAAAAGCGGCCACGCGAATGCCACAGCACGCCTTAAAAAGGCCGCCAGCTGAAAACCCATGGTTGCCCTCCCAGCACCGCCTGCACCAGAAGGTCCAATGCCTGCCGGTCCCCTAAAAAGCGTCGCCCCGTTACAGCCCCAAAGAGGGAGGTCCTGGAAAACAGGTTTATCAGTTGGTCCTTGCTACCGCCGTTCTCATAGGCGCCTCCGTGGCCGTGTATGTGGCGGGTCACGTTTTGCAGTCCATAGAGCCAACTGAGTACGAGATCGCGACAGTTGCTGAACTGCCCCAGCCACTAGAGGAGAACGTGCCAGTCGGTTTCCGGGGGCTAACGGCGGCAACATGAAAGATGAGGCTATGACTCACACCGTTTCCCTGTCTGCACTCACAGAGCTCCAACGCCTCACGTAAAGAGTCACCCCCGTCCGACTAAAATCACAACGTGTTTAAGCGATACCTGGGCGACTCTACGTGGCCTTCCTCCACCATCAGTCAACGCACTGGTGTCTTTAGGTGTGGCTCGTTTCAAGGAAAGCTACCGAACCTCTAGGAGCACAAGCGTTCCATCTCACTCTAAACAAAAACAGCGCATGTCAAGAACTGAACACCTACAGCAAAAGGCATTTTGGGGTGTGAAGTATTCATCAGTAGAGAGCACAATACCGACCTATTCAGATAGAATGGACAATACTGTCGTACACCTGCCCCACAATGCGCAAAGTGCAGAGAAAAAATTCGATCTGGTGCAACCAAAGGATCCAAGTTTTCCCACTCCTCGTCTCCACAAGGAAGAAAGATTCCAACCACAGAACAAGTGCGACAAGTGAAAACCACTTAACAGAAAAAAGAACGCAACAGACGAGTATTCCCGGATTTCAAGAACAAAACTACCTGACTGCACTGTCTGTACTTACATGTCATATTTTGAACAAAAAATTGGGATTGTTTATATCTGGCATCGTGCTCCTATTTTATGCAAACATCAGACGTGTGGTTACTGCTACGTTTACTTTTTCATTTGCTCTGCGCTGTAAATAACATCACTGCACCAAATCTATGCTGTTTTTACTCGACGACAGCCTGAATATGTTTTACTTAGAGTCGTAATAGTCCGCTTTCGTGCAGAACCCTCCTTAAAAATTATATCAAGATTGCACACCTCTCTCATATCAAGATTCACACTTCTCTCATTTCTCTCATGCACACTTCTCTTATATCAAGATTGCACACCTCGCATAGTTCTACATGACCTCAACATTTAGATATTTCGCACTACTTGTGCCGTAACCAATGCTGGCACCTCTCTTTTACAAATGCATAATTAATTGCTGCTGCTGAAATTATACCCACATTTCAAACACTTCACTTTTGCTTTGTTCCATTTGCAAAACCTATACAACATTGCATTTACGTAGTTTTATTCCCGTGTGGTAAAGGTTTCTGCAAACACCTGCTGGAGCTACAGAATGGTATTGCGCTTTCACGAGACTGTTGGTATGCTTCTTCAATACATTTTAGGAGCCGTCGAAGATGTGAACGTAAGATGAGAAATCTCCAGATATCCGTGATAAATATCAGCGCAAGAACTGGACGAAGAAACCGCAGTGGAGGACACAAACAGGCGCTGATTCTTCAGTACTGTATAATCGTAAGAATCAGACGGTTGGGTCAGCCAGCCTTCTGATTCGTTTCATGAAAAAGAGATTTGATATCTGGGGATAGGGTAAAAGCTACGTAATAAATCTGTACCGGTCACGTTAGCCGCGAAAGTGTTCCTTTCCTTTGTTTTCAGGCATTCTTCGTGTGTTCTTTTTGCGTGCTCTTCGGCCAGTTCTGGGGCTGTTATTCATTATGTATCAGTACCACCTACTCCAGCTTACAACACTTTACCCATAATCACTGCGAACTGCACTTTCAACTCGTGCGAGGGCCGCAAGTCGATTGCAGTCACTCAGCACGCACGCCCACGTATGATGGCTGTGCCTCCGGCTCCAACAGGACTTTCATTGGTATTTGATTCTCTTTTATGAATGCAAAGTCCTTAAGCGTGCTTTAAAACGCGAAAATTAAACAGAGTCGCCATGGGCGTCAACACGAATAGTACGAAAATGATCCCTGCTGTAAAGACAAAATAATTAATAAACGAAAATTTGCATTTGCGTGGAATTTAGACCATACTCGCTAGAGCAGCAGCAGAATGCTCTAACCACAGATTTAAACTGCATCCTTGCATAATGAAAAACAATTAGTCTGATGCGTGCGCTGTGATACATGAACGCAACGGCACACGCGGTGAACAGTTGCATACCAAAAACAGCCCACACTCTGAGCTTCCTAGAGAGACATAAAAAGAAATTTCAGGAAGTTCAGTTAAAGATGCAAATGGATTGCGGCTACTCCCCCAGTCGGCGTAATTGTCACAAGACAAAGAAACAAATGAGCCCCAACTATTGTGTAGCGCTACAGAAGTTTTTTTTTTATAATTGCTGAGCTTTCGCCTTCGAAACACGTAGGCCTACTTCAGTGTTTGCGGAATTTTTTTACGTGCATGCCTATACGTTTAGTTAACTTTTCCGTAACTTCTTGTTTTACATACAGAGCCTGGCACCCGTACTCGCAATTGGTTGACTTTGTTTCAGCCCACACGTGCGTGAAATAATGTTTGTTTCCTTTTCCTTTTAGATAGAAGACTTTAGATAGAAGAACTTCCATTTAGATAGAAGACGCATTGCGGCGGCACAAAATATTGGCGGCACTCTATCTACGGCTGTTGGCACACCATCTACCGTCTACCTGCGACGTTCAGGCAAGCACGGTGTTTATTATCCTGGAATATCCTGGAAATTAAAGATGCGACAATGCATCGCAATAGCCTTATTAGTGGTGATGACACAATGATTGCAACGGACAGTAACTTCTTACCAGTGCGTGACCACGCTCAGTTATGTTATCCTCTGTTTCAAGCAGAGCGCTTCGCTCCTTCTGTGGTATACCGCACCAGATGTTGTTTTTTAGGAAAAAAGAGGCCACCTTCCCACCCTTACATAGGCTGTTCTTGTTTTCTCTGCCATATTCTCGACCTAATCGTAATCGTTAGGGAAATGAAGGTGTGCCGAGAGAACTGTAAATAGAGCGAACGCCACGGTATCACATTCGCTGACTTCCAACGGCACTCCAAGTGTTGGTTACCTTTGTATAACTCTGTAATTTGCGGAGGATGCTTCGAACTTTCCAGGAACGCGAAGGCGTAACCCTAATTGCACCTTCTGCGGGGCAGGTGTTGAATATTTCCTTGAACTTTCGTATCTTGGTCTCGTCGAAACGCGAAACCCATCTATCCATAGTCGCTTCCTACATAAATCAATTTCAACGAGTGGCATTTCGAGGCGCTTTAGCCTCTTCCGCCATGGCGTACTTTCTCGGTGTTGCACACCTGTGACTACGGCCTGGTATGCCTTTACCCATGGCGGCGTGCAAGGAATCTCTAGAAAGGGCGCGATATTGGAAATCAGGTTAACAAATAGCAAGATGGTCGCAAAAGGAGTACCATGTAGCCTCTCGCCTCAGAAAAGAAACTTTCTTATAAAAAATTCAGTGAAACTTGCACTCACACGCAATACTTGAATGTCGAAGCTTTTGTAGATCAGCATTGCGGAAAAAGATTAAAGTTTCAGTATCTTTGCTTCTTTGCATAGTTGCGGTGAATAATCATCGTCATCTGCATCGAAGAGGTCACGTCGTGCTCGCGGCGAGTGGTGGATGTGAAGTCATCCTTAGCATTGTCGACTTCTGCCAGGTCTTCGTCATAGGCTCGAGGCAGCGGTAGCAGTATCTGCAAGTCAGACGCCTCCGAGTTGAAAGTTTATTTTTAAAGGGAGGGCTGTTGGTTGCCTTATTCGGCGCACAGTACGTCACGCACTACATCATGCATTCACAGGGGAACATGGCTCCGAGGAGAGCAGCAATATTCCTTCGCGTGGCAATATGCGGGATCTTTTGTTGTTGGCTCCTTCACTCACACTTGGCCTTTCATCTCTCACTTTTTAACCGCGGAGCTGTTTAGACACCGTAAGTTCGCCGTTGCAGGAAAACAATACTAAGGAAATTCCGAGCTCTCGTGAGCGTGTGCCTCGCGGCGACCGCCGGGTCCCTCGCGTTGTGGCTGTAGAAACTAAAACTCTAACACTGTCGTTAAGCGCTACCGCGCGTGTGAAAAAACTCCAGCACAAAAGCTAAACATGAAAAGACATCCTGCTTGGCAGAGGTTATCGTGGCTGCCGCATTCTTTAGAAGCCATTATGGATCATTGCAGACACGGCTTCGAGTGTGACAATCGTTCCAAAGACGACTTGTAGTCGCCTCGGATCCATGTTCCCCTGTGAATGCATGGTGCAGTGCGTGATGCACTGTGCGCCAAATAAGTCAACCAACAGCGCGCCTTCAGAAAATCAATTTCCAGGCACGCGTGCTACTACATCATCATCATCATCCTCAACCTCGTGGTGTCCACTGCACAACCAAGGCCTCTCCGATAAATATCCAGCCAATTCTATCGACTGCTAGCTGAATCCACCCTCTGCTCCTGAATTTCCGTTGTGCATTCCTCCATCAAGTTTTTGGTTGACCCCTATCGTGTTTCCGGTCTATTAGATTCCCTTTGGCTAAACGGATGGGCCACATGTTGTCCCTCGTGCACATGACATGTCACGTCCATGCTCATTTTGTCGCCTAATTTCAGCTAGAATGTTTTCCACGCGAGTGTATTCTCTATTCCGCTCAGTTGTTTTCTGATACTGTAACATCACCGCTTACATTCTGCTTCCCATAAGCGGTTGGGCCACTTAACTCTTCTTTCAAGTCGTTTGTGAGGCCCCAAGTTTCTGCCCTATGAATCATTACCGAAAGACTGCAATTGCCGTTTCCCAGCTTTTTGAGTGATAGAAGAAAGTTACTATTCAAAATAGCATAATTTCACACCAAGAAATTTTAAGAGAATTTCTAACAGAAGAGCAGCACACCCGTGTTTATTCTGCGGTTAATTCTGTTTTAATGATTTGGTGTAATATGAATCTATTATTTATTTTACATTTGTGCATTGTGCTAATCCCTCCCGAATTTTTGAAGCTAAAGGCACTATGAAACAACACATGTTTATTATGCAATAGTAAAGGAAAAAATGCAAATGAACGAGGCCATTTTCAAACTTGCGCGCCGTTAAAAACATTATTTCAATTTCACGCTTCTACAACTCATCACTTCGTCATGTATTTGAAGCAGATTAGTTATCATTAATAAGCACCATATTCAAGACCACAAGAAACAAAATAAAAATGTATGCGTTTTTTTATGGAAGACCATCGGCAACATCCAACAATCATTTTGTCGTCCCAGTCAGCTAAATTTTGCGTCCCCGCTCTGTCGACTGCTTAAGAGCTCCCCTAGTCGTGCACTTTCGCAGGACTGAATGGCTACTTGTCTTTATATATATCGCTTACTTTTATTATCTTCCATTCTATAAATACCCTCGACATTCAACCAAACCGTAGCACCCTTAGTTGATAGGACGAATGGAATATCTGTTCGCGGGACATGCTTCGTGTAAGGGCGGATGACTGGTCTCATTTAGAGCATTTTTTCCGGCTTTTATCGACGTTACGTTGAGTCTCCTTGCACAATAACCTTTGAGGTTGTTTTCTTCATTTGATTGTATGATGTAGTTGAACACACTGCTAATTCTAAATTGCAGTTTACTGCGCAGCCCTAAATACAAGAGGCTGTCGATTTCGCGATCCCGGAAACATTATGCTTACCGAACAGCTTGCGTGCGCCAAAACGCACAAGCTCGCCTCAATGTCGGCATGTCTGCCTTTATCGAAGTTTCTGAAAGGAGAAGGCGATCAGTAAGAAACTTCACGCCCACTGCTAACTAATCCAATGCCAGTGGGTCGAGCCGCCAACGCAACAACAGACAAGACTAAATGCCTTGGGTCTGCCGTACAAAAAAGACGGCAAGGCTTGGGTCTCGCAATTGACAAGCGACGGAAATAGTTCAAATATGTTGCGGAGGGCGGCGCCACAGCTTACGCCGAGCTTGAGCAGGCCCTGCAAGGTGGTATACATTTGTTATTTTATTACATGGTAGTCTTGCCCGGCTAGGCTTACAAAGGCGCGCGCCAAGCTGGCGTTCTCAAAAACTCCCAAAAAGCAACTAACCGTCGCGTGCGCTTAATTCCCATTTCATCAGGACATTAAAACATGTGCTGAAAACAATCAGTCCCTAGAAAGTAGGCTTGCATGCTATCTGACAATACAAAGTGGGTAGCTCCTACAAATTGTACGACATTATCGTCCCATGCTGAAGAACAAATGCCAATTTCTACAGTGATTCCTCGCACAGGGTGCATCCTGTGCAAAGCTTTTGGGAATCAGTGTCTCTGGACCGTTAGGATCTCATATCGTGCTTTTCTTCTGGAAAAGCACGTAATAAAACCCTTGGTGTGCCAAAAGCTGAGTCTTCGAGTTCCTATCGATCAATCAAAGCAGCAATCGGGGATTCGAAAGAAGAAATATCGACTGCCCTCACAGGCCCGGAAACCATTCAGTTTTTCCCGTATAGTAATGGAGTCGATTTTTAAGAGATGTTGGTACCAGTACTGCTAACGGGGAGAAGAAAATTCAATTTAAAGGAGTCCTGAAGTACCTTCCGCCGATGCATGGATGTACATGTAACCAAATAAAACAATGTATTAGCAATCTCCTACTGCAAGAATTTTGTTAAAGCGATGAGTGTTAGCTGAGAAATCGTAAATCAAAAACCGCGCATTATCGTCGCGCCGTATTTCCTCCTCCTTTCAACTTTTTCTTTGCTGTTGTCGGCGCGCGAGCTTTCCCTCCCATGATGCTGCGCTCCTCAGCGGTGACGTACTTCCGCTATTGCGCTCCTCAGACTGCCGTCTGCTACGGGCAAGCTCTTTCGGCCTTTTCATCTTTGTTGACACCATGGACATGGATCCCGCACTCCGCTCAAAGCTGCAAAAGCGAACAAATGACCTGGCCACATGTGTGCGGCCTGGCCTTGCCCTTTCGCGGTGTACGTTCCTGCAGTTGCTATCGGCGGCACGTGACTTTTTATCGGCGGCGAACTCGCAGCCGCACGGGGAGAATTGTGCGCTCGTTCCCTTTGATGCACCGCGCACTGTTTATCCAAAAAGCCGTCTCAGATGTGAATTGCTCTTCGTCCCCGCAAACCGGGCGCGAGGTGAGTGCCGAATTTACGACGGGCAGGAGGAGGCAACCGATCGTCTGTCAATCGTGCTTCAGACTTGCAACGCATGTTGTGACGTTGTTTTTGTTCAAAACGCATCTCTGGATTGTTTTGAAGTTGAATAAAATGTATACGTCAAACCCGGGCTTTCGGCTCAGGGCGTTCTCTGCGATTGCTCGAAAGAAGTGCCACGGGGCTTCGACGCTTTCTTTGTTACGTACTCACGTAAGAGAATATGCATGTCGTGTTATGGCCGTCATTCAATACAAACGGTTAAGCGTATGTTTACACTTGTTTCGTTTGTCGTAAAATGTCCAAGCACTCCGGCACTCCGCTGGCAGATCAGCCGGCGAGCCGACGCTGAGCAGACGACACATCTCTTTGCCCGAAGTGCGTGAAAAACCCGCCCAATAGCAGGATGTGTACCTCATGACGAACTTCTTGGAATCGATGACGTAGACATGTGAAGATGGCGGCGTCCAAAAACATGCAGGGAAGGGTGAAAAAAGGGCGACAAACTTTGCAACAAAAGTGTGAGCTTTCCGCTGCATGTAAAAGAGTAATACTTGGCACAGCTGACGTTGACGACCCAATCTAACTATTACGCTAGTTCATTTAGTGTGCTCAAAACGCCTTTCAGGGCCCCTTTAACGAACTTCCCTACAGAAAGAAGCGTAAACGGCTTTAAAGCCAATATCTTAGTGGCCGTCATCGTGGGAGTAGCGGTAGGGAACGGAAACATCGAGGGCAAAAAGGCCACTCTTACCCTATTCTTCACCTAACATAAAGTACACGTGTTGAAAACAGTGGAGCAGGCGGCGTAAAGAAGGCACCACTTTATTGCGTCAGCGTCAAGAAATTTGCAGCAACACCTAACCTACTTCTAGGCCTTCAGACCAAAGTGTAAGGCTGCTGAATGTTTTGTTCCTTTCTGTTCCTTGGTTCTTTTCCACACCATATTAGAGGCGTTAGGCTAAAGGATAACGAAAGCCCGAGTTTTTACGCCTTGCAAGTCATGCGGGCGCGCCCGTGGTCACCCTTTCCTTGGAGCCACCCTCCCAACGATGCTTCGTGCAATGCAGTCACTGCCACACGACGTCACGGGACAGTGCACTTTCAGGCAATAGCACTTAATGGTCCGTCTACGAAATTATGCTTCCCAGTGAGGTGCCCTGCTCCCGGCGTCCCTGACATTCGCCTGACCTAGAGGGGAGAACATTACTGTAGGAGTGGAAACCCTTCGACCCCAAGACTGGTTTATCTAGCAAGGCTAAGCCGACCAATCATGTGCAGAGCGTCACGCATGGTGCGCGAATTTGATAAATTCCCGTGCAAGAAGTCGAGCCTCATACTGGGCTGTAGCTTCTAAAAAAGATCGGAGCGCCTCCAAGGAATGCACGTACGGAATGATAGGTCTAGGCTGTACGTGCTTAGAAAGTTGATTGCTTGTGGGGTTTAACGCGCCGAAGCGACACCAGGGCTATGAGGCGCGCCGTAGAGGAAGGCTCCGGAAAATTTTCGACCACCTGGGGACGTTTAAAGTGCGCCAAAATCTCGCCACACCGGCGTTTTCGCTTTTCGTCTCCATCAGAAAAGCATCCACCGCGGCGAAATCTAACCCGCATGCCTGGGCTCATCAGCACAGCGTCTTAGCCACTGAGCCAGCGCGGCTCCTTCAGAGTAGCTAATTATAATGCCCGATTTCCCAAACTGTAACTCACCTTTTCTGCATTACTACTCGCAAATACAGTTTTCTTTTTTGAGCTCATCTCATGGATTCCTGGACTAGGGAACCGGACCAGGGAGCCACTCCCACATCAGCAGCTCAAATAAACGTTTTCTGCCTACCTACCTGCCTACCCATTCGGTTTGGATTTTGCTGTTGGCAACGTGCGCGCTCTGCTTCTGTCGCATCTACTATCACTCAGTACTTGGGGGAGAACCATTTCTTTTGTGACAAGTCTAACCGCAAAACATCAGATGTGTCTCACTCTACTCTCACCTGGTCCCTCAACGCTGGCCTGACAACGTTCAATGGGGGCGGAAGTCTTGCTCACTGCACAGTAATCTGCCGCGGCTGTGTAGCACAAGCGGGTACCCTACCACGTCCCCACACAACGGAGCTATACAGCCCTGCTGATCATCCACATACGCGCGGAAACAGGGTCTTGAAATTGTTTTCGCGATAGATGGCAACCCAGAAATGTTTTGCCAAAAGCTGATTAAGTAATTGTGTGCAATGAAGACAGTTTTACGCTATGGGCTGCCTTTTATATCAATCTTCGAACATTTGGAATGCGGAAGCCGCAAGTGCTCAATTCCGCAAAAAAACCGTTGTCTGTTGTTGTTAGGTACGAAAATGGCCGCTTCTGTAAAGACAAAATCTAAACATGTGTGATCCAAAGAGATTTATATTCGGGTCTCCGCAAAAGCATATCGATGCGTTACCACTGCACTATCTTTCCGCGTTTCTTCTGGTAAATCCAAAGTTATTGTTCCCGTCTTCGTACCGCATACCCTCTTAGAAGATCGTTCAGGAATTGGGAGCTTTGTGAGGTTAATGTAATCTGTTCACAAAATCAAGAAAATTATGAATTGGAAACGCAACAATTGTAGAATAGTGCATGCCGCGTGATACTTGAACGAGATGGCACTTGACCAGAACCGTGGTTCACTAGCCACGCAGAATATTAATTTCGGTAGTGATGGTGTGGCATATGCTAAAGTAATCCACACCGTAAGACAACAAACGATAGCAAAGAAAGAAAGAAGCAGGAACTCGGTTTTGCGGGAAAGAAGCTGCTAGAAGTAATTCGCTTCAGAAGACAAAGGAAGCCAACCAAAGAGAGAGACGCAAATACGATGCAGCAGTAACACAGGTGTTATAACTATAGCCATGATTTCACCCTACAAGCACGTAAGCAGACTTGGCTGCAGCGGATAATTTTTTTGCCATGGCTACCAAAAGAACCTGTGTCCAGCGACAACTCTAAATCGCGCACCACCATTATTCTTTTTTTCAATTTTTTTTAAACAGTGCAATAGACGAGGACAGTGAAGCACTAGGCTGGACGAGCGCTCCTCCAGTCTACTGCAGTTCTGGATCCTCATCTGTCGCGGTCTCCTTAATTTTTTTGAAAGCATGAATCAACTCGCCAAACAGACCACACTATTATTGTGTTCCGTTTGTCTTCAAGCCAGTTTAAATGACCTATCATTGCAAACACGCGTATGGTGAAAGAAAGACAGCTAAATGAAAACGCGTTTGGGCCAGAGCGTCAAACAAAGAATGTATGTAAAAAGGTGTTAACATAAAACACATTTATTCTAGCCGTAAATCGGATGCTCAGATGACGAGTCGACTTTGAGAACAATCGCAGACAAGCTCAATTATGACGCAAAGTTTGTGCTGTCGGAGCCAGCGGCGCTGTCAATGTCGGCGGCTGTGCGTGATAGGGCGGTTGGAATGATAGCTCGACACGCACAGAGCTTAGAGATGGGAACACTCTGCTCCCAAGTTTAAATACCACTGCGAGCATTTACCGCAAGTATGGAAACTCCTTGTTATGGAGAGCAGTACTGTTTAATATCACTGCACGGTCTATGAACAGCAGGGAACGACCATACATTATTGTCGAAAGTCTTATATTCATGGGGAGCCACCCACTCAGGTCATAATACCCGATGTCACTGCCGGAAAAGTTAAGCCCCAGTGTCAATGAATGATTTATGCATTGAATTTGTGAAGTTTTGAATTTAAAAAAACTTTGTCTCAGCGACAGAATACTGCGACTAACGGCACAGACGGCCTGATAAGATTGGCCCAGCAGAATTATTAAGTGATGACTTACTGTACTAGTGTTGAGGTTGCATGAGACAAAAACCGAAGAGATAGAAGTTTACGGAATAGTTTTTGAAGCGTTTACTTGAATATCATAAATTACAAATTTCAAGCGGTGAAATGTTTCAGATAGAGGAAAGCAATTTTACAAAAAAGTTCAAGTCGTTGTAATTGTATCTATTAGAGTAGCATAAAACGATTGCGCTAGTTACACATATCCGCCAACGGTCCCCATGTAACTACCTTGTTTCCACACAGCAAGCCCAAATCAAATAAATGAGTTGTGGTTACGCTTGGAGTTCGCGTACTTTGATGTGCTTTTCAACGAGACATTGGTGGTTTCTTTTCTCAATCGCCCTGTGGTGTCAATTGTTGCGCCTTCTCCAGGACGACAAACAGGGAACGTTGGCGCCTAGGCATCCTCCTGGTCCGGTTCTACACCTGCTGTTTTCGTACCGTCGGTCGCATGTACGCCGTAAATATCGTCATAATTCTTCGAATTTGTGGAAGCACGGATACCGGTGGACGAAAATGTTGGTGCACCGCGGAACATTCGTTGTTTAAGGGTTTTGCTTCTTGACAAGCGTCGTTTTCTTTTAAGAAAAGATGACACTGTCGTGCCGGTAGGAGCGTAGTAGCTTTTTTGGTGGCGATCCGTGCTGACAGGTGTGTTGGAATCGGTGATGTTAGAATGCCACGAGGAGTCGGTGTGGTATAGCTTAACCGCTGTTGTCACGATTCGTGGCCTCAGGGGATGCTGTTTACGCGTGGGGTTAAAGTTTGTCACTGTAGATGCAGCCACAGTTTCATTCGTAGCTGCCTCTTTGACGTCTCCGTCGACTGCTTCTCGGAGTCCAACAGGCAACTTCATTTCAATTGATTGCGACAGCTCCGCAACTGTTACCCTCTCGTTGTCAATGGGATTTATCCACTGGAAAACATGGCCCACTATAAACACGACCACGCAAATACTGACCATTGCAGCGGCAGCAATGGCCAAGGAGAAGCCTGATGTCGAAGCCGCCTTTCGTCGTGGTTGTAGAGGGGCGGTGCTATCAAGTGTACCATCCTCAGCAGAGTCGTCTGGTGCAGACGGGGCTAGAAGGCAATCTTGGTTGTTGGGTGTCATCGCTGGCGCGGCGTGTTGTCGCATTCGTGTGGCCGCTGCCAGGGGAGTCAGCATGGCTTGCACTTCTGAGACGCCTCCGCATGACACCGAGGTTGGCGGAAGCCAATAGTAAGACGAGAGCCCAGGTGCCGAGCTACTGCCGTGAGGGTGACGAGTCACTGCACCGCGGTAGATTAGCATGGTTGGTTGGTTGGTTGGTTGGTTCCTTATGTTAGCGACGTTTGTTGTTTCCGCAGTGAGCTTCTTCTTCTTCACCCTCATGTAGTGGCTCATACCCAGAGGGAATTGCCGACGGCTTGTGAACGGACATTTGTTTTATTATTGCATTAGAAAAACACTTGCCCAAAAAACAGAGAAAATAACCATATCCGCTGCCTTTGGTCGGCAGAGACGTGATGAAAAGATAGTTTACTATCGATTTTATTTCTTCACTTTTCCCTCAGAGTGGCTGGCTGATTATCTACCAAGTGATAAGCTCTGAATTCAACAGTTCATAGCCACTTGGAGGAAATCACAACAGTTTCCGTGCTATCACCGGTTCGACGTGCACTTAATTTATATCAATGAAAGAGAAATAAATCTTAAAACCGTTGAGAGGCGCTTACATGATATGACAAGTACTAGTACAAGACAGGAAATCACGAAAGCCGGCCGGCGCATTCACCGTGAACTTAAGCCATGGATTCACTATACTCAAGCAGGGATATAAGTATAAAGACCAAGTGAGTACCCTTTTATGTGCCATCAAACAGTCGTGCAAAGATGAATATCGCAAACAATATGGCGGCATCCCTTATAGTGAGGGAATTTGCACACGTTCGCCAATAAACACCATATAGAAGCTGTGCAGACTAATGGACGCATCACTGACACATTCGTCTCCCTTTGTATATATATGCTGCGGTGTTCCTCACGTATCTCTATCGCGTGGCTGACGTCGCACCGACCCAATATCTACATTTGCTCTAGGATCGGCTTGCTCTCGGATCTTCACTTGCTTCATGACGTGCACGCCAACTTGAGCATACGCGATGGTTTCGAGCGTGGTTCGAAGAAATATGATCATCTTCAGGTTTTCGAACTTTGACGTATCTTCTGCTGTACCCTACGTAAACATTGCCGCACAGTATAAGCATCGGATATACTACCGTAACCCAGCAGCCTACGAAGGGATTGATGCGTTTTTTTTCTTACCATCATCATCATCGTCATCACCAGCCTATTTACGCCCACTGCAGGGCAAAGGCCTCTCCCATTATTCTCCAATTATCTCGGTCCTGTGCCAACTGTGACCAATTTATCCCCGCAAACTTCTTGATCTCATCTGCCCATCTAACTTTCTGTCGCCCCTGCAACGCTTGCCTTCTCTAGGGATCCACTCTGTTACCCTTAATGACCAGCGGTTATCTTGCCTTCGCATTACATGCCCTGCCCACGTCCATTTCTTCTTCTTAAAGGGACACTGAATTGATATGTAAACATTGCGGGATTACTAGCGCAAACTGTAGTCCGGAGTCCCCAGGCCATGTTTCGACCACTCTGGGCGCGTTTACGCGATTTTATTTAGTAGAAAAATTAATTCGAAAATGCTGTCCTCCTCTCTTTACGCTCGCCCATTTTCTGTGGCGTTTTCGTGTGACGTCGGGAGGAGCCGAGCTCGCAATTGGCTGCGGTACTGCACGGCTCCCCGGCCTTCAGGCAGAGTCAGTCGGCCCAGCGTTTCGTCCGCCGGCCGCCGACGGGTCGTCGCAATTCGTTCGCTCAGTTGAAACGAAGCCAGGACACGTTTGTGAATGGAAGAATGTGCCTTTCTTTACTTGGTTAGTTTGTACACTGTATCTAGCTCCAAGTCAAGGTCGCTTCACACAAGCGCTGCACAAGCGCACATGCGACGCTTCGCTGACTGGTACGCCATTAGGGAAAATATAAGGCCTCTTGAAGGCGGGAGAAGAGTCAGCGAAGTCAATATAGGTACTAAGGAAATAAAATCAACTGATATTTTTACCGTACAGCGTAAAACTAGGGTGCGGGAAGCACTTTTTTGCGCTGGGCGAACAAGCACAGCGGCCAGCAGCACGACTACGCATCTGCGAACGCTTTTCCGTCTAAGAAATGCTATTGCTAGACGTGAGATATTGTGGAAACTTGGGGATGCTTACTGCACGAGCGCAAAACAACAAATAATCACCTAAGCTGCTTGGAATGCTAAAAATAAAGGTAAACTGGTTATACATTATATACATTATATTTCCAAGCTCGGCAGCGCCTCGCCGTGGCCGAGTGGTTTGGGGCGCTGGGTATGTCAGCGCGAATGTTCTGCAAGTCACTAGTTCGAATACCCGCGGGTACGTGTGTTTTTCTTTTTTTTTAAGTTAACTTCATCGTTTTCCGCCGATGTTTTCTATACTGAGTTCACCTTTTTTGGGCCGCAACGTTCATTGCTCCACGAACTAGTTCAAAGAACGCGCGCAGGCTGGCACTGGCGCGCTAGCGAGTTCTCGTTGGCATGCTGTTGCCATAAACACCGACTGCTTGCGGGCAGTGGGCAGAGGCCAGAATCAACAGACCCTTGGCCTGGTGCGAACACGCTTTTTACGATACAGGCATGAGTGAGGCAAGCATGGCATTTGAGCGTCTGCGGGGACGCGGAGGGCGTTCATCCACTGCGTAGGCCTCGGCTAGTGAATGCTACAGTTCCAAGCCGTCCTGGGAGGCTTATCTTATGCATTTTACAGCCGACAACATGGCAGAAGCGCGGTACGATGATTACTGAGATATTGGAAATGCCCATCCAACAACGCCATTGGTTGTGTTTTACAGAACCGAAACCGAAACCGAAACTTGTTTGATTGCTAACCTTGGGCATCGTCCAATCACGGTGCCCCCTCCTCCCAACGTCACAACCTTAGTTGGTGCGGCCGCCGCAAACCGCGCATGGTAGTTTGTCTTCTTTCGCGCTTTGTAAAATAATTACCGATTTGTCAACCGGATAAACGATGAAAAGTGTGCTAATTTGAGCCAGTCTACGCAGTGCAAGCAAAAACGGGAGCTTGACACATTCACTTCAGTGTCCCTTTAATTTCTACTAATATGTCTTTAACACCAGTTTGCTCCCTGACCCACTCCGCTCTCTTCTTGTCCCTTAATGTTACACCTATCATTTTCCGCTCCATTGCCCGCTGAGTCGTTTACCATTGTCCACTAATCTTACTCTTTCCATGCTTCAACACATTCCCGCGACCTTGGCGGGTGCCGAAGACCCCCCCCCCCCTTAAGTCAAACACTTTTCGCAACCTTCTTATTATAATGTGGCATCTTGTAAATATATGGCACAGTTTATTGGTTTTATTCAGCTCCTTTTCATGGTTACTGCTGGCGGTTTCAGCTCTTATCTTATTTATTAGTGCCCAGGCTAAATCCAGTCCTCCCGTCAGCACCGTCAGTGGCGCAAGCAGTGGTTAAGAAGTGCTGAAAACGCTTCCAGCAACAACGACACAGACCTCAATATAAAGCTTGAGGTTGTGTCATACGCTCACATCGCGTCCTATAACCTTAAGAAGATTATGACAAGGTTAATAAAGACCGTTCCTTTCCCGTCCTTCTGTGATAGCAGCTGACAACAAAACTACGCAAATGACTTCATTCCAGATTGTCTGCGGAAGACAGCCCGCGGCAATGCTCCACGCCGTTAGCACCACGAAGAAGAAGACGACTTCAGAACTGTAGTTCAAGGATACCTGCGGATACGCCGCCCCTCCCTCCCCCCGCTTGCTTGAACCCCGACAACAAACCAGTACCTTGTGAACCCTGGTGGACATCCGGCGCTGAGAGGACGAGGCATCACATACCGGTGATCGGTTGTGAATTTGGATCCCAGTTTATCAACGCGGGCTCAGCGAAAAGCTTCTCTGATTATATTTAAGACCAAACACATTTCAAAGACGTGTTGGCGAAGAGATCTACGAAATTATTCCCGACGGCGGGTGCGGAACACCACGACGACGAGAGGTCGCTTACGTAGTTCGCTTCAACAAACACCACGTTTCGTAGAGTATTTCCTAGTATTTTGCACACTGTTTTGTTCTGGCATCAGGTCAATGACCATTACAGTGGGTTATGCTAACGAACAACGCCTTCGAATTCATCTTGTTAGTGTTTTGTGACCGCGCTCGGACTAGCCCGGGTATAGTCTTTCTTAGGCCACTTAAACCCGAAATGTTTATTCTGTCTGTCTGCTTGTAAGTGTATCTGTGTGTATCTTCATTCAGCCATCCGGCCAAAAGTTAAGAATATTCTGAAATAGGAAGCTCATATAGGCTAAACCTTTTCAAACCACTGAATCTCGTACCACCATGCCTTCTTGTCAGCATTCTGCAGGAAAAAGATAACAGCAGGCATATTGCAGGCACAATATCAGCGCATTACTGATATTAGCAGTGTTTTTTTAATTGGAAATGTAGTTTTGATTGTTTTTTCGATAGCAAAATAAATACACGCAGAAGATCTATACCTTCAACCAAAAATACAAAAAAGAGCTCGCGCACTGAGCCTAGAAATGTTGGTAGGTAGAAAACGTTTATTTGTGCCGCTAAAAACGGAGCGGCTCCCTAGTCCGAGAATCCATGGCATGGGCAGAAAGTATTCGCTCTGGATGCCAAGTGCCCAGAGAACATGCAGCGAATGCAGTGTCACTGTGGTCGTGTTCATATCCTGTCCGGCCTCCACAAATCGATCTATGCGCTGAAGTAACAATGCTGTTTCGTCCGCGGACAAGGAGACTTTGCTTTGGTCCGGCACGTAAGCGTAGCAAAAAGGCGCGTCCAGCATTGAATCGCGCTCGCCAGAGAAGGGGTCGCGACCATGGAAGCAACCGTCCTGTTTCGCCGCGTGGATTTGTCGCCAAAGGGATAACATGAGAGCGGCCGCTGCTCGCCTCTGGAGTCGAACCTCGCTCACGGAGCGCCGGAGAAGCAGGCGCTTCGTTGTCCCCTGAAGCGGATCCATCTTCTGCACAGACCTAGTTTTCGTTGCTGGACCCAATGAAAATTTATTTGACTCGAAACTGTGTTGCTGGAATGCTTTCGAAATGAGAGATGCGTCGCCAACATAAGGGTCGCAACAGAGAAACTCGGAGGTCTCCAAAACAAGAGTCGCATCATCGAATCTAGGGCCGTGGCAGAACGGGTCCGACGTCTCCGTAGCGGTAGTCACGTCGTGAATCCGAGGGTTGCGGAAGGGCTGTAATGACGCCTCTGACGTGGGAGCCGCGTCGGTGACGCCAGCGCTGCGGCAAGGCCGGTCAGACGTCTCGGAAGGGATGGTCGTGACACCCACGGAGAGGTCTTGGCAGGGTCCCTCAGATTATTCCGCAACGGAAATCTCGGCAACACCAGGGTTGGGCGGTCGCTGGAGCCACTCTCCCGGGCTGAGCCTATCGGGGTCTTGCTTGGCGTCCTGAAAGGCTGCAGCGCCTCCGTCGTCGTTGTCCTGTTGTTCTACCGCCGCAGCAGTTATTTCCCGGACGGGCGGCACGTCACCCGGGACCATTGTCCGCCAGGCCTCCTCGGGAAGCGAGCGAATAGTCGAGGTTGCGATGCGAGTGGTATACAGGGCCGCCTGAGTTTGAAGAACGGGGCTTGCGGAAGAGTCTTGGCTCGCGGAGAAGCGTACGCGCGTTCGCAGGGCGCAGATACGCTCGTCGTAATCGATCGCTTCCAAAACGACAGCATCGAATTCTTCATCCTTCAGGTTCTCCTGAACTTGAGCGTCGAGTTTGTGAAGGCTCAACTGGTCATGCAAGATGAGGTCGAGTACATTTTGTCTGTCAAGGGCCGTTGCTGCCTGGCTCCGCAGCAAGGCGTCGAGGACTGTCATAGTCCCGGAGCCGGTCGTTCGCAGGACATCTCGGCGAAAACGAAGGACGTCCATGGCACCGGACGATGAAGCAAGACGCTAGGCTTTCGAATACTAAGGTACAAGGGCGGGCTTGGGCACGAGCCGAAAGGGGCGGCGGCCTAGGGCAAGGCTTACAGAAAAGCAGTACGAATGTGTCCAAGCTTCCCGTGCCTCGGAGCCGCTCCACCGTCGAACGTAGAATCCGCTCGTGCATCGTTTCCCGGGTTTCACGGCACCAGAAAATGTGTAGCGAAAGAGGACCAGCGTCTGGCTTCCGATACGGTGATGGAATCGATTAGCGAGGCAGTGAGCGCCCTGATCCTTCGCTTCCTCCCCTTCTACTCCCCTACTGTCGCCCCCTGCCTGCGCATCTTTATTTCTTAACACTTGCCTTTCAGCACTTCAATTGTGCGATCACCAACAAGTGGCGCCACCAAATTGCAGAATCGTTTTCTGCAAATTGCAGAATCACGCATGCTACCTCCAGAGAATACACTAGGGCTGCCATAGAAGCTGGCTGGTAAACAATCGCCATTTTATTTCCTGAAGTGTCGCCGGCTTCTTTAGAATCAGAAGGGGCGTAAAACTGACTGCACGAATTTCATTTCAATCAAGTGGTCTTTTAAAAACCACAATTGCATTTTGTCTTCGTGGTTGCTCTGAATGTAACTTTTTATTGTATTTTTAAAGCGAAGCTTTAGTGTCCTCACTGATACCATTGTACGCCAATACGTCTTGGACGAAAGCAAACTTTCTCTGATGATGATGATGAATGAGCGAGGGTGAAGTGAAAGAAAAAACGCTTCCCGAGGCCGGAATTGAACCTGGGTACCTCGCGTTATGAAGCCGGCGTCCATCCGTTTGCTCCATTTTGACGTTTCTTTCTTTACTGGGCTTCATTTGGACATGGCCGTAGCAAACACCATGCAGCAAGTACCCACTCGCACCGTACAATTGAAACCCAAACGTTAGACCTACGGAGCGCACACCCAAAAGTCTCTGTGAGTATTCTAAAAAAGCGATGCGTACCTCCACAGCAGTACACACTCCCAATGGGGGATTGGCGCACCAAAGAATCCATCACGAGAAAGCTTCGCGTTCAAACGTCGTCGTCGTTAAACGAAAGGGTGCATGATTTTTTGGGGGGCTTCGTAAAGGCTGTGTCTAGAGTGCCGTCCGACGGTTTTATAAGCACTCCGCTATATCGACGTCCACCGGCGTTTTATGAAAAAATTGCCGCGTTTGGCAGTACATCGCTCTAGATAACATAAAGCTAGGCAACCTAACCTAAACATAACATAAGCGAACCTAACGAACACAAAGAAATCATTTAAAACACCAAAACTAACCTAAGGAACAAAAATTACACTTCAAATAAATAATGAAAAAAAAACAACCGAGGCAAGACCCGGTGTCGAACCACCGACTCAGGGATCAATAAGCTAAGACGGATCCTCTACATTACAACGACAGACTCTTTAGGTGGTGCTAGCTTAGTGTTAAATATTAGAATGTCGTCGGACGGCACTCTAGCCATGCCTGCAACGATCAGCTAGAGTGCCGTCGGAAGGCACTCTAGACACTGCGTTTCGTAAAACGGTTCGGCGCGTCGATTCCATGTGAAAAGAACGAACGACGCAGGAGTGTGACAATTCCCAGAGCATCGGAAACGCCAACATCTGCTACCGTCGCCTTCTGCTGCGAGCAGAACTGTATGTAGTCAGTGGAGCCGGACTTGCAGATTGTAGACTAGTGCACTCATGTGTTCGCTGGGATGTGACAGGCACCTGTTTCTAAACAACGTTCATTCAATTCAACGTAGAGAGGACTACGATGACAACTCCGGGGGCCACAAAACTGCAACGCCTATGTTACGGTAAGTTCTGGGCATTCCTTCTTTCCGTTTGTCTTGCACAGTTTACTTCTGGTGAAAAAAAATCCCCGCATTTCCCCGAGGGAAGAATGTGAAAGTGCGAATGCACGAGTTGAATTTGCGCGGTTCGGTAATGTTCGCGAAAGAGAGATCACACACAACACACACACAACTACAAAGAAAGAAAGATGCATTTATTCACAACACCTATTTGTGTTGTCGTTGTACTTGATTGCTAGAGCGGATCTCAGCTTTGAAATTTCGTGTCAGTACTCCTTTAAGCGGGTGCATTAGCCCTTCTCACGCCCGATTCCTGGCCAATCCCCCACGTGGGTATGTGCCATGTCAGCGGCCAGGCAGCGCGCGCCCATCTCCCCCCGTTGCCAAGAAACGAGGAGATTCCTGGCCAATCCCCCACGTGGGTATGTGCCATGTCAGCGGCCAGGAGCGCGCGCCCATCTCCCCGTCCAGGAAGCGAGGAGATCTGGCCAACCCCAGTGGGTAGTGCCATGTCAGCGGCCAGGCAGCGCGCGCCATCTCCCCGTTGCCAAGAAGACGAGAGCGCGCGCACCCGCACTGTTGCTATGCGGACGGCGGCGACGCTTCAGGCTCGCTTAAGAAGTGCATTCGCACTTAAAAATCTGCATACAAAACAAAGACTCTGAAGAGCGCCGTGAGTATTCCAGCGCGAGCGGTTGTTTTCAGAAAATTTTATCGATATAAGAACCCTGCGTTTATGCAATCACTGGATTTAAGTATCAATTTACCGCTTAGACGATCAATCAAAAATACTATTAAATCTGAAATGAGGCCATAATTTGGGCGCCTGCCAACCCTGGACCCATTACAAGAAGCTGAGTGTCGGCGATAGTTACGACACAAGTGGTGCAAAATATCTCCATATTGATGTCTTATAGGGCTACACCACATTATCACAGCAAAGTTTATCCATGATGTACCGTACGTACCATTAAAAAGGTACGTACCAGGAGGCGAGGAAAAATATTCCTCGCACCAAGAGGCGAGGAAAAATATTCCGCATTTATAATACCGCACGTTCAGTGGTGGAACATTTTTAATCGGAAGTCAAGCTTATGAGAAAGTAAAAGTAACAGCAGATTAATAGTGATATTCGCAAAGATAAGAGCTCAACTTAGTGTCTAAAGAACAACAAGTTTGAGGACAAACTCTGAATTTCGTGTTACTGAAGACGTGGTTCCAGTAAACAAAGCGCAGTTAATCCTGAACAACTCGTCCATTGCCCTCTCTTTCATGCTGAAGTGTTTGTTACTTTGTGCACCAGTTTTGTGATACCATTCTTATTTCCTTGAACAGGGCGAGTCGTAGAAGCAGTTCCTACCTTCGCTGCGACCATATGCAGTCCCGCACCAGTACTTCGGGTTCTCTTGGCCGCGTGTACGCCGTATATTTCATTGCGTTCATCTGAATGGGCACGAGTTTCCCCGTAAATTGTTGAAAACATTTTTCCGCTCCCAAAATTACGTTGCTGAGTCGAATGTCTTGCTGACATGTGTTGTGTTCTATTAAGGAAATATGGAACCCTGGTGCCTCCCTGGATGGCGTGGCTTTCCTTGTGGCGAGCCGAAGTGAACACACCTCTGCTCGAACCGATGGGGTCCGAACTCCACGTATAGTCTCCGGGGTGTCGGTCAACCGTTGTTGCGACTTTTGACGGCCGGGGGCGCTTCTTATGCGTGGTGTTCAAGTTGATGACTGTAGACGAATCAACAGTGTAGTTCATAGCAGCCTCCCCGACGTCGCCGCCGATCGCTTCTCTCAACCCAAGTGGCACCTCCTTCTCGATTGTATGCGGCAGCTGCGCAGCTGCTACGATCTCGTTGTCAGTGGGCTCTATCCACTGGAAGACCTGACTCACCGCTAATATGGCCAAGCAGCCCCCGAGAAAAATTGCGGCAACAAAGGCCAATAGGAAGCATGATGTCCGAAACACCGTTTTTCGTAGCTCTAGCGGGGCCATGCTGTCGAAGGGACCGACCGCCACAGGATCTTCTGATTGAGGCGCGGCTGGTAGGCAATCTTGGTCGTTGTCTTGCCCTGTTGACGCGTGTTCTTGCAATCGTGTCGCCGCTGCCAAGGGAGTCAGCATGGCTTGCACTTCTGAGATGCCTCCGGATGATACCGAGGTGGCTGGAACCCAGTAGTATGGCGAGAGGCCAGGGGCCGAGCTGCTGCCGTGGGGGTGACGAGTTACAGCACCGCGGTAGATGAGCATAGCGACGATGTTTGGAGGGATCGAGCTACACGCGACCTTCGTTCTTACAGTTTTTCAATGATGTGGGTTAATGATGATAACTCTAATGATCCCTTGGGAACACAACGGTTCATAACCTGTTATGCCATTTTGCCAGCGGTTGCGTGACATTACCAGTCAGATTTAAATTGATATGCTGCGTAAAACGTCAAAGTATGAACAATGAAGCCCAATTTGCGTGATATGACAAAAGGGCCGTCATTAGCGGCAAGTAGGGAAGAAAGAAAGAAGAGAGTGTAGAAGATTAGAGAGCGTCACTGAATAATCAACCAAATTTAAGCGAAATGCCCAGAGAGTGCCAGTCAGTGCAGGAATATTCAACCTGGACTTCAGCCAGGGTTTCACCGCATTTCAGACGGAGGTTAAAATTGCACGAATGACCTTTCGTGTGTGCTCAAGAGAGTACAAGACCACCCAATTGGGCAAACGTTAATGCGATAGCTTAAACCACCTGAAGCTCCAAGTCCTATTCTTCCACCCCTCTGATTATTCATGAACCCGAGGGACTTATGGCATGATGTATATGACTCGGATTAGGTGTCCGCCTGTTTGGCCTGAGAAAATACAAAGTGGCGTGTCGTGTGTCATGCTCAGCTATTCAGAACTTCAGGTGCACGACAAAGGAATGCAGCAAAATTGTTCTATAACAGCGATGTTTTGCATGCCGCAAATACCTATATGTACTCTGTAGGAACATCTGAGACTTTAGTTTAACTAATCAACATTTTTTCTGCTCATGCGATTACGCTAACAGCTTCGTTCTCTCGTGAAGCGTGTGAAGCCTTCACTTGAAATCGTACCAAACGTGGAGCAGGCGCTTCTTTTTATGATAGCGTTGCAAGCCAAGCTTGCAGAACATAAACGTAGGATGTAGTAATTATCATAAAAATAAAACGCTGTCCCGAAACGTTTAACAAAAAGTCCATTTTCGAGATTTCAGCCTGCCTTTTGTGCAATGACATCGTCTAAATCGGACAGCGTCCTCTTTAGGTCATTGCTCCTGGTCAATCTGCTGGGGAAATGAAGAAGACGATGGGATTTACAACGAGTGTTGTCTTCAATGGCGTGGGTGGGTGGATAATGGCTATAACTGCTGAAGCTATATTATTACACCCCATTTTTCGCAGCAAGGGTCCTTTACTAAAGCTGACTTGCCTGGCAACAGCCTCCGGACTTTCGTGCGTAGCGGCGATGCACGGACAACAAGGACATCCGTCCGGACATCCGCTCGCAAAATATCTGCAGCCGCAACGCTCACTGCGTCGAAACTCCGGCAGACCTATATGATCGGATACTGTGTCACGCTGTCTGGCCATTAAAATAGGCAATCTTGGCGTAAGGCTTGCTGCGCGCCGTTGCGCCAAACCCGTAGTCGGCGCACCCACAGCTGCGCGTCGCGCACATGCATTCAGACCGTTCGCAGTAGCGTCTAATCGATCGATAGGCGACCATAAGTAACAGCTGTCTGCGCGAACTTCACGTCAGCACTTATTCAGAAGGTAGAGAAGATAAAGGGGGCTTCCGGGGAAGAGTGTCATCTTGGTTTTATAGCACTGCGCTACTGCGTTGAAAACAGCCCTCGTCTCAGCTTGGATGCTACGCGGATGCCGCAGATTAGTGAATTCCCGTTCGATGCTGCTAGAAAAATTTATCTATCGTAGCTTGTTGTATACTGGGCATTTGTGGCTTTGCGCAAGACTTCAAAGGAGTACTGCAGACCGGGCAACTATGCCGATCCCTCGGTGGGAAAAGAGCCTTGGCCTATGTCGCTCAAATAATCGAGGGAACTCGTCGCTAGCAGAGCTGAACTTTGCAGATTGAAATTTGTATTTAATTACTCCTGTACTCGGAAATGTAAGTAAACAGCTTCTATTCATCGTGTCAACCACACTCGAACACGTCGATTCGATTCCATCTTTGAGGACCCACTCGATGAAAGGAAGGTACGGCTTGCCGCGTCATACGCGGGCCCATTTCAGACACGTTAAAATAAAGTTTCCAGTTGCGGCCGCTGCTTTCGGTGGGACGTCACACACCGGCAACGACTCGAGCTTCTCTGTGCAGCTATCTACGGAAGCTATACGTTAACTCTAGTGACGGGAACTGCAGCGACGGCGCCCGCTTCGGGGCGCCTTGGAAGTAGCGTCGATCATAATCTATGACGCGACTTGCACTCCCATCCTAACTCCCATATGTGGAAGCAAATCTTACCGCAAGTAGCCAGACAAAAAGTTCTTTAGTCTGAAAACATTTGATCTCATTGAATAGCGTCAGCATTTAATAAGCTTGGTTTAAATATTCGTGCTATTATGCCGCCGTACTGCAGCCGTTTAGTGACCACAATGTAGTCTAGAAAATGGCTGTATAGCCTGTTGCAATACTGCTTTGCTTTAACCATCGCATCAGGTTTATTGTCTCAACTGAAAGCGTATACCTGCTGGCCTTTATTGTGGAGTTTTAACCGAAAGTACGGTAAAACTCAATTTCAAGACGGCTGTATTGTAACATTGGTTGACATACTACGTTCACACCGGTTACGTCTCCACTGGAAAGCGAACTACTAGAACTGTAGGGGGTAAACGATGTAGTATTTGCCTCAGGCAGTGCCGGATCAACAGTGCTGAGGGACCGGTTCAAAAAAACACAGTCCCCCCCCCCCCCCCTCATCTCGCGTTACAATCTCGCCAATCTTGGGACTGACGCATTTTAGAATTCGCTGCAACAATACTTCCCGTAGTTACTCGACGAATCTCCGGAGCTTTTATTAACATCGCCTGGGCATCTACTTGCTCGCAGAGAACATGGAAGATTGTCATCGGAATTGGTCCATATCAGGAGACTAAGAGGCAATGACAGCATTAGGATTTGTCGGGCTAGTTGCGTGATATTGAAAGAATGGTAAATTGCGCGAGAATTTCATATGAATGGAAGGGATATTTACGATTCTGAGAAGTGCAGTCTGAGTCGTATATGTTTCTTCCATTCGTATAAACTTTCAGCGCAGTTTACTTTTGCTTCGATACACAACATTTCCATCGGAAATCAGGAAGCGCATTCGTGAAAATGGCTTTCTCGCTCGGCTTTACCAATTCAGGAACGCACTCTTCAGTTGCCTGCATGTGAGCACTGCCGAAGTAGACAGGTGTTCCTTTTTTAAAAAAACCGTTCGCACATACCTATAGTAAATACGCGGAATAAATTCACTGCGGAATAAATAAACTGTGGAATAAATTCACATACTAACAAAAATCATTTACTTCAACATAGTCAGAAAATAGGGTATGCGTTTTGCAGAAATTGTAGGTTGAAATGGGGCGTGTATACTTATTACCATTTTTTCTCCTGTTGCTCATCTTTTCAGAAAAGAAAGAAAGGTACGTACGTTTCCACAAGCTTGTTCTTGCGTTTTGTTGGGACAGTTTGTTGATGAGATCTTAAGCATTGACTATACAAAAAATTTAAATCCGGCTGCTCTTTGTGTCCATTACCTGGTTCAGCTCTGTCGCTCTACGCGATGCGTAGTTTTGGGTTACCCCAGAGTGAAGAATTGTGAGCTTACTTAAGGATTATGCACATTATGCAACCAACAGCCTTTTCGGGGCATCCATTATTGTAAAGATATTCTCTGAATTCAATTAGGGGAAATCAGCAGGACGATCAAACTTTTTTGAACTAAACCACGAAGTTGTTGTGGTTGTTGTTAACGTTTATTGAGCAAAAAAAATGGGGAAGCAAGTTGGGTCAAAAAGTGGAGCAATGCGTGGGCATCCTATTCCGTTAGGCAGCGAGCCGGGGCTGCAGTCTTCGTCCGGATATCAGGGCTTCCTGTTCTTCGAGTGACTGCTCCGCAGCATGCGCTCCCAATGCTCAGGAAAGGAGGAAAGAGGGGTGGGGAGATGAGGATTGGACGAACATGTCTAGACTAGGCGGCAGGTGGTGTCGGGAGAGTTGCAGAACGGGCAACTGAATGTGTAGAGGGTGGGGGAGACAAGTGAAGGCGGGTGTGATTGTGGTACGTCTGGGTTTGTTGGCGGCGCCATATGGGGGCGTCAGTTGTTGTGATTGATGGATGTGAGGGGGATAGAGTCGTCGAGGGTTCCGGTAGTGAGCTAGAATGTCGGAGTAGCGGAGAGTAGGGAATGGAGGGTTAGGACATCGTGGACCGGCACTTCATTGGTCTCTTCTGGGAATGCCCGGTAAGTGAGCTCATGGACGGCGGCGTGTGCCACCTCGTTCCCAGGAAGAGATGTATAGCCAGGAATCTACACTATACGGGTCGTTGGGGGCGCTGGTAGGTGTGCTAGGATGTTGGAGCTGATACGAGTAACCCTAGTCTGTTCCCTGAGGGTTGTCCCTCAGCGGATCGAAGCGGGGGCATGGCGAAGGCCGGCCCACGGAACTAATCCACCCAACCGGAACGAATGTGCACCTGTCCAGTCAGGCCCCGCCACCGCCGCCGTAGCGTTAGAGGGCAGTACCCGCTATGCTAAAACTCTCTATTGTGATGTCCGATGAAGGTTGGCGTTGCTGATGGCCAAAGCGATTGCAGCCTACTCGCGATAAGATGAATGTCGTTAGTATTGTGGCAGAACCTGTGATGACATTGGTTGAGTGGATTGCTGCTACGGCATGAGTAGGGTAAGTGCTCTACGGGGCTGTGTCGGTGTGGTAGTCGTCGGGATTGGCGCTGTACTTCTTGAGGAGTAGGCGAGCGCGATGTCTGCTATCTTTTTACACCCTAGTGGGGTGTGGGGGTGCGCGCTAAGCCAGGAGGGCCCAGTTCATGTGAACCCCTTCAACCATGTATAACCCACCCCTGGCCTCAGGGCGGTCCCAGCAAAACTTTTTTATTGTAAGTATGAGCCTAATAAATGTTGTAGAATGCCTGGCAGCAAATGCATATACCACAATAATCATTATAGCCCAGTAGTTATTTTCAGCAGATAGTGTGCTGTATTTTTCTAAACTACATTTTAGGACAAGTATTCAAGCAACCAACGTTACATTTATGGCAACTCAATCATGTGTACTGCAGCATATTGTGACCTCTACATGGAGCAATTCATGTAGGGTGGGTATATTTCTAGTATCACCTACCATCCCATCCGTGCAGTGAAAACACCGCATGCCTGAAAGTATGCGACCATTTAAATGTCCCAGTGTTGATATTAACATGCTCTGTACCATGTTCTTTCAAGCGTATTCAGTACGTGAACTGGAGGTAGAAGCACGCCTTTATTCATTCCGTCTCCCAGACGTCTCATCTGATGCTGTGGGATTCACACTCCGCAAGTGATATTTTATCGTAAGATTGAGATAGTCACACATAACTGCTTAACGTGATCCTTAGAAATGGAGTGTTAAAATACGTCCGCGAGGATGCTTAACCCACCTTGCTGCAGCTCGCCTTAATGGTTACAAATGTAAGATGTTGGGTGAACCTATTCAACTGGTGGTGACAGCTTCTCTAAGTAGAGAGCCATCCAAGCAGAACCAATTTACTTGGGTCAAGCCCACAAGATTGTAACAAATGTTGTAACACAGCACCGCTTGTCATTGGTGACAAATACATAGCAAGGCATTCGACACTGAGGGTGCGTGCACCAGAATGCAGCAAAAAGAACAGAACGCAGCAAACTGAGCCAACGTGCTGCACACAGATTTCTCAGTGTATAAGTGGATTTCCGACATGCATACAGACAGGCAACATGATTTGGCTCATATTCATGTCGTCGATAAGTGTCGTTAATCCAACTCCGATACGGGAGATCACTCAAGATAACCGCGACACAAGGAAACGTTGCGAAAGTTCTGGCACCACCTTTATAAAATGATATCGATAACATACATTAATTTTTCATCCTTCGTTGATTGTTTTGTTCTGAAGCATCGACAATTGTTTAGCTATTAATCCCAATTCTAGCAACACCTCGAAAATAACTTGCCTATAATGTTTTCAACGGCATCACGGTTGATTTGAATCATATCGTCATAATTCAGTCATTGAACACTGTTCACCAGCCACGCAAACAACTTTATTACTATGTCATAAAGCTTCTCAATTTCGCCGTATTTCAACCTCATGATAGATTTTAAAGTTTCCACTAATTATCTCATAAAAAGTAATCTAAAAGAACATATTTCCCAAAATACGAAGCTGACACAGGAATACTCAGTTATCTGTTAATTCGTATTCGCAGTCAGTTAAAAACTAACAGCTGATCCTTGCAGCGGAAGGGGTACAATCGTTCCCAATTTTCAAGGTGACAAGGAGCATTAACGGGTACGCTTGCACTGGACGTACTGATACACTGGATACTACTTTCCTGCCGCATCTTTTTTGCTCAAACGAAGGCACGCTTACTGCAAGATGGATGTACAATGACTGAACACTACAAGTAGGCCAGTTGTAAATATCCTGGGTAAAATCGTAAGCGTTCCTTCAGCACCACTCTTGTAAACATCTGACGATGCTATTTTATCTGCAACTAATTGCAACCATTAGCTCATTTCATTTAGAAAAATAATATGACTTATACCAACTTTTTTTTCATGCCTCCGTACGCAGTGTTTCATGTAAAAATCTGAATGAGCAACGAAGCTGACCTTTCCTTCTGCTTGTTGCAGGTCAACCGGTATTAAAACGAAAGAACCGATCTTTTCTTCCACTCAGGAGGTTTGCAAATCTGTGGTTCTCAGACTTGTCACTGATTTGAGCATTGAAAATTTAATGTGCTTAAAGTAGGAGAGTCTAGTCAATGTACTGTTGTCAACGAACGAACCGGTCATGTTCCATACAAACAGTGCAGCTTTTTTGAAGCCCCACCCCAAAACGGTACCGCGCCTAAAACAGTTCTTTACACCTGTAGAAGCATTTTCAATGCGCAATATTTTATAATTAAGGCAGAACCCTGTCTTAAGCCAACAACACTCAAGAGCAATTAAACGTTTCTGCATTTACTAGTACACCCACACAGGACATTATAGCATCCAGTTTTATTTACAGAGAAACATAATTTGAACTGGACATTCAGGTTTCTTTTTTCTTTTTATTATCACTGTACTTACACTTCAGCGAAAAGAAAGGAACCTGAAACAAGGGAACAGTAGAATATAAACGTAGTGTAATAAAACGTACTGTAGATACCTAGCTTTCTGTGGCATAAAATAGATCGTGGAGCATGCTTGAAATAGGTCATAGGCACATGCCATCCTCAGGCTTTTATACCGTCAATAATAACTGCTGTTGGGCTGAGCACCTTCCTGGAAAATTCGCCACAAGGATTACCTCAAAACACCATTGCCTACATCATTATTTCTTTCCGCATGTTCGTATGCTCTCGTGCTAACATTTTAAGTTTGCAGACACCACGACGCAAAGCTCATAGTTCACACAAGCATGTGGTACCTCTTCAGAATCCTTCATCACACGTATTCAATAGACGTATGCTGATCTGAGGCAGCTTTCCTTTAACGATAGCCTAATTTAATTTTACATCATAAATACTGCGGAACCTCGTGCCACGAAGTTAAGTACCCTGTATATTCGTTTGAATTATGTGCCTAACGACGTGCCCAAGTAACTTTGCAGACCTGTATTCGAAAAGGAGACAGTTCAGAGCCAAGAAAAATAGCTTTATGATAACATCAGAACACTGAGTTGAACACTGAAGATGTCTGTTGTGTAGTTGTGTGCGTGCTGCCACGGAACCCGTTAAATGTGATGTAGCTTATTCCATGGTGGCAGTGCTACCAGACGCTCAAATCCCAAACTTTTTTACAACGTTCACGCCGACCTGTATGGATACTCTTAACCGTAAGCGAACGGTTTGATATGGATGTGGTTGCAAACCTTGATGTGACTGATGAACATAAACCTTCACATTTCCATTTCGCAGCATCTGTACGAAAAATGCGTTCAGTCCACCTCAATACTGCATTTTACCGAATTCACTGCACGAAAGCTTCCTGCACGTCAGTAAGGGTAGCAACAGCAACATCGAACCCTCGTCACCTTATATCATGCTTTCTTGTATTTTGTCGCACAATGGTTCATTCAAGAGAGTCGTGGCTCAAAAGGGTGGCCTTTCCGTCACATGTAGAACTTGAGCGGCTGCTGCTTATCGGGTTGATAGTTGAAGGTGCCACCGCAGTCTGTCCCAGGAGCTGGGCAAACAGCGTGATACCCGGACGAACGGTGGCTTTGTTGCGGCCCTCGTGCAACGCTACTCGGTTCCGGCAGAATCGCAGTGTCTCGCAAGCCAGGTCACCCACCGTCCACTGACGCTCTTCAACCTTGAAACTGACCTGGGACAACTGCGAGTGCCAGCGAAAAGAGCGAACAAAATACTGGGTCACTTGGTGGACTACAAGGTGCGGTACGCACAGTCGCTTACTACAAAACCTGCCTAAACATTTGGGGTCAATGTAGCTTCCCACAACCACTTTTCCACTATCTGAGGAGCTCAATCACACCTCGTCGAAATCTGTTGTGCTCTCTACATACCGTAGTTGCACGATTCTAACACGCGCCTGATTGACATGCGCAGCAAAATTCAACACCCAGAAAGCACATATATAGTCTGGTGCCGATTCGTCCGCACGCACGAAATATTGCCATCAACAGACGCCTCAAAAGTGTACAAAACATCTAATTAAATCAGCACACGCTGTGCAAGCTAGAGCCCTTCCCTAAAGATTACGACTTAAAAATGTGGTCCCTTCGTTTTCGGCAATCTCGAACAAACCACTCCGGGACGCCTTATGCACGAGATGCTGCCCGGTTCTCTTCCGTTTCCACCAAAACGACTACTTTGCGTTTAAACGAAGCCTTCATCCTTCAGTGAGCCGCTTTGTTTCGGTTTACAGTTGGCAGTTTTGGTTTTGACGTTTCTGAGTTTGCGGGCGAATTTAACGCGCAGGTATTTTTGAACGCCTATTTGTATGAAACAGGTGCGCGTTAGAATCGTGAAGGTACGGTACGTCTATGCATGGTCACCAAATAAGTTTTGTGATGGTGACAGAGTGAAGATGGGATGGGGAACAAGTGGGGTGATTGGTGCATGTTGACAGGTGAGGAAACAGCACGAAACTAGGCACGTAGACTCAGGAAACGCAAACACAGCGCTGTGAACTTGAAATAGACGTATTGAATGACTGCCTAAAGGCAATTACCAGAGTCCGCCATAGCTGTTTGAGGAGCTGAACTTAGAAAGGAAAGGACAAAGTATCTCTGAAAATACAAAACCAAAACGCGGGAATATGAAAGTGTCAAGAACCACAAACGAATTGAATTGGCGAAAATGCCAAAATTAATGAGTAAGCTGATTGACGTTGTGCCTACCACACGCAAATACTTGTAAAAACATTCCAAGTGAGCAAGCTTAAAGTCCACCATCAAAAATCTCAAATGCTACTGGGAAAGCTGGAATGTATATACCCATAGAAAAAACAGGTAACATTTCCCGCAGCGAGTACAAGATGGTCAGAGCAGGCAGACCCTTTTATGCTTATTTGTATGTTAGCAACTTCAGTCCAGTATTCAGTACTGAACGGAATAACTTGGTGAGCGGCGTCTCAAAGGAACTAAACATGAAGTAGGAAGGGCGCTTAAGGGGATGACGAGAAAAAGGGCAGCAGGAGATGACGGATAAAGCATTTGTCACCTGAAGAATCCATGAGACAAAATCCTGCATAATTATCCGAGAATGCCTGAAAATATTATTGGTAGCTCTAGTCAGGAAAATTAAACCTCCGCTCTAACCCATCAAATACCGGGTTTGATGGAATGCCATCTGGTTTTCATTCGCCATGATTAAGAACAACAAAGCCACCCACATATTTGGGAAAATGAATGATGGTTTGTCTTCAACACGCGAGCTGTATGATCGCAAAGTTCCCGTGTGGAGGCGAAATGATGGTTGCAGAAAACATTTTAATTAGTATTTTTAGTCTCTCTTATCATAATTCTGATCTATAATAAGGAAGATGTCGAAGAGTTTACAAATTAAGGACCCATAAAACTATTTTCTGCTGTCTACAGGTTTTTTTACAACATAGGCGATTCTCTGCACTTCCAACTGTCGAGAAAACATCCTGGGTTTAGGAAGGGTTGTTGAACTCTTCATCCCATTCACGTCGTTATTCAGACAATTGAGAATCCTCCGAGTACAATAAATCATATTACATGACAGGTAACAAAACATGTCATTCTGCAGGCAGTGCTTCAGTACTACAAACTTCCATGTTTCAGTGAACCCTGACGAGACTTTATAAGGCTGTTGGGCGAGAAGTTAAAGGGATGCACAGCATGGTACTTCTTTACAATAAAACTGAAAAATTCTCAATCACGGAGGGAGTAACTCAAGGAGACACTATATGTACAAAATTGTTTACAGACTGACCAGAGGAAGTACTCAGGTAGTTCGAGGGGGAAGCCAAAGATACAACCGAAGGGACAGCACTGAGAATTTGAAATTTGCACATGACATTATCTTGTCCAGTGAATTAAGAGAACTGCAAAAAAGGCCTATGGAGCTGCGCTCACAAATCTTCCTTCTATTATTATTAAATATGATACCAACAAGTCAAGAGCAATGTTCAACAGGCATGCAGGGAGCCTTACCATTAGCTCAGTAATAAAATGTTCGAACGGATAGATGACAAGTTCTCAGTGCTCAAGACAATCCACGAAAAAAATTAGTAAAGGTTGGGAAGAGATTCGTCAAGCACCGTCAGTTGTGAAGAGTAGGCGGCCTCTCTCACTGAAAAAAGGTATGCAACAAAAGCCTAGTGCCGGTATGCCTTATGGCGAAAGAACAATCTTTCTAACCTACTTCAAATGAAGCACGGGTCAGCACAATGGCGGATGGGGTGGATGGGATGGGGCAGAAAGATGGCAGATGGGAGAAACGCTTAGCGATAACAAATGAGCACCTTATAAATTAGAACGAAGTAAGGTGGAACCCAAAAGAGCTGAAACTAAGAGGAGTAAGTGACCCCGTGATGAGCATGTAATGCATATAGCTAACAACATGTGGACTATGAAAGCAACAGTGTGGCCACCGATGGACTGAACAAGATGTAGAAGACAAATCGGTGTTGGGATGAAACCATCGCAAGGCAAGAATTGCTAGAAAAACACGGGGGAGGCATTTTTCCTGTGGGGGACACAGGGTGAGGTGATGGGGATGATATATGAGATGTTTACAGTGCACTTACGCTGCTGAGTTCATACACAGACAGCCTTCTTGGCTGCGCTAGTACCTGTTCGAGGCCTGGCTGTCCACCGGTGTACACGACGAGGCAAGGTACCCCCGCGACGCTGGCGGCGATCCATTGCACGAGAGCTTCCAGCTGGGCGTCGCCCGAGGAGTCGAGGCACCCACGCGCCCACCGACATGTGGCCACGGGGCGCACGCCAGATGCAGACACGCGCAGCGGGAACGACTCCGCACTTGAGGAGGGAACCTGGGGGCGTTGATGGCGTTGTGTAATCATTACTCGCACAATGTACTGACTAAGCTTCTTTCAAAACGGCATTACTGTGATAGCGCGTCGAGCTCTGAGCCCAAATAAGGAACTTCCTCTGGGAAATTAAGTTTGCCTACTTTGCTTTGAAGGCGAAAGGATTATGGCCTTGCCTGGTGACAATGGTCAAAACCTTTATTACTGCTACATAATAATTGCGTGCCTTTATCTTTTGTCACAAATTACTCTGACAGGCAGACAGGCGACATTTCATGCCACAGATTGTCGAGAAGAGTTCTCTGTGGCTGGCGCACACCTGTTCTACTCGCGTGCCATCACGTCCACCTGTCGCGCAAGATGACCTCATCGTCACGCACACTACCTTCACTGTTCTGCTACTGGCAACTTGCTGATGAGCGTGGTAGCAACACATTAGGCTTATACTCTAATTACCCGGGTTCAACTCCCATACGACTCAAATGCGATCTTGCTCGTTAAAGCAGTGGAAATAGTCTGTACCGTAAATTACAAACAACGCCGGTATTTTTCCAAATAGGCACTCAAGTCTTTTTGCCTTAAATATGTACCAGAACCATTTTTCTTCCGCACAGACACACTAAGAGTGATTTCGTATACAAAGCTCCACTTTGTTACCCCCGCAGGTTTTTATTGCCATCGTTTTTGTCGCCTGACTCTTTTGAAGCCATTTTTTGCTCCCCACACTGCACCACTGAAAAAACCATTCCTGCATTAACAAACAGCTGAAACACAAAGCATATATAGGCAGGCCTTTCTCAATTACTATCTTTGGGGGTACGGTTCACACATAAAATAAATCAACACAAAAGAAACCTCGGGCGCACCTATGGCGAACTTACGTATATTACAGACCTTTTGTTATTGACAAACTGCGCGTTTAATTGATTTTGAAAAGAACAATTCGAAAAACAGGGGTTCGAAACAGCGTCGGAAAGAGGCGCGATAAAAGTGCAGCAGAGGAGGATAAAGAAAAAATTAAAGCCGTTCCACTCAATGTGAAAGCTGTGGGAAGTGCAGAGCAGTGGTTAGCCACAATAGGCCGTACCGCCGTCATCCGCTCACTGATACTGCTGCTACCACCCAATGCATTTCGAATTGCCCGCCTTCTCAGTGCTCGCGCGCCCCCTGCCTGAAACTGCGCCAGCGGGAGTTCTGTTCTCTTTGTGCTTTTCTCCCCGCACGTGCCGGCGTCGCACTGCCACATTTTTTGTTTACTATCGTAAAAACCAACCCAACGGGCGTCCTTAACTAAAGGAACGCGGGCGCAGCCAGTTAATTACGTATATTTTTCCTCAAATGTACCTATAGTTTTCTTTGCGCTAAACAACGGGAAGGATGTATGACAAGCGCCAGCGTTTCACCAGTTTCGAAACGCTTATGACTATATAAACCGCTTGGCTTTCGAAGCCTCTGGGGTGCGCCGCGAACAACAGCGTTACCCCGGGACGCCGCCTTGGTGCTCTATATACTTGGGTCTAGCGAGCGAGCTAGGACGACAAGGCGAGTGCCTAAAGGGCCCTGCACTTACAAGAGGGAAAAAGACTCCTATGAGCGACCGCTGACCACATGAGCGATGCTTCCCACACCGCTGCTGGTAGTGGCTTCAACGTACCACTTGATCGTTTGACTAGACCAGAATCTCGATAAACGGAAATCGCTTGAACGGAATTGCCGCTTAAACGGAACACTAGCCTTTAAGTTGGTTGGTTTTGTATCCAGATAACGTAAAAAAACTTTCGGTAATCGGAACTAAAATTTCCACGTCACTATGTAAACGGAACCGAAAATGTAACTTCTTGACAGACCCATTGCCATGAGCGTCAGCTGCTGAATATCGTGATTCAGAATATGAAGTTGCAAGGCCTTAAAGAAAAAAAGAATTGATGTATTCGTTAGTGCACAGTGACTAATTGTTGCCAAATAAACTTTGTCCATGCTGCGCAAAAATCTATTGTAGCTTTCTTGCTTTCTGAAAAAAAAACTACCTGCTACATTCACCTTCTAGTGCTTAGAGTTCCAGGAAATGGTATTAAAAGAGTGTACGCAAATAAATTTGCAGTATTGCGTATCTGTCGCTGTAAACGAAACTCCTTTTAAATGGAACGAATTTTTTCGGTCGCTTGAAGTCTGCTGTAGCTGCGACCATCCCAACGTTTCAGTCAATTCTACTTACATAAGCACATTCCCCCGCCTGGTGCAAAAACGCCTCAAGTAAGGTCAAGCCCGCAAAAATAAGGCCATATTACCCATTTCACATAGACTTGACTTGCTTTGTCAAATAACAACTACA
Organism: Haemaphysalis longicornis; assembly: GCA_013339765.2. Lineage (NCBI taxonomy): Eukaryota > Metazoa > Arthropoda > Arachnida > Ixodida > Ixodidae > Haemaphysalis > Haemaphysalis longicornis. The sequence goes on along the minus strand of CM023450.1, from coordinate 152,882,139 downwards.
ATCACTCACAAGTGCCTCCCGCAACTGATTGTTTACATCTTTTCCTATCTACAGCAACCTTTGCAAATATACCTTTTGATTTGCCAGTGACCACAAAATCCACTGGTTGCGCACCCACTCCAATTCTCACTGGATTTCAATGATTTTAAACGTTATCACAGCAATGGAAGTGATATGACAGCCCTAAGTGGTGTCATTTCCTAAACTGAAACTACTTAGAGCTTTGTTTTAGGTCTGCTGTTAACGATCTGGAGCAGGCACCTCTTTGTCTATAACGGTAGTTTTTCCAGCCAGTCACCTTAATTGTTCATGTACAAAGGCCCTGATATGACCTCTTAAGTACCTTTGTGCAGCCACGTGATGCGGTATGTCGGTTACGGGCGCACGGACAGTGACGTATAGGATACATCATTTGCATTTGCAAACGTTTCTCGCATTCGTTTAACGCTTCCCTCTGGTACATAGTTAGCTCCTCCACGGTGCGTTACTCGTTACATGTGGACGGACGGCTGCAGTGACGATGATCGCAGAGCTCATGCAACCACCGTTCAGATAAAAACCTCTTGCTGGAAAAGCTGACCCTCGAACACGAGTTTTAGATTAAGAGCTTGTCGTGACTTCGTTATTCTGCAGGGCGTTGACTCAGTGCTAGTGGTGTAGACAATTAAGGTTTCCAAACGAGCGCGACTGAACCGACTGAACGGCTACCACCGCCTCACTTGGTAACAGAGCTCCGTGGTGACGCATGGAGGGTAGAAGTGTGAGCGCAGATCAACAAAAGCAGAACTCACTGTCCCCCACAAGAGCAATGCTTCATTATTTATGCGGGCCTCGTTGGTGAATGCGACCTGAGAAGGATTTAATATCGCACCTTTTTGCTTATTGGATCATTGATTTCGTTAATCGAAATCCGCGTGCATACATTTCTATGAAGTAAATTATAAAACACCGTGTCGTCAAATCACTGTCAATTACGTTGTCCCCATTCAAAGTGATCAAGTTTCCCGAATGACGCAAGAGTCTGCACACCCACATTCCATCTGCAGGCATCTCCCCTGAGTCGCGCGCACATTTACCGTGTCTTCCAAGGGTTCTTCCTCCAGGGAAACGAAGCTCTCCCGTCTCCCGTCCTCACTGTCAGCCGTGGCGACATCTGGAGGCTCCCCTTCGATGTCGCTCTCGGCGCTTTCGGCGATTTCGTCCTCCGAAGTGCCGGCCGACAGATCGGGTGACACCGGCCTGAACGAGTGCGCCTTGATGAATTCCGTGTCCTGGCGAGTGAGACCGACAGAGATCGAGTCCGCTTGCTCTTGTCCTCGGAAGTCTTCTTGCACCTGTCAGGAAAGCCAAAAGAGCGAAAATCGGCATGCCTTTTAAATTATACTCCGGGAGCTGACACGTGGCGTGCATTTTAGCTATGTTTTTCATTAGTGTATGATGCATACGCCGGGACCAAAGCTGTGGATTCACCGCGGATTTTCTCTGGCAACTAAGGGCGGCATTCACTTTTCCGCTCTGCATGGCAGGATTGCAAGGCAGTAGTGCAAAACATGGTTCGTTTCTCCCGAGTATGACCACACGAACGACATTCAAAAACATTGCGAAATCACTGAATCACAAGGAAGGCAACTCTTCCTTTAATTTTATTATTTAAGAAAACGCAGGCGTGCGTTAAAGTGACATATTTAGAAACTCTATCTATGTGTAGCGGCACCTATAAGAGTTCATTTACCTCCGGAATCGGCGAAATTGGGATTTTCCTAGAAAGCAGTGTTTTTGCTCTTTTCCTTCTTTTAGGGGCATGGCATTAAATACTTTAATTATACAACTCATTCATCCTGATAGCAGCGTACTACAACATATTAGGTGACCTTGGACCAGCAGTTTCGCTGGGATCAGATGGTAGGGTTTTTTGCATTCAATTAAAGGTGTCATTCGAAAAAGTTACCGCTCGCCTCTTTAGGAGGTTTCTTATAGCAAAATATTTTTTTTCTATTGTGCATCTGCATCGGTTCCATTTTTTAATAAAGCCCAATTGGTTACATCAAGAGAGCGGAACATACATGAGAAATCGGTTAAAAAACACCCAATTACTCCCAAATCCAGATTCTTTCTTTAGGTCTTGTTTAAACCCTGAAACTACCTTTAGATCCGTTGTATCGCTAACACTTTCTCAACGAAAACTACTTCGATATCCTAACGGGCCAGCGAGACAATCAGAAATTTTTGGGGCAAAATTTAGCACATCTCACTCATTCAGGGTCTAATTTTTACGAGAAAACAGCCTTAGTGAGTCCCTTCGCAGGCATATGAATCTATTCCAGCTACTCCCAAAATTGCCAGTCTCTGAATCCAGCAATTTAGGCTGGGCGTTGAGGAATCAGTCAATCATTCAGACAGTCAGTAGATTGGGCACTTTTCTTGATAACTGCAAATTTGGTAGATGTACAATTAGTGTACTTTTAAAGCTACACAAGCAAGAAAAACCAGGCCTTAGCTCCGGTAGCCTCATAAACTACCGCAGTGACATCACAGTAGTTATCAATGCAGTGTGGTGCTACCCCAGTATTAAAAATCTGAGTTTCCACGTGTTGAATGCTTACTGTGTAGTTTTCGTATGTTGACGCACAGTTTCGACAATGCAAACGAACTCGCAATGGGTCAAATGTGCCCTGAGAACTCACAGGCCTGTCAGAAAAGGCAAGACAAAAAGCAGCTTTGAACGTACTTTTAACGTTCAATAAAATGTATGTCAAGGACGTAAGAGAACCAAGAACATGGTCTAGATACTTGGACTTTAGAATAATAAAGAGAACAGGTAACAATTTTCGTTGCCCTCTTAGGCGTCATTTTTACGCAAAACAGAGCCCGACAGGAATTCAAAGCTTACCGAAGAGAGTTCGGCCAAGAGAACGGCATACCTGAATCTCGCTTTGAAGGGCACCGGAAGGTTTGGGTTGACGCCGTCGAAGGAATAGGCCTTGGGTCGCCCATGCCGGTGGTCATCACCAGCGTCTGGCGCCGCCCGGGCGACGACGTCATGACAAGCTCGGAGGCGATGGACAGCGGCGGCAGCTCCCGCGCCGATCCCTTGGTCGGCAGGAGAACATGCAACGTGGGCTCGGAGTTCGCGGCACGAATCGAACCAACGGGAGCCTGGGGCCTCGAGAAGCCCAGCTCGGGGTCCTCGTCGATGTCGTCCATGTCGCTACTGCACTGGAGTAGCTGGCGCGAAGGCTGCGGCTCAGCCTTCGCGCCAGCCGCCGACCCCGGCGACGGATGCGCCGCCGAAAGTCCTCGTACCTGTTGGGTAGAAGCCGACACTTTCCGTATTGATAAGAAGACCCTTTGTCATTATGCTCAGTGTTTATGCAGCAACTCCTCCCCCCAGTGCGCGGTGCATGCATTCCTGATCAGTCGTTACGGCTTTTCTACCAGTTCCGTTTTCTCACACCTTAATACGATGAATTACAATTACAATGGCAGATGAATTACAGTGGGAGAACAAACGAGTTGACAGTCAGCAAGCATCATGCATGCTCCAGTTATGCCCACAAAAATTCAAACGGGTCTATCCGTCCGTCTAACTGTCCGCCTGTATTTGTGTGCCTGTGAAGTGGGCTTGTGCCTGTGTGTGAGTGCGCTCGTGTGTGCATGCGAGTACTCGTTCTCGTGCATGTACATGCATCCCAATACTATATTATTGGGATGCATGTTGAAGGCGTGAAACAGAATCCTTTTGCGTATACGCAAAAAGGATTCTGTTTCACGCCTTCAATTAAAATTCACGCTGCCATCAGCACCCACAAAACACTTTATTAGCCTTAGCCAGTTTTCTCATATAAAACAACTCTTTGTGGTATTGAAGACTACCGAGGGTCACCAGCAAATATCTTCGCTTAGGCATTTTCGATGGTAATAATCGAGTGCAGGGATGAGATTGAGGAGTGATTAGGTGCTCCTGGCCGCACTTACCAACATACAGCTTTTGTTGCAGCCAGTTCTTTAGCATTCAAGGGCAAACAGCTCCCTCAGATGTAGTTATTTTATAGGACTATGATGAGCTACTGAGCGAAATACAAGCTATGTATGTCCTCCTAACCACTATTTCTATTCTGACCCACAAAATGAACCAATCATAAGCTATTATGTCCTAAATAGGACTTGCAGTAGCTTCACTGAGTTTCTTGATTCAAGTGTAGTGCCGGACTGTCAACCAGCTACTTCAAAACAACTCCTAGCGGTGTTACTTAACTCACCCCAACGTGCGCTGTAAACTGAGAAGGCTGCTACAAAAGCCTAGGACATAGTGCTCTAAGCACCACGTGGTCAGTGCGCGCGCTCTTAGAAGAATATTCTGGATTGGCGACCATCCAGTGCACTTCGACGTGACGGTGCATGCATTAGATGTTCTGTACTTTACCCGTTCAATGTATGCAGAAGTGGAAACCGAACCGATGCCATTGTGCAACCGTCAGCTTAGAAATGCTTCAAGTTTAACACTTCTCGACCTACTGATCACGAGCGAAAGCACAGGCTATGCCCATAGTGTTTAGTGAAAGTTTCCCTCTGCTTGCAATTTCGCAGGCTCTAGTCTAGCTCTGTACAATACAATATGAGCTTGCATTGATTTTTTCGCTTGCGTTTATGGGGCACGTACCGACCGACAGCCGCAACGGCGCGCCACCCATGGTGAGACTTGGGGATCGTTAAAACCCGCCGTTAAACCACAGCAGCGAAGCTCCAAGCGACCAAAGCGATAAGGAAAAAAGGTGCAGCTTTTCACACTGCCGGCTGAACGTAATTGGGACGCAATGATATGACTTCGAGAAGAAAACGCGTAGAGCGTGGGCCTGAAAGTTAATATGCAGAAAACTAAAGTAATGTTTAATAACCTCGGGAGAGAACAGCGGTTTGGATAGGTTGCGAGGCAGTGGAAAGTCGTAAGCGAATTTATCTACTTAGGCCAAGTAGTGACCCCGGATCCCAACAATGAGGCAGAGATAATTAGAATGATAAGAATGGGGGGAGTGCATTCGGCAGGCATTCCCACATAATGAATGGGAGCCTACCATTGTCCCTGAAGAAGAAAGTTTATGACAGATGCATCTTACCGGTACTCACCTACGGGGCAGAAACTTGGTAGGCTCACAAAAAGGGTTCAACTTAAATTAAGGACAAGTCAGCGAGTGATGGAACGCAAGATGATAGCTGTAACATCAAGGGACAAGAAGAGAGCGGAGTGGGTCTGGGAACAAACACTAGTTAATGACATAATAGGAAAAAATAAGAAATGAACGTGGGCAGGCCATGTAAAGCGAAGGCAAGATACCCGTCGGTCATTAAGGGCAACACAGTGGATCCCCAGAGAAGGAAAGCGTGGCAGGGAGCGGCAGAAAGTTAGACGGGCAGATGAGATCATGAAGTTTGCGGGGATAAATTGGTCGCAGTAAGCACAGGACCGGAATAATTGGAGATCCATGCGAAAGGCCTTTGCGCTGCAGTTGGCGTAGACAGGCTGATGATGATGATGACATGGCGTTATAAGATGAATCCTAGTAGAGCTTTAGCTCTAAACCATCAAGCTTGAACTTTGCGCTTGAAGCATATCTACATGCCTGCTCCATACGAGTGAGTTGTGCTTGGCAGTTCCCACCTTTCGTGCTTGCTGAGCGAGGAGATAAGGTAATCGTCGTCATCGCTCCGATAGTCCGAGCACGAATCCAGCCGAGCTGGCCGAGTCGTCCCTGCTGAGGTGCCGAGACACCGATGAGAAGGCACTGGAGCCACCACCACTCGTCTGCGAACGTAAGGAACGCTCCCGCCGGGACTTGAGGCAGCGCGGACGAACGTCGCTCGACACTCCGCGCTGGCCATCCGGACCTGCAAAATGCAAGCACGAAATGATTGCACCGAAAATCTATTTCGCCATTAAAAGCGCCGCACCATTGCGCGAAAAGCGTTACACTTCAATCTCTACTCGCCTTTCTTTAAGCTCTCACCCAAGCCTGACCCACAAACCACACCCGTACCCGTGTGGTACGACTGCTTGCGCGCCTGCTTCTGCAAAGGTATCACTTCGTATTCTTCCCGTTACGTTCTATGCAGAGGGCACTAGGGCCGCGATTATCAAGCGGCTTCATTTCCTATTTAGCTCGCAGGTCTATCAGAAGAGTCTGTACCCAGCGCAATGGCCAAACATAACACGACAGCTACCAATTTTATCCAAATCCTATCCTATATGTCATCCGCATCGTCCATGCTACTCCGTACATCAGCATTCACCCAAATACCATTCTAAATCGGAAGCCATTTTCGGTAAATAGCGTAAACGTGCCCTCATCATTCCCACCTTCACTGCACTGCCCCGTCTTCTCCACCAACTCATTCATTTGCTTTCCCCCTTGTGAACAGCACGGCCCTCCCAAACTGGGTCAGTCCGCACCCCCCCCCCCTTTCGATGCAACCGCAACGTATCCCTCATTCATTCCGCACTAATACCTTTATTTCTCCCACCCTCCTTTAATCAAGACAGAAAGCAGGCCCGAGTCTTCTCCATGCAGAGTACCAGAAGAAACCGAACACTGGATACATAAACGTCCCTTAAATACTGTCTGTCCTGCTCACACACTGCATGTCCCCCACTCCAATTGTGCTACCATTAGCTTCCTTACTCACGCACCCCCTATAGCAGAGGAGACCGCCTCTTGCGGCAACCACTGCTTCCTCCAACTATGTAGCCATCCTGACACAACAACTGCACAGGCTGCATGTCGCCTTCAGCTTTCAAGATGCTGGCCCCAATCAAGAGTCCCACCACAATCACATTGTGTGGACCCCAACTACCCTTCCTCTGATGGAAACGGGGTGGCATGCACCAGTACCCCACGAAGTTTTCATCGACGGGAGAGGACCTTGCCCCACCCTCCACCGATCCCCTGTTCCCTTCCGTGATTGCAGCTTGCAATGTCTATTAGCATATCACACTATCAGACCCATTTTAACTCCAGTTTCAATACCCCCTCAGCCCGTCATTCAGCACACTGGCGGCTAGCATTTGGCGTTCAATATAGACTAAGATTCAGTAAACCCCGATTATACGACTTTCTCGTGATCGTGAAAAGCTTCATAAAATGGGGGCGTCTTAAAATCCAAACAACAATTGCGCTGTAGCCACGCCATCATCATCATCTTCACCAGCGTCACAATCATCATCAGCACTATCAGCCAGGCTGCGGCCTAGAACAGATTCGGCACACCTCGGGAACGGCACCCTCGTTCTACGCGTACTCGGTCCTGGTCCATCGGCACAGCCCAACGCAACCGCAATAAACGTGGGCTCGGCCTCACCGCCTCATCGGCCGCACTACAGCGCCTACAAATACAGTTTCGCTCCGAGGATTTCCCGGAACCTTCACTTGAAACTACAAACCAATGCTTTGCAGGTCTCGGAAACACAATGCTCTATAAAAAATTGCCAGCAGCTTGCACTAGTGGTGCAAGGATGGAGAAACAGCAGAGGTGGTGGCCCCTCTCCCTTCGCCAGGAGACCCGCCTGTTGCACCTCACATGGATTTCCGAACTTTCGGCTGAGGGTCCTCCATGACTGGCAGGCCCGGATCGTTTGCCCGTAGGCTTTCACATCTCTCCCAAGTGAACCGCGTTAGCACGCGCTAGCACCCACGGCAACCGGCTTCGCGAACTCGGCGTCTGTGCTGCCCCACTTCAAACGCGAACGCCGTGAACTGGCGACGAGGACAGCACGCGTGAGATCACGCCATGAACGCAATCACATACAAGCCGGTTTCTTAACGAGAGGGACCTAGGTTAGATTCAACTTTTGTTTGATGCGGCGGCGGTGCTTTAATTGTTTTGTTGTGCTTAATTATGGTCAGGTTATCGCTTTTTTGTTCTATTACTATTTATTTCTAACGTCCCAAGCCCGTGTGTGCATTTGCCTTCACGTCTGGTAATGCGGCATCCTGGGAAGGCGAGATGGTTCTTCCACGCTATGTGCCGCTATATTCGTTGTTAGATATGTTTATATTTTTCCGCCTCAAAATTAACCCAGTTGGCTCTAATACTTGCGAAAATTTCTATCTTGCCTTTTTCCTTGTAGGTGTTGCGCACTGCGTGCCAACACAACCTGTTTTTCTTTCCAGTCGAAATTTCCGCGCACGATAAAAATCCCCAGGTGTCAAAATAAATCCGGAGCCCTCCACTGCGGCGCGCCTCATCGCGTGTGTAGCGTCGGCGCGTTAAACCTCAAAATCAATCAATCCATGGCTGCACATGTCAATTTTCTCCGGCGCTGTTAATCCCGTACCCTCGGGCCTTTTAGTTGGCCCAGGTAGTTACGTAGCCGGTTTTCACAGAGTAAAGGTCCCGGATTCGATTCCCTGGACCTCCCTAACCACGTTTGTTTTCTTGGGGCGCGCTCTCGCAACATCTGATGGTAGGCTCCTTGCCTCCACGCCACTTTTCCTCACACCTCTTGGCCTAGCATTTTCACACTCTTCATTTCGCTGACGATGATAGTTTTCTGGTAACGCTCCACAGCGGAATTAATAGCTTAAATGGCTTTGGTGTTAAAAATGTAAATTCGAAAAGAATAATGCAGTGCAGGTGCCAATAAGCTGTATTAAAACAAATTTTTCAAAGCAGTCCACTGCCGCGATTCCTGCCAACCAGTGCGAATCATGGCATACACGATCATGACAAACACATGTGGAAGCCTAAGCCTATCAGCGTAACCTCGTTGATGATTCACTGCAGAGTGGGAACACTCTGCAGTGGGAACCTGCACACTTCCCTGGCGACTGCTGCACAACAAGAGGAGAGGCCAGCGCGGAGAGTGGGAAAAGGATTGTGCAGAGCAGCACACAGCTGCTGGAGGGGGGAGAACCCAAAGGTGAGAAGTAACATAAAGCTTTCCGGCGAGAACCGATTGAACGGGCTCAACGACCGCGGAATAGGCCCGCAGCCCTATCTCTTGCTCAACCGCCACTACGTCGCGCGGTTAGAGTGGGTCATCGATAACGTAGGTCAGGCATGAAATCGAGTCGGATAACCGAGGTTTTTAATGCCTTGTTTCTTTGCGAACTGTGCCGGGACTCGGCTAGTCCATCGTGAAACCCCGGTTGTCGTAAAACCCCGGAACATATCCACTGTAGTATACTGCAACATCTCGACACTCCCCTACATATCCCCCTTCACTTACCCCTACAACTGCCCCTCTTGCCGTATTCCGAATACCCCCTATCACCTTAGGGGTCCCTCTATGCACCCAATCTCCCGCCTCCCCTTTTTCCTGAACTGTGGGAGCGCGAGCTGCCGAGCTCAGGGTACGAGAACCAGGAACGTCTCATCCCTTGCATCCGGGCTGCTGTGCTGTCGTCTGGCTTCCATGAGCCGCCCACGTTCATGCTCATTAAAAGTTTTTTTTAGTCAATCAAAGACTAAACAGGCCGCTATGCCATTTAAAGAGAGAAATGGCGGTGGTTCCTGTAAAAAATCGAACTGCGTGCACACTTCTCACGGATCAACGTTCAAATGATTTAGTCTGCATTTACGAGATTTCTTTAACTCAGAAGCTGTGAGAGGCACATTGGGCGAGACGGTGTTGGCCAATCCCCATTTCACCATGCACCACGGCAGCGAACTAAGACGACATCGCGCGCCGGGTGACAGCTTTCATCCGAAGTTGGAAAAAACTTTACCACCCCTTCCTAACGAAAGTTGAGGGAAGCGCAGAAGCTTTCTCGCATGAAAACTGCGCCAAAAGTGCGTCAAAATCTTCGCTAAAAGTGCGTCCAACCTTCGATTAAAGCGCGTTTCAATGACCTAAATCGCAAGCGAAGAACGAACCCATGCAACCATCTTTCACGCACCAGGCAAAAGAATCTACGAACGTCCTCAATGTATACCCATGCGTGGCTCCTGATATTGTTGCAAGTCATGGTTATATTGTTGACGACCTTCTGCGCTCATGCTCTACTCAGCACAAATTTTCCATAGCATATCATCCGCAAACAAACGGACTCACCGAACGAACTCAACCGGACCCTTACGGACATGCTGTCTGCCTACGTCTCAGCGGACCATCACGATTGGGGCATCGCCCTTCCCTACATTACATTCGCCTACAATTCTTCGCGTCACGGAACCATGGGATTTTCCCCTTTTTACCTTCTTTACGACCGTGAGCCTGCTTTGCCTTTGGACACCTTGCTGCCCGCTTCTGCCCCCTTGTCGACCGAATACGCTCCCGATGCGATCACCCGAGCTACTTTTGCAAGGCAGATCGCCCTCGACCGTCTTCACGCATCACAAGCCTCCCAGAAGCACAGATATGACCAGCACCACCGGCCAGTACACTTCCCTCCGGGATCATTGGTCCTTCTCTGGACACCATCCCGTGCGTGGGACTTTCAGAAAAACTGCTTGCGCCTTATACCGGTCCGTACCGTGTTCTCCGTCTCGGTTACGGACGTAACATATGAGATCATCCCCGTCCTTCCTTCACCTTCCGAGAGAACTCCGCCTACTAACATTGTGCATGTGTCCCGCCTCAAGCCATACTGTGCGCCTTCGTCGACTACAAGTTAGCGTCGGGACCACGCTTTTCCAGCGGGGAGTCATATTAGAAGTCATGGTTATGTTGTTGGCGAGCAGGACCAATGATACAAGGTGGACAATCTACGCGACTAAATGCGATCATCATCATTTGACCGTGTAATTATCATCACGGCTTTCTATCGCACTCAGCCCTGTTCGTCTTGCCCGGTGCTTGCATCTCGCTGTACCAAGCCTCCAAATATAGTCTCTTCCCCGTAACAATATGACGGTATAATATTGTACTTCTTCATGGTCGATTTGTGTATTGGTTTATCTAGAACCACCCCTTTTTCGCGATTTTGAAGTAACCGTTTTCATAAAATGGAAGTCTGGTTTCACCCACGCGCCTTTTGTCGAGGGATCTTATCACATCTTTTCGGTCGACCAACCGGTCTAACGGGAAATGCATTAGTTTTTCACACAACGCATTCGGTCCCACTAAAAAAGCTTTCGCCTTAAAAAGTTATACAACACAACTCTGAGCTGTTGGAATACATTTTTTTCAGATACCCATTGCGAAACAGTTCATAGCATATGAGCTGGGGGAGTTATGCCCCTAGTATTCGTCTAGTGACGACGCTGTGGCCTGAATTGCAAAGACTTGGTTAGAACACGAAGCAAACGCTCACTAACCAAAGTACATCAGCGCAGCTTTTGAAAAAATGGCTTTGGCGCAATCTATTCCTATATTCGTATTTGTGTGAAACTGCTTTCATCTCTTTAACCGTTTTAAATTGTTGTGTATTTCCTGTGTGCTGTGTTGGAGACTGAGGGCTCAGAAGAGGATTAAAGCAGGCTTCGTGTGTGTAGTGGTTGTTTTCATTCGTTGAGTAGCTGCAGGGTTTCATCCCTCTCAGCTTTGAATATACACCACCTCTGAGCTTGGCGAGTTAACTACTGACACCACCCAGCAATAGATTTGTGCGAATATATTGCTTGGTGTACAGTGGTGGACAGTACAGAATAAAGGGACAGACACTGAATGTGCGGGTGACCTAAAATAATTACATGATGTGGTAGCACCAGCAGAACGGCGCTCTACATTTTTCTCGTGTCAGTTGCACAGTGCTCCTACAGTGAAGAAAGCATATTTCTCTCGGTGCCATTCTGAACCGAATCTCCCCAACATAATCACGCTGAAACACAGGGAAACGCAGTGTGTTGGCCGATTTTCACCAATGCAGGCATTGTACGCCTGAATACTTACTGCCTCCAGTACCTAGCACGAACCACATGCATTCATCTTCTATGAGTTTTCCGCGAACGAAAAAAAGTGGCAAGTTGGCCACGCTGGCGTCTGTTTTTTCAAAGTGGCCACTTGACTTCAGCTAATCGTTCACAAAAGGTTAACCGCATTTGGTCCATTCCAACAGGACTTTACAACGATATGCCTGCATGCTTGACGCATGCACACGAAGCAAGTATGACCATGTTTACTCGCGTAATTATCGCACTTTTTTACAAAACATTTTATGTAAATTGAGGGGTGCCTTCATTACGCGGGGTAAATTTATTCCAAAACATTTTTGAGCACAGAAAGTGCAAGGAAGTTGTGGATGAACATTTTTACGATAGTTCTCATGGAAATAATAAAGATGATAAAAAACAATAAAACCTCCGCACACCGCGGCCAGCCGCTTTACAAAGTGACGCAAAATGACGTGTTTTCATGAATTTCCAAACGCGCCGGTGCGAGTTTGCTGCGAGGTGACAACCGTTCAACTATAGTGCCTAGAAAATACTGGATATTCAAGGCACTATAGTTCAACCATTAAGTGGCTGCCACTGTTACAGTGCGGGAGATAAAAACAGACATGGCGGACGACTCAGCAAGCTGAGCGCGTTTTTTTCTTTGTAGTGTGAGTTTATTATCTGCATTTAGTGAGAGTTTCTTCCTGATCAATATTGAACGCATGCTCGCCGATATCGCTAATATCGGCAAGTCTGCCGCAATAACGTATCCATGTCTTCTTCGAAAGGGAAGAAAACGAAAGTACGCACGTCCATCATCAGCTAGACTTTGCACACATACGACACATTGCTGCGGCTAGTTCAGGGCGCATTCATTGCGGGGGAAATTTAAAAAATCAAACTTCGACGGCATACTTAAGGGGTGCGATCATAACGCGAGTGCGATCATTATGCGAGTAAATACGGTATTTGATACAACCTACCTAGCCTTAGAAGCTCACTTATTCATCAAATAATAAAGCATTTCACATCCGAATATAAACACTTCCGTTCAACTCGAATGTGGTTTTGTAAACGCAAAGGAACCAAAATGACTCACTGTCTTCCAGGCTTTCGTCTGCCGTGTGGTAGACGTCATCACACGACTTCTGAGATGGCAGCCGTGGCAGGGGAAGGTGCGCTGTCGGGGACCCATATGGGGTCGTCGAGGACCCAGACGCTGTCCTTTTGTGACATGGTTTAGACGCACCTTCAATAGAAGATGGCTGGCGTGCCAGCGTCCACACTTCCGTCTCCGTAACCGTAACAGGTTGCACTGGTGTAGGCGGCAGCGCTATTTCCGCGCGTCGTGCTCACCACTTTCCTGCCTGCGCAACGCATCATCATCCAGCGAGGACTCCACCGAAAGCTGCACTCGGGGCGAAGAAACGGGAGGGGACGCCAGCACTTTGGCAGCACTGACATTGCGACGGCCTCGCTCTTCGTAGCTGGCGTTCCTCAGCGCGCCGAACTCACAGTGCGGCAAAGCAATAGCAGCGACACCAGCGCTGTACCTCCTCTGATTCAGGATCATCTCGGTAGCGGGCCTAAACGCGGACTTACGCGCTAGTAGCGGAGATATGTTGACCGGACGAAACACCATAGCTCCTTGTGATCCACTGCCTCGCCTCTCGGGTCTCGGCGAAGGATGCCTCTGTGCACAAAGAACTGCCTGTGTCAGCAGTGGAGCAGACGACGTGGAAGGCGACGACTGGCGCGAAGGGATACTGTTCAGAATCTTTTCGAGACTACGGTTCTTCTCCAAGGACCCTCTCGAAGAAGACTCGCCAAAGGATCGCCGATTTTTCCTGGTCGCAGGTGGTGGCGGCTTAGATGCCAACGGCCTTGCAATGTTGCCAGCTTGGGACAACTACGGTTTGTGGCTGTATTGATGAGTCGGGCGCTTTACTTTTCATGTCTGTCGTTTTAATAGGACCAGTAATGTCCAAATTATGCGTCGTCGGACTCGGGCTCCGTGAGCTCAACACTTTAAACAACCTGCGAGGTTCGTTGCACTTTGCTGGAGTGGCCTGCTGCGGTACTGGTTGTGCCGTTTCGGCCGCCGTTGTCTTCTTTCGTAGTGCCCCCAGGACAGAAGCTATTGAAGCTGTCTGACTCTCTGGCCTTGTCGATTGCGTGCCTCTCGCCTGCGAGGTGACATTGCTGCTTGCCGGGGTCTTTTTTCTGGAACGGTCAACGGGGGCAGTCTTGCAATCTACGAAACGTTCATGAACGCTATCAGCCTTTTGTGGGTCCTGTGGGGAATCGGCAGCCTGCAGGCTGCTGCAGGAAGACGATGTCTTGGACGAAGAAAGAGAGTGGAAGCAGGCGGGATCTTGGCCCGCCGCACTTGAGCTTGAGCTTCGGCCTAGGGGCGAGGGCCTGCGCTGGTTAAGGGCCTGACGGAAGGCAACCAGGCACTTGTTGAGCTCGCGAAGCAGAGACACGTCTTCGAACTGCTTTACAGGATTAGATGAATGATCCTTCAAGTCCAAAAGGCACACGGAGCACTCGGAAGGGCCAAACACCTGCACAGTTGACAAACAGGTGGCAGGAAGAAACAAATTTGTGACGTATTCAATGAAAACTATTACGACATCATAATTATGAGCAACAAGCACTAGGTTCCACCGCTTATGACGATTATAACCACTAAAATTTTTCTTCGCCCAAGGATAACTATGCCAGATGTGCCGAATGTTTCCCGAAATCGTTTCTATGTGGACACGTAACAAAATAGTTACTATGGCCAATATCTACACGCAACTTTTAAAAGGAATGGCATAAAAATGGCTTTCAAAAACATGACATTGATGTCATGAAAGAAGAAAGATTCGAACAGAGAACGGGAACCGAGAATTGCTGTCATGAACGAAGAAAGATTCGAACAGAGAACAGGAACCGAGAACGGTAAAAGTGTCATAAGGCACTCCTGCCACTTATTGATTAGTAGATGATTGATTAGATCAACACTGATTGTCGAGAACAACACAGAACTTCCTCATTTTGAGAATTCACGTAGGACCCCTTGCGCAATCAGCTGCTCAACGCAGGTGTGGCTCGACAGCATTTAAATCACTTCACCCACTTCACAACATTGCACCTAAGCTGGGGCATTTTCACAGTACACCCTCGCCAGCTCTGTATGATTCTCCTTGACCGTATGTACTTTCAAATGCAGCTGAAATCAATTCACCACTCATGCTTACCCTTTCCCGAGAGAAGATGCATCTTTATTTTGATGGTATAGCGGTGGTCCGCAGTGCTATATAGGACACTATTTTTACATTTGTTGTACATTCTCATAGGATTTTATATTCCCTTGGGAGGGGGGTTGAAATAAATAGATAAACGATCACTGGAGAAGTACCGGGGTGTAACATAGCAAGGTGGCAATATTACCGGTTCTCTGCTGGCTTGTGGCCTTGGGTCGAGCGGCAGTAGGCCGTCCACGGTGAGAGCCTCGTTGTCACCAAGCAGCTCGACAAACAGCAAGGCAGCCATCACTTCGGGGCAGCTGAGGAACACTGAGCACTCCTGGAATATGAAGGGTGAGAACATGGAAAGCAAGCCTGACCTAAAATTGCTCTGCACAGAGACTGCATGTAATATTTCACCACTTATGACTACTAAAAACACCAGCCATATAAGCCTACTTCATGTTTCTAAACAAAGAGGAGAAACTAAGCATACGGCGGCACGTTCACATGTTCCTGTCGCTCGGCTGCGTCTTGACAGGGCTCTGCGTTTTAGAGCCCCCAGGTTCCAGTAGTGTTAGCCCGGCGAGGGCCCGAACGAAACTAAGTCACTTATAATGGGCGGCGACCATAGTCCTCCGATTTTTGATACCGTGAGTTTTTCGCCTTCGCTGGCTCTCTAAAGAGCACAGGCGGAGCGGCCAGCTGACTAGACCTAACGGCTGAGTGACGACGTTCGGCCCTACTGCAGCGCCGCCAACTCACCACTGGGCTCCCGATGGTCAAGCATCCGAAGTCGCGCTGGGCCTTGGCAGGAGCACTAAGCCTAGGCGTTGTCGCGCGCCGGCCTATGCTTGTGATGACTTTCCCCAGCCGCCGCAAGCCAACCGGGTGTATCTACAGCCCTTCCCCATGATTATACCAGCACCCTGTGGACATGGAAACTTAGCACGAAGACTGCTCCCCAAAATTTACTCGATTACCGTACTGGTATTGAAGAACGGCTGGCCCGTAAATCTCTGACGTGGACCGACGTCGTCAGCGTAACTGCCAGAAGCGCCTCCGGCAACAAAAACTTCTCGGTCAATTTTCTTCCAGTTACCCGGATGTTCGCCGAATTGCACCACCCGCAGTATCATTCCCAATCCATCAAGCGCCCACCACGCCAACCGCGATTACCGCCTCTTCCGTCCGACGCCTACAAACTGGTCATTCGGCCTCTCAACGCCCTCATCCTTCCCAGTTGGTTCATTCAGTGCATCACCAAAGCGATCAGTACCGCAGCACATAAATCAGATTCTACCCAAACCTTCTTAGTTTTCGCATTTGACGGGAGAAAAAACTTGCCGCAGTGAAGTTACCCCGGCCTGTAAGTTGCCCAGAAGATGCAAAAAATCACCACCCTTAACATGGCCGGCATGCAGTATACAGTCACTGCTTACATCTGCAGTTCCAGAAGACTCAAGCAACGGTGAAATTGCGATAATGGCTATCAATACCACCACCGCTGAACCTATAGAGCAATACTTCCTCTGTTACGGTGGTGAATGCCATTAACGCATATATCAACCACGCCAGCAAGGTATGGCGACTATGCCTTGAAGAGACTATGAAAAAATTTGGTTATATTGAGGCCCCTGTCCTCATAAACAATCCTACCAATGTTATGGCAAACTTTCAAACAGGTTCGTCGAGATATTAAGGAAAACATATGAAGCAGTGGGCGGCTCTCCATCCACTTTCTGGCGCTTTATGACGGTCGCAGAATTAGGCTTGTGCTATTGATGGACCCCTACTAAAAGTCACTGCCAAGAAACATGACGAGGGCGAATTGTAGTGGGACCTCTGGTTCCGTGTCATCGTATCACTTGAATGCTAACATGCAATTGACACTCTAATAATTACCCGTTTTTATTGCTGGACCATATTACGTCACTCCTGCCCATTTTACGTCACTGCAGCACGAAACTTTAAAATTTACCAATATTTTTCGCTTTTTCTCGCTGAAAAACGTCTTTCTTGGATAGAATGAAAGGGAGTGAGTTAAAAAAGGAAAGTTCCTTCAAACTGAACAAAGTTGCATTTTGTCTTCATAGCTACTTTAAATTCTTTTTGTCATGCACACCTTATAGTTAAACGCGCTCGAAATCCACTTATTCTGCTCTGCATACATGCACGATGCGTCGTCCCTACCAACCAACGTAATAAAATTGGCCAAATGTGTAGCACAACTGTATATAAAACGGTGGGGAAGTTCGAAACACAGCATACTATTCTAGAATTCACGATGATAAATTACTTTGATTGTGTTTATATAGGCATGTCCCTGTCACATCAAGGCCCCTAAGCCTTCTCAGCGAACGTGCGAACGTGGTAAAAAAACGCCTTATCTACACAGCTCCCCGCAAAACATGTGGAGAGATGTACGAAATCAATCTGCACTGCTAATATTTTACCAAACTTTTACATTTCATTCGTTACCTATGTACATAACTATCAAAGTGCTACCTTCCATTTCTTAGCTATGTACATGACAGGTACAGAATGCAAGAAGAACGAAGGTACATAACAGGTCCCCTTACAATGACTGACTATGGGACCTCTTTCTGTATATCTTGCATACGTTATGTATATTTCGCACAAATAAATATTTTCTGATTTTAATTTCTGATTGCTGATTCTGAAACTGGTGCTTGTTTTATATGCATGGTTAGCTTTTCCTCAACCTGCTACATTTCATTTGTTGCCTGTGTACATAACTGACAAACGAAACTTCTTTTATCTGCAGTTTCCTTTTCATCAAACTTCTAAATTCTATTTGTTATCTATCTACACAACAGGTACTAAACGAAAATTGTGTTACCTGCCTGTTTAACTCTTAATCAAACTGCTACATTCTATTTGATACTTACGTGCATAGCACATACCAAACAAAACTTGTATTATCTGCATGATTACCTTTTAATCAAACTTCTAAATTCGGTTTGTTACACCTGTGTGCATAACTGCACCGGCGAAAACTAGTTCTTGCTTTATCTGCATGGTTACCTTTCGTCGAATTTTATTTGTTACCTATCTACAAAACAGGTACCTAAACGAAACTTGTTTTCTTCATGCTAGACTCTTGGTCAAACTGCCCATGTTACTCATGTACATGGCAGGTACCAACAAAATTTTCTTTTTATCTGCATGGTTTCGTTTTTCAAACTGCTGCATCATATTTGTACCTTGCGCATAGCAGGCAGCAACCGGAACTGGCGATTGTTTTACCTTTACCTTGAACTTTCACACTTCTAATTTATTACTTGTTGAAACTTCCTCACATCAAAACTGTAAAAATACAGCACATTTGGTACAGAGTTCCTGGGGAAACACGGGTAGGTTTCCTGAGAGTAATAGTATGTTTACCATTGTGCAGTTTCCCCCTAGAAATTTGCTCCCGATGCTGGCACTTGAGGGATAACACTGCGAAGAAGTGAGAAAGCAGGGAAAGCGTTTTGAGCATTCAATAAAAAATACAAGTACAAGCCCAACAAATGAAATTCAATTTTGTTTCTTTTCGAATCTACATCCCGTCCTGTAATTTTTGCCACCACGATAGCGATGCCAAGTAAACAGTGGCGTCGGCAGTGGAAGTAATGCATACGTACCCCAGTCCGATAAAATGCCGCGAACAGCCGCGAGGACAAGGACAACCGGTGGCAAAACCGGCGAACCCATGTTGTGCAAAGGCCCCCTTGAGATGTCAATGGCGTGAGGGACTTGGAGATGATAATGCACGTTATACCGCGTTCTTCTTATCCGTTCTGGCGCCCAGCAGTCGCCACACCTATGTGTAACGTCTTCTGTGAAAAACATTCACCGCTTTCCTCTCAGCAGGGGGTACCAACTCTCGGCTCCCCACAACGCATTCCCCCATGAATGGGACTCAACATCTACGTCATCCCCATCCAGCGTCATAAGCGCTCTACATACGACGCCGGGCGTCGCCAAAACCATACACGTTTCCTCCTCAGAAAACATGGCACCGACCCGATCACCCTTTATATGGATGCCTCACTCTACCTTCAACGACCCGCTCACATCGCTACCGTTGCCCATTTCGACAGTACCTCGCTCATCTCGGCAAATGTCTGCACACTTTCTACGACCACGGCCGAAACAGCAGCCATTGTCCTTGCTACGATCCAAGCCGCAAGTCTCAGCATAACCATTCTTACTGGACCCAAGCTGCATACCATCGTTCTGCACGCGGACACTCTTGACTCTTACACTTGCCATCCTCTCTCAATACCCACCCTCCTCCATACTCGCACCATCTGCACACCTATGGCCACATTTCCCTCCCTGTGAACGAGGTAGCGCCGCAACCGCCCGAGCTCTCCTTCACCGGGCATTTCCAGAAGAGTCCCACAACGCAGATGTTGCAAACTCCTTAACGTCCCTCTCCGAAAATCTACATTGACATCCTCTACCCCTACGGAGCCGCCCGAAACACCTTTTCGACCCCTTACACTACCCTACCTACAAGGAGACGCCCGCATTTGGCGTCGACTTCAAATTAACACATAATGCAATCACCTCTATGTCCACCACAATCCTCCTATTGCCGTCCCCGAACCAACCACCTCCTCTGCGATCGGCCTAACACTGCGACTCATGTCTTCTGCCACCGCCACCTCGTTCCCCTTCCCTTAAGCAATGGGAAAGCGCACTGCAGATCGCCGAGCTCGAAGGCCTGGTCTCTCGGGCGAAAATGCAGCCGCAGCACGCGGCCTACCAGAACAGGATGGCCACTCGCTGCTCATGGTTTTTCTGTCCTCCCCCTATTGTGGAAGTGAATATTCTTTTAACAGCGAAGTTTTTGTTGCTGGCCGTAATGTGTGCCGTACGCAACGTCACCAAAAAACAGCGTCATAGCTACTCCTACTGTTTACCGTTATTGCGAGCCTGTTTTTTACGAGGGGCGCGCGGCGTCGCCCAGGCTTGCGCGTGGCCCTGGCAACAAATACCGAGAAAACAGTTCACGTGCGACTGCGCCTAAAGGCGGGACCACAAGACAACTCGCGCTACCGACGCCCAGTTCACGAAGATGGTTATCCCCGGTTCTTGCGCGTGCTGACGTGTTCCATTTCGGAGAATGTAACCGCACGCGACACACAAAGATCAGGACACACCAGTCATGCACATCGATAGACATCAATCTGCATCGATGGATATCGATCAGGGCCCTCCAGTCATTAGATGAATATCATGATTGCTACTACTACTACACTGAAAAGTGGCGGCGGTACGAGTAAATAACAAATAATGTAAATAAACAATTTCAAACCTAATGCAATACGTGCTGCAGTGTCCTTAAGTGCTTACATAGAAAGAAATGAGCTTCGCCATGTTTCAAGCCTTGCGCGACCTTGTGCAAGCTTCGCCATGCAAGCTTCGCCTTCTCACACTGCTCCCCTTTTTACCAACTGTGAGAGACGTAAATTGAAAGCTGACTGGGCCCTTATCTTACAAAACTGCTGCCAGTTTTGCTTCATGTCTAACTTCCCACTGTTTCATAGTGCTATATTGATGCGTATCCCTTGTAGAATCCGCGCCAGCACTCCGGAGAGCCTCGGGCTCTTCTGCGTTGTTTTGCCATTTAAAAAGCCTGGCTACGCAACACATTTGAAGTGAGCGCCCTGTTCAGCGGGTGTTTTGACAACAGAACGCCTCCCTACTGCTTCCACATGGCGACGCCATTTGTCCTCTGGTACCGTTTCAGCCATTTTAGCGCACATCCTCCAAGTGAGCGCCACCTCGAAAAATATTTTGCCAGATCAAGATCACCATGGTGTTTCAATTGAACTTAGCCCTCTCCGCTACTACGCAGCCACCTGCGCCTTGTTAGAAGCAGCGTTCTCCTCTACCACTTGAGCCCCAGATCGCTTCGTATGGCGAGCACGCGCCAAAACCCATAAATAACAGCCTCGAGATCCAGTGTAATGAATTTAACCCTTAAAAGGATGCAAGTATTACATGCATCGTGATGGTAATAAAGGACGTCAAATAATTGCGGCTCCCTAAAACCCGTTGAAGTCCCTTCGCTCCAGTGAGGGTGACGGTGGTGATTGTTATGTCCGGGTAAAGGCGTGTAGTGATGATTACTATATACCGTTTTTTCGCTATTCTAAGCCCCCTCCCCCCCCGATTCTAAGCACCCTTGCCTTACTTTCGGAAAAAAAATGGGAAAAACGTTTGCATGCGAATCTAATCACCCCCTTTAGTAAGGCAATCATTGCAAGGTAGATTTACAGAAGCGTAGAAGCGTAGAAGTAATATTATGAAGTTTTCAATTACAAACCAGTTCACCGGACCAGAAGACGACCTACTGGGGATACTGACAGCGGTGGCCCAAGCGGCCCAACGAACTCGAGCTAGGTAGGGAGGGGAATCACGCGTAAGTCGTGGGTTCACGGTCTTTGCCAATTTTTCTTTCGAATGTTTGCCAAATAAAACATTATTCTTTGCGCCCGTCTCGTCGATAAACAGCCGCGAAAAAAGTGGTGGGGTGAGGGTCTATTTATGTTTTTCAAAGCTAAGCACCCCCCTCACTTCGGGCATCGTTAGCGAGGAAAAAAGGGGGTGCTTAGATTCGAGTAAATACGGTATATAATATTGCATACTGATGCGGAAAATGCTTTGTCTACCTACATGCCGATTCGCCTCTGGCCTTTCTGGGAAGAAGTTGCGTCCTGAGTCTCATGCAGTAATGCCCTCGCGTATCATAGACAACCGGCGTAGTCTTATAGTCGTCATTGTTGTTCCTGTCTGTGCAAGCATTAATACTAGTACTTAGCTTTGACGCAACGTGCAAACAAACGTGATATGAAGCTCACCTTGAGCAAAACTGGTTCGGCTTCCTCAATCAGCCCCCTGGTGCGTACCATGAGAGGGCACAGAGGACAGTCACTGCACATCCACTCGGGTAGCGACATGAGACTCTTCGCTGGGGTTACCTATTAGGCCGGATGCGTGATGAGGAAACAACATTTATTAAAATGAGAGCGGGTACACAAATTAACATACGCACCCCCTATATTTGGAAGCTTACTGCTCTGTCATGATCACGCCGCTTTGCTTATTGCTTCCGTCTTTTAGACCCACATCACAGAATGTGATATGCTTGAAACAAACTTGTCAGTCTTGTGCTCATTTAACCAGCGAAAGGCCCTGAAACTCTGCGTGTAGCAACTCCTTGTGGGCACTCTTTTAGCATGCAACCGCTTAATCCTCAGAGTATCCGGCACGTTTTTAATGACCCTGAGTAGCATTAAAGTGCCCCTCCACTTCAGCTGCCTGCTACACCCAACTGTTTTTCGTAGTGTTTTAAGTCTGAAGATTATCAGATATGTCTGAAATCAAGGTCCACAATCCGAAGCAGAAAAGCAGGTCAAGGCGTGCAACCTTAGTTTAAGAAGTCTCATCTGGCCAAAGCGTAATGAATTGTTTGAACGACATCCAGCCAACCAGCCATCCGCTGCTTTAGCAGCAGACGTTTGCGTCTCGTATCTAGAGCGACATTTCGAACCTGCCTGCAGAAGTACACGGTCCCTTCCGGTTCATCCTGAAAGGTGCAGTCGAAGTAATTGAATAGGCTTCTCAGCTTTTCACAGTGGCACGGCCTGCAATGAAAATAAAAAAGAGGGGGGATACATTTCTTTGCATGTACACCCATGACGTCACGTAGTCTGAAATTGCAAAGCTTCTAAAATAAAAAAGTATTAAACGTATTAACAAAGTTAGCCCTCTCGCAGTGATATGGTTTGTACATTTATTTCCATGGCTTACGTACAAGCATCAAGTTTAATTTGAACAATAGTTTCCGGTGACATAGACTCCAATATAATTTGTTTTCTTAATCGAGGGTTGCTTTACACTCAAACACATAAAGGAAAAATTTCAAGCCTCACAATAAAAGAGATATTACATTTGATTGATTGATTGATTGATTGATTGATTGATTGATTGATTGATTGATTGATTGATTGATTGATTGATTGATTGATTGATTGATTGATTGATTGATTGATTGATTGATTGTAAGGTTGAACGCGCCGACGCTACGCAGAGGATGAGGCGCGCCATAGTGGAGGGCTCCAGCTTAATTTTTACCACCTGGGGATCTTTAACAGTGCGCCGAAATCTCGTACACATGGGCGTTTTCGCTTTTCGCCTCCATCAGAAAAGCGGCCGCCGAGGCCTGGAATCGAACCCACGTCATTGTGCTTAGCAGCACAACGCCTTAGCCACTGAGCCACCGCGGCGGGAAAAAGAGATATCACACTTCCTAAGTGATGGTGGATACATACAAAACCTTCAGTACAAATTTATATAAAGAGCATGTAAAAGTACTGTAAGGCATGTAAAAAGTATGTAAAAGGCGTGTAAAAATACGCACTATATTCTTCAATCCGACTTTCATGTATATAACCTCGTATATATGTGTAAAACATTTAACTAAGCAACCCCATTGCTGAAAGCCCTTATTTGTTTCTTTATGGTGACTCATAACGACTCATGCAATGGTGACTAATACAATGGTGACTCATGCAATCACGACAGTTTTCTCCAAAGCGCTCAATGTCTAGTGAAACCACTCTACGCGCTAAAATGAAGCGATGTTAAAACAGCCAACTCAAAGATTTGAAAAGAAAGCACCACTTTAGCTGCCTTACCCTTAATCTCGCGCGCGCAGACTTTCGCCTAGTTTTGAGTAAGTTCACTTACGCTGCGCAGTTTCTCTGAATGCCGCAATCTTTATTCAAATCGAAAAAAAAGTCATACCCACTGCCATCGCACCACCTATGAATAAAGTTTACACTGCCGAACTGGGCACATAGAAGCCCTCTTGACAACAATGCTGCACACCTAGCGGCACGAGTACTGGACTGGTCCACAACGCCTAGTGCGGAGCTAAGCACTATACAACACTATAACTCCGGACGTGCTCTCTCCGAGCTAAAAGCGATCGTCACATAATGGCCTACACGTACAATACACTAGTGGCAAGAGACACGCACACCTTGGCGCGGAACTATAACGTGCACCTGTGAGTATAGTCGTTCTCGCGTTAACGACATCGTCCAGGTCGGCCTGCAGATAGCCACCGGCGGATGCACGGTCCCCTCTACAAGCAGCTGTTAGGACTTTCTTGCTAAGGCTGGCCTACACAGTATTCTGTAAGTGCATTAGCCGCCTGCATACCGTCACTTTTTCTGTATATACTGGTTCTCTTTCTTACATTTATATGCGAACTTGAACATGTATCGTTTTCGATTCTTTTCATGCCCTGTGACAAAATGGCGCAATATAAAAAACGTCCCACAGGGCATGTTTCTTATACTTATATGTAAACATGAGCATGTAGCTTTTCCTTCTTTCGATGCCCTGTGACAAAATGGCGCAATATAAAAACGCGCCACGAGGCGTCTTTGTTATATTTATATGTAAACTCGAGCATGTAGCTTTTCATTATTTTGGATGCCCTGTGACAAAATGGCGCAATATAAAAAACGTCCCGACAACGCGTATTTCTTTATTTATGTGTAAACTCGAGCATGTAGCTTTTTATCCTTTGATGCCCTGTGACAAAATAGCGCGATATAAAAAACGTCCCACACGACGTCTTTGTTATATTTATATGTAAACTTGAGCATTTAGTTTCTCATTCTTTTGATGCCCTGTGACAAAATAGCGCAATATATAAACGTCCCACACGACTTATTTGTTATATTTGTATGTAAACTCGAGCATGTATCTTTTCATTCTTTTGATGCCCTGTGACCAAATGGCGCAGTATAAAAAACTTCCCGCAAGGCGTCTTTCTTATATTTATATGTAAACTTGAGCATTTAGCTTTTCATTTTTTGATACCCTTTGACAAAATGGCGCAATGTAAGAAATGTCCCACAAGGCGTCTTCCTTATATTTATATGTAACCTCGAGCATGTAGCTTTTCATTCTTTCGATGTCCTTTGACAAAATAGCGCAATATAAAAAACGTCGCACACGACGTCTTTCTCATAATTATATGTAAACTCGAGCATGTATCTTTCATTCTTTTGATGCCCGGTGACAAAATGGCGCACTATAAAAAACGTCCCACAAGGCGTCTTTCTTGTATTTATACGTAAACTTGAGCATTTAGTTTTGCATTCATTTGATGCCCAGTCACAAAGTGCCGCAATATAAAAAACGTCCCGCACGGTGCAAACCCGCGTGAGAACTCACGTGGCAAGGAAGGGAAACAGCTCTGAGCAGTTGAAGTCCAGCAGCGTCGGGTGCGTCCTGGATGTGCGCTTGGGGAACGTGGAGAAGAAAGCATTGGCGAGGAGAGATGCAAGGAACGGCCGGCTCAGTGCAAACATGCCCTCTGCGGAAAGAACAAGCACCACACGAGAGATTACGTTCTAGGCAGAGAGAAAGCACTGCACCGAACTAAGTTGTCCACGCGCACCTAAACGCCACAGAGAAAAGTACGTTGAAGGCAGAGATGCAAGCACTGCACTGAACTAACTTGTCCACACGGACCTCGCGGCGCTAACTGTGTTTTTTACGGCCTCTCTCGGTAATTACGCACACTGAACACTAAGGTTGCGTGACAGTTCGAGCGTGATAAAAAGGCCGATGATTTTTAATTATCCAGTGATGCGTAAAGCGACATCAAGCGCTGCTCTGCCACACGCTATTACGCGGAGAAATGATCACGCTTCGAGGAGATACGATACTATGCAAATGCACGGTTTGAGATTGAACGTCGATTGCTCCTGAATATCGACAGAAAGACGTTCTACCGAGGACCAGAGTGCGATATTCGATGAATAAAGTCTGAAGGATAATTACTTATATTTGCGGGGATGTATCTGTGTATGTATTTTTAATATGTACGTGCTTATGAGCACACAGGATATTTTTGCGCGCATGCATGTGTGTCAGATATGTACGTATGCACCTTCGTGTCTGTATAAGGATGCGTGTATAAGTGCGTGCATATGCAAGCGTGTGTGTCAGACAGCCGACACGGACAATTGCTGCTTTCCGCGGTCGGTCGAGATTTCCAAGTTCCTGTTAGCACTTGACAACAGCCCGAAAATACTGAATACAGCAAAGTAAGGACCCGGTGCTTGAACACTACTCTTAAGCAGGTTCTGATATATGAGACGATATGTTCACTCAAGTTGACGTTGCCGCAATCACGGCAGTTACACGGCAGTTTAACAATCCTCCGTCGCTTCGTGCAGCTGAGTTTGCACTTGGAGGATCTTACGTGTCACTAGATTCTTATTAGTAATGTTTTATTTGCCTTGAATGTGAACATCTTCAACAGAATTCTGTCTGGTTGGGTTAAACCTGAGGAGGAGGCAAATACACCGACCACGGGCATTTATTAAAAGCGTTCCCAATAAACACTTTTCTTCCTCTATTTTATTTGCAATTTTTGGCAGCACTTTAATTTTAGCATTAAAAATTTCCCACGCAAATCATTGCTTTGGTGCAAATGACGGCGAAAGATGATGGCATTTTGGCGGCCCCTACCAGTTAAGGCCTTCCCACTCTCCCCCTATCGTAATCCTCCCGCTCTTCTCCTACGCTCGCTCCTACTCCAAATCACCTACCCGCGTTCCCTTTACCCAACTGCTCCTTCCTTTACTACAGTCCCTGAATATATCCTGAATTAAATCCTTTAAATTACTAACTATAAAAAAAGTTTAAATAATACTTTAAATAAACCAAGGCTTCTGCCACAAGGTCCGCCATAGCCAGAAGTAGGCCCTAAGCAGCGTTTTCTATTCCCTCTCGCGAATGTTCACCTCATTTGAACGCAGATCTGGTAAAACTGCGCACGAGTCAAGTGAGTGTGGAATAAGGAAGCGTCGGCGCATAAAATACGACGCCACGAACCCCGTCGGGGCCTCTTCAAGGAACAGAACAGCAACGGGCCAATTTGTTCCGCGTGCTGCTCGGCAGCCAGCGGAGAAAAGAGGATACTGCATGGAGTGCGCTGAGTATGCAGCTCCATCGCGTACGCGAGCTTGCTTCGCCGAGGAACCAAAACAGACCAGGGCTATTTGAACGGAGTCTAGGAGGCCGCCGCGGCTGGCAGGGGGCCAAGCAAAACGCGCGTGCAAGAAGTGAGACCGAGCGGAAAAGGCTTGAATGCGTCGGACTGCCCCGGGCACAGACCTTTTCGTGTTTCGCCGTTGCCGGTCGATCACTGACCTCGTGGAGGCCGTTGAACGTGCGGCTATTCCCTAGCAATCGCTTTCCCGTCTGTCGTCGCCTGATAACTCCGTCCCTACTCAAGCCTTCCGAAAGAAAGCAGTGAAAAACGAGCAGAAAACATGGCGGCGACGAGCCCTTTAGATCCAGACCCAAGAGGTCTCAATATCCTCCAGCGATGCCAGTGCCAAGCAAATTCCCGCCTGCAAGCAAAAGAACTGTGGCCGTGTTTACATGGCTGAGGCAGAAGCTTATCGCAGTGCGCTAGAGCAGAGGCTAGGCAACGCTGCCAGGCCTGCTGAGGCTCTGACGTCGCTGCGACTTCCGACCGCAGCGTGCTGTTTACATGACTTCGACGTGACTGCAACTCGGTTCGCTGAGCTTCTGTAGCGACCATGCAAATGCGGTTTATCCTGTAGTCGATTGCAAGATGCTGCTTATTACTCGGCTTCGTCGGACGACGGAGAAGACGTCGCCTGCCTAATCGCCCCGGTTGTGCCCATATAAAGCTATTCTGCCTGTCTGTCGGCTTCGTCACCCTGCCTTGAGTACGTGCCAAGCTTATCTTCCAAGAGTTGTCTTGCAAGCTGATATTCCAAAAGGCCCATCTTTGTGACATGTCCTTGCCGCAGATGCAAGTTACGGCCATGAATTCCTGGTGCAACTAGCGGACTGATTTAGGCGATCTATATTGCAAGGGAAAAATGGCTCAGGTTTAACACTTCTAAACTCAGTTAAAGCAAAAACTATGCACACAGTGTTTCGTGAAAGTGTCTTTCCTTGAGATTTCGTAGTCTGCCGTCCAGCTATATCTACCGTATGATTGGATTCATCGTTTCTCTGAAGCTGAACGGCACGCGCAGACAGCCCAGCCGGCGTGCCATCGATGATGATGATGACAGCTAGCGCTGAGCGATCACGCGCAGTCGAAGCGGCCGTTTCGCACTGGCTACTCACGTGGTATCGTAGCAGCGAGGCTCCGAGCGAGCGAAGCCAAAAGAAGGGCGCGGGCTCGCACGCCAGCGACTGAGGGTCATGCGACGATCAATTACTTTGAAGGATTTAGCGTAGTAAAGCCTTCGCTCTAAAAACACAGTGTATACGGC
This sequence comes from Haemaphysalis longicornis, assembly GCA_013339765.2. Lineage (NCBI taxonomy): Eukaryota > Metazoa > Arthropoda > Arachnida > Ixodida > Ixodidae > Haemaphysalis > Haemaphysalis longicornis. Next base: position 152,853,725 of record CM023450.1, on the reverse strand, counting down.
CAATATTTATGAGTTACCAAACCGCAAAATACGTCAGTACGACGCATCGCCTATGAGTAGTTCGGCTTGTCAAGTCCGGATATTTGTCGAGAGGCTTATCTGCAAGACGCACCCTGCTGCTGAAGGCAGTAGAGGAAGCCGCCCGTTGGCCGCAGCTCCCGCAGCCGGAGTGCAGAGCCGATGAGCGCCGGCAGCGTGGCCTCGAAGAACCGCCGGCTCTCGTCGGCAGAGAGAGACTTGAGGAAGCGCTTGAGAAGGTCCAGCCGGATCTCCTCGCGGGGAGGTTCCTCCGGGTCCAGGCCAACGCTGAGACGCCGAGTCATGCGAGAGAAAAAAACGGGCCATCTCCACTCACGTGAAACCTGGGAAGGGGCGAAGCATTCAGCGCATGAGTGCATTCAAAGATTGTAAGTCTCTCCCTTGCCACCCGGCGCGCTGATTGGGCGCTGAAGAAGCGCCGGTGGGAGGAGCAATGGCGCACTTGCTGAGGCGGTGGCGCCCTCTCTTGCGTTGAACCGCATTTAAGTAATCAAATGACAGACAGACTGGCCGTAATTTGTGTTTGTGTCACACGCCGCAGCATGCGTTCTAGCGCAAGGCGTCGGAAAACAAGTGTCCCGGCGTTTTCTTTTAGTACGCGTTTTTCCTTCGGAGATGAAACGTTCTAGCGCGAGGCGTTGGAAAATTGAGCCCATCTCCCCGCTAGTGGGACTCGAGTAAATGCGTCGCATAGGGGCTGGGTGTATTGCGTTAACGTTTAGTGTTTGGGGAGTTGGTGGTAGTGAATGCGTTGTATCAGCAGCTTCTTGACGTAGTTTGAATGAGTCAAGGATATAAGGCGCGTTCGTAGCATCCCATTCTGTGTCGGCTTTGTGGCGCAGTGGGTAGAGCACCATGTACATTGCGTTCCGCCCGCAGGGTCGAGGGATCGAAACCAGGCGCCGGATAGTATTTTTTTATATAGTGTAGGGGGAGGGGTGCGGACTACGACTACGGACGTCAACGCGGGTGACATCGTGAGTTACTGAAATGCTCTGCATTTAAAACAAGTGTCCCGGTATGTTCCTTTAGTACGCGTTTTTGCCCACGGAGATGAAACGTTCTAGCGCAAGGCGTTGGAAAACGAGTGTTCTGGTGTGTTCTTTTAGTGTGCGTTTTGGCCCGCGGATAGTAAAAGTTCCAGCGCGAGGCGTTCAAAAACTAGCGTCTCGGTGTCTTCTTTTTGTACGCGTTTTTGCTTACGGAGATGAAACGTTCCAGTGCGATGCGTTGGGAAACGAGTGTTCTGGCGTGTTCTTTTAGCAAGTGTTACATCCTAGCGCGAGGCGTAGGAAACGAGTACCCCGTGTTTCAACACCGTGACTACGTGAGACGACAGCAGACATTGACAGCCCGAGCCCCTAAAGTGTTTCGCCCCAAAAACATAGCTCCTCTGAGATTGCGTCTCACGAGGATACACGCGAATGTGCAGTTAATTTCGCTTGCTTTGTTACGAGTGACATAGTTCACGCAGCGTCAAGCACATAATGTGCAGAAGCCGGCTGCAGTGGGTAGGGGGCGACCGCTAGTCGTATTCGTGGGCACGACAGAAAGCGTTTAGCGCTTCATCCTTGCACTGAACACGACTCACTTTGCCAACTTCAGAAGCTTTTCCGAGAGGACCACACACATCTGGCACACCCCACGAGTACGCGTCGGGCCACCTGATAATCTAGTGTACGGGCTTCACCGAAAAGAGCCACCAGGCCATCATGCGAACACGCCTCGGCCGCAGCCCTTAGCGAACAACGCCCATGCACTCTAAGGCAATTACGTGATCCACCTTCACCACAATGCACGCCAACAAAGCAAAATTAGCGATTGACTGAGACGCGCATTGCATTTGACTAAAAATGTCATCTGCGCTCTAGCGCGGCGCAATGCAGACCGTCATGCTTGCGTTGCGTGATGCCACAACGCAGATACAACGTTCTCGAGTCAAACCGTATGCTCTACCGTCGAACGCGGCAAATTCATGGTTGGTTCAGGAATTGATCACTCTAGTACACTCGTCCACAGGCTTCGCTGGAGCATCACATTTGACTTTATCGTGGAATATCTCAAAAGTTCCTAACAAAAACTGTTCGAACGAATGTGGATGACGTGAAAGAAATGCAGCAGTTGTCACTATAAGTACCTTACACCAAAGCAGGAGAACACTACAAGCGGGTAAAGCGTTGCTCCAGCTAAGCCTGTGCACGACTGTAGATTGTAGTAATATGAACCACAGGAATTCCTGCCTTACAGTGAAGACACTGCTTTCAAGCGTCTGATCATTGGGCGCCCCTGCTATTTGGGGACGCGAAAAATGGAGGCACATGCATCAAGCGCACGTGCGGTAATGTGCTCTTCGATTTTCCACCAAACCCATCACGGGCACACGGCTCCCCACCGATCGCTGCGCATTGTAGTGGAGTTCCCAAATGTAAAGGAAGGATACGCTCTCACACATGAACGTAAAATACTGAAAATGGGCCTTCTGCAAAGGATTCCAGGCAATCATCGTTAAAACTTGCCAGAACAAACATCGCAAGCTCATAACATAACAAAATGTAGCCAACTCTTCCGGAATGACATAATGCCACCCACTTGTAGTTTTTCAATCGGCCCCATAGTCAATTTCCACCAAACTGTCCAACAAAGAGTCGTTCGCCGTTTCAGTGAAGTTACTTTCTTCTGGGTGAGTCCTAACGGACGAGCCATGAAAATGGAAATAAGTTCACCCTGTCCGCTGCGCAGACCATTGGTGCTGCACTGCACAGAACCCACTGAGGAATAAGATCTAATGCGGGTCTTCAAGCTACAAGGGGAGTAATTATTGCGTGAGAACTCAACTACCTTGATAATATAATGTACACAAAAAATATGTTTCCTGTGTACACCGTATCCGAACTTTTAGGCAGTCTAATGTTTGCGTAATACTAACATGACCCACTTTAACGTACGCGTAGCGCCTGTGCAGGTAACCGTTAGTATACGCACCAGCAGAGGTCGTATATGCGCTGCATGTCCGCCACCAGCTGCTCGGGCGAGTGGGCGAACCGGAGCTGGCTGAGGTGTCGCTCCACCTCGGGCCAGGTGGGAACGTCGCAGGGCAGCAGCACGTGCGCCATGGGCGGTAGCGACCGGCACTACCCGTCCGCCAGTGACGTCGTCGTCAGCACCGCCCTGCTGCCTCGACCGGCGGCGCATGGGAGCTCCCGGCGCTCACCTCCAGCGCGCCACTGCGCAAGTGAACGTACAGGAGGCGTCAGTCCTGTCGCACCGTACTCGCTATCATTCACTTTTGCATTAACATTCACTTTAGTATGACACTGCTAAACGTTTACCCACAAAACAGCTTGCTTGCGGTCTCGGCGTCCGCATTGGAAAAAATCAGTTTCTCGTGTTAGGACCTGAGTGAGATGTAAATGCGAAAAACCGATGAGGGTCCCATATCATACGGAATTGCTGCAGGGTATCGTTGATATAATAAGGTAAAAGTATCAACGAAAGAGCATGGAGTTATTATGAAGGCGCCTTTAGAGAATTCGTTACGAGGAACGGAACTTCAAACAATGAGTGCGACTATACAGCGTAACCGCGCACATAACCAACGGAAAGGGGAGCTTGGCGTTTTTCTTCCTGCCTGCTGTCTGATGGGGGAAGAATGAAGGGAACTCCCACCTCACTCATTCCCTTACCCCCGTCGCGGGCACACTAAAGTCTGCGCTGTTACTCAGTCAGTGCTGTTTCAGACACGACGGCGCATGGCCACGATAGTTTCGACAGCACGAAGTCTTCATGTCGCTTCCACTTGGCGACATGATGTGTCGGCTGATGTCCTGGCTGCCATTTTATCCTACGCGTCCATAGGGACGCTGCGTTCAAGTGTGCGCCTACGCTGCGTTCAAGTGTGCACGGCGCCTTTGTTAAAACGGCTCGCCACAGCACGCCACGCCCCCTTTACTCGCACTTCCCGCTTTTCTGGTAAATGGGGTATCAGCGCAGGAAGATTTCGTCCTCTACGCTCAGGCTAGCGCGTGCCTGCCTCATATCCAGCTGGAGTAATAATATTAATAATAATAATAATAATAATAATAACAAAATTAAGTACATAATCAGGCCTAACTAATCCGCATCAGGTTTGTCTGGCAGACCGTGGCAGGCGACAAGCGTTTATGTAAATTCTAACACAGCATACTGCAACACAGAGTATCAACCAAGAACAGATAACCATCCGGTATTCACTAAATCTGTGCAAAGTTCTAACGCATGCGCCTAGAAGCCTTTTCCAGTCTATATTTGGAACCATGCGCAAAAAGTCGAGAGGAAAAGTGTTATGTATAGCTGGCACTTAATAACGGCGTGTTCTTTTGCCCTAACTTGTGGAACAGCGAGTAATTGCGAACCGTTGCTTCGGTTTCAGGGACGGCACAGGAATGTAAAACGTTTTGAACGTATTAATCCAAAAGTTTCGTTTAGGAACGACGTAAAATTGGGCAACATCGATGTTTTGAATACATTGCCATCTTTGTCAGTATACAAGTCATATGCAATGCTACGCAGCAAAAAAAAACGTAAAATGTAAGTGACTCGGTCTGTCCAATGTGAAGCACGGTGACCATGTACTGTAATACCCCACCTAACCACACCATAACAAAGAGGATGCACGATGACTTTTTGCAGCGGAAACGGGATAAATGTTCTTAATTTATATAACAAAGATAATACAACACGAATATTTTGCAGACGTAAGCTAGGTGTGAATTTCAAGAAAGTTCGCTATCGAAACACAAGCCTAAATACTTGCCTGTCGATACATGATTTACAAGAATACAAGAACAAGATCCGGCCGTTAAGTGTAGAAATAACGATTGCATTAAAGCAAGTTTTCTTTTGAGGGATTACGAAAGAAAATTAGCGGTGTTTCCTTTGTATTACCATCAATGGAATTGGCCGTAAATACATTCAGAATTTCCACTGCGGCGAACTTGAAGTCTGAAGCACACGAATAACGCCCCCCTTTCTTCTAACGACTTTTGCGTCCCAAAAATAAGAAATCACCGGGATAAAAGTGGCAACGAGGCCAGTCTGGCTTTTCAAGCGTCTTGTATTCGTCGGTTAACAAGTTAGAAGCGCCCACTTGTTTATAAGTCGCGGCGTGCCTTCACCCAAACAAGTGGTGGTTAGGGCTCTTAAAAACGCTCATTCTTCATTTTTTCGCGCAGTATTACGTTCTACAACTTACATGGTACGATAATAAACAGGAAACAATCTTCTCTAAAGGTATTCGTACAGAGGAGGTGAAGGCACCTTCGAAACGTGGTTAAGGTGTTGCTTCACTACTAGCAAAGTTTACGATCCCCTCGATCAAATCAAGCGAGTCGGAGTCACTGTAACACCGACGCATTGAACACGATGCTTCTTCGTATTTCTTCGCCGCCCAATATGCGAGCATGCCTCAGTCAATTTTACGGCACAGAATGATAAGATATCCAGGTTACGACGGCTGCTCGAGAAGCGCACTATACGGATGTAAAATCGTTTCGAACTACAGGTACAATGGCCGCGAGTAAAGATGCCATTTGAGTTTTAAAATAACGCTAATTAAATCCGAAGAAGGAGTGCACGTTGTAAGTATGCTGACGGCAAAAATGTTTAAGGTCGAAAGCCTTGTATGTCTCATCAAAAGTGAAAAGTGACCGAAGTCGTAATACTAGTCGGCGTAAGCACGAATGGTACCAAAATCTCGCTGTTGTAAAGAGAAAATAAACTGGCTTGTATAGGATTTCAACTCGCGTCGCCAGAGCAACAGCCAAGTGCGCCAACTACCTATTCCGGCACCGCACCAAATGCAACAACAATTGTCCCGATGCGGGCGCTGTGACAGGTACACGTGACAGGCGGCACGTGCGTAGAGCGGGTGCACGCGTAGGAGAGCTCCGGCTACGGCGAAGCTGCAGCGTGAATGCGGCCAGTCTGCCTGTAGGATTAATCCAGTCAAATGACGAAGAAAAATCCCGGGCCATCTCCACTAACGTAAAACCTGGGTAGGGGCGAAGCATGCAGTGTATAAGTGTATTCACAGATTGTAAGTCTCTCTCTTGCCACATGGGGCGCGCTCATTGGGCGCCGGAAGAGCGCCGGTGGGAGGAGCAATCACGCGCTTGCTGAGGCGGTGGCGCCCTCTCTTGCGTTGAACCGGATTTAAGCAATTAAATGACAGGGAGAGACCGACTGGCCGTAAGTTTGTTGGTGTCACACGCCGGAGCATGCGTTCTAGCGAGAGGCGTTGGAAAACGGGTCTCCCGGTGTTTCACTACTGTGACGGCATGACACGCCGACAGCCCGAGTCCCTAATGTTCTTCGCCCCTAAATGAAGAACGAGACGCAAACCCGATGCTGCAGTAATGAAGTCTGATAATCGCCAGGTTTTCGCCCTTCAGCCACTTAGGCAGACTTAAGCGCCCCAAAAAATTTTTCAAAAGCACTTAGGTGAATTCATTGAGGTCTTATTTGCAGCGTTTGCGGCCGCCGCGCCCAATGATGCCAGACTGGTTTTTGTGATATCTCAGCCATCAGCAGCTTGATTTTTACTCGTTTTATTGTTGGTAAGGACTGTTTATTTGCTCATGCACCGCTTTTCGACCAAACATTAATCCGCTAAATTTAGTCCCCGAACCCCCCAGTGTGTCCTTATAGCTGACTTCTACAAATCAGCCGGGAGGATTGTGAGAAAGTGGAGCTTTCGAACCAACTTTAATTGTTTAAAATGCGCGTAAATCAGCCGGCAAAACTAAAAAGATGGCGTACGAATTGTAGAACTCAATCTCCAACGGTAATACAACAATGTCCACAATTGACTTCTGTCTCTCTTTAAGACGGCCCTGAACACGTAATGGTTAGTTTCGGCTTGTTCGTCTTCCGAATTTGCACATGATACCATGCACTTTTATACCGCCATAACGCCACCGCTTAGAGGACAGGACGTTTGTTCGGCTGAGCTTACGTCGCGTGTTTTATTACACCGACCATCGTGGAGTTATTTCTTGTGTTTTTCGCTTGCCAAAAAAGGAACAAGCACGTGTAGGTTGTTCAAAAAATGATAAAAATCGTGTCTGATCGGGCGGGTAGCTTTTATACCTCTGCTGCCCGTATATCCATATCAACCAGCACACGTCGTCCGCGTTGTTAACGTGGCGGGTCAGGAAATGACAGCTCTGACTGCACACACAACCTCAACCGAAGCTGCAGGTCATTTGTTTCCCTAGACAGTTTTCCGGCATTTCTTGAGTGTTGTACACCTGCTGTTGATCCTCTATAGAGGAGCATTTTTATCATTAAAATATTTTGAAGGTCATACCACTTCGTTCACATAATTACAAGCGAAGCTGCATGCGGTTCAGCTGTGAAATCTTTTTACTGAATGACGTTTTTTCACTGCGTTGTGGGTCATAGCCGGCACTTTAGTGTAATGTAAGCCTATAGGTCCGTTTCGAGCAACGTTCCTGGCGAAAGTTCCCACGTTTTCCGGCTAAGTCACCGTCCTGGGACGAGGCAGCCCTGTTCCCTAGAACCGTGATGATATTCACGCACCCTCGAATGGGCTATACGTAACCCACCCACAGCACAAGTGACCACGAAGAACAAAAGCTTGTGGTGCATGGCTAGTGACGGGGACGAAGCAGATCGCATTGGCGTAGCATTAAACTACGTGATCCTGCTCGCCTAACCAGTCCCGACGTGAGGCATGTATCAAGTTTTTTTAAGGACGGTTGCCTCTCTTGGAATCCTTAAGCGCGAAAATTTTTAACTATCTGTCTGGTTGTCACTCGATTTAACCGCCCGCCAAGATGGGTTGAAAAAATGCTTGAACAAGATGTAGGCAAGCTCGCTCCACACTAGCCAAACTGCTGTCATGGCTCATACCTGTCCACATTATTCAGCGCAAAAGGAACTTCAGGCATATTAGAGGCAATAAATTTGTACATAAATGAAAGCACAAGAGTTATGTCAATTAAGATTCCACACCCTACTGGTTTTTATGAAGCAACCGAAACAAAAATAACGCGTTAAACACAGTGCCGGATGTTCCCAACAGAACAGATGGCACGCGAGCATTGCGAACGCGGGAAAAACGAATTTAGCAAATCCTCATTGCAATCATCGCGGGAAGGGCGAGAAGAGAGGGGAGGAGCGTGATGGCTGGGAGAGGGAGAGGGGGATATCACGTGCCAGGGACGGCAAAAGGATATCAACGTTGATATGCTGCTCAGGAAAGTTGAGTTTCCATGTTCTTGAATTCACAGCGCAATAAATAACGACGAAGAGGCACAGCGCCTGCGTGTATTTGTTGCGCTGTGAATTCAAGAGGACTATTGTGTTTAAAAATTTTCAGCGAAGCAAACAGATATCCCGCCAATTTTTCGTACAAGTATGAATCGGTGCACTATAAAACCGAATACAGTACTGAGTTACAAACAGCGCATGAACAGGACGATAAGAGGATCACACATACACGGCACCGTGTTTGTATGATCCTCTCATCGTCTTGTTGTTTGTGTGATCCTCTTATCGTCCTGTTCCTGCGCTGTTTGTAACTCAATTACGTACCAAATGGCCCGCCTACAATCTGAGTACAGTAATCTCCCGTTAAGACGAACCCGAAAGGACCGTAAAAAGGTAGGGGCAACTCAAGAGCAACATAAAGTGGAAGGAGGGAAGAAAATTACACCATCTTCCCGAGGGGAACCCTGATGAGGATGCGAAGCATCATGGGGGTTCCGTGTGGTTCCATTGTGTTGCCGTTATGTTGAGTGATCTGGTGCTTAGTAGCGCCAGAGTGAATTCCGCGTCCGGGTCCACACCGGTGGCAAAGGCACGCAAGTAATGTTGTGTGACGGTGAGTAGGCGGTGGTTCTCGAGGCGCCGAAACTCGTCCATCATGTTCTTGTCGATGTTGTCGTCTCTGTGGTAGAATCGGTAGTCTCCGTCAGCGTTGGTGAGGTAAAGGTTGTTGACGTTGGTGCACCGGCTGAGAGCAACGTACACGCCCTCCTCTTCGGAGCTTTGTCTTCTCCTTCTTCTTCTTCAGCGGTTCCCCTACGGGAAGATGACGACGGTGGTTGAACGCGAAGCTATCTCGTGATGGATTCTTTGGTTGGCCAATCCCTAGGGGCATCCTGCCACAATCATCATCAGCGGTGCCTGGCCAGGCATGCGCAGTGGGGGTGCGGACGGCGGACAACAACGACAACGACAAGGGAGGGAGGGACACAGCCCCGAGCATAAGATGCTCCGCATCTAAAATTTGTTCGTATTATCAGAAATTCGTCTTAAGCGGAGGCGTTTTGCATTGTGACGTTACAAGAGTGCAAAAATGTTGTTCATCTTAACCATAGTGTTCGTATTAACCGAGTTCGTCTTAACGGGAATCCACTGTATAGCCGTACTTTTTAGGGAGGGTAGAGCAGAAGGACGGACGATCGACCGGGGGTGCCTCACTAACAGTTAACTCTAAAAGTTTCCTAGTGTAAGCTAAGCCGCTGCTTTCGCGGCGCCAATTCATTCATCACGCCCAACCCGGGGAGGTCGGCTCGTATCGCTCTCGTTGTCTCCAGTGCCCACAAGTCATTCGTCTGTCGTCCCACGCAGTTTCTTCTTTGACCAGCGACGCGCCCCGCGTTCCCCGGTTTGCTCATCGCTCACGCGTAATCTCGTTTATCCCGCGGGTAATACTTAACGGACACGGAACGCAATTACACATCCCCGCTTGCCGTCCCGATTCGCAGAGCGTGGGCGGCTGTCGCCAAGCGAGTAGGCTGCACTTTGTTTAACAGAGGAGCAGATAACGAGGGGCGGCAGTGGGTGCAGCTAATTAGCAAACGCACACGCTCTTCATTCATTAGCGCGTCGCGGGTCGGGGCGCACTCATGGCGCAGACGACCCCGAGGGAGCTGATCTGGGCGGCCCCGATATATTGCTACGCCACTCTATGCATGACTTCGGGAAATCTGGCTGACAGCGAGGAGCGAGCAGAGAGAGGGAGGAGAGACGAAAAAGTTAAGATGATTTGACTGGCGTGCGGTGCCTACAGAAGCTTCGTATTCAGTTAACAACCGTCCATTAAGACTCAGAATGAGACAGCACGTTGCGGCACCCGTCTTTCCTAATAAAAATCCCGGGCCATCTCCCCTAACGTGAAACCTGGGGAGGGGCGAAGCATGCCGTGTATAGGTGGATTCTTGGCGCGTTGGCGTTTTCGCCAACGGAGATGAAACCGTTGGGGGGTAGAGGTATGCAGCCTTGCTTGCAGTAAAAGTCTCGTGTCTTTGAAGCACGGAGCTCCATAGCGTGAGCCGCAAACGAGTGTCCCGGTGTTTTTTTAGTATGCGTTACGTTCTAGCGCGTGGCGTAAATGAGTTTCCTAGTGTTTTAGTACTGTGACATGAGAAGACGATTACGACGACGATACAGGAGACGCCAACAGCCCAAGCCCCTAGGGGGCTTTACCACTAAAACGGCGACTCTGAAACCTGTATGTTTCAGTACACAGATGGCGCGCGCCAAGTATCTCCACATTCAACTTATTATCAGGAGATAGCAGGCGACGATCTGAGTCTGCTCAATTATTTAGCATCACAACAACATGTTCTAGGTTGTAGTTCCAAGATTAAGTTCGCTTATCTTTGCAGCCAGCTCCAACCAATATTTCAGTTCTGATTCCGTTCGTGTTCCACTTACGCACCTGTAACAATGTCGCTTATTTCAATCTCCGGTAGGCCTATGTAAATCGGCAAAAAGTTGGTATTTGTTTCGACAAAGATACCTGCTACATAAACCAAACGTCCCTTTTAAACTTCTTTGGACTTGCTGTTTATTGTATTGAAATAAACGGCTGTGTCCTTTACAACTACGTAAACAAACATTGTGTTTTAAGCCTGCGCTGTTGAGTGGTCTGAAACTTGGAACTCGATCTCTTTAAAAGTTGGAGCGATTGGCGCAACGACGTTCGCAGTAGCTGCAAGGACATTTATGTGGTGCACGGTGTCTCGCAGAAACATAATACTGGTTTGTTATCGCGTCCAGATGTGCCTGTGTTTCAGCTGCTATGTAACGAAATGTTTTAAATAGTTATAGTCAAGACTGTCCACTTTATCTCTCGCCGCGCGGCCCTACCACCCAAAAGCTGCCTTTGGTACCTCGACTCCACGCGAGATGCGGTGAGTGTACTCGCATGTACCATGCGCCGACAATACCGGCGCAACGTCACTTGATTAATTTTGTTTCAGTACCAAAACCATGCTAAAACTTTTTATGATTTCTGTTTTAAATTGGATTAAGAGTGAGTCCTACACTCCCCGTAACATTTCCCTGGGCCCTTCTTGAACAGTGGTTACCCGCTGCGGTGGCTCAGTGGCTAAGGCATTTTGTTGCTGAGCACGAGGTCGCGGGTTCGATACCCGGCCGCGGCGGCCGCTTTTCTGATGGAGGCGAAAAGCAAAAACGCCCGTGTGTTCGAGATTACGGCGCACGTTAAAGATCCCCAGGTGGTCAAAATTAATCCGGAGCCCTCCACTACGGCGCGCCTCATCGCCAGCGTTGCGTCGGCGCATTAAACCCTACTAATCAATTGAAGAGTGGTTGCAACTACGTAAGCCGATTGGTTGTAATGCGTCCGTTCCGATCTGGTACATTGAACTTTCAGGCACTGTACCACGATCAATGGATAAAATGGTTTAAGTGGTTTAAAGCGACTAAGCGCTTGATTTATTTTTTGAGATTTTAGGCGTCCCTCATGAGTCTCTGAAATGGTAAGGAAATGTGGGCTTGAATGGCTCGAGACCAGGCGAAAAATTGCGAGGTTAAACTTTTTTTATGAACTGTACCATAACGAATCTGGTTTAAAAAGGGAATTGTATATTCTGCCACCTCCCCAGCGTTCAGCAAGGATAAATCATTGAAAAAATGTTAGACCTTATGCTCCTAAAAATAACGCATTTATGTACTCTTTTTTTTAACAAACCGTGGACGAGTGGAATTCCCTGCCTTCCGACTGTGAGCATGCTACAACATCTGAAAGGTTTGACTTTTGTGTTAAAATCTTGATGTAACCCTCTCCTGTTAGGACGGCGAAAAATCGTCTGCAGTACCTCTTAAAACAAAATAAAAATTAAAAATAAAGTACTTGTACATATACATGCATCTCGCTTGTACATACAGTTAAGTCGCCCCACATTTACGTTTTGTCTATAGCTAAACCCGAATTAAAGCAACCAAACTGACTCTCTGTCAACAGTGCTGCCTGACGCCACATACGCGCTCCACTAAATGACCTGGTCGCAATCTTTCCTGACGATCGTCTGGCACTGCCCTGCACTCCCAAACGTTTGTGACGCCCACGTTTGCCTGCGTAGTGCGAGTGCCCAGTAAGTGCGATGCCACTCGTCGGCGAGCCACTCGCCACTCGTATGCGAGCCTACGCGGAAGCCCCACTCAACACTCGCTTATTGCGAGTTCCACTGCGGTACGATACCAACTACTCATGAGTGCGAGTTAACTCGAGCTGAAAATCACTCTTCTAATTGTCAGTGGAGCCCTCCAATTACGAATTGGGCGAACCCTCGCATAGTGGACCACCGGACGCTCGCCATTCGAAGAAGCCAGCGTAGAAGCCAACGGCTCGCACTGTAGTGAGAGCACCACCGCGAGTGGCACTCCACTCCGAGCGAGCGGGCTCACTGCGAAATAACTCGCAATCGCGAGTGTGAGATAGCTGCAAGTGGTCGAGGCTCACAGTGGTAGGTGCACCGCAGTGGCATCGCGGGGGTGAGCGTGAGCGCATCTGCGAGTGGCGAGTCGGTGGCACTATTGCGAGTGAGTGAGTGCATGCATGTGAGCGGTGAGCATGCACGAGTGAGTGGTGAGAGTCACTGCACCGTGACTGGGTGAGTGAGTGCACCGCAGTGGCTCGCATCGCGAATGGTGAGCGTGAGCGCGAGTGAGTGCGAGTAGTGAGAGCGGAGTGGCGAGCGTGAGTGTGAGTGAGAGCGAGTGGGAGGGCGGAGTGGCGAGCGTGAGTGCGAGTGAGTGTTTTAGTATAAATATATTTTTTGGGTGAGTGTGAGTGAGTGGCATCCAGTTTTGCCGAGCTATGCACTAATGTGACGCCTGGTCGCATTATCTTCCGTGACGCGTCGTCTGGCACTGCCCTGCACTCCCAAAGCTTTTTACGCTACGCTTTCCATAGCGTAGCCTAACTTAACCTAACCTAACATAACCTAACCTAACCGTAGTTAACGTCATCTCACCGTTTAACGGTTTTTTTTTGTTCTATCTATTGCAGCCACGCGAACCAAAACAGGCCGCTTTTAATTCATATGGTACTATTGCGTACTGATTAAACCAAATTAATTATGAGTTTGTATATAACTCTGGCACTGAAAATCGCCCCTTTGTGGCTAAATTGTTCAGTCTCATGCGTTCAATGTAACGACAATATTCTAGCATAGTTAAAGTGCGAATATGAAATAAAATCTAACCGGGGAAACTTGCTGCTAGAGATTTTGCTGGAAGCATAGTTCGCCACAAAAATATTGCGATGTGGGCAAATCAAGGCAACACATTTGTATTAACAGTAATCGTTAAAATTAATAAACCGATTGTAGCGATCCCACAACCCATAACAAATTTAGTAATTCACGCTTGTAGCAATGAGTCTCTATAAAAAAAATGTACGATATCAAAAAGGCCAGTTAGTTTTTGATGCACGGGGAGTTAGTATAGGCTTCGTTTTGCCCAAAATCTTAATCTCGCAAGCACTCCACGTTCACACAAACGCCCACAGCAGATGAGTCGGGGGTGGGGGGTGGAGTAGTATACTAGTTCAGGGTTAAATATGCGACAGGGGTATTTCGCAATCATTCAATATAGGCAACCGCCATTAACCCGTTAACCTTCGAGCAGTTTATTAACCGTGCCACAACCACATGTAACTGACCTCTATCCACAGCAACAAACCGCGGGCTCATTCAGCGCCGTCTGAATGCATCTTCGAGACCCTCCAGGCCTTACATAAACGCCTCCGCCTCGCCTAATAAAGACCGCCTGACTGCGTGGCCTGCAATCACACGACGACGACACCGCACGCGTACATGCACGTTACTGCAATACACTTAGCGGGACGGCAATAGAAATGGGCAACCGTAAGAATAGATGAAAGCCCACTGCCCACACGCACATATACTCACGTCCGAAGGGACGAGGCAGTCCTGAGCGAGCAGTTCACATCGGCATCCCAGTCACTGCAACTGCCGACGTCGCTGGGTCGTAAAGAGATCCAACACGGACGCGCTATTCACAGGCGCCGATAAACAACTCCGCATCTCGCGCGCAGCAGCAGCTGACGATGGCCGGGGTATAAGGTTGCAGAAGACAAAGACAGGGAACGGGCGTGGATGAATGCGAGAGCGGAGAAGAAGAATAAAAACGAAGAAAAGCGCAGGCACGAAGGCGAGACGTCATTGAAGCCTCGGCCAGTGATGCGTGGAACGCTGCGCGTCAACCACGAGTCCTCCTCCTTCCCCAGTCCCTTCTCGGTTTGCCGTCGGCGGCGCCCTAAAGCAAGGACGTTGACGCATGTAGTGACTTAACGTCTGCACGCGTGCTTATGTACGCAGCTGTCAAGCCGTGGGTGTCTGCTAGCAGCCCTAAGTGTGCTCAGTCATGACGCACAAGTCACTGAGAGAGGAGTTATATAATACTAGTGAAAGAGCATCGACCTCCGTGTGTACCGGTATTTCGTACTTTTCTTCATTAAAACAGCGCGCCCCAGATTACGCCGCCCACCTTAAGAATCCTTGGAGAGAAATCCTTGGAGGGTCCCAGGTTGGATACGCAAGCCTGACTGGTATGGGCAATTCTGCCTTTTGCGGCCCTGTACGCCTGGTTTCACCCACCATGAGTACAAATAAAGTATTATTATTACCCCGTCAAGTTTAAATTTCCCGCCTAGCATATACATGGCTCGCACATGACGTCACCACCGCCATTGATAGTGCGTTGCTCTCCGCTTTCTCAACGCTGCTCGAAACAAGAGCGGCTGATAAGTGCACAGGCTTCCAATGCGCACGCGCGCACCATTATGGCAGTGACAGTGACGTCGCTACAAGCTATCTATTGGCCTAGTGCGGAATAATTTAAACAGTAGGATATTCTTTAAAGCGCACCTCAGGTAGTGCACACAGGTGTTTTTACAGCGAAGACATATACGCCTCAGATGGCAAAATTCTTTGTGTTTGCATCGCGAAAAATCAACGTCCTACTCGTGACTGGCTTTCAGCCCGCGCTCGGTAATTCATGCAAAATCATCATCGGCGCTACCGCACGATGGCGCTGTTGACGTGGCCGCTGCTTTCGCTTATGTCACTTCTTGAGGGCACGTTCCTCTTCAGTGTGCCTTTCCTGGCATTATGCATACAATGTAAATTACAGTATTCGTTCACATACAGAAGGACCCATGGAATGACATACTGGGAAATATCTAACGCCAATGAGACGCCAGCGCGTCTGCTTCACATTTGCATACACACAATATACTATAGGCGCCGCCAAGCAGTGCGTTCTGTTTGTGTTTGCGATCGCAATGCCATCACCACTCCATCGTACGGCGCGCTGCTGGAATAGCTAGACTACGTTAGATCTCTAAGCGTAACATTAGGCCTAAATAAAACCCCGCCTCCAGGCCGCTCGCGCGGCCGACGACAGCAGTATGGCGGGTCTTTAGGCCTAATGTCGGGCCGGCGCATGTCCTCATCCCTCCTCTCCACACCCCCAACCCCTTTCCCTAGCTAGCAGTTCGTCTCACCCCTGTAAGTGGCGCCGTTTCTAAGGCTTGATTTTTACGTCCACGAAATACAGGGAGGTTGGGTAAGAGAGTATGAGTGATTCGCACTAAAAAGCCTCCGATGTCCACAACTGCCGAGTTCGAATACCAGCCTATCGATTGCTCTCATGCCCAACATTACATGGGAATTGCAGTTACGCGCAATGTCTCAATCAGAACAACCGTTTCACCTAAGCTTTACTGCGACTATTTCACGTACGTTTCTATATCACACCATCAGGCACGGCTTAAATAAGCACACTTACACGTTCCTGGTTAACCACGGTGACGGCGACTGGTGACGGCGACTTTAAAAGACGAGAGATGTAGTTTTCATTCACCCGTTGGAATGTATCTACACAGCTTCGCGGACTCCCCTCCTTTTCATAGTCGAATGGTTCCTCAATGCTATACAGCCAAGCTACATACCTCTGCCCCCCAACGGTTTTATCGCCGTGGGCAAAAACGCCAAGGCGCCAAGGCTCAAGACGCCGAGCGCACGCGTCAGGTTTATCAGGCATACAGCATAGGGCTCAGAATTCAGTTAACGAAACCACAAAACAAGCATCGAAACCGCATTATGGATGATAAGGTGCCTGTGAACAATGGGACCCCCCTCTCCCCCAAACAATTGTTGTGGGTAAAGATAATGTTTGAACATTATCTTTGAAGGCGAGGCAGGACTAATGTCACTAAATAGAGCAGTTCTTGCCCAAGACGCGGAGCGCATGCGTCAGACTAGCCAGGACCAAGCATTTGCCGCATCTTTAGAAGACTTTTGCTGCTGAAAGGCTGTTACACACGTCACCTTTGATTCGCATTGAGAACGACGCCAGTCGCGTGCAGCAACGGAGCAGGGAGGAGAAGCTAAGCCTAGCAGAGTTCATCGACTAAAGCGCTAAACAACAAAATGGCGGCGCCTAGGAACCGTCTCAGTGTAAACAAATGTCACGCAATGCGAGCTGACCGATGATCATTGCGGCGGCACGGAACAAATAGGAGAAAAGAGTGCCGATACTTTGTACCCCTATGTAGTGACACTAGCCGAGCGCAAGCGAGAAGCCCCGCCGAGACGACGACGAACATTTCATACCCTCTTAAGTAATCATTTGGAGTGGTTTACAACAGCTTTGCTGGACATCCACTTTCGCAGGGCGGGATGGCGACCAATATTTTGTACTTGGCCTCCACAAAAAGCAATTAACGCTACACATTCCTGAGTGTACCTGATTCTGACTGTTAGGGTTCACTGCATCCCATATACCACCACGAATATCACGGCTAAAATTACCACCTGCTTTCATCCTGCTAACTATTCACCATTTCGTTCTTTAAGCAATAATAGTTTTGCAGCAACAGCGTAGTCAGCTTAAAGATGCCAACAACACACTGTCACCGGTGAAGAATCCTATGTCCAACCTTCGGGAGCTCTAAATCCGGTCGCCGCTGTTGTTGACGAGAAGAATATTGCTCTAGTTTTTCCCCTTCTGTTTTTCCCCGCACTTACAAACATTGCAAAGCCCAGCGAGACTCTCCAGTCAAGGACGTGGAAGACTCCGCCGGAAATCGCTCTTTCCGGGGACACAGAATAAAAAAAATCGAAAAATGTAAGCGGAATGAGGCTATCGAAGAAACGCTGGGAGGGCGGGGAGGAGATCCGTCACTGAAGATTAGAATTTCTGCGCTTTTTCTAGTGACTACATAAATACTGCTAGCCTACAGAAACTTCTTCTTGAGTTGAGAGCAGCCTGTAAGCTTGTGCGTAAGCTGTGCTGTAGCTTGATGAAATAGAGTAACGCTTCTTATTTCTTTATTTCCGCAGGAAGATATAGGCTTACATCTGATATACTGGCATCTGTACCGGCCCAAAAACACACTTGCATTCTTGACACGCATGCACGCGCGCCTACCTCAGTGACGCTAGCATACTGGTTATCGAACTCCAATAAATAATATTTTTCGGGGTGGTCCCGTAAACAACGCCGCCACACACGTCCGATTGCCGTGTTAACCCAGTCGAAGCACAGAGATTTTACTGGTCACACATTATTCACAATCACAATACCACGCTTCAACTGCGACCGTCGAAACTCAACCAACTCTCAAGCAATACTCCCGAATGATTTATTGTGAAACGAAGAATCATGCAATAGACATTTTCTAAACTAAAGCTTGGGTGGCAGAGAATTTCGAACAGAGCTTCGAGGTGAGGCGAGGATAGATTTTTGCCCCTGCTACAGCATACTCCCTAATGCGCTATTTGAACGCAGGAGCAGTGCGCTGAGGTCGCACTCACTCGTGGGTTTTCTCGACGGCAACGATGATGAGCCTCTGCGTCAGCAGCGCGAAGTGCGTCTCAGGAAGGGAACGCGACCCGCGTCTTAGGCACGGAACGCGCACCATCGTCACGCACACGCCCCCCTCACGTTTTCGGCAGCGTCGCGCAGACGAGCGTCTCGTGCGGACACAGCATACTGCCCACCCCCCTCCCCCACCGCACACTTTCGGAGAGCACTCGAGCCGCCACGGCAAACCGCCCTCTCCGATTCTAAGACGGCCGTACGAAATTTCGCGCGGGGACACATCTTCCCTGCTAGCCAAATTCTCCTATCCCGCCCTCCTCCCAACAAAATCATAATCCTGCACTGGACCCCCGGCCACGTGGGCTTTGGCGGTGCGGAAACGGCCCACCTGGCCGCTCGAGGACTCATTTACCGAGCACCAGACGTGGACGTCTCACAACAAGGCGCACGAAACGCTCGCGAACCCCTGCTTACTTTTAGCGACATTACCAACATTACTGCCTACAGCGGCTAGAACTACCACCTCCTCACACGTCTGTTCCTTCACTCTTGGACAGATTATGGCGACAATTACGGACCCATTCCCTCCCCACCAGACACGTCCTCCACCCCATCTATCCCACATTATATCCCCGCCCAAACTGACCGGCATGTGGCGCTCGAGATACCACGCCACACGCCATTTGGGAATGCCCCTCTTTACCCCCGCTCCGTTTACCCAACCCTCCCACTACCTGGCTGGAGGTGACCGGGAGCTCCTCGCCCGAGCTACAGCTCCTGACCGCCACTAGGGCTCAGGATTACCTGGCGCGCCTCCCTCACCTGAGGGACACTCGCTAAGACTGAGCCTCGTCAGAAATAAAGTTTCCTCTCTCTCTCTCTTTCTCTCTCTTCTCTCCTCTCTCCACACAATTCGGCGACGCTCTCCTCCTTTGCTTTCTTTCACTATTCGGTCTTGCCATCGTTCACTCGGTTACGACGGTGGCACGGCTCAGCCCAGAGACGGGCGCCAAAGGGCTGCACCCTAAAAATCATGTGCTCCTGCACTCCGTATGCGGTTAACCAGTGAAGGTGTAACGTACGGTCTGTGGCCTGTGTTACTTCTTATATGGTTCAATAAAGTATTTTTTTATTATACGTTGCTTGTCTATGGTATTTTCTTTTGTTCCAGTTCTCACTCGCGGCACCCCAAGTGGCCTGCTCCTAGGAAGTACGTACGCCGCGTTGCCTTCAAATTTTTGAAGTAACGTGCTCCCCAAGAACCACCGACCTCCCCTTCCCGCCCTTATCGCATGATCTGTCCTTCACGCAGTAGCTCCCTGCGGGTTCGCTCTGCTACGAGTGAGATAAACCCAGCCACACTATCACCCCTTACTTCTAACTCCTCTCGAACGTGGTTTCTTCACGCATGCTTACCGGGTTGCGAAGGATGGGTTTTCTGCATACACAGGGTCACTTTCGTCTAACCGTGTGAAGCTTCGCTTTAAAAAAGAAAGAAAATCCAGCATATCAGCATTTGCCCACGCATACCGTAACCCTCAACCGGTCTACGCTTGAGTTGTGAAGAAAGCAACGTGTAACTTACTGCACCACAACGAGCACTACAGCGGTATACTTGTGTTCGTTTCACGCCGTTCCGGTCTGCTGCGCGAGACAAGTGATGTCGCCATGTAGGGAGCGGAGCTCCGCGCACGGAAGCTCTAGCTAAACTTGCACGCGTAGTGCATCCGCCGGGAATGTCAACAGGGCGCCCCGCCGTCGTGAAAGGAGAAATGTTTCAGCGCTCTTACTCTGAACTGCTATCATGTACAAATTTAGGACTTCGAAGTACTATGCAACGCTGTCACTCGCGGTACATATCGAGAGAACCTATCATTTCGATGCCAAAAAATTGGCGCAGGAAGCTCAGCTTGCAAACAAGCTTTTATTGAGGTCCCTAGAAGCCCCAAAAATACAGGAGCCTCAGCGTGAGATCAACAGGCGTTTCTTGACATCAGTAAGAGCGCTTATAATGCCTTGGATTGATACTAATGGAGATGAAACCAATCTAGCGGTCTGACTTATTTGAACGACATCGAACCAAAAAAAAAAAAACTCTTAGAAGCAGAAAACCAGAAACGCACAAAAGCACGCTGTCGGAGTGTACGTGTTCGTTCAAAGAACCAAGTAGACGGAAGTTTGATGAAGCGGAGAAAGGTGTAAGAACACTCACACACCGACAAACAAATCTCAAAATTTCTGTAGCTTTTTTTATGGGCTAAACATACGAGCCACTTAGGTAGGCTGCACCGTTTGTTAAAGGCTGTCAGCGGCACGAGCACGTATACTTCACGGCCGCGAACGACAGCGCCCGCGAACGAACTTCCGTGTGGAAGTGGCCGGCGCTACCGGTTATGCGCTGTGGCTGCAGTTATTTACGACCATCGAAGGTTACGAGAGAGGTCTGTAACATCCCTTATTTGTGCAAGCAATGTTAGCGCTTCGGGAACACGCGTCACTAGTTGGCGCTCCGGTCAAATGTAGTCAGCGTATGAGCAAACGTGCACCTACGCCTCACGCTGCGTTCGCTTATATGTTACTCGCCATTATTCCGAGGTGCCCTCCAATGCAGGTCGTGAGGGCGAACGCGGGAAGGGACCGCATTTGGCTGACCTGAACTGTGAAAGCGTAATATATTTACCCAACACGCTGTACGCGTGTGTTAACCTCGGCGTCCGCTGAGAGCCACCGACGCAAAAGTGCTTCGGTAGAAACGCGACATTTTTATGTAAAGTTTAGTGGGTAGAGAAAAGCTTTTTAAAGCGAAACTTTCTTAGTAGGACCGATGGCGTAAATATTTGAAGGAATAAATGGAAAGCATGAAAGAAAGCCGTGACGTCCGCTCCAACAATAATGCAGTAAGCCTGTAGCCACAATAGCACAATAAGGTAGGGGCAACTCAAGAGCAACATAAAGTGGAAGGAAGGAAGAAGAAAGAAAGGAAAGGCCGGGAGGTTAACCAGGTGTACAGCCGAGTTTGCTACCCTGAACGGGGGGAGGGGGGGTTCATGGGATAAAAGAGAGGGCGGGAGAAGAGGAAGAGATAGGAGTGGGAAGGCGCGCACTCAAGTCCCGTTTCGGGCACTATAGTCTTTCATGCGAGTTCGTTTCACTCAGGAAGGGCTTTCGTCGCCTTCTCTAAAGCCGACGGTAGAGACCGATGACTTAGGATAGTCTCTACTGTAAATGGCCGATGGCCGAATCGGCTGAGCGCAGTGGGAAGCACGCTTTTCTCCGACAATTATTCGGAGCAGTGACACAGCACATGCTCTATAGTCTCTTCCGCCCACAGGCGTCACTGTGGGCTCTGCTGACATTCCCGATTAGGAAGGAGTAGTCTTTCGTGAAGGCCACTCCAAACCACAGTCTACAAAGTAAAGTCGACTGGGGTCAAGACAACCCACACGGAAGACGGCGCTGAAGAAGGGGATCTTGAATTAAGAGACAGTGATTCGAAAAGTCCGGTGTGTTCCATTGCTTCATGGTGATTCTACGAGCAAAGGAGCGAAGCGACTTCGCGGCATCGCGGCATCGCTCCTTGAAAGCGGAAGCAGGATGGTGCGGTCGCTCTCGTGGCCTGTACGGGCAGCTTCATCCGCCAATACGTTACGGATGATTCCGCAGTGACCTGGCCACTAGAATATTACTTCATGGCCGGCTGTGATGGCTTGATGGAATATCTCTAACCTCCATCACCAGTTGGTGGAGGGGGGCCGTGGCGCAGGGCTGCGCGTATAAGCTCTGTAAGGCACCTTTGGAATCAGAGAAGATAGCCCAGTTTTGAGTAGTAGCTCCGATAACGCAGATCAAGAGCCTCAGGAATGGCTGCAAGCTCTGTAGCTGCCGAGCTCGTGGTATGGGCAACACGAAATCGAGTTGTGGTAAAATCTGCTGGTACAACCAGCGCACCTGCCGAACTGGATGACGTTACTGAGCCATCCGTGTATACACATTTCCGGTCGTTGTGGCATTCATGCAGTAACAGCGTCGTGAGCTGTTGAAGGGCCAATGGTTAGATGTCGGCTTTTTTCCAATTTCCGGAACCCTGCATGAGACGAACCTCAGGTTGTGCAAGGCACCACAACGGAGAGGACAATGTAACCGCAGGGGCGTACATCGACGGGATTTCAGCCCTGTGCGTTGTGACAATGGCTCAAAACGTAGATCGTGGTCGATTCTGAGGGAGCTGCGCCAGATGGTGAGATGACAGCCTCATGAGTGCTCTTATGTACAGGTGTAGTGTTTCAGTAGGCTCGTACGTTGCTACTGGGCGGTCCTGAGCGATGCAAATGGCGCCCCTTGTTGATGCACAACGCGGCAAACCAAGACATGTACGCGGAGACTGCGCTCGGATACTCTGCATTACCCGATGGTTATTGGCACAAGCATTCGTGTTGAACTGTGTTACGTTGGCTGTTCGGTCTCATACTTCGAATGAGCACACGTTCAAGTGATGTGTTGGTGAAGTTTCTAATGCGTGCTGGTGCTTTTGTGTTGCGGCGAAACCGTGGTGCCGCGTGTCTTCGAGCCCGACCGCAACGGGCGATGTTCCCGCTGCTGTGGCGTGTACGGTCGATTCTTATCAGTCACTTGGAGCACGAGTTGGCAGCTCCAAGTGACTCATAAGAACCATTACGCGCCACACATTACGGTGAGCTATAACGGCCCTGCTGTTAAAATAGTCGAAGTTCAATAAACACAATTGTATAAGTTGCCCAAGTTCGCGGTTTGCTTGCCCGCTTTTTAATTGCCAAGACATTTTATTTTTCGTTTTATGGGGCTAATCACATCGTCCCCCATTAATTTTCTCCGAATTATAATTTATCAAAAGCAGATCCTTCAGGTGCAGATGGGCAACTTAGCATACGTTTCCTTCTCGAGCAACTTCTTTTTTTCGCAAATGACCAAGAAATATGTTTTAGCTCACTCGTTAACAGCGAAAGTCGAGACCCCGTGCGACTATCCTCACCCGCATTTCCCGTGCTCATCTATCAAAAACCGCGCGAACACCAACATATTAAAGCCGCCGTAACCTGATCGTTATAATCGTATGGGTAACGAACCGTTCCTGCCTTGAAGCCCGTGCAAGCCAGACGGCTTTTCCTTTTCCGCTTTTTAACGAGCGCATCATATTTTAGCGCTAACTGCCGCAGACTCGACTGAAAAACGCTGGCTCCAGCGGAGTTCGTTTCGCGGGGTCTCTGGAACAGGTCGAGTACACTGATAGCCCCCTCAAACCTCCTCCTTGGCAGATCTTACAGGTCTCGCCGACTAGCACATTCCACCCAAGCATAAAAACTGGAACAGCAAGATGGGATATGTCAGTCTTCTGAATGCTCACTTCGCTTGGGGAAGCTGGGTGGTACTAACAAAATCTGCAAGTAGCAAGTAGTAAGCAGTTCGCTAAAGAATTTTCTGCGCCTTGCAGTACCGGGAAGTCAAAACGGAGGTGCATTCAGTTAGTCGCTAACTGTATTGTTTTTTCTCTTTCTCTTAAAAATAGCCTAAAAGTATAAAAATTAAGAGAAGCAAAACAACTTAGGTAAGCCTGTAACGAAAGAACGACGCAGGGCAGACCGACACAATGGGTGCCCTTACCATGGTATGATAACTTTAATGGCATGGGTGTTTTAATGATGATTATGCAACGACTGCCGCATACGCATCGGGAGATTCAACAAAGCCTGTCTCTGTCCGTTCCCTGCTATGTGCTTACTAAAAGTGTAAATCAACGCGCACAACACCGCAAGAGGCGCTTTCTGCGTACTTGGGAGTATAGTACCAAATCGTGACTTTGAGGTTCAACACGGGGCGTAAAAGCAAGCCGCTGGTAGATGCGAAAACGTTGTGGTGGCTCTTAAATATACGTAAGTAATGATTAAATCTAAAAAAAAAACCCTGGTAGAAATAATTACAGCAGCCTCAAATCGACGACAGCGATAATCTATTTATATGTTTCGTGGCGATGTGACAGTGCTCGTACACATGGAAAAGAAAAGAAAGTAGACCCACCGGGCGCGGATTCCAAACTACAAGTACATTTGAAGAATATGTGACCGTGTATTTGTCAGAAAACACATGACACAGCTCCTATAACCCTAATATCAAACATAAAAGAATAACAGGTCGACTTAAAATGAAGCTCTAATCAAAAGCTTAGGCACACAACATCACATGTTCCACGTGATCCAAACATGCACTTGCGCAGCAAGTGATTCAAATGAGACCCCAATTCACACATGATGGTATACGCCCTCAGGTTAAATATGCGCGTAGAGTATGTACGAAGCCTGTCAAGGGCGCGTCCCTTCGAAAAGCACATATGCATGGTGTTTCAAACCGCCAGCATGCGTCAGTGATGGCGAAAAAATCCAACGCACCTTTATGGAGGAAAGGCGGCTGAAACGCGAAGCTTACTCCGCTACAAATGCGAAATCCACAATTTAATTATCCAAAGCCCAAATCTACGATAACGCTAAGCTAACCGAATGTGATGTCATGACTTTGTATATCTTAGTTTGTGACTCGGTCATCTGAATGTGCCGATTTGGTTTTTTCATCGTTGTCGTTGATTTGGGCTTCCCATTGGTTAAGCGTGTAGGGTGATCAACGTTCCATCTGTGCGCCTCTTAGATAATGCTTTGATCATCATCACCATCGTCTCTCGTCGTCGGCGTTGCCGCTAAACTTTATGACGCTAAATTGCATTCGTCTACCACACTGTAAGCCTTTATGCACCTAAAGACATCCCACTGCTTATACGGTGTGGGATTGATTCGCCCTTCGTTGAAACCCACTTTGTAAAGTTGACTTTCCTGCCGTAAACTTGGCTTCCCTAAAGTGCGTTTTTACCGACGCCTCCACAAGTGAGACGTAGAAAGCTTCGCCTTAAAAAGCATTGCTGGGCAACGTCGTTCCATCGGAGTGCGGAACCTCTCAATCAAAGTCAAGGAGGTATCAAATGCCACCCTATAGCAAGAAACACGAGTTCCCCCGACAACACCCAGGGTGGTCGGTGTGTGGTGCAGCAGGCGGGAGAGTTTGGAGCGCTTCGTCTTGTAAACAAAATGCGCTCCCCTGGTTGAGCGGTACACCACTCGCTTTCGCCTTAGTGAAACGACTTTCACTTGTAGATGCACTATCGTATGTTCTGCAATCTTGAAGATTGTAGTGATTAAATTTCACACAGCACGAAGAATGAGGTCACCGTTTTAGCTGTTACAACGTAATAACGCAGGTAACTGTGCTGTCTTCAGTGGACTAAACACTGAAGAAATAATTCGTCAGAGGTTTAGATAAATATTAAGAGAATAAATAAACGAAGAATACAGGCTGAAATGGTTAAAAGCACGTTCACCCTAGATACATATTCACTTCACCCTCTGGCTTCTTATACACATCACAGGAGACGCCGACACATAGTTAGTCAAAACTACTGGTAACGCAAATATCACTTTACCGGCAAGTCTTGTCGCGATTCCTCGATAGAACGCAGGTATCACACACAGGAAATGGGCGTGCGGCCGTAAGTGGTGAGGGACTGCATTGAGTGCCACCGTTCTGCCGCCCCCAGATATATGCTCTAACAGCACATTTACGAACCGACCGGTCGGACGAACGTGTACACGGCTACGCGACAGCGGTAACGGATGGGGGCGCCACCTGGCCCGTTTGCGACCGGCACGCGCGGTTTCTAGCACGTGCTCCTGGTGGCCGGTTATAAACCTTGCAACCGGCAGGTGTTTATCGATTCTTTGTCGGTGACTTTGAATGACTCTGCGCCGGAGCTGTTACAATCTAGAATTACATTTAACGCGCACTGCCACCAGTCTTACCGCTGTCTTTTCAGTCATTTACATTGTATGTTTGTTTCACGAGGTCTTATCTTCCACTGCACAGCCACAATTGGTTGCGCTGTAGACTTCCTCACCCCAAGCTAAGGACAAAAAACTGTCATAAAGCGTTAGGTTGCACGTTCTATGTTTAAATCCCTCCCTCACTTTTGCCCCCCCCCCCTTAAATTTATTGTCAATGTTTAATATCTCCCTTTTCTGCCCGGCTGCAGCTTTATTTTTTTAGCGAATAGTGCCAATCTCATAGGGCTCCAGTGCTACTACTCGTAATAAAAGTTGGCGCGGAATAAACGGATAAAACGCACGAGAGACAAACGGGGCTGGCGCTTCCATCCGTCTCTCGGGCGTTGTCTGTAAACCTGCGCTAATTTTTCTCGCAAATACTACGAGCGAACTAGCCCAGTAGCAAGTTTTATTAATCCAGTACTACACCTTGGCTAAAATAGCAGTTTTTGCTGTATTAAGACCAATGGAGCTCGGCTTGTCAGAACAGATTACAGCGAGAGCAAGGAAGAAACTTGCGTACATTACTTCGTCGCCCTTTGATAAACATTGCTCGATGTTCTAAGTTCTCCGTTTACATGGTCAACTATGACAGGTATATTAACGCACGTTCATTTACGTTTTTTTTTTTTTCAGCGCGAGAGCTGGGTGAGGAACACTTGTGCAGGAAAGACTGTGTTGTTATGGTTAGTTGAAGGTAACCTACATCTATCTGTCAATAATCGAAAAAAAATGCACCAGTCTGTCCTGGAACCGACACCATCTCACACTGCAACCCAGTCAGGGATCGTAACTACTCGACCTGATGCAAGAGAAGCATAACTGCGGCATTTTATGTGCAACTGTTATGGTATTTTAAGTCGGACAGGGGAAAAATATTTCGTCACGGTTTGAATGTTTTGCCTCAGGCCTTTGCCAGATTTATGCGAGAGGCGGGGCAAAAAACAAAGCTTCCTCGGGCCCATCCGCACAGCACATACCAACGCGGACAATTGGCCCAGAATATGTAGGATCTGCGTAGCACGTGTTAAGAATGCCGGCCTGTGAATGCCGGCCTGCCACAGCCCAGTACATGCAGGCTAAATCGTGAGGTGGAGCAGTTTCAGCTGATTGTGCAAGAAAAGCCCAAGCGGCATTTGGGACACGTTTCTCGGGGCCGGCGTCTTGCAAGCTCCACACCAGAGTGCATGCGTATGCGCGTGGAGAACTGCGTGTTGGTGCAGGCGGAAACAAAACATAGTGAACCACTTTAAAAAACATGTGCCCGTTGATTGTCTATAAGATTACTCCAGAACGCCGCTGGCGCGGCAGTTCTGGACATCGCTACGAAGAACTGCGAGTTGGGCTTGTTGGTGTTGGCTCATGATGGGGACAGCGCAAAAGTCCAAGTTTTGTTTTGCGCTGTCCCCGTCACGAACTTCGCTAAGTTAACATTCGAACCAGAGCGTGTACTCTGGTACCTCCTACTTGCTCCCAAATGTTTTTCTCTTGAACACTTGTTAATTCATCTGCATTCAAAGATATTCAGGTGATTATTATTTCTCGTCCCCGGCAGACTGACGAATACCCGAGATTGATGACTTGTCAGCCGGGGTACAAAGCTTGATACCCACTTGATCCCATTTCAAACGTGCTGCACATATATGTCCGCACGTTCAGAAGATCTGCTCGAACGAACCTCAAAAACATTGAGAAAAAATTGTTACTGACGTGAGTATCGCCTGCGCTTTGATTACCTGTGCGTAAAAATGCACGTTTATCTCCACACTTTACGCGATTTTCATTCATATGCAATGATTACTGAGCTTTATACATTCCCTATCGCCTTATTGTGAGATATACACGTCGAATCTTTTAGTTCGGATTAGCCAAGCAATCAATGTGTAACTAAACTTACTGGTTGCGCATGCAAGGAAAATAAATGAAAATTCAGCGCAGATATCAAACAACCCTTATTAAATTTGAACAATGTGACACCAGGACAGTGTGAGATAACAAAGAAAAAATTTTGCAAGACTTGAGCTCTGTCATTTCGAAACTCGTTAGCTTTGAGTTCATCAACACGACAACGTTTTACGGGGCCTGTATTAACAAAGAAAACTCGGGGCGTAACAAAGGCGTTCGTTAAAGCGACCTTCGCACAAAGGCTGACATCGCCGAAGGTTGACAAAGGTCAAGTAATGTTGACCTTTTTGCGATGTCTCATTTTCTAGGTCGCACGTCACCTACACCGAGATCAAGCCGGAGCACAGCGAGCGAAGGAGAGAAAGAGCACTGTGACCGCTGACGTCCTGGACAGCTGCCGCCAAAAGGTCACTACATCAGCCTTCATTCTCTGACGCCAAAGCTCCTAAGCGCAGCCATCGCGACATCACCCCCCCCCCCCATAAAAAACAGAAACAAAAACAGGCGCTTCTTTGAACAAAACTTTGGCAGTTACTGCGTTCGAAAACCTTGACAACTCGTTAAAGATGCATAATTCTTTTGTTTTACGCTATCTGCGCCCGTCCATCAATGTATACGCTGGCCCAGCGCTTTGCCTGCGGTGGAGAAATAGAGCGTAGTGCGTGCGGCGCTGACATCTTATCGCGTGACAGGTGCACGTGACGGCCCGTGAAGAGAACAGGGGCATCGCCCGCACGGAGAACGCTGGTTGTTGGAATGTAGTGCTCGCATTAAGAAGAGCAAACCGTCTGCCGCCTTTTCAATTTTTCTACATTGATTGATTGATTGATTGATTGATTGATTGATTTAGATTGATTGATTTTTGATTGATTGATTGATTTTGACTTGATTGATTGATTGATTGCTTGTGATTGATTGATGTGATGATGATTGATTGTTGATGATATGACGGTTTAACGCGCCGACGCTACACAGGCGATGATGCACGCCGTATAGTGGAGGGCTTCGGATTAATTCCGACCACCCGGGGATCTTTAACGTGCGCCGAAATCCTCGAACACACGGGTGTCTTTCGCTTTCGCCTCCATCAGAAAGCGGCCGGCCAGGTCCGTCAATTTGCCTACAGCGTGGGCGCGTGTGTTGTGTATGTGTCCTACAGCGTCTACTACAGCGGCCCGAGCAATAACTTGTCGCCTTGCCTAATGTAAGCAGTCTTAAGTGTCTGGGATTTTTTATGCCTCCTTTCCGCGTATATAGAATGTTCGAAGGCTCATTCAAACCATGAAAAAAATAACAAATAAACAAACTAAAGAAAGAAGGAAAGAAAGAAAGAAAGAAAGAAAGAAAGAAGAAATGGCCTGACACCCTCTCTTTACTGAAGTGAGGAAAAGGATACCGCGGGCGTTAACTATTTCCCCTGCCATCACATTGCCACTCTACCAATTCCTTTGTAAAGGTCTTAGCTCTAACCTTTCCTTTCCCTTCCTTTGACTTCTTTTCTTTTTCTTCTTTCCATCTTTCTTTTGTGCTGTTTTGTCTCTTTCTCTCTCCTCCCCTGTCCCGCTTACTCCTTCTTGCTCTTTTTCTCTTAATTCCCTTCTTTCTCGCTTTTTCTTATTTCTGTCCTTTTATTTGCACAACATTTGCATATCCCTTCCCTGTTTCTACATCTCTATCTCCTTCATATTTATTCATTGTCTTTTTCCTCGCCTAGTTCCTCCTTTTCATACCGATTTGTCATGTTTCTTTGTGCTTCTTTCTTTTCGTGTTTCGTGCATTCCTTTTTTTTTACCCGAACAAGGACAAGCAGTCGAAGTCACGGAATCCCGGACTTATACGGATGCCTTTCACAGGGTGAGGCCCATAACATCAGCCTATGCTAGACGAATAAAAAAAATTTATTCTCTCTCTTTTTCCCCATTTCCATTCTTATCCTCTTGTTCTTATGAGCTTTTCGGCTTAGTTTTGGTAATGCTATCGTGCTTTTTTCTCACTTGCTTGCACTGCCGTCATATACCATCTTACGCGTCAACAAATGTCAGAGGTCTTTGTCACTCAACGTTGCTGCGAAGCGCGTCGCGCCCGAGTTTCGTGTAACAAAACTGCCTTTCGAAGAAGGGGAAAAAACGGGATTGACGAGAGAACTCTGAATGCGTTGATCGATCGGCGTTGCCGTGAGTTCGAGGTTGCCGAGACAGGTGTGCCGTGTCGATATCAGCGTCATCCTAAATCTTTAACGACGCCAACAACGTGCTCAAGTGGCACTGAACTCAAGTTTCTGTGCCGAGGTTATTTCCAGCCACGTGGCACTGACCGGTGCTCTGGGTCATACATTCCGCCGTATTGATTTCGTTTCACCGTGGGCGGCTGAGCGACGTAAGGTCGAGAGCATTCTGTGTGCGCGCATGTCGCCGCTAGTGCTTTGGAGTGTTCGCTGACGTGACTGCTATATATATATACGCCGCAAAAAGACACAACTGCCTCGAAAGCAAGTTTAAACTATAACGAAGCCGTTGCTTGAGTTTAGGTGACGATTTATTGGTCAAGAATTTAATCGGAGTTGCGCTGTGCGTGATGGATTGCGTTAAAAGTGATTCTACGCCACGTGCCGATTTCAGAGATGAAAGAACGAAAACAACTAGGAACTGAATTGTTGGCACAGCCCTTTCATGCGATGGTTGGTGTAAACTTCACAGCTTGTAGTGCATGCAAAGATGCTCTGGTGACAGGTAAAATTCCTCTACTCTTAAAGACCTACATGATGTCAACAACCGCCGATATCTTAACATTTGCTGCAGTAAATCCCATGGAAGAGCGTCTGATTGGTGAACGGATTCCATGCACGAGTGTCAGGCGCCTCGGTCACGGAGGCTGATGTTAACCCTCCGTTCGTCGCTCATCGCATTTACGCTGATCTTCGAGCGAGTCACTTTCTTTGGGACGCAACCGTTTTGCACTTGGCCCAGAACGTAGGGAAAACTGTCGCGTAATTCATCGCTGTCTACCGCAGCGATCACAAAGCGTATGTCACTGCATTGCTCTGAAGTAAAACCACACTTCGCACCCCCATGAGATGTTGTAGTGGTTTCGCAACAGCTTCTCTCAACACACACTTTCGCACGGCCGGGAATGCAAGTCAACTTTTTTCTTTGTGCGTGCGGAAAAGTTCAAGTTTTGTGGCCGCGCTTGCGGCTCGGCTCACGCCGCCCTACGCCGATGCGATCACTCGCGGAGGAACGAAAACTGTCAGAGCTGATGAAACGAAACTGAAAAGGATGAAAACATCATTCGTTGCGTCTAGAGTGACGTTCTACGGTACTATAAGCACTTTACTAAACCGACGTCCAGCCGCGTTTCGCAAACAAATTCCGCATCAGTCCTTTCCTTGCTCTCCTTAAAATTACGTAGCGTAACCTCACCTAACCTGAAATAACCCAACGAACGTAAATCAATCATTTAAAACACCAAAACTTGCCTAAGCCACGAAAATTATAACTAAAAAATTGGCCGCGTATCTGCTCCTTTCGTTGCAAATGTCGACGAAAGACGATAGACTTTTGTCAACATTTCCCAAGTAAATGCCTCCCTTCGCTTTCCCGCTCACCTCTCATGCTGTTCTCCTCCTGTCTCGTTCCTCCCAAGATAACACGCTAGAGGTTTGCTCAGTCAATTTAAATTTACCGCGTTCCACTGATCCAGGCCGGGTGCCTCGATGCCAGCGCTGCCGTACGGCGGAGACGCGCGGGAATCGGGGCGCCCTTCTTCAACGTTTACAGAACCCGGTTGCCCTACTGCACGTGCGTTCCAAGCGGAACGTGGAACCTATTCAGTGGAACCTTTTTTAACTGTTTCCGTTGGTTTCTTAAAATTCCGCTAGAAGATATAGTGGCGCGGGCGACCGCAGGCGACGGAGTGAAATATTTTTTATGCAGTGGATGCAGAATTTTATTTGCTATCGCAAAAGCAAGCATCCCTGAATTTGTTATAAAAGAACACTGGAAATATCACTTTTGTATTCATTTTCTGCCTTATCTTTGCGTAATGTCTTGTTCTTGTTCAAAATGTTGACAAGTACGAACATTGACACCGGGCTTAAACTTTTACATTTGGCTGTGGGTATATAAACCTGGGAGAGGGAGAGGAATGGGAGAGGCCTTTGCCCTGCAGTGGGCGTAGATAGGCTGGGGATGATGATGATGAGGATGATGATGATGATGATATAAACCTATTCTGCAGCTTCTTTTTCACTTTGGCCGGGTGGGTGAATCTAATTACAGACAGACAGACACACATACAGACCAAAATTTTCCAGTTAAAGTAACCCAAGAAAGACTATCGTCTTTAAAATAAAAAAAAATGAAACGAAATGAGGGAGGTCAGAGCCGAGCTCGAACCTCCGCCCGTTGCACCGGGGAGCTCAAGATGGGGCCCCCTACACCACAACGGCAGGCGTTCTGCCCTCTGTAAGCATTTGATGCTGTCGGATCGCACTCTTGACACTGCAAAAATGATTCAACTGATTTTCACTTGCGGCGCCTAAGATTGCGGACATATGCGCTCTTTAGGTGACTCAGGGGGCGCTGAGGCGTCGCAAATAAGTCCGTCGTCTCTCCCCATGGCGTATCTCACACCCTATAGGCATTACGTTTGCATGCAGCAAGGACGCCAAACGTTATCATTACGTGCCATGACGCATCCCGATGAGGCGCACGCTCTCGTTGAACGCGTACGCTGATTTTATTTTGTTCCATTTCTGCATTGCAAAAACAGCGACGCGTTGAATATTGAAGTCGCGGAGAGCGCGGCTAGAGCAAAGTGAATTTGATGGTAAATGTGTTCCGAAAGGTATACAACTAATGATGAGAAAGCAAATTACAGCAGAATCTCGTTAGACGGAAATCGCCTACTTTGGAACTACCTCGTAAGGGGGGACAAGGACACCAGGACTTCAGCGCCAAACTTTAGTGTCGCTTCAGGTTTCACGTAAGGCGATTACATTGTGCGGTACACTGTACGGGTTAGTCAACATTTCTGAGTGTAGTTCAACACGTCGCCATTGTCGGTGAGAGTGCGGTAAGAGTGCCACACTGCTGCGAGAACAGTAGACTCCGATTAAGACGAACTCTGTGGTTAATGCGAACAACCCTTCTGCTCTCTTGTAGTGTTCACAATGCAAAAAAAAAACCTTCACTTGATACGAATTTCTGATAGCACGAACAACTTTTCACAGTCCCGTCCAGTTCGTGTTAACGGGAGCCTGCTGTATTCATATGTACGTGTTTTTTTTTTAAGTTATCGAATTGTGGTGCCCATCCCGTCCCCCCCCCCCCCCCCCCCCTCATTGATTTTAACTTTCGGAGCGAAAACACTGCCCGTTGATTTTGCTCAACATTTTAACTTCGCGGACTTGTGACCTCTTAAAAAGAAGACGCCATAACATGCATACAAGTCGGTCCAAAGGGGACGAATGCGGCTCTATAGAATGCGTACCTGAGCCCACGGGAAAGGGATGCCCTAACTTAGGGCACGCAGGAAAGTTTCCAACCTGAATCGTTGTCGCCAAAACGCAAACATGTCTCCCAAGATACATCACGGCAGCCTCGTTTGACGGGGCTTCAACAGAAAGACAGTCTCTCAGACACAGGTAAATGAAATGAATCGATGAATTTATTTCGAAGGGGCGGCGCTATGCCTTCAGGCGAAGGAGTGATGAAAGAAAGGGAAATCGTTCACGTCTTCATTTTTTTAATTCATTGCCACGAGTTGCGTCTCCTTTGCGAAATCCCACAAAGGAAAGAAAGTTCTTTAGGAAATGTTCTTTATTTGTTTATTTCTGTGCTGGCGTGCACGTGTCTGTACTTGGCATTCTTTACTTTGGTCCGCAGTCTTGTTGTGATGGGAGTTAAGGGCACGTGGACCCTAATGCCTGCGGAGCGAGAGAGCCAGCTGTCGAGAGCACCTGCGCGTCTTGTTCTGATTTCGGGAGAAAATACGGCAGAGGCGGATTTGTAGCTTAGTGGCGGTGGGGAAGGAAATGATGCTATGAGAAGGGCGTTTATATTTCGGTTCCCATCGCTTCTTGCTTTCTTAGGGGGACGGGAGAGAGGATTTCTGGGAATAAATGCAGCGTGTAACGCGACTCGCTACACCAAAAATATTTTCATAAGGACAGACGCTACCCGATACTAATTTGAAGTTTGTGAGGAGTACGTCACAAAAGAACCAAAAAAAGAAGCGCGATACCATTAACACCACCGTTGCTCGTAACGCGCTGCAACCTACCCACACACTCTCTCTCTCCCAATGCGCGTGTCCGTGTGTGTGCGTGTGTACGAACGCACCCACACACACACACACACACACACACACACACACACACACACACACACACACACACACACACACACACATGCCCGCAGAGTTGTACTGTACAAAACTTTGCGAAAGTGCTACTCAAGACAACCATGTTCGTCCGTCCGTCTCCGTCCGGTTGTCTGATCGTCTGCTGTCTGCTTGTTCTGCTTGTCTGCTTGTCCGTCCGCTTATCTGCTTGTCCGCTTGTCCATCCGTTTATCTGCTTGTCTGCTCGTCCGCCTATCTCGCTGTCTGTCTGTCTGTCTGTCTGTCTGTCTGTCTGTCTGTCTGTTCCCACGTGTTACCACTTTGTTACCAAAGTGTGAGCCATCGCTCGGCGAAGCCGGCGCTGGACGAAGCGCTTTCGCATAATAGAAAATTTATCGCTTTCCCGTTAAAACGATAATGGTTGGAAAAGGAAAATAACGAAAGGAGGGAATCGATGGAGGGCTAGACTGGTTCAAAAGGCGGAAATTAGGAGATCATTTCCAATCATGTGGCAGAGCTCTTCTCGGGGCGAATTGCGTGGCCATTTCGACACGAAGAAATTATGTCTATGGTGTTGGAAACGGCGTTTTCTTATCGCGCTTCTCACTGGTGCGGGAAACGGGATGGGGAGATACTTGCCTTTCCCGCCCCCCGCAAAGCACCCCCGCAGTGCTTCAGCTCAGTGCTATTCAAGGTAAGGAAAAGAATGTCATTTCATTCCGTCCCTTGTTCAACTTCTGCGCTTTGCACGTCATGCCTCAAACAAATGATGGAAGAAAAAATTCCAGGCCATTTCCACTAACGTGAAACCTGGGGACGGGCGAAGCATGCAGTACACTAGTATATTCAAAGATTGTAGGTCTCTTTCTTGCCACACGGCACGCGCTGATTGGGCGCCGGAAAAGCGCAGGTGGGAGGAGCAATGGCGCTTGCTGAGGCGGTGGCGCCCTCTCTTGTGTTGAACCGGATTTATGCAATTCGCACGTCCCAGTTTGCCGTAGTGGCAGGGGTCAACTCACGCGCAGTGCAATGCCCGCGGCTCGTCCTCGGTGCACAACGAGGCCCCGGCACCAGGTAAGTATACCTTCTCTTGCTTCGACCGACCACCCGACCCGATCAGGCCTAGCGTGAAGAGCAGATGGGTACCTGAGTGTAACACAAATTATAGCCCGTCTACAAACAGCTTCTGCTTGTGCTTGACGATTGCTGAAACAGACAGGGAGCGTTCCATAAATCTTTAAATCATGCTAGTTTAATTTGAACCGGTTTTATCCATCCTACACTTTTCTTTTAGTGCGCGTTACGTTGTATCGCGAGGCGTTGGAAAACGAGTGTCCCGGTGTGTTATTAGTACCGTGACTACATGAGATGCTGACGATGACGACAGGAGACGCCTACTGCTGGAGCCCCTAAAGGGCTTCGCCCTGAAAATGATACGCGAAAGACACAAAAAGCATGAAGGAGCGGTATACGGGAAAAATAGAAACGAGCAAAAACAGCTCGGAATGACTGAAGCGAAAATAGACAGGAGGGAAATAAAGTAAGACAAAAAGGAGGTAAGCTTTCACATTGTGTTCGGAAGCGGAGAACAGAAAGGTTGCTCTCTGCGAAGGCTACGTCGTCGCGTGCCGGAACCGCGTTTACAAATGCACAAGCGTGTGTGTATACGAAAAGCCCCGTTCGGGACGGGAGCCTTCAACGACCGATCCCTGGAGAAGCAGGGGCGCAGTCTAGTGGCACGTGTGTAAACACTTAACCCCGGCTAACCGTGTCTGTGCGCTCCGGCGTTGTGCGAGCGAGACGGGAATAATCGCAAGGGGAAACAGTTCGCGCGCCCTGCCACGAATCCGGTAAGAATAAACGGTGCACTTAAACTACTTGATTGAGCGCTCTGTCCAAAGAAGCGTTGAGACAGTGTTGAAGCCCCAAAACAGTTTCGCTATCGTGAAAGTATCTGCTTTCTCCGTTCGTAGGGAGAATAAATTCACTGACGATGCTTTCAAGGTGGCAGGGGTGAGACAGCTGAACCAGATTTGGGAGCAGCTTTTGGAGCAGCGAAATTTCGATTTTGGAGCAGAAGAACCTTGATTTGGAGCAGAACAACGACATTTATAATGTCACCTTAGGAGCCTAAAATATCAAATTTTTGGCCACTCGGGGGAGGGGGGGGGGGGGCAGTGCGCTTTTTAATCGGTTTTGAACGTACATCACACTGAAACAGCCTTTAAATAAAGTTTTTTCTACCTGAGTATCACAAGGAACGAACTACACTACCTTTTTCAAAACCATTTTGACATTCTTGGGCTCTATGCATAGAACGCGGAGTTCCGTTGAAAATATCGAATTGAAAAACTAAGCAATTTTAAGGAATTTTTATTATCCCGTGAATGCCGAAGTTGTTATTTTTGTAATCCCAGACTCGGCGTTACGCACAACTGAGAGCCACGGGAAAAGTTGCGCAAAGCGAGGTGACAGTCGTCACACCCCACCAGCCCTCCCATTTCAAGCCCCAAGGTGGGCGTTCACTACGATCGTAATTAGAGTATTGGTATGTTTAGTCACCTGCCTTTTGGCATTAAATTTCAATTCAGATAGATGAACCATTATTACTAGCGTGCGATAATAGCCCGTCCCGCTACCGGACACTGCTTGAACATTTGGCGGTGATGCAGCCTGCGCCGCCACTTCTGCAGTGTCCATCGTCCCACTCCCGCCACTGGCAAGCTCACTGTCAATAGCAACAATAACTCGGCGTTTTATAACGCCGCAATGAGTCCCAAATTTCACTTCAAGCACGCACCGTGCCTCACACTCAAGGCCGAAACACGGGCGATATCGCGGGCACCCCGTTGTTTTTGATGAACACCCGCCTTTGGAGTCGCATAACTTCCCGCAATAGGTCAAACGACCCGGCCACCCCCATAAACAAAGCCGCGGTAGAAATCGGCGAAGAGCACTCTGCCTGAACCACGAGAAAGTGCTTCGCCCAGCGGCCACGCTTTCCAATCTTCACCGCACCAAGATGGCGGCGCCGAGTAATGTCGTTCTGGAGATGCGGCACTGACGAAATTGCGGTTTTAAAATCAACTTGCACAAGCAGTTTGTGAAAACTGTATATGGAAAAACTTTAAACATTTGCACAATATAACATGTGCAACCCGACATTGTGACTTTCGAAAAAACCATCCCGTGGACAATTTTATGCGGGTTTTTATTGAATGATCGATCAATTAAACCTTTACAAACAGCATCACCTTCAAGGTGCTGAAAATTATGCCGTCAGTAAGCATTTTCCCCTACTGAAATTGACGGGAGCGTTAAAATCCTTGGCTCTTATACTCTTTTGGAGCAGTTTGGCGCAATTTTTGCAATTTTCAAGCTCTTGGAGCAGCCTGGCGCAGGAAAAGGAATTTGTATCAAAACTGCGCAATATGCGCAGCTGTCTCACCCCTGAGAGGGACACTTCTAGGCGATAGTGCAGCCTTGTATAAGAAAAATATTTCACACGTTATCTTCGTCATAAATTTATTGTTTTCAAACTAAGCAAAAATTGTAGAAACTCCCAAATCGAACTGTTGCATAATTGTCTAAGCTGCTCTACTATACACCAACCCCCTTTCAAATCGGCTTGACTGCTATTCCTATTCTCATTGCTCTAAAGATTTTTAATGCGCAATATCAGCACGTTGATATCAGTATAGGAAGACACCAGGACTTTCGACTAAATACCTTCATCAGTCACCATGTAACCCTAAAAATGATATACATTAAACCAATTTAAAGTTGGCCTCACCGCTGTGCACAAATTATGTGCTTGGAAGACATTTTCTGCTGCAATATAGGCAACACGTCATATTAAAAATTTTTTCAACGTTTTTTTTTTAATCTTAAATGCTTGCAGAACGTAGCCACCAAACACACCCAGTACTTAGAGTAGGAGGTCGCAAAGTACCTCAGCCAAAAATTACAGCTCTATGCCCATCAGATAACTTGTAAAGTCGCTGAAAAGATTTTTCTCTCTTTCCAGGTCTTGACGTTCTTCGACGTCTCGAATTGCGTCACTAAGACCATGTAGCGGCTGTTGGTCGGTTTTCCTTCAGTTGCAGCAATGAACGCTTTTCGACAGCAATTTTAAAAAAAAGTCACAAAAACAAAGCAGAAATTGAAGGCGTATCTGGTGCGAGCAGCAAATCACGCAATGCCGCTCCGTGCTGGCGATAAATATTGCTTTCGCAGTGGTTCCAGATACGAAGGAAAGAGTGAAAGCGCTTATCGAAGTGTTGCAGGGTCCCTTTAACGGCCCAAGGTCTTGTATTATATGGCATTTTCTACAGCGGCTGAAGTATCACACAGCAAGCTTTGATGACGAAAAGGCGTGCTTTATCGTACAGTCTATAGAAATGTATATGCAATTAGAAGAATCGAACGCACGGCTCCCTTCCGAATTCCCTTCGTCTCCCCATTACCACCGTCGTACCTGAACTCTCTGTGACGCACAAGCCGCCCACATCAAGGTCTTTGTGTCCATTCACCACCATCACCACCAGCCTATCTACGTCCACTGCAGGGCAAGGGCCTCTGCTATTAATCTCCAATTATTCCGGTCCTGCGCTGGAAGCAGCGGTGGCGTAAAGGTAGAGCATCCGCCTCGCGTGCAGAAAGACCGCGGTTTGAATCCCGGTGCCGGACAATTCCCACCGGATTAAAAAATATCCCTGTGTTGGTGGAATTGAAAAATGAGGCTTGAAGTGCGGCCTGACCCCGGCGACCATTGCCGATATCGCACTCCCTCACCAGAGCAAGATTGACCACCCTGGTGTAGTAATGACCACAACCTCCCATGAATACGCTAATTGTGTCCATTAGCTTCTTACATCTGCTTGTAAACGGCACAAGTAATCAAAGCCTATGCAAGCATAGCTGCATTAAATCTGCGTCAAAAACTGCTTCAGGTACCATTGACGGTGAGAG
Source organism: Haemaphysalis longicornis (assembly GCA_013339765.2). Lineage (NCBI taxonomy): Eukaryota > Metazoa > Arthropoda > Arachnida > Ixodida > Ixodidae > Haemaphysalis > Haemaphysalis longicornis. The sequence goes on along the minus strand of CM023450.1, from coordinate 152,814,405 downwards.
TCCACCTCAGCGCAAGAATAGTGAGCTCGTATGAATTCTCAGTCAGTGTGATATCTTAGTTTATGTGTGTTGGAGATACTGTGTGAGTTCTGGATCCATATGAGCTCTGAGCCCGTCTGAGCCCATTTGAATTTTGAACCCATACGAGCTATAGGGGTCGAATTAAGCTCTGAGCCCGAATGAGTTGTGAGTCGAAACCCTTCTGAGTGAGCCTTGAGCCCATGGTGACATTTGAGTCTTGGTGAGTTGAGTGAAGCGAAGACTTGCGTTGACTTTGAGCTTGGCTTTGAGTGAACAAACATGAGCGCGGTTGCGGTGAGGGTGGGTATGAGTCAGCTTGGATGAGGTGCTCAGCGGTGAGCCTGAGTTTGCGTGAAAGGCGATTTAAATACAAATTTGTGAGCGAGTTTGAGTCAGCAACTTCAACTTCGCCGAGATATGGTCGTGGGTTTCAACGTCGCTTTGATATTGGGATATAGTTTGTGGCCTTTCACCAACCAAATAATTAGGCGTACCTTTACATAATTTAGATAACTTTCGACCTCATTGGCTCAGCGCCATTGGTCAGTTACCGATGCGGGCGGCGAAATGATCTCACCGAGAAATATTTATTTTTTTCCGGAGCATTGGTTGTCAATAGTTTTCCCTTGCGAAAACGAGGCATGTGCTAGAAGCGCTATTTTGTGCCCGCGTAAAACTTTCAAGGCTGCAGAATGTGTTACAGTTGTATGGAGCTCTCGGGAGCCTACGCAGCGAGCAGACCACTTCCTAATTAAGCGAGAGGCCGTGATTTTTTTCAACCGATTTCTACGTCAATCAGTACCCCTATTTATGTTTCTGCGGAATCAGCAAAACAGCTAACCGCCAAGTATTACGCAGACTTTCCTCGCAGGTCATCCCAGAGTTTATTGCGCCAACAGGCCCTACATCTGTATATCACCTGATGGGCTTCATGAATGAAGTAGCAGTTAACGTGAAGTTTTTGAGTGCATGGTCTTCCTCCGACTACCATAGCCCACTGTACGTGGAAAGCAGCTCTACAAGAACGCTGTTAGTAGTGTTTTTTTCGCCCCCCACGGTGTCTTACCCGCTGCACCTCTACCCGTGGCCAAGATATGCTCCGCCGGATAAAGCAGTTGCTAGTGTCTCTTGGGGCCAAAAGCATAATTTCTCAAGTTACACCGCTATACGTTACCCGTCTGCGTGTGGCTTTAAAAGCGAGGAATATTCGTGTTGCCGTGCCCTTGTAACGAACCGGAGAACAACTGAACACGCTTTCATTTCGACTTGAAATTTCAGCTTGAACAACAAAACGACAGGACTTAGGAAGGAAACACGGACACAGTGCTGACTATCAGAGTTGATAGTCAGCACTGTGTCTGTGTTTCCTTCCTAAGTCCTGTCATTTTTTGTTCAAGCTGAAATTTCAAGTCGATATGGAAAACCAACTCGCCCAAACCCAAGCAATTCTGCACGCTTTCATTGATTACCGCACCCCTGTATTCTTCTGGGACATCGCTACAAGCACCTCATTGGCTTTACGAGTGACCCCGACTGTGAGACATGCCATGTACCAGAGACTATTTCGCATGTTCTCTGCCACTGTCCACGCTATGCGCATCCTCGAGAACAATTAGCGAGAACATTGGCCCGTTTGGACTGTCGTGTGGTGTCGGAGGAAGTGCTGCTGGGACCTTGGCCAGACGCGAAGCGTTCCCACAAGGCATTTAAAGCTGTGCTGACATTTCTGCGCAGCAGCGGCCTCTCAGAGATATTGTAGTTGAGGCCCGTCCGGCTTAACTTTAACACATGCACAGTATCGGTATAGGCATCTTCTATACATAGCCATTTATTTATTTCTCCGCCATCTTCATCTCTCTCGTCCTCTATCCACGCTCTTTCCTCCCCTTTCCCTTCCCACACACAGAATACCTGGCCAGATATACTACCATCAGGCCGACCTTTCTGTGCTTTTTTTTTTTCATTTCAATAAAATTCCACTCTCTTGTGGAGCGGAAGCAGTTTTACATGACACCCTGCTCAAGTCGATTTTAAGCCAAAAGCTTTACAGAGCCCATTTTGCGAAAATTAGGCGTTCGTACGACGGCACCAAAAATACCATTGGCTGCGACGAGAACATACCCACCCACAATTCTCACATGACAGCTGCCGTCGGAAGCTCACGGCCGTTACAGCAATGGCTAATTTACTGCGGCGCCGACATTACCATCACTATCACTGTCAAAGTGTGTGATGAACTCTGTAGTGCCTACATCAGCAGCGCCTCGGAAATGTAGAAACCCACGAAAGCATGTCTGGGGGAAGAAGTGAGGGAACACAAGAACATCGTGCGACAAGCAGAGGCTGCACCTTATCCCACAACCAACACCACACTAGGATGACGCTAAAGTGACGCTATGCTAATTTGCGAGGTGCACTGCCACAGGCGGGCGAAGAAGTAGGGCGAAGCGGGGCTGAAGCTAAACATCGCATGCATTAACAAGTCTTCGGTCACTCAGACCGGTAGCCATCGTATGAACTTGTATTAATGCGTAGCATTCTTTGCCGAGCACCCCCACAGCCAGGACCGTACAACGCCCGGAATTTCCACAAAAGTGGAGATCTGGCGGAAGTAACGCGTTTATTCCTTATATAAGCGCAAGTAGAGATAATTTCTCAGACAGAATTTTGAAAACCAAAAAAATGACCTCAACAAATACTCGGCGCAAAACAGGGACGAAGAAGAAAGCGCTTAGCACACAGCACAGTGCCGATTTTTCTAGCATAATGTGCCAACTTGCCCGCATCAAGCTTTTGTTACTTCAAAAAAAATAAGAAAAATAGAAGAAATAAACTTTTCCCGAAAATGACCTGACAAAACAAAAACACGCATCTCCCCCAAAAAACCGAAGAAAAAGCGAAATACGCAAAAGAACGTTCAAAACGATATGCAAATTGCGAAAATGGACGAACTGCTGCAAAGCCCCCCGTTCTATGTCAAAATGCAGATTTCGTGCCGAGTTCCGTATCGCAATAAATAGAGTCACCACGGCGATTCGTTTGTCAAAGAGACGATTCTGCGCCGAACAATTCGAAGCGTCTAGTCGCATTCGTCCTTAAGAAATCAGTCACGAGGTAACGAACGCCTTATACAAAAAAAAACTGCTAGAACTCATATTTGGTTCCGCCTCTACCGACCTAACCAACAAATTTAACAAAACGTTTCCATTAAAACAAAACGAACCAGTTCACTGTGTGCCAGTCACGATATGTTACCCAGTCATCTGTCATCGTCCGCATTTATTCCGTTTTTGACGGAGCCTAATCTCCTCTGTATAGTTAACAGTCTAAGCCGCAACAAACCATCAAGGCTTGATGACATACATAGAGGTGATATCAGCAGAAGTATTACGTATCTAGAAGGTGTTATTTCGTTTATACTAAAAATAATTGAACATTGCTCTTGACCATACGACAAGACAAATGCGCACGCGTGGTTCCCTCTATAAAAGTGGCAAAAAGAAGGACCCTTCAAACTACGGCCCTGTATCGGTTGTATTGTGTTTATCACAAATTCTTAAAAACACATATTGAGTGTCATGACTGCCTTTGTAACCAAACACGAGTTACTGAAAGAGCGTCAATGCGGTTTTATCTCCGGGGCTGGCACCGAGGTGTTACTCGAAAAGCTGTCTGACACCCTTCGTAGCAACATAGACCAAAAGGAAGTTTCGTTTGGGGTACTCCTTGACGTTAAGAGAACGCTTAATACAGTGAACCATGATATACTCTGCGATTAATTATACCGTTCTGGATTCCGTGGGCGATTTCTGCCCCTGCTTCAAGGTTATTTTCGGGATAGATATCAAGTGATGTCACTTGGGTCATTGCTGAGTGATTGTATTGGTGTCCCGCAAGCAGCTATTTTGTCACCTCTGCTTTTTAATTTGTATGTTAATGGTCATGCTGCTGTTATTAAAACTTCGAAAAATGATCATTACGCTGATGACACGCTACTGGTCGGGCCTTATTGACTAGCTCTTCAAATATTCAGGATGACGATAGAAATGCAGCCGATTGGTTTGAGGAGAACTTAATAACAATTAGTCCCGTAAAAAGTCGGCTAGTTTGTTTCTGAAATTCACATTCTGAAATTATGAAAGCCAAAATGTGCGTAACGATACAACTGGACATTTGGCCGCCCGCTGCCACGACCATGGTTGTACGCCTTTGTTTGATAAGGGCAGCATTATCGGCAAACACAGGAGCCAGCGGACTTGCGAGATTATTGAGGCACATGAGACCACACGTTCCGGTGATAATTGTGTGAGTATGCCCTCTCTCACGCTCACCGAGAAAGAAGTGTACTTTTTAAGACATCGTGATGCTTTCTAATGACTGAACATTTCGAACGCGTTTCCCAGTACTGTCGTATGGAAGATATGGTAAGCTGATGTGATGATATGGTGTATGTAAAAACGCGTTTATTCCTAATAAAGTTAGTTGCAAGTTGCGCATTGCCTCGTCTTATTTCTGTCGTCTTCGTGTGGTCTGCGCATTGGACGTTCAGTATGATTTACCGACTCGTCCAAACCTATACCTTGTTAAGTTTCATTACAGCATTCAAACACTGACGCCTGTGTTCAGGAATACATTCACTAAAATGTCATTCCGCCCTGTCGCCTCACTCCGTTTCTTTAACGGTACAGAAGTGAACGCACCCAGCGCCACCTGCTCGTTCGCTTTCGACACTAGCGACATTCTTCTTACCAACTGCTCACAATGAACCCACTACTGACTCCCTCGCCCCGTGCGAATTTTCAAGAAACATTGTAGATGTATTTTCGTATAGCACATATAATTTAGTACGCAGAAAGAGCATTCTACTTTCGTGTTTATAGGAGATGTGTGCATGTGATGCAAGTTTTACCGATCTTTTTCTCCCTTTCTGTAAAAATACGTTTGTTTGAGGGAGATACCATTTCAATTCCATGAAAAAAAGTCGAAAATATGAACTGAAAGATGCGGCTCTGAGGTAGAGTCTCCGGTTCCTATTGGGAACGCCTGGTTTCGAACCCTCGCAATCTAACATTTTTTTTTACATGGAGTGATTTTCATGTAAAGTGTTTCAAAATAATACTTGTGGCCATTTTCCCATAAAACGCTGTGGTTCCGTATATTTTTAGATTGCCTTAAGCGCAGTGTGCAGCATGTCGCCCTGTTTAACTGATGCTTAGCGCCGTCAGAAAAAACCGGTTCTGTGTTGTTGAGGAAATGGAATGTCACCACCCGTACACCTGTCACTCCGCAATCTCAATAACACATCCATCCGCTTATAGCAACCGGTATTGTAATACATTCGAACACAGTATGCGCATAGTTTAAAAACGCCATTACGCTGAACGGCACCTGCGGCTAATGTTTTCACATATGACAAGAAAACACAAAGCATCTAAAAAACCTTGAGCGCAACTTAATACAAGACTGACTGCCTCAAACAGCCTAACATAATAAACTTTTAATCTCTTCAAGATGCTGTCCTTCAAAAATTCGTCGGCGCACTTTAATTTGCTTACGTGCTCTCAAGGCGGAAACCTGGTGATACTTATCGAAGACTTCGTTACTGCTCCATTGTATTTGCGTCTCTTCCTTCGCCTTTTGGCGCTTTACTCCGACAGGCTCTTTTTGCTGCGACGTGTTTGCGTCTCTACGCTTTCGATTTTGTAGCGAAAGCTACAGTACGCTACCTCGGGCAGTCTTCGCGGGGTGACCAGTTTTGACCTTGAGAGCTACAGGTCAAACCACACCCCCTTCCACAAGCTCCCGGATTGGAGCAGCGCCCGATGGCGGGGAGAGATAGGCGAGGAGGGAACGGAGAGGCGCGTGGGACCCGTGCCGCCACCTGGCAGAGGAAGGCGATGACGACGCCGCCGCAGCGATAAGTGCGCGCGACAAAGGAAAGCGACGTGCGCGCAGAGCAGTGTGCGATGGAGTTGGACGAACATCCAGCTGTGGTCGCTCGTACAGCGGCGACGCTCATACAATGCCGTGAGGCGAAAAAGAGGAAACACGCTACTGTTGCGCCCAGCTTCGCTACCTTCATGTCTTACGCGTTAGTGTGAGCTTCCTTCATTTTTTTTTGTCTATTGGTGCCAATTGCTCAAACCACAGGCTGGTAAAGGCCGATCCACACGACGGACCGAGTCCGCGGTCCAATCGGTCACGTGATGAGACGTCACGGTCCGCCGCGGTCCCATCCAAAGCAGAGCTCATCCACACGGCGGGCCGGCTGAGCGGACCGCGAATGGCCGACCGTCTGAACTCGCAAGCTAGAAGGTTGAACACAGGCGCCGTTTGGCCGCGACAACATGTTGTAACGCACAAGCCTGCACGAAACGTTTCATCCCCACAATAACAGCCACCCGCATGCAACACGGGCGGGCGCGCTCACGCAGCCGCCGGCGAGCGGCGACGGCGGGGCGACCCGGGTTGCCTACGGCTCGTCACCGCTCGCTGGAACCGAACTCTTCCCGTAAATTGGGTCCACATGCGTGAAACAATGTAATAATGAAGGCTAGCATCGCACTAGTAAGAGCCATAGGATTCACTAGTAAAAGCGCGGATTAAGTATGCGTCGCGATTGTAAGCCTAGCCCGCTGCCTATCCCACCGGGGGTGATTGACAGGCTCCTTCGAGTGCTTCGAAACAGCCGCGCTGCCCGCGCCATTCTCTATTGGCGCAACTGGACCCGGCTCCGCCCACGCGACGCAGGCCCTGCCAGACCACGCTGATTGATGTCGCGGTCCGCCGTCGAGACTGCGGACCGAAAAGCCTCGGCGAATATTTGGACCGCGAGCGCCGCGGTCCTGCGCGGTCCAACGGCAGTCCGCGAGAATTGGTGACTTCCTATCACGTGATGCGCGGACCGCGGTCCAAATAACCGTTTTGGTCCGCCGTGTGGATCGGCCTTAACACGTCACAGCCTCGCGGCTTGAGTGCACCTGTTGTGCTCGCGTGCCGTCACGTTCACGTTTCACGAGACACGCTCGACCGTTTGTTCTAACGCTGGCAGGCAACGTACGGACCGAGACAGCGCGGCGGTAATGCACCGGGATCCTCCTCTGGAGACACGGGTTCGAATCCCATGCAAACTCAAATTTGTTTTCTATTCACTCTTCAGGACGGCGGACATTTTCTGTACCGGACAACAATGACAACGGCGGTCTCTCGCAGAATTAGAGATGTGAGTTGTCATGAAATTTTCAGGGGCGTGAAAAAAACAAGCTTTTTAATGTTTTTTTTTCTTGAGAAAAATATAAAAACTTTGTAAAAGACGATTCCGCACAGACCTATAATATTTCAATATTCTTCTTAAAGCGGAAGCCTCAGATGCCTCATGAAACGCGAAAAGTGACCGTAGTTGCTGGAGACTGCATGAATGAAAGCAAACTACGGCCGCTGTAAAAATAAAATAAGTAAATAAATACACACAGAAGCTTATTCGAATGGGATTTGCACGAGGGTCGCCAAGAGCCGCAGCCGAGTGTGGTAACTATACAGCACTAACCCTGCACCGTGCCGGGATGGAACAAGAATTATCCGGATGCGTGCCGCATGACAGGTGAACGTGACGTCACCGCAAACTCAATGCAGCAGTGAAGAAGTCTTCGACAATCGCTGGCTTTCGCCTTCAACTCACTCAGAAGACTTAAGAGTCCGAGGAATTTTTTGCGTTTATACTGAAAAAAAATATAGTTGTTTTATTGCGCAACACAAAAGTCCCAGCAGAGCTTCCGCTCTCAAAATCTGCGCACGATTTACGTCAAATCATTGATTTCACAAAGCGTTTCCCTCACTGCAGATTGGTCGCATCACAACGAACTTCCCCGGAGAAACTCTGTGTGTCTTTCTCAACGCCACCCTGGTTAAAAAAAAAAAAAGAACAGAAAAACCTGTTTTTCCCTACGCTCTTTTGTTTTTGTTTTGTTTTAACCGCTCACATCTCTACGCAGAATAGGGCACTTAAGGCGTCGCCCTAACACGCCTCTCTAATATATTAGCTTTCTAACAGCACATATTTCCCCCTTTCTCGCTAATCAGCTGACAACGGAGAGCCCGACGCCCGAGCGGGGCTTCCACGGTCCACAACGTCGCTTAACGCGCCGCTAAAGGCGGCCGGGCCCGATGCAGTCCCTCCGAGACGTCCCGGAGCGTTATTGCCGCCAGCACGAAATGAGGAACAAGAACGCGCCGCCGCCCACTCGCTGCCTTGCGCAATCGCTCGACAAAGGGCTTCCCGCTGCGACTCGAGCCCGGGGTCCTCCCCCACGGCCGGACGCCCCAGGAATGCGCTTGGCATTGCTCCTCGAGCAGTCACGCGTCGCCGAACGAGGCTGTCTGTGTATACAGGCGCCGCTCGCTCGCCGGCTTCCCGTCGCTTTGTTCGCCGTCTGCCGTAGTAAGCCGCCGAGGAGGATGACGAACACGGCGCCGGGAGACTTTATGCGGAGCCGGGCGCTGATTGTGATATACCGGCGACGTATGCTCGCCCCGCACTCTGTTGGCCTACATTTTCCGTTTAGCTTCGTCTTCTGTCGTCAAAAAGTGTTCGCTTCCGAATAAGTAGCAGACGCGAGAAGTCAAGGCTGAAACCTTTCGAAGCCGGTTAAAAGCGGACAAGTGCCACAGTACGCCCAAAGCAAACCATAAGCCCCGTCGATGCGCTTATCCGAAATGCCCGTGTGATGGCACGTATTTTTAAAAGCCGATATGTAAACTACACGTGAGGCGTTTTTTGTTTTTTTTTTTCGAATTGAGCCGGATCCACCTAACGCGAATTTGGGAAACAAGCGGAAGTTTGTTACCCAAACTAAATGCAACGCGGTCAAAGCTATTATATGATATATTTTACATATCAGCTAAGGGCCACAAGTACTTAAAAATTATACCGTGAATTTGAGCAATATTGGGGTGAGAAGCATGGATTTCGCTCATATTAAATTGAAACAGCCAAGTTGATGCGGCATTCTTATGAAAACTTTGTTTAAATTGACTTTTAAGCATGGTGTGATTGAGCTTTGCTTGAAAAGGCATGAAAAATATGCAACAGGGCTTCAAGAACAGTAGAACTACACTTGGAGAGCAGGTGATTCCTCTTGGCACAATTAGCAGCTCTCGAGAATTCTTTCCTAGGATAATTTTCTTGGGCACTCCTGAAGGCACTCACGAAGTAAGCAAGCTCTTCATTGCTTTGCCATGAATTTCCGAAACGCTTCAAAAAAAGGCACTCATATCTTATTCTTCACCTTAATGAAGTGGTTCGTACTCTCAGAGAGAGAGGGGAGGGAGGGGTGTAGATTTGCCAAGGCTTGTAAGCAGGCGGCTATTTAGTTAAGCACTAAAATGGTAAATTGGGAGTAAAAAAATTAATGTAACCAGGGTTATTGCGTAGGGACGGGTGAGACGAAATGAGATCATTGTTTTAAATCTCTCAGTTTCATTTCGTTCACTTCGTCGTTGACATCTGGGGACAGATCTTTCGCCGATCAATGAATTGCCGTCTGAATTCACAATAAGCCAGCTCCGAAAAACGAAAAAAAAAGAACTTCCCAAAACACCCACGAAACGGTCTTAACACTCAAGCCAAAAGCAAACTTTCTATTGGGCAAATGGATTTGGCTCATTTTGATCCGTGAAACAGCAGGATCTGGCTCATTTTCAGGCCGTTTTCAGGCCGTTTTCAGGCCGTTACACGTTTTCAGGCCGTTATCTCAATTAGTTTCTTGCCATCCCTTTTTAATAGGAATGTTGCCGAGTATTTCTTGTCACTGCAGTTTTATCCGACTTAGTTTCGGTTGCTGGATCTGGCACATTTCGAAAAAAAAAAACACCTCACATGTATCTGAACAAATATAGAAAGAACGTCTCAACGTCAAGTATTCATCTGCACAGTGAACGCTTACAGTGACAGGGCAACTATATTTTTTAGATCCGAAAAATGCAGAAACCCAGAAAATGAAATATCCCCATTCACAAGGGATGTAAGCTGGCCTTATACCCCGCTACACTAGGGTCCAAATGTCATTTGAACCAAATGTCATTTGACTCAAATGTCACGTTGTGCTGCTACACTAGGTTTTCAAATGCCATTTGGCTCAAATGACATTCGAGCCAAATGAGCACCGAGAGAGACATTTAAGATTTCAAATGCCATTTCCAGCACTCTCGGACGCAGAGTCTTCGATCGGCAATAAAAAATATAATACTTCCGTACGTAAAACAAACAAAATATTGTTGTTTGTGAAACTTTGCTCACTGTTTATTTACTTAAAATACGAAATCAACATATTTAATTTTCATACTCTCAAAACCAGTGGGTCAGTTGCAAAAAACACAAACAAAAACAACGCAAGACAGCCATATTTAGAGTCAAAACTGGTGTCTCTTCTACTTTGATATCATTTTACTGCCTCGGACTGCTCCTAGGTTTGACTGTTGTATTAGTGTACGAAACCGGAACGGGGCAACAACAGCGCCACTACAGCACAGCGAACAGTTGTGAAAGCTTTCAAATGCCATCGAAATTGTAGTGTAGCACGGCGGATTCTGAATGGCATTCGAAGCAACCCATTTGAGTCAAATGACATTTGGTTCAAATGACATTTGGACCCTAGTGTAGCAGAGGTATTAGAGCTTCACGCTATCGCATCAACTCACAGACTCCTTGAACTTGTCATCCACAGGACCTGGAAGGATATCGTACAAGTGCAGCAAGCCGGTCTGATGAGCCGACCGCAAGTAACACCCACAGGAACACCCACACCCTTCACCTGGCTGGGCCACTCCCTGTAGGACGCTTCACATGAAGCCGGATGCCTCCCACCTTACATCAGAGAAATCATCTACATGTCCAGCATCCCACGCCGCATGCACCCTGAATGCGGCAAAGAACGACGCCGCAGATAAGCATATCTACAGCCGCAACTAACGACCGTACACTACAGATGTACGCTACGCGGACGCCACAAAATGCCCTCAGTACAACAGCTGCGCCCTCGACATGATTGACGCTAACGGTGAAGAGGTCACGGCAGCATCCACCCGAGCCTGCAACTCCACGCCAGCGGTGGAGCTGGCTATTGTGATTGCCATGACAACAGCAACAAAATCAGCGACAATATTCAGAGACAATAATCACAATTATCGCAGACATGCGGCCAACTCCTTTCCGGTTGGCTTTCCCGTTCTTCCGATAATTGTTGCATTCTTTGATTATGCATCCCCAGGTACGTAATACGAGCTGTAAATAGGGCTGCCTGTTTTTAGTTTATTTTTGGTAAAATTTGGAGGCTGTTTTTCGAAGTTTATTTCTTAGCGGGAATTCGGTGTTTGTCGTAATTTCTCGTACATCTTCAACACTCCGACATTCTGGGTTTCACTCCGCTTTATTCTCACACTGCATATTTTTGCGTCAGCTCCTCTATCTGAACACGGGGACACATCAGAGCAAACGAAGCGACAGACACGGCATACTTTAAGGCGGTTTCCGTCGCTGATGGAAGCGCGCTTGTTTCGAGTGGTGACTTCAGCATCGGCACCTCAACTTTTCGACGTTTTCTGTAGAGTCAGGCAGAGCGACAAGCCTGGGCGGGCAGCGAGCAAGCACTGGCAACTGAGCGGTGTGAGGTCGCCAAGACGGCAGCGCTTAAAAACAAAAGTGAGTGATTTCATACCTCTGATTCTTCAGCCGGTCGCTCATTAGCTGGCTCATGTCGTGAGTTTTAAGAAACACTCATCTGGAAAACCGGCGCTTAGGTTAGCAACGCGACATGCATTTGCATTTTTAAATTTGGCTTCACAATTTCAACACCGTACCAGACCAGATAAGATAACCCAGGTTCTGTAAAAGTGTCTCGAAGGAGATCGGAGAAAGAGATTTTTATCCCTGTGGCCTATAAAACCGAAGACAGTCGGATAAATCCGATTTCTCGAAACTTCTACTAGAGAGTGTTTTTCAGAATTTTCCGAGTTTATCCCAAAATACGAAACTTTAGTTATAATGCTTATGCACCCGTGGGCAATCACTGTAAAAGAGTATCTCTAAAAACAATCTAGATTCAGACTGATTATGGTTGGCGGACCTTATTACCTGCTTTGATTTTCACAATCCGCCTTGAAACCAGCTATATTGCACCGTTATGTAAACGACAGTTGTACAGGTGGATGCTATTTGTAAATTTGTGTGCGTGTGCTTGTGTGCGTGTGTGTGTGGTTGCCCGTGCTTGTGTCTCACTGGTTTATTTTCACCTGCAACGACACCGCCAAGCTTCTATGCTTTCTCCTTCGACTACTTTCTCCCTCAGTAACCGAACCTTCGTCGCGACCAACTTCACCCACTTCGTTCCTCTTCTCGGTGCATGTGAGTCACCAGTAAAGAAGGGCTACTGTTGCGCTGCCAGCAAACTCTTGGGAGCTCGAAGACGCGCCCGAAGAGAGCAGCACGTACAGACAATGCGAAAGAACGGCGCTGCAATGACTCAGCAAAAATTTTAAAGAAGCGCAATGTTCGCCTCGCAAGACTGGACACCACTGCGGAGATCCCAATGACACTGCATTCCCGAAAAAAGCACCGAACGCTGAGCCCTGGGCCCACGTTGCGCGAGTGCCAGGCTGTTGCCGCAACGCACAAACTTGCTGAAACGAGCTCGGCGAGGCGGCATTCCTAACATTTCGGAATGCGACATGCTTTCGTAAGCGTGCAGGTGCTGAACCCAGGTAGCCAGCGTTTTACGGCTGAAGTATCAAGTGCCCCATGCAGCGAAAAAACCGTCGCCGTTGTCCGGTCATTAAAATGACCGCCACGTAAAGACTAATTCATTTAAAAAATGGCGCAGCTAGCACTACTGGTGCTAGCACTACTGGAGAAACAGCAGAGCTGAGGGTCGACCTGGCTTCTCTCCTCACTGGCAGCGGATCACAGGAGAGAGGGAGCAGAAAGAGCAAGTCTATGCACTTACCGCGTACTGCAAGCGGCAACCATAGACTGTCACCCTCCACATTAACGGCCGCCAAGACGTAGTCGCCGCCGACCGAGTCAAACCCGCGTACGTCGCATCCTTCCGACCCACCCAGGGCTTCCCGGTCTCAATGGCCCCGCACAGAAATTCCCAAGCTCAACCAACCAAAAACGTCACGCGGGCAACACATCGGCCTCCGGCTCTACGGAGTAGGCGGACGGGGATGGGGAAGGTGGGAGCTCCTCACATGGCGCAAGCCCGCGCGCAATCCTGGACGAAGCCGGGTGCTCCGCACGAGGTGCACGCTCTCGTGCGTTCGCTATTTTGACAGCTGTTTAACCTTTTAGTTCCGCCGTATAGCGTTACCAGAAATACCGAGCGCACGTGAGCGTGCGCCTCGTGAGGAGCGCCCAGCGTCAGCCAGGCTTGCCATGGGCTTGCGCCACGTGAGGAGCTTAAAAAAATACAAAGGAAATATCGAGGCTACGTGAGCGTGCGCCTTGTGAGCAGCGCCCGGCGTCGGCCAGCTCGACCTTCGAGAACACACTGTCCAGCGTTCGTGGCGTGATCTCTCGCGTGCTCTTCTACTCGCCAGTTCACGTGCGTTTGCGCCTGAACTTTGGAAGCAGAGACGCCGAGTTCGCGAAGCCGGTTGCCACGGGTTCTAGCACGTGCTAACGCGGTCCACTTTGGGAGAGATTTGAAAGGCTGCGGACTACACGATCCGGGCCTGCCAGTCATGGAAAACTTTCAGCGGCAAGTTCGGAAATCCATGTGAGGTGCAACAGCCGGGTCTCCGACGAATTGAGAGGCCGCCAGCTCTGCTGTTTGTCCAGCTTTCCACCACTAGTGCAAGCTGCGAAATCTTTTCGTTTGCTAAAGCCACTGCGCGAAGGTCGTACCGGGCGCCTCACGGCCATGGGGTTTTTTTTAACACCAAAGTGTTTTGTATTTTATTCCGGGACGCACGAAGATTTCCCTTACGTCATATCCGTCACAGAAATGATGCCAGTATAACGAAGCAAGCGGCCTGTAAAGGGTGTACCCCTGCACACAGGGTCTTCTTGCGGGGAAGGAACCTTTAGTACTAAAAGAGTACGTTATACTTCGGGTTGTTCGTTTTCGGGTTTTATATTTTAACACGAAAGTGTTTTATGCCAGGATACACCAAGATTTCACTGACGTCATATCCGTCACGAAAAATGACGCCAGAACACCTTTGCTGAAGCGACCCACCAGCAGGGCGTCGCTCGCCGAGCACACCCACAAGACAGCAGCCGACCCCCCCAAATTATGCTCAGCTGCAAATTTCGCTGCACATTCCCCTTTTGTGTTTTACTGATTCCTATGGCAGAGGAATCAACCACAGTTTTCTTGTACTTTTTGCTAACGCGAACGGCCCAAGCCCACGCTTAAACAGCTCTGATGTTACAAAAAACACACGTGGTGGTCCTCTTTATTCCGGACCTCGGTTTCCACAGCAGCAGCAGCAGCCTGATGCAATGCTACTGCGCTATATCGGCACCTTGCCTTGTGGTAGAACAAAAGTTGCCGTCGTTTTTCCTTCGTGACACCTACCCGCTTGGGGGACCGACAAGGGATCGGGAGCTTGGAGGTTCTAATGGGCCCTCTCCACAAAATTTTAAAAATATACAGAACAACGCTAAAGCTGTAGAACATTGCATGCCCCGTGACACCTGAGCCTGATGCAACGTGAGTAGAAGAAAGGAAGCCCGTCGAAATAACTTGCGCCAAAACACAAAGAAACAAAAGCGAAGAAAGAGAAGGAAATGGGGTGTACAGCAGTCTTTATGATTGCGATTAGTCCCCCTCACTTTGATTTTTCAGGATTTTTTTTTCTCAAAACTTTTTCCAACCGGTCTAAATTATCTTTCCTAAGCGTCTCGTGATTAGATAAGAATTCCATTCATTTTAACCATCCTCTGTTGATTGGCCGATCCCCTGATTGGGTATGTGCCATACCTAAAGGCGCAACAACAACAACAACAGCAGTAAAGAAGTTGTTAGTAAGTATCACCAAGCTTTAGCCTTCGAATCACGTAAGGAAACTTAAATTCCCCGAGGAATTTTCGGCACTAAATTGACAACCTTAAGAGAGCAGTGCTGTTAACAGAAGTTGCACTGGCACGAATTTACTAAAGCGCCAAGCCCAACTGTTCATTGACCTCACGGGAAGGCAAGGGTGGAAGATGTCTTTCCATTAAAAATCAGCAGTAGGCTGCTATTCTCGCGCCAGCAGTCAGAAGACCAGAGCTAAGCGAAACAAACTGAAACAGTCGTCTCCCCCGCTCCTGGGTACGCGTTCCCTGCTGGGCTCCAGGCACCCTGCCAAAGCTCCAGGGAAGCTAGTTGACCTTAATTGCTTTGGCGGAACTTCTCAAAGAGCGCTCATTCTGGTGCTCCTCTTCCGGGCACCTTTATAATCAGAACGGTTTATTGTATATTGTTTACGCAGTTTTGTTCATGTGGCGTGAGGGATCTTCTCTCTCTTCCTCCCTCCATGCACAGGGTAAAGAAAGCAAATCTTCTCCGCTAGAACGTCCGCTGACTGAAACGAGCCACTAAAAAAAATTGTAGCAAAGACGCGGGGCTCAGTTTAGAACGTATGTATCCATTGCGTGGGGTTCCTGTTGTTCGTCGACAAAACAACACGTCTGCAACGCAAAACCCCCTTTTCTCCCCCGTCTCTCTCTCTCTTCCCCTCCAACCTCGTTCCTTTTATTGTGAACGCTATGGAGGCCTTCTCGATTCCATTTTCCCGCGTTCGCTTCGCGGGCGCACATTCTGTTGGACCCGTTGTTTGCTTTGTGATTTGAGAAGCTCGAGCCAGCACATTTTGTTTTATTGTTTGTGTACCCTCTCCCTTTTGCGCAGTTTCCTTGCCAACAACTCATTTCACCGGAGGAATATACGGTTTATTATTAATATTGTTGTGATTAGCATCGATATATCTTTGGATGTCTTTTAAAAACCTTGGAGCAGCTTGCACTATTGTGGTGCAAGGCTGGAGAAACAGGAGAGCTGGTGACCCCTCTCCTTTCGTCGGAGACCGGCTGTTGCACCTGACATAAATTTCCGAACGCTGAAAGTTCGAAGGTCGAGCTGGCCTACGCCGGACGTTCCTCACGAGGCGCACGCTAAGTGCGCTCCCTCTGCTTTCCTTGTATTTTTTTCTGGTAACGCTATACGGCGGAAATAAAAGCTCCAGCAGCTCTCCTGTTAAAAAAAGCTTGACTAGTTTGATTAGTTCATTTTTGGTAGTCTTGATTTGCTTGCGTGTACGTTGTGTTCTTTTTCACTATGCAGTGCGTAGTAGAATGTCAAAATCTTCCCTCGATTGCGCCGTGCTGCCGCTTAAAAATACTTGAACGCGGTGCACACAGAGGCAAGATTGTTTCAAACTACTAATCTGCTGCCATGGCCCATATACGTATACATTATTTACTGCAAAAGAAGGCTCAGGCAAACAGACCAATCAAATATCCATTCGTGTATCGTTCAGAATGCGTGGACATCACCTCCCTATACGCTGGCGAACGGCGACGAGATGCGTCAACGTACGCTCGAACGCCGCCGCGTACACTTGTGCTCCACGGTACCCCAGGCAATTGCGCGTGTATGACATCGCCTGTTGCTTTCAAATGTAAAGATGCCTAGCTCGAGCGCTCATCGGTGGTGTGGCGCGCTCCAGCGGACGTGCCGCCGTGCAAATGATGTCTTTCCGCGAACCTGCGCTATTCGGCGGGCGCCGGCCAAACCGGCCGCACCCGGAGAGGCTAGCGAACGGGAAAGGGCAGGAAAGAGAAAAACGAGACAAGCGTTGTCTGACGCTCCCAACTTGGCAACGCCAATCTCTTCACTCTCGAAGGCAGCCATCACTGTGCCCTCTTTCCGCTCTTTTCGTGCTGTGCTATCGCTCGCTCTGTTGCAGGACGACCAGGATCAACAGGGAAATTTTGTAAGTATCGCAATAACTGTCAATTGTAAATTGTAAATTTTGGAAATTTCGCAATAATGTAAGTATATAACCAAGAGTACCAGTGTTCTTTTAATTAGATTAACCGTTGGCTTGACTTTTACTATAAGAAATGAGAAATACGCGGTCTCGAGTATAGGCGGTATAAAAGCAAATGCAAAACAAAAGATAGCGGCTTCAACTGCCCCAAGCGCAACAGAGAGAGAAGGTTCCAACAATGGCGAGAAAACAGCGCTGACTCAGAAATATTCAATCAAATGAACCTTCATTGTACGCGCCATTGCATCGTAACATTGCATTGTAACGCCCGCCAATTACAGTGGCTTGCCAACAAAACAGAATCCCCATTCCCTTCCTATTGCTCGTGAAAAGGCACTTCAACGCGTCTTCGCAGCGAAATTGCAAGATGAGATGGTTCGTCTTGAATGACGCTGGGTATACTAAGAAAAACTGGACATGTGCAACGTGTCTTAGTAAATCAAGCAGAATTAAAGATGAAGCAGTATGCCTATACTAGCCCCGTTCTATGTCATTTTGTGTGACATGGACATTTTTACGTGTGCCAAGCCTCTCCCTTTTCCGCATGGGCCTGGCCTGGCGCTGTACAGCTCTACCGGACCTGGACGGCTCCCTCACAAGTCACGGTCTTAACTCGTCCCCGCTGGAATCGGAACTACAGAGCATCCTTAGCGTACTGAATCATTTGGCCTTCACTATTGAAAACCCGCTCCCTCCACGTATTCGCGTTCTTACAGACTCTCACCAAGCCCTTCAAGAGTTGCGCAAACCCTTCACCGATCATCCAACTGTGCACGGAATCCTGCATGCGGCACGGGAGCGTCTTGCTAGTACCCATCCAGTCGACGACCACGCGTCGCGCCCCTATCTTGACCGTCGCCTTCAACTCGACCACGCATGCCAGGCACGGACGTGTCTTCCTTCCGTTGGCCCAAGCTCAGAACAAAAGTCCGCTACCGCGCCAAGTACACGACAGTTTTTTTTTTTTTTCTTTCCTGCCCAGCTCTTCCTTGGGCCTTTTCTTCCCCCATCCCCAACCCACAGCAGAGAAGCATGTAGGCGTCTGTAAATGCCGGCAAACCTCTCTGCTTTTCCAATAAAGAGCCTTCTCTCTCTCTTTCTCTTCCTTCCGTTACCTCCCTAGCCACCGGGCTCTGGCTCCCCCGATGTCTCGCTCTGCGGAAATACTCAACAAAAGCTAGGGACAACGCAGACATCACACCACACATCCCAAGAACATGGATTCGCCCGACGGAATCCCCACCTCCTTACTGTCCCCACTGCCGGATGACCGTATTCACCACCCTCGACCACCTAATCTGCCACTGCTCCATGTTTTCTCTGTACCGCCCTATCTTCACCAACACTATGCATCCCCATGGCTCTTACGGTGACCTTCCATTTGGAGATCCTATTTTTGCTCACAGTCTTTGGATTATTCGGCGTAGAGAGTGGTCTCTCACGATTCGCGCAGTCTGGGGTATACCCCGGTCTGGAAAATACTCTGATGAGATATGATCGTCACTTTGCCTGGCCTCCTCTGTCTGAAAGGAACTCCTGAATGGCCTTCATTGATACATCACTTCTTCAACTGGGCAGCGCCTCCCTTCCACTCCTTCCCTCTACCCATTTTTTGGCCGCATGGCCTTTTAATAATGAAGGGCCACAAGAACAACACCAACAAGAATTTACCATTTAAGCACGGATAGGAGAGGGAAAGAGCGTGTGGAGCAGGAGGGGAGGGAGTTACGTGGCACGGGCAGCAGTCGACATTTCCAGCAAAGCAAGTGAAACGCGGCCAATCTCTCTCTCTCTCTCTCTCTCTCTCTCTCTCTCTCTCTTGGAGAAGGGAAACCTTTGCGTAAAAAAATAAGGGATCGCCTGCACAAGGCGCTGCGGGCGTCTTGAAATGTGCTTTCCCCTATGATAACCTCTTTATGACCTAATTTCTTTTATACCAGAGCGCAAGAAAATTACGAAACACGGACACCTTCGTTCCTCTTCTGCTGCACACTGGATTGTATAGGCCGACGATTAGGTGTGAATGCGTTGCACATGTGCCGTGCTTCTCTGCGCGATGCCTCCCGGGTCCTGGTTTCCCGACATGCATCGATGATTCTCAGTTTGTTCACCCCACTGTTGCGCCTTTGCCGAAACTTAGACACTATGAAATCCACGCTTTCTAGACGGCTGCTGCGGCTGGCTGAAATTCACTGGCCGTAGTGCTTACCTGGAGACGAAGTAACGATCACGGGCTCAGAAAACATCCATCGATTCCACGAGTGGCACGACGCGGTCGAAATCGCTCCGCAACACGCCAACCCATTTGCAAGGCACCGGAATGACGCAGTTCCGTGCTCACACGATCTGTTTAAGTGACTGATGTAGTTCCTCTAATATCATTAAATAAGCAGTGGAAAGTGCATCACATTCCGTGTCTACTGCTACTGTGATATGTGACCTTTCCGTGCATTCTCTGCTTCCTGCCGCCTGCACGCGGCGGTTTGTTTGCCTGTAAACAAATACTGATAAATGGTGCTTTCTCATCCAGCCATGTATTGCTTTTAATAGCCTGAAAGAAAAAATTGCGGATCCCAACAGATAGGGTGATATCGACGTAAAGCGAACCGCTACGCCGTGCCCTGTAAACTGACGTCATCACCTGCAGGTATTGCGGTGGATGTAGATTTCCTCATCGCCAGAAACGTCACGCGGCAGGATCGTGACGACGTGGTCCACTTCGACCTTCACGTTTACGTTTGCTGCGTACACAGCGAGGACGCTCCCGATGGCCAGCGTGCTAATTCGACGCCACCAGCTACAAGCGCATAACGCGAAAATATTGGTCCGTCCGTCCGTCCATCCGTCTGTCCGCACGAACACCTTCCCGCATCCAATTAGGCTACACCGGATATGCCCCACCCAATATCCAGCAGAATGCAAATACTGCCAAGAACCTGGTACACTAAGACATATTATCCTAGAGTGTAGAAAAAACAAGCACCCACCAACCCTTCCCCGCATTTCAAATCCTCAAGAGCAGTGGGAGACACTGCTGTCCTGCCCCTGCCTCTCGGAAAATCTCCTGGTAACCGAGAGGGCAGCCGGTGCTAAGAGAGCTTATGGCTTCCTGTGAAGAGCGAACCACTCCTACAAGAACAACGTAAATGATCTGCCAATAAACGTCTCTCTCTCTCTCTCTCTCTCTCTATATATATATATATATATATATCTCTATCTATCTATCTATCTATCTATCTTCTATCTATCTATCTATCTATCTATCTATCTATCTATCTATCTATCTGTCCGCCTCCACATTCAACCACATGGCCAAAACAGGTGAGAGAATGCTTGAACACAACGCGTATATCGGCAAGGCCGTCCAAAACTACCGAGGTTGCTGCCATGGTTCATACGCGGCCCCTTTAGGTGTATCTTCGGCGCGTAGAACTCTTATAATGTGAATTTTTGTGCGCAGCACTTAGCGCCCCGCTACTGTGGTTTGACAAGGCGCCGGCCTTTGTAACAGAGCCAACGAGGGGAACACCGAAGACAGAAGGAAAACGGAGGAAAAAAGTGTGGCGAAAGTGTGAGGGGGCCGAGGGCTGTATGCCGAGGCGGCACGATACGCTGACCGGAGGCGACGCGCTACGAAGTAACCGGGAGAACGAAGAAGCCACCGAAGATAGGACGAGCAGGAAAGCGGAGGATGAAAGAATGGCGAAAGTATGAGGGGGAGGGCAGTATGCCGAGGCCGCGCCACATAAGGCCAGCACGCGCTACGGGATGCCCGTACACCGGTCCTTCCGCGTCCTCTTGTTGCGTGGCTTATCCGAACCACGTGACATTTGTGAGTGAGGTTCAAAGGCGATGTACAACAACATGCTCGGCGGCGGCGACGCGCTGCGACATAACGGCAGAGTAGCGTGCGCTGCCGTGCGTTCCCTGATCACGCGATGACTTCCTGAGACGCAGCAGCTATGCGGCGTGATCGAGGAGAGCGAAGTTCGCGCTGCGCCATAATTTCGCTTAGGGATTATAAAATCGTCAGCCATTTTTGTTTGCCGCAATGGGAACCTAAGCACCTTTGAGGCACATTATACTACACCCTCCCAAATTTTTAATAATATCACGGGACTGACGACCGATGGGCGTCTCAGCATCTTATCACGGTATCCAGCGGCGAAATAGGTGAGTACGCGCATGCGCGTAGAACTATCTGCTTAATGAGTGTCGTCTTCTGCACGCTGTTCTCATAGGGCAGCGCGCCCCCTAGTTTTCTCATCTGCGAAAGCCGTCTGCTATCCGCCAAAAGTAGCTAAGCAGCGTATAGACCATCCTGACTATCGTGTCGGGCAAGCGACACGAAAGAAAAATCAAACGCGCATTGGAGATTCTTCAATAACCTCGGCTTCTCGTAAACGAAGTCACGCAGATATGGTGGCAGGGGGTATATTGCTTTCAAGGAAACAGCGTAGCAGCCGATGCTGTCATAGGAGATGGTTGCTCGCGCGTGCGCGCACTCTCGTTTATTCCGCCACTGGACACCGTGATAAGGCGCTGACGAGCCGCTCGGTCGTCGCTCCCGTGATATTGTTAAAAATTTGGGAGGGTGTACATAACCGACAGAACCGGCGTTCTCTTATATTAAAAATATGCATTGGATTCGTTTTTACGACAGCAGAAACACGCTAAAAACGGTGTCGAACAGAGCCAGATAAGAGCCCGCTGTCCCAAGAGATGGCGCGCAAGTCGCACGCACTCCGGAAACTGAATTGATAAAGCGACAATTTCATCTGCAACGGAAGCTTCAGCGAAAAAGAGGGAAGATAAGCGAGGGCCGGCAGCGAAAAGAGGAGAGTTAGGTGGCAGGGGCGGCCACAGAAGGACTACCGTCTTTCCATACCATTTGCAACGAAAAAAGCGATAGGCGGCCGAACTTTTTTTTTTTTCTTCTATCGTTTCCAATAATTGCTTTCCATGAAACCCATAATATGATGCTACAGCAACGGCTCTGCACCTGCGAAATTATTTTCCGCACGCTGCGCACAAGCGGGAAGGAAACGCACGCAGGCGGTCGTCGAAAGAACAGAAATGATATAGTACCTGCCCGTTGAGTGGGCGCGGGCGCCCTGACGCAAATTCGATCGCCGTCGGACGCGAGCTTCAAAGATTGTTTACTCCAGTCTGCCGAAACCGTAAAAAGTTCGCCGCACGGCAAAAGAGAGCGAACAAAAAATGACGCTTTGTTTACGCCGACTGCGACGAGGACATAGATGCATCCGCCAACTCGTCCGTCTCCCGGGTAAAACGGGCGTAGCCGCGTAGCCATGGATACACGTCAAAGAAAGCCACACCACTCAGATAGGTGTTCGCGCCAATCGCCCCCGTAATACGGATGCCCGAAGGGAGAGATTCGAGTTACTCGTGAACGTGGCGTGCGTCTGGATAGCGCGTGGGAGGCGACTGATTCGTTCCCCTATAATCCGGTGTTTTCCCGCGTGCGCTGAAGAGAGCGGGAAATCTGAGTAGTCGGTCGATGCAGAGAGCCTTCCTCTGCGTGGGAAGGCCCGTTATAAATTCTGTTTGTCATGAAGTATCGGTATACAGAGTACATAGAGAGATTAAATTGTTCGCGTTCGAAAGTGGCGGCATGTTTACGTGCATGAGATTGCCTCCTCCAGTTATGGGACACAGCGAAAAGGCTTAGCAAACTTAAGCCTTGTTTGCTCCAGGCGAGGCTGCGGCGACGCGCAATTTCGCTAAGTTTCCGGTAAACAGGTAGCTGAGAAGCGTCCGGTACGAATAACACCCCTAAAGTCTACCTCAAATTAAATGAGGGGAATAGGAGATCAAGTAGGCATTCGTTTAAAAGGACTCTGCAGCACTTCCGATACGCTTTCACTCTTTCCTTCGCGTATGGAAGCACTGAGAAAGGTAGTTGTCGTCAGCATGAAGGGCCACTAAGAGATTTGCTCGTCGCGGCAGACACGCCTTCAATTTCTGCTTTGCTTTTGGGGCTGTCTTTTTAAAGTGGCTATCGAATGCGTTCATTGCTCCAACAGAAGGAAAGCAGGCCAGTAGCCGCTATACACCGCGGTAATGACGTAATTCAAGCGGTCGAAGAACGGCAAGACCGGGAAAGAGAGAAAAATCTTTTGATCAAGTTTTCATAATTTATCTGACGGGCATAGGTAGACCAGTAATTTTTGGCTGAGGTACTTTGCGACCCGCTTATTTTGGTACTACGTTCAGCAAGCATTAAAGATTTCAATGCAAGTTTAGAAAAATATTGTAAGGGCTACACAAGAAAACCTAGTTTCACAAAAGTAAATGCGTTGTTGCGAAAGATCGTTCAAATTAAACGCGTTTGCAGTGAGTTCAGTGTTCAACGGGCAGATAATTCGGCGGCAGCATGAATTCCTGACAAAGCGTGGTCCAATATCTGACTGCAGGCGTTCACAGCTTTGTGGATACGTACCGCTTCTAGTTCTACAGCAGCACCTGTCGGGTATGTATGCCGAAATTCCGGAGCTCAGTCCATACGTCCAATGTTTAGGCCTAACGTCAAGTAACCTTCAAGTTCAGCCTTACTACATGCCAAGCAAGGTGATACTTACTGTAGTACAACAAGCTCCGGGCGTCGGTTACGTCAGGCCTAGCGTTAGTAGCGTTAGCAATTAAGTCGGGTCGTGTACTCTTAACAAAAGGTCGGAGCATTCACTAATGGAATACTAACAAGTTACTTGTCCCAGTATACACTAGGTACTTAGTAACTAGAGGTAGTAAATTTAGCACTAGTCAGCGTTACTAACTGAAGGGGGCAGTAAGGACCAGTACCTTCTTAGTAAAGTCCTAGCGATAACACCTTTCTGAGCTACATGCGTTTACTAACTGGCCATACATAACCTAGTCATAAGCACGACCTTAATCTAGTGTATACAAGTTCCTACACCCAGTTAATTTCCTAACCATTCAGTTGCTAGTGGCAGAGCCTACGTACAAAACCGCGGGGTAGTAAGGTTCGTATGGAGTTAGGAAATACGGCCGTTACAACCTTTTTACGACCTTTTTTATAAAGAGTGTGGTATACCCGCGTCGCCTCGTCATCTACTGCGCATCTACCTTTTCTCAAGCGAGTTATAAACCGGAAGATACGGGAGGCTTCAAACATGCATGCCACGCTGTTTAACACGGGGTACTTATGCTTGCGCGTAAAAAAAAACGCCGGAGGAAAGGGCATCGAACCCGCTGGCCCGCAGTGGCGGGAAAGTAACTTGACCACAACTGCACGCCAACGCCTTGCGTGGACCACGACTTTCGTGGTGTTTTTAATGTGAACGAAACGGTGCCAAGTGGAGAAAAAAATACGATGACACCTAAGCACTCCTTCTGACTTAGTGATTGCTAAATCACAACTGCCCAATTGCCGGAATGCCCGCGTTTGCATCGCCAAGTAAAGGCGACATTTGGCGGGAACGTTCTTCGCAACTTCCCCCATCGCGACTGCTTAAATTGTTCCTGTAGGCCTCAGTACATATCTTTAACACACGCTTCTGGGTTTAGTTGGTCCCAACCCATTAGGTCGGCAGGTTCTCTTTTAAATTAGGCGATTAGATGTACGTGAAGACCGCCTATACAGTGAGGTTATGCGCTCAGGGGGACACAAAATGATGTGGTAATTACTGGCGTCGGTAGCTTAATTAACTAAAATTAAATAATTAACTATTTTACGGCTGCAGTAGGCAGGTATGTTTGTATTGAAAGTTGGTCGCAATCGTGTTTATGCGCAGTTGCATTTGTCAGAATTCTTCTAGCGTATCCGTACTCCAAGATATCGAACATCGAAGTTAAATTGCCGTTCTCATGCAAGGCAGTAAAGGCCGGTGCAAAGCTCCTCCCTTTTTTGTTCTGTGTTTCGATAGCGGTTCCGAGTAGTGAAGATTGCGATAACGCGTGCCAACAGTCAAGGGGTGCCAGTTATCACCTTTGCCTATGCCTCCAGCTCGTTGTCAAACTAAACGCCATATACGGCGGGCACGTCACAAAGGGGAGGAGCTTTGCGCCGGTCCCCACTGTCTTGCCTGCGTAATAACGCAAACGGCAATTGAACATCTCAGCTCGATATCCGGGAGTACGGATACGCTAGAAGAATTCTGCCAAATGAAACTGCGTGGAAACACGATTACGACCAACTTTTCAATACAAACATACCTGCCTACTTCAGCCACAAAAAAGTTAATTATTTGATTTTAATTAATTAAGCCACCGACATCAATAATTATGAACCCATTCTGTGTCCCCCTCAGCGCATAACCTCACGGTCTTCACGTATATCAAATCGCCTAATTTTAAATAGACCTGTCGACTTAATTTTGATCACCCTGTATAGGGTCACATGTTTACTAGCCGTCTCACGTTTATACATATCACATGCCACATGAGCGGGATGTCCTGTTCGAGCTCCATATACTGTTGAACCTCGTTATAATGAACACTGATATAGAGAATTATCGGCTATAGCGAACTAAATACAAAGTTTGGTTCGTCCCGCTTTATTTTAATGACACTTATTCTTTTATAACGAGACTGAAACCGCGAGAGCCCTGCGCGATAACGGATATAACGAAGAAATATTTGGCCAGGAGTCTCCGAAGCTACGTGGGAAAAAAATACCCGTATTTCTAAACTGCAGAAGTATGAAGGCCCTTTTGTTCGTGGACACTGTGGGAAACTTCATCCGGCTCACTGCTGTGAGTAGCCACCAGACGAAGATCAGATCCTTCATCAAATAAATAAGGGCGCCGGTCTGCATTGTCAAGGAACTTTGTTCTGTTGTAATTTCACGTACTCATGTTTCGGTTTATTGAGGTAGAAGCGCATCAAGGAGAAAATAAGGATTACCTTGTTTATAGTTCATTCGATGCCTAAACAATGGATTTTTGTATCAAGTATTTTTGCGCGAGCCAGATTTTTTTTATTTGTTAGAGCCGATTGTTACCTCACAACGAATATCGGATATAACGAACTAATCTACTGTCCCTGTACCACTTAGTTATATCGAGGTTTGACTGTATACGCATGCGAAGAGTCATGGTCACTGGGAATTCGCGTGGTAATCGACAACTCATCCACATAGACGCCCTCCCCTTCCTACCCATAGCAAATACTCCGATTATATAAATTCCCTCGCTACCTTCGCATTTACAGTAACAGAAATTTCAACAAGCGGTAAATCTGGGCCTGTTGGTTAAGAATCGCATTTCAAACAGGGCGAAAGAGCGAGACAAAGCAGAGAACTACACGGGACCAGCGCTGTCGTGTGTAGATCTCTTCTTCGCCTCCGTCTTTCGCGCTGTTTGAGATATGACTAAAGCTTCCGTCATTCTCCAGCTTCCCATGCCTTTGACGAAGACTGCTCGGGGTCCGGAACCTGAAGCGTTTGGTCACAGGCGTACGTTACAAAGTTTCGCTTTTAGCGACGCACACTCGTCACCCCAGGAGGGGATCGCACATACCGAGTGCTTTAGAAATTCGCGTCCGTGCGCCGTTGCGCTATGCTAAAAGCCACGTTCCGTCGACGTTCATGCTAACCCCGACGAGAAGGCTCGCCCCTCGCCATCCGCGCGGCGTCGCGCTGTTGGCGGCAGAGAGGGAGGCGGGGGGCATGCAGCAGCCTCCAAATAGCGCGCTGCCTCCGCCGCGCATCTCATCCTCCTCCTCATCCTCCCGCGGTGGCGCGGTTCCTGCTCTGTCGAGGGAGAAAGAGCGGCCGACCAAGGAGCGTCCGTTTTTAGCGGCGACGGAGGCGGCCGATTGCGACTCCGTGGCGCTTGCCGAAGAGCCGGCCACCGTCGCACCCCACGGGGCCCCCACTATACAGCTGCTCCCGGGCTTCCAGCACATCACCGACACGCACGGTTCCTGGCTCGACAAGTCCGAGAGTTACCGCTGATGATTGTTGATTGAAGAATTTAACGCGCCGACGCAACGCAGGCGATGAGGCGCGCCGTAGTGGAGGGCTCCGGATTAATTTTGACCACCTGGGGATCTTTAACGTGCGCCTCAATCTCGTACACACGGGCGTCTTTGCTTTTCGCCTTCACCAGAAGAGCGGCCGCCGCGGCCGGGAATCGAACCCGTGTCCTCGTGCTCAGCAGCGCAACGCCTTAGCCACTGTAGGCAGACTGCACCCTCCCGAGCAGCTCATCCAACCCGTGACACTGTTGAAGTTCCCAACTTGACTTCCGTTAGAACGGACTCGTGTTTTGTTTTTAGTTAGCAGCCCTAGTTAGTTTTTTTTTTTTCCCGACGCCTTTCCACTCCGCGTGTTCTGCCATAACCCAACCCTATAAAGTGTGCCATTTCCAGTTCTTCCCCATGTTCCGGTACCCTGTCTCGTTATTCTCCCGTCCGTAACGATGGGGATCGTTAGGAGCCTGTATTCCATCACAGCCACTGAGCCACCGCGGCGGGTCCAAGAGTTACCGCGGTCGTTAAGCCAACTAGGAGCATGTGCCGATGACGCTACATCGAGCCGCGAGGAATGTTAACTGTTTTATGTCATGCTATATGGGGCCGACGAGTTCAGCTTCCCCGTACTCGCTCACACATTTACCCTTTCCCACTTGACTTTCTCGCACGTGCTTTCACTCTCGCCGCAGAAGGAACACGTAAATGCTGTTCTGTTCGACACACACGGACAACTTGAACAGCCTGTTCGTTCTTCATAAAAGTAAGCCTTGCGACAAAGCCATCCTACCCACATGTTCACGTGCCTAGAGGCAACACACCACCGTCTGTGCGTCTGTAACCAACACGCTTCCGGCTTCCTTCTCTTTTCACCCTGCTGCTCGATATTATAACAGACCTACAATTGCGCTTTTCAATTCGAATATTAACCTTCGATTCGCAAGTACAATGTGCACGCTTGGCGGAGCCACTGGCCGGTTCACGCGGAAGCAGCAGGCGCCCGTATACTGCGCTCCCGTCCTGTCCATTTCAGCCATGGACTGTAGACCTGTGGCCGTCAGCGAGAAACGCGACGCTGTCCTTGCCGACAGTTTAAATCTGGCGATTAAAAAGCCGCACAGGTTCGTGGTGTATACAAACAGCGAGAGAGAGAGAGAGAGAGAAGGCTCTTTAATGAGAACTGGTGAGGTCAGCCCTGCTAGCGAGAAGGCTTGCTACACCAGATGGTGGGTGACTACGTTGATGAGTGGTGAATATTAGACATTAGGGTTACAACAGGAAGAAGACAAACAAGAAGCATTGAAAAAAAAGGAAAATAAAAACAAGAGAATGCTGCCAGCAGAGTCCGGACATAAAAATACAATTTAAAAGAGAATCCTTAATGTAAACACTGAAACAAAATGAAAAGTAAACGACGCGAAAATAAGAGTAACAACACCAACCCAAAGAAAGTAAATAGATGAACGCCAGTGACACCAACACAAGCAAACTAAATAGATGAACTCCACAGTGCGAAAGAGTAGATATCGCGACACACTTGCTCTGCCTGCGATCTAGAGAAATTTGTCTAGTTCATTGTCTCGTAAAAACTGGAGTAGAACTTTTGTACCTAAGGTACTGTCAGCAGTATTGGCCCAGGGCCCAAGAAAATAGCGAAGTTCCAGACTGCCTCCATGGCGTACACGAGAGAGGCGTTTTATGTTAAAAGCTGCGAACGTCCATGTCGCTTTCGTAAAGCGATATGACCGAAGAAACGCGAGTCAAAATATACACTTCCAATACAAATAAGATCTTACCTTCCAGATGTTATGACAGCACAGCCAATACAAAGGCAAAGAAAACAAATTATTAGAAATAGAGGTAGAGAGAGACCAAAAATTGAACCTGTTCGTCTGTCTCTCGACTTATCAATCAACTGAGCCGTCTGCCGTTGAGCTAAAATGGAACGACAGGAGGGTAAATGTTTTTTTTTTTCGCATTTGTCCCGTGTCATCCGCCTTTTCTTATTTATTTGTTTGTCAAGCGATTACGAATTCACTTGTCAGTGTGCGCCGTTTCCGTGTGTTCTCTCTTGATGACCCATCCTTTTTTTTTTTTTTGCACCCTTTCGCGCTCTGTCATAATTCTTCGCACAGCCGTATATGCCGCGTGCACAGGGACGCATCAAACGAAATAAAAAAAGGCAGCCCCAAATGGAACAGAGGGCTGCACACTCGCGTCGAAGCAAAGCCCGGCATTGCACTGCTTAGAGCTCCCACAACACAAGCCTTTTAAATGCTGTACTTGCGTTTAGAGGTGCTTGCTCGAGTCAGAGCTGTTAAGAGATGAACGCGCCCCTATGCTCCATTTGGTCGATGTCTCTCCAGCCTTGTCGCCTCTTTGCATAAAAAAAATCCCGAGCCATCTCCACTAACGTGAAACCTGGGGACGGGCGAAGCATGCAGTATATGAGGGTATTCTTGTCACCTTGGCGTTTTTTCCAAAGGATATGAAACCGTTGGGGGGTAGGGGTATACAGCTTTGCTGTAAAAGTCTCTTGTCTTTGAACCACGAAGGTCTCTAAGGCGAGGTGGAAACGAGTGTCCCGGTTCTTTTTTACCTCGCGTTACGTTCTAGCGCGAGGCGTAAACGAGTTTCTCGGTGTTTTAGTACCGTGACTACATGACACGACGATTACAACGACGATTGCGACAACGCTGACGACGACAGGAGACGCCAACAGCCCCGCCCCTAAGCGGCTTCGCCCCTAAAAGTTAATGGTATATCCATAGCATTGCGTGGGTGTTGAAAGCTCTGCAACACAGGCGCCGAAGCTCCGCAATTCTTCTTGGCGCGCACGCACGGCACACGAACTTTTAACTGCGAAATACGGTGCGGACTCGGCGAAGAAAGCCCGCCTGTAAAGCTTGATGTGCCACACTTTCTCCGCACACGAAAATGCTAGTAATGAAAGGCGCGAGGACCTCCAACTCCTTGTGTTTCCCCTGAAAATAAAGTCTTCTGAGCAGTGCACTAATGTACAGCAGTGAAACTGGCTTTAAAGGGGCTCAGTGTGGAACGCTTTTGTGGCGATACTTGGGGTTTTATGGAGGCATTCAATATATGGCCCTGGGGTCTTATTTGCCCTGAAAGAAAGCACCTTCGCAGCTGTGCATTTATGCGTAGTAGCGAAGCCAACTTTAAAAGAGGTATGTATATAGCAGAGCGACGTACCGTATTTGCACGAATCTAACGCGCCCCCGACCGAAAACGCGCAGTAGAATTCAACACCCGGAAAACACAAAAAAACCTTCGCGTCGATTCTACCACACACACAAAATGATATCATTAATAGACGACACAAATTTGCGCAAAACATTTAATTGAACATTAACTGGCAGGCGCTGTGGGCAGCTAACGCCCTTTCGTTAATACTCGCATTTTTGAACTAGTGCGCCTTTGTTTTCAGCAATCACACACCACCCCGGAACGTCTACTGCACGGGGCACTGCCCGGTCCCTTCCGTTTCCGCCAAGATGATTACTTTGCGTTTAAACGAAGCCTCCATTCTTAATTTAGCCGCTTCGTTTCGGTTTCAAGCTGGCAGATTTCGGTTTTGAAGTTTCCGCGTCTTGAGTCCGACCGTAACGCGCAGGTATTTTCGAACGCCTATTTTCATAAAAAAAAAAAAGGTAAGCGTTAGAATGGTGGAAATATGGTAAGCATTTCTCGGACAATTCACACTAGGAGGATTCGGCAATTTTTTTTCTACTGCACCCTTTGTTTGCATCCTACTTTGTGTCACCGTCAATCGAGGCCGAAAGCGGATAACTGCGTCGTCTTTGTTGGTACATTAACGTATATACCATTAGTTGCTGAGCTCTCGCTAGCGGAAGGTGCGCAACCAGGCAGTCCGACGGCCCGGCGCCGAATTTTTAAGGACGCGCACGGCGTGCACGTCCGCTCCCTGAGTTGAGTTTCGGCTGGATGCAACCAAGAATCATCGTCGTTGCGGGCACGGACCTTTTATGCCTACAGATACTTCCGCTCGAAGACTATTAGATGTGACGCTCAGAGCATCTCTTGTCGGCGGCCCTGTCCTCCCTGCGTGCGTCCGTTGTTGTCCGCGGCGTGCGTCCGTTGTCCGCAGCCACTCTCCCGCTCTCCTCTCCGATAGCGAACACTCTCTCGCGAGGGGCATTGGATTGGATTCGATTGGCTTGGCTTGGATTGGATTGGATTTGGATTGGATTGGATTAAAGTGGATTGTGTTGGATTGTGTTGCGTCATAGCCGCGGCAGACTCACTGGCGCCGGCGCGTGCCCAGGTGAGAGCGTGTGCGGCCCAGCGCGCTCTCACTCCGCGATTTCCTCTCCTTCGGGCGCGCTGCGCATATATAGTGCCTAGAATATAACCGGTGTGCCGCTCTCCGGCGGCCTTCGGTCGACGGTTGCTCTCCGCTTGCGCTTGAACCCCCTCAGCGTCGCATCACACCAGGGTTCCCGCGAGGGGAGGTGGGCGTAATTTTTTCAACTACGTCTATTGTGACTTTACGCTTCTAATCACTCAAGGGGAATAAAAAAAAATTGCGTCCCAACAAGCTGAACGTATGTCGTAGCGCTAGAAGCGCTTAGTGGTTACTCACGGTCATCTTGTTCTTATTTGCTCCTTCATTATTTAATTTTACAGACTTTCGTGCCGTTTACGCCGTTTTGCATGTTCGACAAGCGCGATGCTGGACATGGAATTCGGCTCGTACGTCGCTCCAGTAAAATCGCATTGCAAGGCGATAAAAGTGACGAGGGTGACGATACGCTGTACAAACACGGTGAGATAAGACAGCGCAAGGCAGAAGCCGGTCTTAGATGCGGTAATATCATATCCATAATGTCGTCCTCTATCCGCCCTGTGCAGATACCGTGCTCTAGCCTGTAACTCTTGCATGCTGTGTCTTCAAGATCGCAACAACCGAAGCCCTTGCTATGCATGTAGCCAATAGTGATTAATTGATTGATTGTAGGGTTTAACGCGCTGACGCAACGTAGACGATGAGGTGCGCCTAGTGGAGGGCTCCGGATTAATTTTGACTACCTGGGGATCTTTATCGTGCGCCGAAATCTCGTACACACGGGCGTTTTTGCTCTTCGCCTCCGTGAGAAAAGCGGCTGCCGCGGCCGGAAACCGAGCCCGCTTCCTCAATAGTGATTAATAATGGAAGCAACGCGGGCATTGAATGAACACACAAATAGAAATTGACATGCAATGTAAAATTATAAGCCACAGAGGGTTGTCGGGGTGATTCGAAGCAGGGGTTCGCTCGGTCACGTAGACACATTCGCCGTTATTGACCCTTTTATTTGCTTCGTTTCAAACAAAGCGCGTAGGTATGGCATGAACAGCAATGAGAGTAGTTCGCTCCCCATGGAGCTACCACGCGCCACTGCTTCGGAACACGTACGAAGGAGAACACCCACCGTCATTACCTCGCAACTGTCCAAAGCGGAATAAGAAGACGTTTCCACTTTAAACGGCCATTCGAGACTCTTTTTTAACGGAGCAATCCCATTTTAGAAACAGGCGACAGCAAATAGGAAACCTCAAGCTTTAAATATACAATCCCCAGCGTTTTGAACACGCCATTAGATGCGATTCTGATGGAGGCGAAAAACAAAAACGCCCCTGTGTACGAGATTTCGGCGCACGTTAAAGATACCCAAGGTGGTCAAAATTAATTCGGAGCCCTCCACTACGGCGCGCCTCATCGCCTCCGCTGCGTCGGCGTGTTAAACCCTACAATCAATCAATCATTAGATGCGAACCGAAGTCCAGTCCCTGCTATCTGTATTACACAGCGGAGCGATAGCAGCAGACCATTAATTTCTCTGTGCGAGACCGTGCAACTTAGGAGAAAAGAAGCGCGTAATGCTTGCGGGAAGAGATGCAAGTCAGCGTATGGGAAGCTGACCAAATGAGCGAGTTGCTGAGCACGGGGTCGCGGGTTCGATTCCCGGCCGCGGCGGCCACTTTTCTGATGGAGGCGAAAAGCAAAAACGCCCGTGTGTACGAGATTTCGGCGCACGATAAAGATCCCCAGGTGGTCAAAATTAACCCGGAGCCCTCCACTACGGCGCGCCTCATCGCCTGCGTTGCGTCGGCGCGTTAAACCCCACAATCAATCAATCAAATGAGCGAGTTGCCGCAGTATCTCAAGTTTCCGAGCAATCCGTAGTGTCAGCACTCTCCCAACATACCTTCGTGCTGCCAACAAACACTATCCCAGGGTTTCCTTTTCTTTTTTCTTTACGCTGTTATGAAAAAAAAAAAGAAAGAAAGAAAGGCTTCGGGGTGTGGTGTGGTACGCCGCAATCAATAAACTGACATTACCGAGCAGAGAAGCGCAGGCTTCCTCACCTCGACCACGCTGTGGGGCAGGTGTTTTAATCAAGGAGCGATGGCGTGACGGGCAGACGCGCGTACGCTCCCAGAGCGCATGCGCCGCTCGTGATTAACTGCACGTCCCGTCTTGTTTTTCGCTTTCCCCGCGAGGAAGAAATAACAGTGCTAGGCCCGGAGACGCGATGAGAATCGCCCGCGTGACTCGACCACAAAGGTCATTTGAACAGAAAGTTTTGGCTCGCTATTACGTGCACGACTTTTTTTTTTAATCTGTAGGCTGCATCTAAAAATCCAGCGATATATAGTGGGCCTCTTTTATTTGTCAATTTTTATGACCCATAAGTGCTTCATGTTTTATTTGTAGACAGAATTTGTATTGCGAGAACACCTTTAGACTGACTAGAAACTGTTCAAAACTGCTTTGGACAGGAAAATTAAACAGACGGGTGATTTTGTGCAACACGTTTCTTGCGATATTTTTTCCAATATTACACCCATTGGGTCCTCTAGACAAATTTACTGAGTGCAATCACGTATATGATTAAGTGCGTGGGAGTTTGACTAACTTACAGCTGACAGTTAACGCTCGGAAAAAAAGGTTCTTCTCTAAAGGCTCTAGCAGAAACGATTTTTTAAAAAGAAAACTACCGCTCAATTTCGCGGAAGTAAAGCATTTTGCGTTGCTTCTTTGTTTTTTGGCGACGTATCCCCTATTTCTGCAGCGAGCAATGTCCCACCTGAGGTTGTGATAATGCCAGAAAGAATGCAAACCACCAGAAAAGGAAGACAGCGGACACATGCCTAGCGTTTCAAGACATCCACTTACTTTCACGACTAACTGTCAAAACTTCTGTGTGGTCAAAATTAATCCGGAGCCCTCCACTACGGTGCGCGTCATTGCCCGTGTAGCGTCGGCGCGTTACAACATCATCAAAATCAATCAATCAATCAATCAATAATCACATACATCAATCAATCAATCAAAACTTTCTGTGTTGCACGAGGTTTTGGTGCACAGTTTGCGTTGACACTGAAACCTTCTTTTTGTTGTTGTTGTTGTTGTGTTGTTGTCAGTATCTCGTTTAGATATAAAGTTCTAGTAGGTTTTCCAACGGACCTCAGTCTTCGGCAATAGCTCACGGTTAGCAACTTCTGAAACTAACTACACGAAAGGACTAAACTCTTCTTTGAAGTTCTCATGTGCAGTTAGCATTCAAGGCAATATGCAAAACAGCGCTCCTGTTAAAACAGGTCTAGGTTATTGGAGGAGCACCTGACATCCTAAGGTGCTAAATACGCGCCAGTCGCATGCATGGGCCGGTATAGAACATCGCGGTAATGTGTACCGCATTTGGACGATGGACACATTGCTCAGGCCCAAGAAAAAAATAATCAGTTTAAAGGAGCCGTGAAAACAAAATGCAACTTCGTTCACTTTAAAAATGTAGCCCTTTGATAACTCCCCTCAGATCCATTCCGGCCACAAAAGCTGTTTTTAAGTGAAACAAACGGAAGAAATATAGAAACAAAAAATTCAAATTTCGCGCTGCACGACGTAATATGGGCAAGAAAGTATTAGGCCATCTGAAACAATTTATAAGTCTGTCAGATGCAGGGTAGCATTCAGTGATACATTAATGAACTAGAGTAAAATTGAAGTGCAGTTGAACCTCCTTAAACGAAGTGTATCGGGACAGCAAATTAGTTCGTTATATCCGATTTGTTGTAACAGTAAAGGTAAAAATCGCCTCTAATTATCTAACCTGGTCCCGCAAATTACTTATACAAAAAATGATTTAGCTTCAAATCACTATAAACAAGGTAACCCGTTAATTTTCCTTGTGCATTTCATATGACTATGGAGTGATTCGAAGTTCTTGATGGATTGATTGATATGATGATGATATGATGATGATGATGATGATTGATTGATTGATTGATGTGATTGATGATTGATTGATTGATTGAAATGTAGGATTTTAACGCGCCGACGCAACGCAGGCGATGAGGCGCGCCGTAGTGGAGGGCTCCGGATTAATTTTGACCCCCTGGGGATCTTTAACGTGCGCCAAAATCTCGTACACACGGGTGTTTTTGCTTTTCACCTCCATCAAAAAAGCTGCCGCCGCGGCGGGGTTGTTTATTTGATAAAGGATGTGACCTTCGTCTGGTGGCTACTCACAGCACTGAGTAGGATTGAAGTTTTCCACAGTGTCCACGAACAAAGGGCCTTTATACTTCTGCAGTTTCGGACGACGCGGGTTTTTTTATGTAGCTTCTCATACTCCTGGTCAAAGATTTCTTCGTTATATCCGATATCGCGCGCGCTCTCACGGTTTGAATTTTGTTATAAAAGTGTCACTTAAATAAAGCGTGACCAACCAAAGTTTGTATTTAGTTCGCTATAGCCGATACTTCGCTATATCAGTGTTCGTTATAACGAGGTTCTACTGTACAGTCAACATATCAACGACGCCTTTGTGCGAAACCCGAACAGGTTGCGCTCAACATATCTGCAATACCTTGGCAGTGTAACATTACTACTCAGCCCTGGCGCCACCTTTCGTCCGATGCATATCCCACTTTTCTGCGTATACAGCGGTATGTATACTTGCTACTTCGCAAATGTACAATTAAGGTAAAGCTTCCTGCGAACTACATACGTACTGACACAATGTTGCTGGGGTTAATTCCGTTTTATTTCCGTCAAACGTTCTGCGACGCCAGACAAACGTTTGTACTGCGCAATGGAGGAAAGCAGTCAGCATCAATTTTGCGCTTTTTTTATTATGCAACTGTCGAGGTGGGAACCGAGTCTGATGAGATTACAATCGGGATCAAATGGTAAGAGATGATAGTGATGCGCAGCTGCTTTGTCAGACGAGGTAGCCCTGTTTGAGTGGAATAAATAAATAGTTCTGCACAAATTGTTGCCATTCTTGGAAATTTTGTTTGTTTGGAAAAGGCCGCTTATATATAAACAACACAAAGCCACGCATAAGCATTTAGCAATCACACAGCTACAAGCAAACGTGCGAACATTCACGTACACCCTCTACAGGGACAATGTTGTTGATGTTGGCAAACTTTATTGAAAAGGCCCCAAAGCCCGGAGGCGGTGACTTCAGAGAATGCAGGCACCGCCGGCGCCAGTGGGTGTGACCTGTGAGGTGACGTCATTTCATGCGGTCGACGACGCGTCTTAAGGGTGGTGTGTGTTCCCACATAGCCGCTGACGCAGCGCGAAAATGTGTGTCAATATCACGAGTCGAGAAGCCAAGCCAAGCTTGTTTGCAGAACACTAAAAGTACCTTGGTTTTCTGCCAAGTTATCGCCTCGATGAGAGAGCGAAGTTAGGAATTATCCGCGCGCCGACGCTGACACGTCGTACGTTCGGACATAGGAGAGAGAGAGAGAGAGAGAGAGAGAGAGAGAGAGAGGAGAGAGAGAGGAGAGAGAAGAGAGAGAGGAGAGAGAGAGAGAGAGAGTTCTGTAATGAAGCCGAAGAGGTCAGCCCTGCATAATGCTGGGCTTGCTACATCAGATGGTTGGTGAAAATGTGATAAGGGTTATATGCTTCATGAATAATACAAATAAGACAAGGAAAAACGAAAGAAACTCCACCAGACGGACACACGCCACACACACATAAAAAACAAGAAAAAGCAGAGGCAGTAACAGGCTGGAGTCGAGTCCAGAGTCTCTGAGAAAACGTACAAGAGCTTTAAAACCCCGCACCGCTCTGTCTTCGCTGTTCCAGGGGCCTAAAAAGTCCTTCATGCTGAGAGTTCTCGCCCGTTATAAACTTCGCGCTGTCATTCGCGCCAAGTTGAAACGTGGACAAACACAGAACAGGTGTTCAGTGTTTTCTCGTACACCGCAAAGCGGACACAGAGGTGACGCCATCAGACCGATTTTGTTCAGAAAGCAAGGCTCCCACGTTACGATACCGTTATCAAAGACGGTTAGATAGCAGGCTCGCACACACGACGCCGTTATCAAGCACACCGCATGCGGGTATTCACGCAGTGGCTGCAAATACGTCATTTCTAGCAAATGCAAAATCGTTTTCGCTTCGACAATCTCGCCTTTTTCTTTCTTTCTTCTTTTATCTCGCTCTTCGTACTGCTTCACAATAAAATTATTTCCCGTCAGCTATAGAGCGACAGCAAAGGTGACAACTCGGAGGTCACGCATACTGGCAAGGCAAACACAACGCACGCATCATTTCAATACCAGCTATCGCAACTGCATACCTCCATAGAGAAAGGTCATTTGTTGTTCGTTATGCATTTCTGTCCACGCTATCGCTACTAAAAACAGCCAACATATTGCTTTCATTAGAAATAGAAACGGTGACGCACACGGGCCCGTCCATCCACCCTCGCAATCATTCACCTGCCAGAATCGTAGCTCTTATTGATTGCGAGGTCTTTGTGTAATGTGTCAGGCATCTTACATATAGGGGACCTCTATGGACAGACCTGATGAATATGCCCCCGAATTTGTCACTCCATGGAGTGACAAATTCGGGGGCATAATCATCAGGTCTTTGGGCTTTCCAAAGCCCACAGGGAGCGTTGCTCCTCGCCAAGCGCCGGCTAAAAACAGCCGTCCGACGCTAGTTACGAGACGCGTGATGCAACGCACATTCGCTCGGTGTCCCCTGTTTGGTCAATAGCTTTTGGTGTAACAACCAGCCCGAGCGCTGATTGCAAAGACAACGGGTGCTTTGTTTTGTTTTTAAAGATAGCCATGTGTGTAAAGACTCTGACCAACTTGAACGGCGATGCCATCTAAGAAGGCCCAAGCGGGATAGTGTTTAACGATTTCCGCACCAGGCGTGCTTTACGACCAAGGATACGAAAAGGGCTTCGCTGTCTAGTTGGAGTCAGTGCTTGCCAGAGACGAAGCATTGTTTTTTTCCCCTCTAGGGTACCTGTACTGAACAAAAGCAAACTTACTCGATGTAAAGATGCATATAAATTAGCTAAGCCGTAAACTTACTCCCTGCTTGAGAACAATCACCTCCCGATTTTGTATGAACAGTTACATAAGCTACGTGCAACTAACTACTCGCTACGAAGAAAATTGCCCAGAAATGTTATCCTTTTAGGCAGGCCTTACATGCGGCTGTCTTCGACGACTAATAATAAAATGCCGTCAGTCATTGAACAGCTTATTTTCTTTTGGTAAGTCGTAGAGGGCAAAAGACAAATAGTTGTAAATTATCGCTTTCATGTGCCGGTTCCACGGGGTCCGCACGAACCACGCCTTTTGGATTACAAAGTCGAAGAAAATTGGAGTGAGTGTGGCGTTCTAAGTCAAATGAAAAATGCGATGACCGAACTCATCGCAGATCTGCGAAATAGCTCCAGGCGCGGAATAAACTCGGAGGGTATGATCTCCGGCGGTGTGCTAGCCTTTCTTACGGCAAGATTTCTCATTTGACGTACTGTTACTGCTCTGCACAGTTTTCTTGCGTTTTCACCCCATGCGAAACCTTTTCTTGGATATGCAGGTGTGGCATGGGACGCCCTACACAGTAGCATTACAAGACACGCTGGAGCGTGTTAAAAAAAAGACAATGCCCGATTTGGAACTAACTAGGACTCCGCCACCAAAGACCCACAAACAACAAGTAATGTTGGATGCAAAAAACTGCGTGAAAAAAAAAAAGAAAACTGTTCACGTTGAAATTCCTGCACAGTGCTCACAATAACCGATCTGGCGTAGATAGGAATTTATTCTTAAAGCACAACCATGGCACACTCATATATGGCATGTCCATATATGGCCATATATGGCATTTCGGGCCATATATGACACTTTCGGTGTCGTCGATTCTCACAGCGGTGAGAATCGACGATACCGCATACGATATTGAAAATCAATGCCGTATTAACGTGCCGCAATGATTTCTCTGAGTTTTTTTTCCTAATAGTACTTTTAGAGATTGGGATAATCTATCGAGTGAAGCTTTTTTTTCAGTCACTAATTCTGCTGACACCATTTGTAACGTTGTTACGTGAAGGAGGACACAGGACATGAATATGCGATCGATGCGTTTGCACTATTCACAAGTATACCATGTCCCCACAAGTTACGGCCTCCCACACAGCTTTCAGTGCAAACTTAGGAGATTGTCCCGAATACATCGTTACTTAGTGACGTGTTCCGTATTTTGTTCTTCGCTTACTCGTTCAAGAAAAGAAATACTGTATGTGAACTCCCTCTTAAAATATGTCCATTCACCGCTGCAGAGATTGTAGTTAAATTGTCACTCAGGCTCGCATTGCTGACCCCCGCTCTGTTCTTCGAAGCTTTCATTGAAGTCCGCTCTCTCCGAGCGTTCGGTGATGTCTTTGGGATTTTTAAAAGGGCCACGAAGAAAAAAATTAGGATTAGTTCACTAAAAATGCTTTTTTGTCCCGGTAATGCTGAAAGCTATTTTATCACACGCTTCAAACTTGCGATAAACTCCTAAACGCCTGATATTAAAGAAAACATACTAAGCAGCGCACAAGCCCATCAGCCGCTTCCCGGTGACGTACGCGGTGGCTCAGTGGCTAAGATGTTGCGCTGCTGAGCACGAGGTCGCGGGTTCGATTCCCGGCCGCGGCGGCCGCTTTTCTGATGGAGGCGAAAAGCACAAGCGGCCGCGTATTCGAGACTTCTGCGCACGTTGAAGAACCCAAGCTAGGTGGCCAAAATTTATCCGGAGCCCTCCACTACGGCGCGACTCATCGCCAGTGTAGCGTTGGCGTCTTAAACCCCACAATCAATCCATCAATCAAGCTTTTTTGTTCTGGCCCATAATACGTCGCTCCTGCCCATATTACGTCACTGAAGCATGAAATTTGAGTTTTTCAATATCTACTGGGTTTTCGGTTATAAATTGTTTTTCAGGACAGGAATGTAGGTGAGTGAGTTGCCAAGGGGTGGTTCTTTCAAAATGACCAAGGTTGTACGCTGTCTTCATGCCCCGTTTAAATGACGTCATCACTTTTGCTACACCGCGG
Organism: Haemaphysalis longicornis; assembly: GCA_013339765.2. Taxonomy (NCBI): domain Eukaryota; kingdom Metazoa; phylum Arthropoda; class Arachnida; order Ixodida; family Ixodidae; genus Haemaphysalis; species Haemaphysalis longicornis. Next base: position 152,774,002 of record CM023450.1, on the reverse strand, counting down.
CTCGCGGCGAAAACATGGGTTTGGGCGACTTCTACCTGGAGCGGACGCTTGATACTCATTCGCCGATGCATGAGCCGGAACTTTAGGCGCCTATTTTGAACCAAAGATTGCAAAGAGACCACATTTTCCTGTAAGCCATCGTTCGGACATCCTTCGGACATCCTTCGGATGAGGGGTTAAGCCTCAGCGGGCAACTGCAAGAAGATTGAGGAGATGCCGGAGATGAGGCAACGAGTAAAATGCGAGGTCATGGTTGCATTCGCGCACAGCGATTGCACTAAGTGACAACACGCTTTCCGTTGTACCCCTACTGGCATGACTGCATTGCGTGTGCGCAGGACGCCGTCTGTACAGGATGCAACCGCAACGGGCGCCGAAGCCGGGAGCCTGCATGGTCGTTCAACACGGATTGCCCGTAGTTTGCGCAACTGTTTGCAAACACGCTCCGTGCAGGCGTGTCAACGGGCAAATTTGCAGACGATTTTCTCTTCGCATATGCGCGCACGTTTTTTCGGTTGTTATCCCCCTTGTGTAACATTTCTAGGCGGCCGAGTTGCTTCATGAATAACAAAAAATTAGTGCCGGAAAGATGATTCCACTGAGGCGAGACGGGGAAGGCGGTGCGCGGGTTTTTTTCTCGCGCTAAACTCATTCTCTCTGTCGCGATACCTTGCTTTCGTTCTTTCACCAACCCGTTTCCTTTCCGTTCTGAGTGCGAGACACAGATGAGCGAAATGCCTTACAGATCATAATATTGCCTAAAATTATCCTCAAGTTTCGAAGGCGCTCTCAAAGCAGCATTCACACTTTTGTTTCACATCGTTTTTGTACTGCTTACAAGCCTTGTCCCCTATAGCGGTCGACTGCCTCGGGATATTATCGCGTTCAGACAGTTTTTTTTTTTAGCATTTTTACTTGTTCATCCGTCATAGACGGTTAAAGGTAGTGAAATTAGTTCAACACGATGTCGATTTTGAGTTTTATAGGTGAAGTGAAAGAACGTGTGTGTTTTAGATGGTTCGTACTCCACGATCAACACCTTTGAGCGCGAAAAAATTCACACAAAGGACATGAAGGAGAAGGACGGGCGCTTTGTCCTTGTCCTTCACGTCCTTCGTGTGAATTTTTGTCGCCCAAGAAGTGTAGACACGAAGCTGTTGTCACGGGGCGGAGTTGAGTCGTTTTATGTAAGCGGCTCGGTTGAAACCGCTGTTTTGAAGCAAAACCTAGAGAAATGCGACAAAGAGGTGCTAACGAGCGAGGTTTAAAAGCTATCATGAGCGCGTTTTTCTGACACTGCTTGTTGTTTTTGTATCAATAGAATTAGGGACAGTGTTTTTCTGGAGTAAAGTGGCACGGTGGGACCGGCAGCAAAGAAAAAGAGGGGTAATTGGAGTTTGCTCAGTCGATTCGGCGCTTAATCAAGGTGCCATAGTGAGTGGGTCTAAATGATTCGGAAGCTACTTGGTTAAGTTTTTATTCATTCTACCGAACAACGCGATAAACGTGTACCTTAAAATGAAGATGGCATACAAAAAAAAACTTATACTATTTAACTACACAAGATGTAACGGAGGGATATATTAACAAGAAAAACCGTCTCAGAATTGAAATCTGAGATATTGCGTGCCCAATTTATAGCCTCGACACGGCATTATTTATGTCAGAGCAAAAAAAAAGCGTGTTAATGTTCACTTCCAACGTCTTGTTCTTACCCTCCTAACAGTTTACAAAATAAACAACGACTAACCAAAATTTCACAACTTTCAGCATGCCGTTACACCATAACGATTCTCCGCTGTAAACAAACACCAAGAAAACAACATCCAAAGACGCATCGCCCCCAAAGCAGTTACGACAAAGAAAATTCTCCGCCGAGCACGTGGCTGAAACAAATGACCCTGGTCACCCACTCTTCGCATCCCAGCATCTATTTTTCGCGCGCGCGACATTAACGCAACCTATCCGGCGCGCAGCCGCCGCAAATAGCATACGGTCCCCCTGTCACGGACAACAGCGACTGAAACTCTCCGACCACCAACAGCAAAACACTGCCCTTTAACCCAGCACGCGCACACTTCGGAAGGACTCCGGCAAGGTCGCAACGCTTCGCCACTACTCACCGCTTCGAGGTCGAAACCGCTGCTAAGAGCCCCGGCCTGCGCTCGGCGTCCGCATCACACGCTCTCGGCTCCAGCGCGCGCTCGCACGCGCGAGGCACGGAGTTATATCACAGTCGTATGGACGCACGCCGGCGGCAATCCCCCGGTTTTAAACAGGTACCAGTCGTCTCTCCTACTTGATCGGATGACGCCGCGTTAGCAGCACGTAAGGAGAGAGCCCCGAGGAACAACATCCGAGGGAGATTCCATGCCACCGCAGCCGTACCGCTGCTGCCCACGAGCAACGAGTCCCGTTAGATGCGCGCGCGGCTCGGACGCTGCCGCTTTTTCCGGCGCGGAGCAGCGCCAGGCCGGCGGTGCGTCGCTTCGCCACACCCTCTCTCCCCCCTTTCCTTCCTCTCCTACTTCCGAAGGGAGAGGGAAAAGGCCGTGAAAGGGGCGGAAGCTGTGAAAGCGGAAGTGTTCTGGTGCCGCCGTCGGCCGTCGGGAAAGCGAAACCGAAACTACGACGGACAGGCGGGAAATGCAAAGGAGTGAAGCCGCCTGCGGGATCTTCCCGCTATCCGTTTAGCTACCCACAGACGACAAACGAAACAGGGGGAGACCAGTGACATGACGAAGGGACGAAATGCAGAAATTCGGGTCACTGAATGAACTCGGAAAGCCGGAGACAGGAGTGGTTGGACTGCGGACCCCAGAGGGCCGTTGATTACGACGGCGACGATGATGACGGTGACGATTGTGATGATCATGGTGGTGGTCATACGAGCTACACTTGCTAAACCGCATGACACTTGGTCAGTTGCCAAGTGTCATGTCATCGGCTAGAGGCTCTAAAAATAAGTATTTAGAGGGTGTATCAATAAGAACCGCTGCACAAATAGAGTTTAAATGTGTTGACGGCCCATTTCGAAACCATGAAGGTTCCAAGGCATTTATTGAACCGTTTAAAACAGAATAGAATAGAATAGAAATTGATTTCAGACAACAAGACAGATGCAGGTTGCCTGGGGGGACCGGCGTAAAGGCACAGAAGGCCTGACAAAGCGCCAATTCACCCGATTACACACGCATAAATCACCAGTCATACATGAACATTCACTGGGTAAAGAAGAAAAAAAGAAGAAGAAAAAAGAAAACATACATCGCAACTGAGAAATACAGACGTTATGCCATTGGACACTGAACATAAGCACATTGAAGAGGGGTGCGTAAAAAATTGAATGACTATCTTATACACAGGTATCGCATGTAAAAAAAATTGAATGAATGATTCATACACAGGTATCGCATGAGTAAGAAGAAACAAGTACAGTACGCTTGAGTTGCATAGAATGGGAGGAGGAATTAAGTGTGTGTGGATTTAGCTTTGGATTTGTAAAAGGTAGGCATGAATCTTTTTTTAATACATGAATCGAGGGGTTTTCCTGAATTAATGGGATTAGAGTAGGGTGTTCATTTAAGATATCTGGAATTTGGTATGTCAACTTTTGTGTACCGTAGTTGGTGTGAAGCTTATTTTTCTTGTACATGATATGCCGTAAATTGTGGCTGTGGTCTTTTTCGGTAAAATTTCTTAAAAATTCAGTCGGGTTACATTTAACGTCGTGGTACGCGACCACAGCTATTTTTTTAAGTCGGATATAGTTAATTGTTAACATTTCATGTTTTTGGAACAGTTGTGCTGTATATGAACGAAAGGGCAGCAGTTCAATTAAACGGAGAGCTCTTTTTTTTTTTGTAATAAATAACTGAGGTTCGTTTTTGTCGTTGTCCCCCATATAAGAAGGCAGTAGTGAAGATGCGAGTGTATTGTTGCGTAGTAAATTTGCTTTTTTAACCATACTGGTAATAAGTGACGCAACGTACAGAGCATGCCGACTGCTCGCGCAATGTTTTTTCGTAAGTGGTTGATGTGAAGGTACCAGTCTAAATATTCATGAAAGAAGACACCGAGAAATTCGTGTGATGCAACGCGATCAATATGTTGTCCCTCTAAGCTAATAATCTTTTCGCTGCTATAGGTTTTATTGCGGGGCCTAAATACCGAATACTTAGTTTTTTTGGCGTTTAAGTTTAATCTGTTTGCGCTTAGCCAACTAGATAAATTTTCTAGCCACTGATTGGCCTGCGACTTAAGGGCATCAATATCTGGTCCAGAGAAAAATACATTGGTGTCGTCAGCATACAAAATAATGTCTGGGGTTAGAGGTATGTTTACTATGTCATTAATGTATATAATGAACAGTAGAGGGCCTAGAATCGACACTTGCGGAACTCCACATGTGATTTCGCCGAAGTGAGATGTCGCATTGCCAATTTTAGTGTATTGCCTACGGTTTCCTAGGTAACTTTTCACGATGTCTAAGGCAATTCCTCTTACACCGTATCTGGAGAGTTTGATCAATAAAATTTCATGCTTGGCAGAGTCAAAGGCTTTTTTTAAGTCAAGAAATAACCCAACAGTAAAAGTAAATTGTTTATTTTCTATGTTGTCAATTATTTTATCTTTAATATTCAGTAACGCCATTTCAGCGGATTTTTTCTTTTGGAATCCTATTGATTTTATACTATAATGTTCTTCTGCTGGAAGAAGTAAGTAAGTCGCGAGTTTATTGTTTCTTCAATAACCTTAGAAAACATAGGTAAAACAGATTGGCCGGTAATTACCAAGATCGTTTTTATCTCCTCCTTTGAAAATGACAGCTACCCTTGCGATTTTAAGTTGGTTGGGGAACGTTCCTGAGCTTCGAATAAGATTGCATATGTGCGACAGAGGTAAACAGATAACATGAGCGACTGCTTTAAGAGGTGCTGCCTTTATTTCGTCCACACCGCAAGCACTACTATTCTTTAGTTCATTTAAGAAGCCGTACACCTCTTGCGCTGTAGTAGGAGACATAAAAATTGATGAGTCAAAACAATTAATATAGGATGTACAGCTAACATTATTAGTCGATGCAGAGGCGCAAAAACCTGCCTTTAGGAAATTATTATTGAATTAGTTTGCTGGGAGAGTGCCCGAATATGGTATGCCCTCGATTACTATTTCGAATACTGCTTCTCTCTCGTTCTTGTTCCGTAGTGCATTTACGCAATTCCATACTTTTCTAGAATCATTAGAGATACTGACAAACCTATTCTCATAATACAAGTTACGTGCGTGTTTAATATCGTATGTCAACTTATTTCTTTTTTTTTTGTACTCAGCTCATTGATCGAGGTTTTTGGTTCGAATAAATTATGCGAATAGTTTGTCTCGGCCTTTTATTATCTTGAATAAAGAGGCATCAATCCACGGCTTTCTAGATTTTTGTGCCTTTTCAGCTGTTCTAGAGGAAATGCACTATCATATAGTTCCTTAAATAGTTTTCAAAAGATGTCATAGGAAAGAGTGGGATCATTTGTCTGCATTACAGGGTCCCAGCTGACTTCCTGAACTAAATGCTTAAAAAAATCGATCTTTTCTGCAGATATTATTCTACACAGAATAGGTGCGTGGTCTGTATGTTTGTTTTGCTGGGTTATGTAGGATGACAAAAAAGAGAAAGAACGGCATGTGATCGACTATATCTGATATTAACACTCCGGCATAGGATTGGTCAATTTTAAAATTCGTAAAACATACGTGTAGTAACGTTTCGGACGTACTTGTTACCCTTGTCGGTATGTCAATAATACTTCGACAGCCAAAAGAAAGAAAAAACATCAAGTAGCTTTTGAACAGAGGAATCCACCGAGAGCAAATTAATATTGAAAACACGGGTAACGATAGTAGGTAGACCAACGAATGCACAGTACCCTAGAATACGCTCAAGAAATTCTATAAATGGGGTTGTGAACCATTTGTATGTCTGTAAAGTACTACCAACATTGTATTCAAACACTTTACAAGCACACATTCGTAGTGAGCATCTATGAATGAGTATTCTGGAACCACTTCATAATTGAAGGTGTTTTTTTACATATATAGAAACACCCCCCCCCCCCTCTTTTGCGAAACTGAGATGCAGTTGTACCCTGAAAATTTTACAACGGAGCATTCGTTAGAAAACCAGGTTTCAGTTAATGTTAAAATGTCAAATTGATGACCTAAGGCATCTAAAAAAGTTGACGGAATCATGCTTGTTCCTTAAACTTCGCGCGTTGAGATGAAGTAAAGAAAATTGCTTGGTGCCATTTAAGGTCCTACGATGTCTAAACGAAGCGGCATCGTGATAACTACATGTTTTATCGCGTGTAGGCATGTGTCTTTATGGCGTAAGAAAATTACTGAAGTCCTGGTGCTATCTTATTTGTTCGAGGTCACTGGCTACATTAATCCTTAGTATTCTGTAATGTTGACTGCGCCGAAAAAAAAAATTACACCATCTTCCCGGGGAACCATGAGTAGGATGCGAAGCAGCATGGGGGTTCACTCAATTTCCCATTTGTGGGTACCGTTGGTTCGGGGCTGTTGGCTCCATCCGAACTCATCCTACAGCACCGGAGCAGAAACGGCGCAGGCGGTGCCTCGGAGCAGACTGAATGCTGCGCAGCGCGCGCACCTACTTTTCTACAGCTAGGAAGAGGAGAATGGAGGAGAGGCACGCATGCGCATTGTTATGCAGCTGGAGGAGAGGAGAATGGAGGAGAGACGCGCATGCGCAGTGGAGTTCGTTTTTTTTTTCGTTTTTTTTTCTGCCGACTCTGCTGCGTTCGGGACGCCGCCACGGAGAATCCTAGGTAACGGCTGGCAGCGCCTCTGGTTTCACCTTTTGTATAGCCACGTGTGTGAATTCAAATGACGCCGCATGGGTAATCGTTGTGAGTGTCATTTACGGCTTCGCATTCCAACCACATTCACAGCGTTGATTGGAGCCAGAATTTGTATCGGTAAAGTTTTGATAAATGAAGAGTTACAGCCGTTTATTTTTCAATCGTACTCCTTCCGTAGACGGCTTATTGGAAGCAGATAGAAATTCTGTAACGTTTACAGCTTCGCTGTGAACTAATTATGACAAGTAAATAAAAATCAAAGTACTGATGGAGTCGTCTTAGCGGATGGCCATAAAATTGCTTCAGGGGAAAGTTTTGGTGAAACAAATACGTTACAGCTGCAAGAGCTGCAACGTAACAGAGCTGTAACAGCTGCAAGAGCTTTTGCTGCAAGAGCAATCTCGGTAAAGTTGGCTTTGCCGCAAAGCGTTTTGCCGCCGCAGAGCTGAAGTACATACAACCCCAGCCATACAAAGCTTCGCTTTAAAATCTGAATAACTTTAAGAATCTCCGACCTATAGCACTGATGTGGATGGTATGTAAGCTGCGCAAGCGAACTGCGCAAACTAGGCTCACATGCGACTTTGATGGTGATAACCCAATATTTTCGATCCGTACCGGACTGGCTTTCAACCATGGCTTTTTACCAAGCGGGGCAGCCCTCTAGTGCTGCGTGGGTTGGTGGCAGGTACTCGTATGGGCGGACTTTTGGTTCATGGCGTTTACTAAGCGCTAGACCTCCAGACGGTATTTGATACGATAAGAGCAGTTCACAATACTTGGAGGGTGCTGGGGTTGGCACGCGTACCACGAATACAGTGCGATCATTCCTGGCAGCCCGTGACAAGACTGGCAGCGCGGGTATGAAAAATTCTGCACCTTGGCTTCACGTCCTGTAGCGACAATTTCCCCTCATCCTGTCATGTGACCTCATTTCAGCGCTTGTGTGTCCTGTCTTTTCCTCGGTTTTTGGCTGTTGGCGCTATGAACAAGATGAACGTACGCCAAGTCATCCAATTCACTACGTTACTTTAGACAATATTACGCTGTGGGCGGCCCTCGGGGCACAAACCTTAGCACTCAGACGTTCAGGGCACCAGGCAGAGAGCCTTGGACGCCTGCCATTTGCTGTCGTGCAGGTGTCTCCGAAAAAAAAGAAAGAAAAATCAGGGAAGCTCGTACTCGAGCGCATAACTTGAATGGCGAAGATGTTGTAGCTGAGCATTGCCGCACACATAGTCTGGTTTGCGTATCATTGTTGCGCTGCTACTAATCGACGTGGAATGTATCGAAGAGGTCGTCGTCTTCTTCGCGGCGAGTGCTGTATACACAGTCATCCTCAGCATTGTAGACTCCCACCAGCTCATCGTCTTCAACTCGAAGTCGGCAGCGGCGGCGGGACTTGCAAGTCGTCTCGGGAAGGAGTGGCACACTCGTAGCCATGACCAATTATCCATAATGGCTTCTAGACAATGCGGCGCCCGCGGTGACTTCTCCTAAGCAGGGTTTCTTTTCAACTCTAGCATTAGCGCTGGAGTTTTGTTTTAACATGAAAGTGTTTTATTCCCAGATTCACGAAGATTTCACTTACGTCATATCCGTCACGGAAGTGACGCCAGTACAACGAAGCAAGCGGCCTGTAAAGGATGCACCCCTGCACACAGGGTCTTCTTGCGGGGAAGCAACCTTTAGTACTAAAGAGTACGTTATACTTAGGGTTGTTCGTTTTCGGGTTTTAAATTTTAACAAGAACGTGCTTTATGCCGGGATACACCCAGAGTTACTTGGTATACGACTTTCGAAACTCCCCATAGGCCCCATGCATCAAAAAGTGGCCCTACGATTGGTCCACTGCTTTGGATCTTGTTTTACAGTGGCGCCATCTTTTGGTGACAAAATAAACTATACAACTTGCTTCGACGCTCGACGGCCTGGGCGAAAAAGGGTATTTGAGTGCTTACGTAAATTTATTAATACCAAAGGAGCCCAATGTGCTCAACTATGCAAGTGTTTTATATACATACGTAGCAAAAGTAGTAAAAAGAAATGCGACCATGGGGTCAACCGTCGCTTGCGCGCTGTCGTCTGCTGCGCGTCCTCTTCGGACTTCTGACGGCAAAAAAATAAATAAGTCGCTTCGACGGCTTTGTGCAAGCTGAAATTGATTATTTAGAGCCGCTTGATCGGCTAGTAGATTAGTTTTGGCATACAATGAGCTGTAGGCCAAACGATAACTGCAAATTTAGTGATTCAGTTCGGTTGTGCCGGAGTGCCCGCACAAGCGCGTCGAGGCAGATGCGCGGACGCAGAAACAATCGCAACCAAAAAACCGGAGTTAATATAGCAATTAATAACTTACGAAAGCACAAAAATAAAGAATTTTGCACTGTTAAACAAAATTTAACGTTAAATTGCCAGTTTGAATAATCTGTTTTTTGGATAGTGCATGCGGCGTCCGCAGTGGCGCCACGGTACGCACGATCCAAAGCAGGGGGTGGGGGGGGGGGGGTGTCCAGGTGCGGGCCGTTTTTTGAGGCGGAGTTTCGCAACTGCCTACATCGAAGAGCCCTGGGATACACCAACATATCACTGACGTCACGGCCGTCACGGTAATGACGCCAGTACACCTTTGCGGAAGCGACCCGCCAGCAGGACGTCGCTCGCCAAGCACACCCACAAGACAGCCGGAGACCCGCAAATAATTCTCAGCTGGAGATTTCGCTTCATTACAACTTTACTAGCTCAGAAGGAGAGAGCTTGGCCTCTCTTTGCCGCGTTAGTCAGCCAGGAGATCTTGGTTCCTGGCTGCTGCTTCGGCCATCTGGACAAAGCGTAGCTGCGTTAGGGGAATCGGAGCTGCGCTGATATATTGATTAAAGCCGCAAGCAGATAGACAAGACAGGCGAGAAAATGGCTACTCTTAATAAAACTTTACCGCTACAAGAAGTGGCGAGCGAGCACTCACACCATTTTACCGTTGTATTAACTATGGCGTAAGTAAACCATGATTAATCGGCGTACGTTCCTTGCACTTACCGCGAGTGTCAATGTTCCTGATTCTAGAAACAGTGCGAGTGACGAATGGGATCATAAACATCCCGCAAATATCTGCGCCATATGATAATGATCTCCTTACCTCATCTTGAATGTCTGTGAATAGGCCAAGGAGCACGTAGAAATGGCTTTTATTAATGCATCACAACAATTGTTAAAAAATTATTTTTAACCATTTCAACTAAACCAAATTCAACCGATTAATCGATCAATTAACCCAATGCCTATTGATAGGCTTAGAGTGTTTACCCGACTTACGGCCCTACTTTTAACTACAGCAAGAACCTACATTTCAGTGAGTTGGTGCTGGTTGTACTTCTTGAAAGGCAACGCCGAAGACAAAAATACGGATAGGGGGAAGACAGGAAAAAAACAGGACAGGGCAGTGGTAGATTTGAGGAGAGGGGGGGGGGGTGCCGCCGCTCCCCTTAGACTACTTGACAAACCCAATATTAAGACCCATGTCTGCATCCTTCTTTGCTCACTGAAGTGAGAAGATGCCCTTACGTTTTGGGGTTCGCGTACGACAGCCAGAAAAAAAATGCGTGCCAATCCACCCTGTGAAGGTGGTTGAAAAGCGAAGCTGAAAACGACACCCACAATGATTAACCGAGCGACGTTACTTGAATTTACACACGTGGCTCTATATACAGAGTGAAACCAGAGATAGGTGAAATACACTTAACCGTACCCTTTATTACTTCAAAGAGGTATTATTTGCGAAGGTTAAATCATTGCATGATCCACGAATGGCGGTTGGTTAAGTTGCATTGGTGAAGTACATGAGTTGAAACTCTTCTTTATATAAAATTAGAGGAAGCTCAAAACCGGTGCTTCTCCTCCGTCTCTGCAGCCGCCGACGGAGGCGACGAGATCGCCGGCAGAGACGGAGGAGAAGTGAGATGCCATACATTGGTGTGAGCTTCCTTTAATGTTTAGTAACTCCTAGCGCATGCTCAAGGCGCGCACACGGCCGCTACACGTGCCGTGAGAGGTGCCGTGAGCGGCGCCAGAGGTCGCATGACGCTATCACGTGGCATTCAGTAAGACCGCAGAGGGTAAACCCCCAGATGTGCTCGGTGAGTGCACCGCCTGTCTCCCCCGTCTCCGCGAGGGCTCGTAGCTCAATCGGTAAGACAACGGGCTCTCTCTCCGTTTCCCTGTTCGTTCCAGGTTCGATTCCTGGAGGTGCCAGTAACTTCTTTTAATAATTCTAGGGAGTTTTTCATTGACACCAACGGTCGCGATAGAACCCTTGGGAATTGGGGAGGGGGGGTAAAAAGCTTCGCTTTAAAATGATGTTTCCCCGATGCGAATTTATAAAAGCGGTTGTTATAGAGTTGGGGATGCGTGGACGTAAAAAATGAATGCAGGCGGCGAGAAGGGGGCGGATCACGCCGCGCCCCGCTGGGCATAGAGGCACCCTATACCGTGATCACTGGCAACTAACACGCTGCGCGATCTGAGATTGGGGTGCCGACACCCCGAGTAGTGTACGTACTGCGCGCCACCACACTATCGCTGGTATGCTGGACCGAGGCACCTTTCGGCCCCGAATCAACGCTGAAATGGCTACGGGAAACACAGACTTTCCTTTGAAACCAACAACCATCTTGCTGGTTGTCTTCAGAGTCCCTTGAAGGAAATGGCAGCCAACTTCATAGCCCACTGCATTTGGCAGCATTTTTCTAAGCCAGTGTGAAGAACGCGAGAACCACGAAAAGTATGCCGACGATACTACCGTCGCCTTTCATCTTTCGTCCTCCTTTTGTTGCGATTGGGCTTACGTAACAGTTTATTCAAGTGACGTACACGGTTACATTTCTATGCACTCCTGGTTGCGCGCGCGACCGACGGTCGACGTCGCTCCCGATTGCAAACTGATACGATCTCTGGCAGTTAGAACCGTTCGTACAAATACGAAAAAACAAGCTTAAGCACAGGTTGGTCTGGATAGTCAGTCCCAAGTTAAAGCCTGAATTAAGTGGCACTGTTTGTAATCCCTTACTGTTTCCAAAACTTCGTTACCCACCTTGAAGTCACGTTTCTTGGCATGCTGATTGAACAGTTCCTTCGATTTCTTCTTTATTTTAGGCCTGGTTATTTTAAGCTTATTTTTACGTTTGTATTTAAGGAAATTACCCGCATAATAAGCGCGGGGTAGGCTGTTTTGGGTAAGATTTCTGATATTCTGACAAGTAAGCTTCCTCTCTCCCGCAAAAAGCCGGTATTTAATCAATGCGTTCTTCCAGTAATGAAGTACGGGGCAGAAACTTGGGGCCTCACTAAACGACCTGAAAGGAAACTTAGATCGGCACAACGGGCCATGGAGCGCCGAATGCTAGGGGTCACGTTGAGGAGTAGGAAAACAGCCGCATGGATTAGATAACAGACCAAGGTGGAAGACATTCTAGCTCGAATTAAGGGAAGGAAATGGGCATGGATAGGTTGATTGATTGTAGGGTTTAACGCGCCGACACAACGGAGGTCATGAGGCGCGCCGTAGTGGAGAGCTCCGGATTGATGTTGACCACCTGAGGATCTGTATCGTGCGCCGAAATCTCGTACACACGGGCGTTTTTGCTTTTCGCCTCCATCAGAAAAGCGGCCGCCGCGGCCGCGAATCGAACCCGCGACCTTGTGCTCAGCAGCGCAACGTCTTAGCCACTGAGCCACCGCGGCGGGTGGCATGGATAGGTCACGTCATGCGCATGCAGGACAACGGGTTGACCATCCGTTAAACAGAGTGGCTCCCAACAGACCGTAAACGCAATAGGGGTCGGCCGAGGACTCGATTGAGAGATGAGCTACGAAAATTTAGGGGGAAAGGGTGGGCTCAGCCAGCACTCGATATGCGTGGCTGGAGATGTTTGGGAGATGCCTTCGTCCTGCAACGACGAGGACGACGACGACGGCGATGATGATGATGATGATTTGCGATCACCTGCAAACGCTTACGGGCCCTAGTTGAGATACTTTTCCTGCCGACACTCCTTTTTCGCGTAAAGCTGCGCATAATCTAAAAATCGTCTACCACTGTGACGACTACTCGCAACTGTGTATAGTCTCACAACAATGCGCAAAACATCAAGATGGCCAGCACATGTAGGTTCACGGCACAACTTTCCCTTGTTCCTGGGTTGAGCTGTTTTCGTTGCACTGCCTATAATTGCAGTGTTTAATAGGGTCAGAGTGGCTCACTGGCTAAAGCGTTGCGCTGCTGAGCACGAGGTCGCGGGTTCGATTCCCGGCCGCGGCGGCCGCTTTTCTGATGGAGGCTAAAAGCAAAAACGCCCGCGTGTACGAGATTTCGGCGCACGTTAAAGATCCCCAGGTGGTCAAAATTAATCAGGAGCCCTCCACTACGGCGCGCCTCATCGCCTGCGTTGCATCGGCGCGTTAAACCCTACAATCAATCAATCAGAGTGCATTATCGATAGCTATAATGCATTCTGCTTTGATGAAACACTGAATCATCTGTAGCGGCTGCAACGGCCCCACCACCGGTTTCAGCTCCTTTAGGGTGGGAGCAGACGACGACGACTAGGTCGCCGGCGGATCTTACGGTATTTTAATCAAAACGATAGGCTTCTGCGGTTACCCTAAGGTTGTGGAAATAAATTATAGCCTACGAGGGCTGTTTGAGATGGGCAATCGCGTTTGTGCAGCGCTCATGCACTAATTCAGGTAAGTTTATGCGTGCACGGTTTTACAATCCACCACGAATAAACCGAGCAATCCGGTTTCCGACGCGGCGTGTCAAAATATCTAGCAGGCCCGATGTTCGTGGCAGCGGCCGATCCGGGGGTCGTCCGGCTGTCAAATCGGTTTCCGGGGCAAGTAACGCGTGCTCAGACGCGCCCTTTTCGGCTCGTGTGTTTCGCCCTAAAATAATAGGGCTGCAAAGACAAGAGCGAACGAATGACGACTGAGACAAAATGAAAACTGCATAAAATGGACAGTTTTGGCCAAAAAAACGCAACGAGGTGGTCATTTTTATCGTGTTCTTTGGCTCTCTTTTTTCAGCGCGCCTTTGCGTTTTACCCGAAGTGGTGGCCGGTGACTGCGGATCGCTGGGCACTCAGGCGTTCTCTGGTCCGATTCGCAGTGCTGTTTCTTTTTCTTTTTTGCGAGAGATGAAATTTACATATGTTCGTTCGTTCGAGACTATTTAGTGCATGCTAAACAAATCTGCTGCCATGCATTAGGACGATGGTGATTACTTAGGCCGCGCACTCAGGACCCACGGCGTGTCAAAGCCGATTTCCCTTTCAAATACGAGGTTTTCGTACTCGGTAATCAACTGCGAAGAAGCACAGCGGTCGTTAAATGCATACATCACATTTCACGGAGAACGACTAAGCCAGCAGCGCACGTACGGTTCTCGCTAAAGAGAAATAAGAGCCGTCCCTTCGCGTGTGAGGCACGGAGTGTAAGTAAGGTCCTGTCCCGCGTTTACGATTGCTTCGAAATGTCGGCTCTTAAGTGCAGTGACTCTTCGAACGTGGGCGAGTGCTCCGGAATGTGTAATTCTTAACAAACACTTTAGAGCAATTAACAGCAAAGGGATACATGCCGATCTCTTTTAAGTGTCAATTGCACGAAAGCGTTCGCGAAAAACACTAATAAAAAAATTCAGTGCCCCTTCCCCTCTGTGAAGAAGGATGACCAGAGAAAATGGGCCCAGTCTAACGAGTGGACAAAATAAAGCACGTTTGCTTGTAATTTGAGAATGAACATACTTCCCCGCCAATTGCCTGAATAAAACTTGGAAGAGCTAAAGTTTTATTTTAGTGGACAAACATGGAGCTGTCCATCTCCCTCTCGTAGAAGCCTATGTAATGAGATCATAGGGGAATTTCCCAACATTTACAACTTCACTGTGCAGTACGTAATTATAAAAAGTAGATAAAACTCGTAGTACTGTTAGAGTCGTCGTAGCGGCTAAATGTCTTCCGGGAGAGGGGGAATCCCATTCGTCGCTGTGTTGAAGAAAATCGGTGATATTACAGATCCTTGGGGGGTGCCCCTGGGTATCCTGAATGTGGTTGAGCGAAGATGGTTGATTCCTATAGTTGCTGTGGGTCCGGTAAGGAAGTCTGCATGGATATTTGTACAGTTGTTGCCCACAGCCGATAGAAATTAGTCCTTGAAGGATGGCTTGATGGCTGATATTATCAAAGGCGCCCTTGATGTCCATGGTCAGGATGCACCGCTTGTGCATATTAGAAAGGCGGTAGATGAACTCTTCCTTCAGCTGCGAAAGAAAGACTTGTGTGGACCGCTTTTCTGGTGGAGGCGAAAAGCGAAAACGCCCATGTGTTCGAGATTTCGGCGCACGTTAAAGATACCCAGGTGGTCAAAATTAATCCGGAGCTCTCTACTATGGAGCGCCCAGCTCCTGTGTAGCGTCGGCGCGTTAAACCTCATTATCTACCTATCAATCAATCAATCAATCAATCAATCAATCAGTCTTGTGTGGACGAGAGGGGGTGGAATCCGTACATGGTATTGGGGGGAGTGTCCATTATCTTCAATGTAGGGGGAGAGGCGATTTTGCACCATATGGTCTAGTACCTTAACAGCACAAGAAGTGGGGGAAATAGGTCGCAGATTAGCAGGGGTTAGCGGTTTTCCAGGTTTTGGGATCAAGGTGATATCTGCATGCTTCCACTGAGAGGGGATATTGCCGGTTATCCAATCTTAATTAATGAAGTCGTGAAGGATCTCTAACGCTGCGGCGTCCAGGTTGCGAAGGAACTTGTTTGGAATTCTATCTTTGCCAGGCGTAGTATTTCTCGTTAAACTTCGAATTACTGCTTCAATTTTCATTATGGTGAAGGGGCTAACAAAAAGATGGAAAAAACAAGAAACAAATCGAAAATTGCGGCTCAGAATAGCTCTAAAAACGCAAAAAGCACCAGACTGCATGTAAACTTAGCCAACAAAATTGCTTTGATTTCTCCACGAAGCTGCGAGGCACACTGCGGACCTTCGACGCACGTGGCACCTCCTTCGATCCCTAATAGGTACTAAGGACAGCAAATCAGCAACAGCCCATAAACTATAACAGTCTTATCCACTGCAAATGAGATGCTTGAAGATGGTTGAGATGCTTGAAGCGGAAGGTTGGGCAAGTTGATACTGGATAAGTTATGCGTATTTTTCTAGAACAAAATTAAGACTCAAACACAAGGGAAGAATGCGGCCTGGACAGGAGCTACTATCTCAATTAAACTGTTACCGATTTTTCGCCAACGGTCCAAATTAAGTTCTAAACAACATAATTTTACATTAAAAAATTCCAACTATCCAGTTACTTGGCAGATCAATATTAATCCTGATTGTGCTTGTCTCAATCCACGAAGGTCCCAACGCAAGGAACCAGCATCCAAATGTTATTATGAATAAATATGGTTTCCGCCTGTTTTTGTCGTCTTTGATAAATTACCCTTGTTACCTCACCAAGGGTAATTACTCTTCCCCTGTTGTCGTTACGACATCCCTAATCACGGAGAAGGTAACAGCAAGGGTGGGAAAGGGAGGTGCATTAGCACCTGTGCCGAGAAGGATGGTGCATTGACGATAAGAAAAAAAAAAAGCTTCCCAAGCCCCTCACTAAACCGCAACTGCGAGTTTCTGGCGGGCGCGCGCAAAAAACGAACAGCTGCTCCAAATCGATCCTTAGCTACTACGCCGCACCTCGCCCGGGTTTGGTCTCGCAGCGCTAAGTGCAAATTTCGATCCTGATAATAGTCTTACATGGCGAAACTACAGGTTTTCCCGCTCAGTTTAATCCAATCACCATACAATTTAATCCAGACGCCAGCCAATTTAATCCAAGCGCCATCTAATTTAATCCAGACGCCATGTAATTTAATCCAGGTGCCAGCGAATTTAAATCCAAGTTCCAACCAAATTAATCCAGCTACCAGTGTTTTGTGCGAAATTATATTAGGTACAGCTTTGCGGACTTTCTTGCGCGTGGTATGTGAAAACGTGGTGTTTCTTGAGCCATTATGTACAAAATACATGATGCGAACAGCTTAATGTACATTTACTAACACGCGCAGACTGTTGATGCCGCGTGCTGTGAGCTGATCGTCTGCGAGAGCGCCATCGATAACACACGTCAGAAGTCAGAACTCTGGTCAGAAGTATCGTCTGCTCTTCGTACAACAATGCCTTCAGAAGCTCTTCTGATAAAACACCATTATTAAATGCCCTTTGCATTCTTATTTTCAATTATTGAATGCTTTTCTGCAGCGTTCAGCATTATTTACAAATTAGAATATCGTCTGCAATCGTCAGAAATATCGCCTGCTCGCGACAGAAGTGTCGTCTGCTCGCGTAACAATACGCTGGCAAATCTGCTGGCGTAACAATACGCGAGCAGACGATACTTCTGACGATCTCGCAGACGATCAGCACACGGCACCAACGGATCAAACGAGACCGCTCTCCTGGATTCTGCGGGTTTTAGAAAATGTCCCTTAAGCTGCGCGCATATGATATTTTGCACATAATGGATCAAGAAACACCGCGTTTTCACCCACACACGCGCAACAAAGTCCACAAAGCTGTGCCTAATTTCGCACAAAGACACTCCTGAACATTCTTCTGGCAGCTGGATTAATTAGGTTGGCGAAGGAATTAAATTGGTTAGCACTTGGATTAAATTCGCTGGCACCTGGATTAAATTATATGGAGTCTGGATTAAATTAGATGGCGCTTGGATTAAATTCCCTGGCGCCTGGATTAAATAGTATGGAGACTGTATTAAATTGAGCGAGAAAACCTGTAGTAGCGGAACACACGTGCATTGGATCTTTCAAAAGAAACAGCGCCCTTTGTGGGAGTGCTTGGGAGGCTCGAATTGTACGACGCGTGAAAGGAATGACAGCTAGGCTTGACCGTGTCTTGGTACTGTATATCAAAGCGTTGCGTCACCGCTGGTGGCGACCTAAAAAGACTTTACCATCCCTTCCTGAAGGAAGCTGCAGAGAAGCGTGAAAGCTTCGTCCAATCCAAGGAAAGTGCGTGCAATCGATCGCCAAACCTTCAAAGACCCAAATCGCAAACGAAGAACAAACACAAGCGACGATTTTTCGCGCACTAATTAAACGCACCGGCGAACGATCTAAATTTATACCGATACGTGGCTTATGAGATAAACGTATTCTATTGCACTCCTTCTTCAGTGATCGATGCGTGTATCATCTTATCTAAAACCGTTCGTTTTTCGCGATTTTCAAGTAACCGCTTTGATACAAGGGAAGCGCGGTTTCACGCACGCGCCGTGTTCGGAGATCTTAGCACAGCTTTTCGGTCTAGACCAACCGGTACGTTGGGAAACGCATCAGTTTTTTGACAGGACGCCATCGGTCCCCAATAAGAAAGCTTTCTCTTTAAAAGTGGAAGCAATTGAACACATTGGTCTCTTGGATTTTACGGCCCCGGATAGTTCACCGGCAGGCAAGAGACTCGCATCACCATAGGAGTATGTGTGTTGTTGCTATTGTAAACATTGTTTCTTTGAGCGTATCATAAATCAATATGCGCCATATGCGCAGCGCGCCCGAAGGAGAGGAGACCGCGGAAGATAGAGTACTGCACATGCGCCGGCGCCAGTGCGTCTGCCGCGGCTATGACGCAACACAATCCAACACAATCCCCTTTAATCAAATCCAATCCAAATCCAATCCAAATCCAATCCAATCCATTTCGAATCAATCCAATGCCCCTCGCGAGAAAGGGGCATCGGAGAGGAGAGGGGGTGAGCGGCGGAGAGCGCAGCTCGCGCGGCGAGGAGAATGGAGGAGGGGCGGACGACAACAACGCCGACGACGCTGCATGGACAAGGCGAGTGAGTGAGCTGCAGTCGCATCTAAAAAGTGCTTGCTGCGCCTCGGGAAGTTCAAGACAGTCTGGTACTGCAGATCGAAGAGGTCTAGATTTGGCGGTGGAGGCCTCTTTCACACTCACTGTTGGCGATATAGTCTGCACTTGGGGTGGAAGAGGGTTACTGCGGTGCATACTTTTGCACGGGGCGCCCACTCTACCACTAACACTCTACGGGAACGAAATCAAGTGTATTATGTTAGTAGTGCCAGAGTCCTTGCAGTGCTATTGAGAAAGCGTTAGTGTTTTCTAGATCTAGCTGAAACTGCCTTTTTAAGAATTTTCCCGAATTCAACTTTTGAACCCACATGTTTGTAGGATGCATGAAAATTTTAGCCTATGTGTTTCTTTTTCTTGCCAGTATGAGCTTGGCAGCAGGGCTCATGGGTTGCTTGATATTGAGCAACGGCACGTCCGCACTTTGCTGCGTTACCCTCTTACAGCAAAGCAGTTGAGTGAGCAATTGCTAGCGAAGTGAGTTGTAAACGTTGTCCAATTACCTTGCCGGACCGTCGGTTACCTTACCGAAGTCTCAGATGGGTACTTGATGTTCCGAGCTTTCGTAGGCGATTTACAAGCATATTTTTAACGAGAGCAGTGTGTTCAAATGTGTACCATCTTTGCGCCCCATCTTTTCCGCCCGAAAGACGTGGGGTTTCTCCGAGCACTCGATGTTACGCCTATACGATGCCATGTTTCTCGGTATTTTACGTTACAGCCTGCATGTACTAACAAACACGCGTAAAACTAACCTACAAGTAATTTAGGTCATACAGGCCCAGGGTCTTCGGACATATCTCGGTCTCCCGCGTTGCGTCTCAACTGTGGCCACAATTTCCATTGCAAGGGATCATCTGATCACAACCCATATGACAGTGGAGACACTGAGGGCGCACATTAGGCAACTCCCTCGGTTGCCCCACCACCACCTTGCATCCCTGCCTTAAACACGACCACAGACATCTTTTTGTAAGGTGGTTGCCGCGCACAGTGGGAGCTTGCCATCGAACTATGCACCTCCGTCTCGGCCCTCGTCGCCACTTTGGTGCCTATTACTGCCACAACTGCACCTACCTATCCCGGAAAGAATAAAAAAGAAAGCGTAACTTCCACATAGTGGTCTTTAGCAGATCTACCTATTCTTTCTACATGAGGCCTACGGACACCGGGTCCATGTCTACACGGATGGATCGGTAACCCCGTCCAGTTCTGCCGGTGCTGTTATAATACCACCAAAGTCAACCGACATTCATTTTAAGCTTTCAAACTCGACGACGTCAACCGCTTCTGAATTGACAGCTATTCGGGAGGCCCTTATTTTCATCCAGCGGGAATCGCTAGAAAAATGGATTGTGCTATGCGACATGGACTCGAGGCCTGCTCTTCAGTGCACCCAGTCTGCCCTCCGCCGCGACCCATACGAACCACTTGTGGCTGAAATCCGGTGCTTATATGACGCAGTAATCAGGCATGGGCATGATATTGTTTTCTAGTGCTCCCAAGCCACTGCGGCATTGACTGGGAACGAACATGCGGCTAGAGCGGCTTATGGCGTCCCACAAAAAAGTGCAAGATTGACCCTGCATCCCTCCTATCACGTCACTGATGGCACAAGGTCGCTGCGGTCTCATTGCCCGCGAAGTCACTCTCGCTATGTGGAACACACCATAGTTCTCGAACGCTCGTCTTTACTCGCTCGACCCCGATTTGCAGCGCCAGGTATACCTACTAACGTACCACATGGGACGTCACCATACTTTGTCGCCTGTGGCTAGGTGTTGCCTTTACCGGTGCTTCACTCCTACACCATTGGAATGGCCAACAGCCCTGCTTGCGATGCGTGTGCCACCGATTCATAACACCGAGGCAACAGCTCTCCACCCCACTTCGCCGACTCGACGACCACCCCTTTACAGCACAGACAATTTTGTGTCATAGGCGTTGTTCGTCACAAGCCCAAAAGGCTACAAAAGTCTTACTTCGCTTTTTAAAGAACGCGGGCCTGTCTGAACGATTGTAGGGACATGACTACAGTGCAGTGCCCTTAGTTCGTCAATTTTATCAGTGTACCGCCTTAGTTTTGTGCATTTTCTGGTTTTGTGTGCGTGCTTTGTACTGCCTTCGTAGTTGCCATGGTCACGCCTTGATTTTTTCTAATTTTCTTTCTCTTCTTTTCTCCTTTAAATGAATACTGACACGAAATTTCTCGCTTTCAGTATTTATGCTGTAAAGAATACCTATTGGCCCAGTAATTACGAAAATCGAACCGAAAGCCGTCAGCCGCCAACACAGAATTAATTATAGCACGTTTATTGCAACCAGTTTCAAATTTGGTCGCCGCGCGGGAAAATGGCCGTTCGAAGGCCAGCCTGCAAGCGGGCCAGCATTACGTCACGGTCGGGACGTTCGCCGCATCGTCTTCTACGATTGCACATGGTCCGCACTCGCCCGCGCAGTCGACATGTCGTCTGAATCGTCAGACTCGGATGAGTCGCTGCCACCCGACAGACAGAACAACTTTATTTGGCCAGGCGATTAGGCCGGCGATGTCTTCGCCGTCGTCCGTTTTTTAATATCACTGCGGCTCGAACCGGCGCAGACCGTGACAGCAACAGCTTGTCGCCACTCTTCTAATCAATCTGATCGCGAAAAAGAAGTTCAACATGTGAGAAAGTAGATGTTTGTGTTGAAAAATTGTGCTAGGTGTTGTTATCAGCGCTGAATTTAAAAGCGGCGTTCAGATATTTGCCGCGATGGTAAGCCTACGCTGACCGGAAGCGGAGGTTCGGCGCTCCGACCCAGCACTGCCGGCACCGCGGTGCGGCGAGCGGCCGAAAGATGGCGCCACCTGCGCGCTAGAATCAAAACAGGCCGCGGCAGATGTCTTGGTCACCGATCGCTAAAACGGAAATTATCGCCAAAATAAAGGTCAGTATGCGAAAAAGGGGATGATAGTGTGGTAAAAAGTTGTGTAAGGGATGGTCATTCGCAGTTGTACAGATACCGGCGATCAAATACGTATGCGCCACGATACTAAGCCTGAAGTTCCCAACACCCAAGCTGACGCGAGCAACGCCGAGCCCGCTGGCTTGAGCGACAGTTCTTGCGGCCGCCGCCGCGCAGGAACTCAGTCCACTTTTAGCGCTGCATGTCGTCGCGTGGAAAATCATGCATCTTGGCGTCGTCGATTTGCTCGGACAGGCTTCCACGAGCAGTACTTCGCATTCCGCGAACTTGCCATAGCACAGCTAGGTCGAGCTCGACGACGCGCACCGCCGCGTCGCCGCGGTGCGCGTCGACATCGCGCACCGCGCGGTGCCGGCACCGCGCAGTTTTCAGCACCAGTGCAAGGGAACACCATGCGCCGGCCACGAACTGAAGAGCAAAGACGTCGAACACGCAAAGTGCGCAAAGTTTACAAGCATTGATCACACAACTACACCCGTACGTCTCCTGCCCAAACGAATACCACCGACAACAGCACGCGCAGCGTAGAATATAGTTTCCGGTTCCGAAAACGACTATATGACGTCACCCTGAACCGGCCAGACACGCAGGCCAATGTTTCGTCACGCCGAAAGCGATTTCGCTAGTACTGCCGATTCGTGGAAGCTCGCGGCCGGGGCAATCAAAATCGATTTTAAATGTGATTTCGGCCTCGGATCGCTGCAAAAATTTCTGTGAGGCATCTGTACAAACTCCTGAAGCCAATTATATCATTTTCTAGGCGTCAAAATTTGGTGTCAGTACTCCTTTAATATGTACCGCTGTCCTTTCTTTCCCTTTCATTTCCCGTATCCCCTCCACCCTGACTATAGGGTAGCCAACCGGACAGCACCCTGGTTAACCTCCCTGCTTTTCCTGCACTGTTCCTTCTTTCCTTCCTTTCCCGCCGATTTGTAGGTGTCAAAGTGGACACCTACAAATCGGCCAAGTCCACAACGCTAAATTTAGCGGATTGCAAACACAGCCTGTAAAACTTGGGCGAGAACAAACAAAGGAATCGATACTAACGATGAGATCGGTGAATATCCTAAATTTGAAGGTTGCGATAGCGTGAGAACACATTTCGAACCAATGTGTGTCATTCAACAGCTGGCGCGGCTGCTGCGACCGGCACAAGGTGTTCTCTTTTTTTCTGACACCCACGACAGATAAACAGCGGCTTAGACTTCGGCTAAAGAGCCAAGTAATGGATTACATGGGTCAAGCTCCACCCCTCAATGAAGACTCCCCCACCACCCCCTAAATTCGCTTTCCCATCTCTTTAAAGCTTGCTCCACAGCAAATAGCGTTACTCGGCGGTGAAGGCAACAATACAGGGTGACCAGCAGCGATAAGTTGGCTTGGTCCAGTTAAAGAAGCAAGAAAATAATCGAACCAAAGCGCCCTTTATGGAGAGGGAAGTATATTAAACCAAGTTCTATGAATGTAATAATGACAAAAATGGTTGGCACACAGCCCTTTTCCCACGATTGTACAACGAAGCTGTTAAAAGGCCAATAAAATGCTACTGCAACATGAACGACAAATGCGCTTTGAGATGCGATTTTACGGAGCGTATTGACCGGCTCACGGTCCCAACTAATGCAAAAAACAAAACACAGTTCTTCATTCCTGACTGTATTAGCTAGGAAGGACTACAGTTTAGCGCAGTAGACGAACATAGGCTTGTACGTTCAACGGAGGCTCTATGACGAGAAGCTTCGCGTTATTTGTATTATAACTTCGACTGACAGTCGAGCATGGTACGAGCGGAGATAAAACTTCCCACCGTTATTTAGTCGTTTGAGCAGCCCAACGTGACATAATTTGTTTCGGTAAAGTTCCGATAAAACGTGGGTTACGGCCTTTTTCTGCAACCGTCCTCATCCGGCATATATTGAGAGCAGACGGTGAGCCATGACAAGGGAATGAAACTCTGCCTAATGATGGAGTCGTCTTAGCGGCTATTTTCAGTATGATTTTTCTTAAGATTCCTATATTAGATTGTGCGCTACAGAACATTCACGAGAAGGTTGGCCTTGCCGCAAGGGACCCGATAACGTCCCAAGGAGTGAGCCATACACAGCTTCGCTGAAAATCTTTTTTTAGGGGCGAAGCACTTGGGGGCTCGGGCTGTCGGCATCTCATGAAGTCACGGTACTAAAACACCGGGACACTCGTTTTCCGACGCCTTGCGCTAGAACGTAACGCGCACTAAAAAAGCACACCGGGACACTCGTTTTTCAACGCCTCGCGCTAGAGCGTTTCATCTCCGTGGGCATAAACGCCTACTAAAAGAACACACGGGGACACTCGTTTTACAACGCCTCCGGCTAGAACACTTCGTGCTTCAAACACACGACACTTTTACAGCCTCTACCTCTACCCCCCAATGGTTACATCTCCGAGGGCAAAAACGCCAAGGCCTAAGACGACGAAGGCTCAGCATCGAAACCGCACCATACACTTCATCACAACTTCGAAACCGCATCATACATCGAAACAGCATCATGCACTTATACACTGCATGTTTAGTGGGGATGGCCCGATTTTTTATAATCTTTTTTTTTTTTTTTTTGCGCGAAGGGCTGGAAGTCTCAGACTACCTCTCACGTTTCCAAAAGTTTGAGCGATGATTTTACTGCCCTCACCGTCACAAAAGTTTGCATCCCCTGTCTATGTATCCTATTCCTAATTCCTTCAGTATATGTCTCCCGGCCCTGGTTGTAGACAGCTGCTCGAGCTGGGCGGCGCGGTGTGCCTCCGCTATTTCCTCGAGCGTGTTGTGTATTCCCAGTTGCAGGAGACGCGTCGTGATCGTGGTTTCGTACAGCCCCAGTGCTGTCTTGTACGCTCTTCGGATGAGAATGTTTATCTTGTCGCGCTCGTACTACAACCACTTGTGGTAGGCGGCTATGCGTACGCGACGTGGCTTATAACGAACAAGTGGACGAGCCTGATTAGGCTCTCCTCGCTTATGCCGCCTCTCTTGGATGTTACTCGTTTGAGTAGTCGCATTGCGTTCGCTGCTTTCGCATGAGCCAGACGATGGTGTCTCAGTTTCTTCCATGCGTTTCTAATACCATGCCTAGTATTTTGATCTTGCTGACCTTCGCGATTACTTTGCCTGACCTAGTTGTGATATTGACCTCCTCGCATTCTCGTGGGTTGGTCTTGGGTTTGTGTTTCCTGGCGGGACGATATACCAGGAGTTCCGATTCGCTCTGCGAGCACCTCAGTCCGGTGCCTTCAAGTTGATCCTCAAATGGTCGACCGCCGCTTGCAGTGAGGACTACATGTGAGCCAACACCCTCCCCTGTCGGGCCAGGCTACACGCAATGTATCCATCTGTATTTCTCTCTCCCCAATGTCCCGACTGTGGAGCCCACGAAAAAGTTGCTCATATCATTTGGAAATGCCCTCAATACCATGCCCTTCATCTTGTGTGGAGCACGGGAGGGGGCGTTAGGCAGCTCGGACCCGCGGGTCCAGCAAGGACTCGCTGAACGAGCAGCCCAGGTCACCGGCGCCGTCTAAGCGCTGGTCACCACTCGTCGTTGACTCAAAGGTTCCCGAATAAAGTTCTCTCTCTCTCTCTCTCTCTCCCCTCTCTTTTCTCTCTCTCCCCTCTCTCTACTCCCTCTCTCTCCCCTCTGCGTTTTTTCCCCCCCCCATTTTTCCTTTCTCTCTCTCCCCTCTCTCTCTTCTCTCTTTTCTCCGCCCCCCCCCTCCCCCTCTCTCCCTCTCCTCGTCCTCTCCTCTCGCTCTCTCTCTCTCTCTCTTTTCTCTCTCTCGATGTGAGCGTCGCTGCCACCTATCACCAGCCGCGTATATGTGGCGTCTTCGATGCTCGCGAGCCTCTCGGCCACCCCGATCATTACTAGGTTGAAAAGCATCGGCGAGATGACCGACCCTTGTGGCGTGCCAGTGCTGCCAAGCTGCTTCTCTTGCGCGTGAAGGCCACCTGCTTGCAATCGGCGGTCCTGCCCGTGAGGAAATCCTTGATGTAATTGTAAGATCTTACTCCCATGTTGAGCTTGGAGACGTGGGAAAGGATCGTCAAGTGCTTCACCTTATCAAAGGCGTTCTGCAGGTCGAGACCCAGCATAGCTTTGTTGTCGTCGGTGTTGCCGTCAATGATTTGATGCTTCAGCTGTATCATTGCATCTTGCGTGCCTAAGCGCTGTTTGAAGCCGATGATTTCCGCCGGGTAGAGGTACTCTCGCTCCAGGTAGTCTTGCCACCTGTTGAGCAGGACGTGCTCCAGTACCTTGCCCACGCAAGACGTGAGCGAGATGTACCGGAGGTTGTCCGTGTCGGGTCGCTTCCCGGCTTTGGAATCACTATGGTTCTGGCTTTCTTTCACTGCTTCGGCAGCGTGCCTACTCTCCAGCATTTATTGAAGTAATTCGCCAGGTTTTGGACCGACTTGTTGTCAAGGTTCTAGAGCGCCTTGGTCTTGACAAGGTCCGGGCCGGCCGCCGACCTGCTGTTGAGGTCTTGCAAAGCCGTGCGGACCTCCTCCACGTCGATGTCTCTGTCGAGTCTTTCGTTGGGCAGAGATTTATACACACCCCCAACACCCCCCTAACACCCCTCAGAAGGATTTCGACACCCCCGCATAACGCTTCCACAACCACAATCACCCTGCCCAGGGATTTATACACACACCCCCAACCACCCCCCCAGGAAGGTTTCGACACCCCCCCAAAATCGAAATTCTGGATAATCCCCTGTTCGTTGGGTAATCCGCCGTACGGTCCATGTTGTTCCGTGGGTGTAGTTGGCATTACATTAGATATTTTTAGCAGTCCGTCCGTTCCGTACGTACGTAGCTAGCGTGTTTACCGGGACCCGTCTGGGCACTTGGGCATTCGTCGCGGTAGGGGGATTAGTTCCGCGTGCCTGCCTTCGCCATGTCCGCGTCTCTTCGCCCTTCCTCCTCGCCCTTCTGCGCGCGCAGGCGCAAACCGGTCCCGGTCAACCCGGTAACAACATAACGAACGGAACGGAACGGACTGCTAAAACTCTCTATTGTCGGTTCCGTGCCTCGAGACTTTCTGTTAGATGAGCTTGGCCAGTCTCTCTCTCTCTCTGGTGTGACTTTGTCTTGGTTTCGTCAAGCAGATGTCGTAGCAGGTTCCATGTTATCCCGCTGTGCATCTGACCGTCGGCTACGTTGCAGATCTCGTTCCACTGCTGCACACATAGCGTGCGGCAGTGTTCCTCAATTGCGCGGTTGAGCTCCGCGACTTTCTTTCTTAGCTTGCGATTGAGGCGCTGTTTTTTCCATCGGTTCAGTATCGACTGCTTAGCTTCGATGAGGTGAGCCAGACGGCTGTCCATTCTGTTGGTTTCTACGTCCGTTTCGGTTTCCTTGGTTGAGTTTCGTACGTCTTTGGCGATCTCGGTGGTCCAGGTTTTGATGCCTTCGATTTCGCTCCCTTCCTCATTGTTCTGACTTCTGATGTCTCTGAAGTCTTTCCAGTAGATCCATGTGTGTTTCCTGGTGTTGGTGCCGCTGCGTTCCGGGATCGCAATCTCACGATTGTGTGGTCACTGCCGAGGTCCACCCCCGTATTCCCCCAGGTTATCGTAAGCGGGCTTTTAATCTTCACGAACGTGAGATCGGAGTGATGTCGCGAGACACAGAGTTCCCAATTCTCGTCGAGTATGCCGGGTCGGTTTTGAGGGTAAAGTCGAGTTCTGTTTAGTCGTAAGCTAGGTTGCGTCCTTTCGCTGTGCTTTTGTCGTAGCCCCAGGCGGGGTCATGCATCGCTTAGAAGTCGCCGCACGCGATCGGCGTATTGCGGCCCGCCCCGGTGCTGGCTTTGGGGAGGAGGTCTTAATTTCTGATTTCTCTGCGATGGATTACTATAGACGTAGGAAGATGCTCTGTTTCATTTTCTTGATTGGCATAAGTTCGGTGAATGCGTGCTCAATCTTGATGTTGTTCAGCCTCTGTTCGACGAAGGTGAGTCTCTTCCTGTCCAGCTAGGCGGAGAAGCCCCTGCCGTTCAGCGGGCCGGAATGCACTCTGTAGCCGGGAAGGGACGGTGCATCTGTCAGAGTCTCTTGGAGTAGGAGCACATCCGGCTTGCGCGCGGCGTGCTCAATGTGCTGTTGAACGACTGCCTTCTTCTTGCTGAAGCCGCGGCAGTTCCACTGCCAGACTGTTACGCCCGTTGCGTTGGTGGTCATTATTGTCCTAGCGTGAAAGAGGGCGCTGGTGTTCCTTGGTTTAGTCGCGCGATCAGTTATACGAACATCGAGTGATCTGCAATTGGTTTTACGGTTCTCTCCAGGCAGGTGATTATATGTTCTCCGTTTTGAAGGTTTCGATGGCTCGTGTCATTGATGTGAACAGGTCTTCGAGCTTGGCGAATTTGACTTCGAGGTTGTGGCCACTGTCGATGCTCTTGCTACCATTGTGTTTACGTATAAATTATTTCCACAAATTCTTGCCTTACGTACGCCATGCTTGGAAGGTTAGAGGGAAGCATGAAGGAAGGGCGCGGTCTTGGAACGATGTCCATTGGGATGGAAATTTACAAAGGCCATAAATGCACGCAGCGTGTCTCCTCCTCCACCTTGCGTTGCGTGTGGCCAGTGGGGCCAACCCGCTCCCTGTAACGTTGAGGCCTAAGTGGTTTGGCTCTAAAGAAGCAGAATTTGTTCTCGAAGATTCCCGGAAATGGGTCACGTCCAGATTAATTCTGTCACTGCAGGTAATACCGCATGTGATGCAGTTTCCGTGATTACAGAGCAATGTTTGGTGTTAGATCGGAGTCTTTAGTACACCCGCGTGCCTACATGGTGTACGATGATTTGCTTCTTGCAGAAGAAGATATGAGGAAGGTTTTGGTAGGTTCCGTCAGAGATTATGCAGGTATCACAAAGAGAACCTTCGGCAGATCTTTGCCGCTGGCACGAACCTCGATGCCCATCTCCCTAGGGGCCGTGGAAGCCTACTTATATGAACTAGGTCTTGAGTCATGGCTGGGGAAAATTACCGGCTGTGTAAGGCGTTTGTGCGCTGACAAATTCGCTCGCGCAACCTCGTGTACGTGCCATCCTCTTCTATGGCCGAATGGTCTGTACCACTAGAAGTAGTGTGTCGCAATTCCCAGGTTCCAGTGATGTTGTCGTGGATCGGCATACAGGCGATTTTAGTGCTGTGCCAATTTTCTCAGATCCGTGGCACCGAAGTACTAATACGCTGAACCGTGTTGAATATTCTCTAACGGAGCCCTGCGAACCAGTGTGTATTGCATTTATGTCGGTTCCTCTCGGCCGTTCTCGGCGACGTGCTTCGTTGCCCGGAGGATGGCCAGAAGTTCGAGATGATGAACAGTTGTGGCAGCGTCGGCATCATACGACTCCGTTTGCTGCCCTGCGCAGATGTGCCAGGGCGTGGATCGAGGTACGAGTTTCCTTAGTTTTTAGCAGCATACGTAAACGTGCTGGTCCGGTGAGTCTATAGACATCTACAGGCGCCCTGAACACTAAGAATGTTTGATTCCTACGTTAAGAAGTCCCTGAGCTGCCACGTGTGTGCCGGGTGCAGTAGAGGTTCCGAGTGGTCAGTGTCCCGAAGACTGCTGCAGCCTCGCTCTGTTGTACGCAGGCCACTGATGTTTCTCAACTGGCGACTTAGTTTCGCTCTTGCAATGCCATTGAGTCGCGCTAAGGAAAATTCAAAATTGAAGCTTTCACAGGCGCTGACCAAGGGGGTGGGGGGTGGGGGCGGCAGAGCCCCGGCCCCTGGCGATGCTGATCCCGCCACCCCCCCCCCCTTCCCCCCTACTCCCGAAGTCGTCCCATTGCCAGTGTCATTGAGGCTTCTTTCGATTTCCCTCTACCTTTTCACTTATTCTATTGTGGCTAAAAACTTACTGCATCATTGTTGGCGCAGTCGTGCACGGCTTACTTTCAATCCATTATTCCTTAAAATCCTAACCATAGGACAAGCGCCCTAGAAGCACCAGCGGCGGGTTGCGTCATCCGTATTTTTTTTTTCTTTTTAAACTTTTGACTGCGAACGCTATGCACACAATAATACATTTAAATATGCACACAATAATAAATTATATTTTTTAAAGAGAAGGACGGAGCCTACTAACCATATACACTGTCTGTTAGGGATAGCCTATCCCGAACAATCACAGGGAATGAATATGTTGCTGTATGTTCACCTTGCTTTAAATTGCTTTGCGTGCTTTTTTGATCACAAAAAAAAAAAAAAAGACTGCAGTGATCAGTGACCCCTTCGGCAGAGCTCTTCATCAGCGGCTTGTCAAATGCACACGAGTGTTGTGTGTCCCAATACTGCTGTTCTTTCCAGTAGGCAAGCCTGACGAATAGTGCAAAAAGAAGCTCTTATAATTTACGCTTCTCAGGGATGGAGACATCGTGCACTTGCATGCAGAGTTCATAAATATATATCATTCATCCAGTACTGAAAACGAGGCCAAGCCGCATTCACTCAAAATCAGAATCAGATTATGGCGTCCAATGCGCCCAATTCTACACCCAGGCTTTAGGAGCACCATATAGCGCTGGGCTCCGGATTAATTTTGAGCGCGTGGGGACCGTTAACGTGCGCCGAAATCTCCACATACTATAGATATATTATGATGATGATGATGATGGTGGGTAAATTCCATCATCATGGGCTGCAAGTGAACTGATACATATATTTGAAACAGTGAGGTACCCCCCCCCCCCCTGGAAAATGAAAACTTTCCACCTATGAGAAGAAGCGTGGCTCCAAGTCAGAAAAGGCGATTTACTCGTCACGCTATCGCGGGTGAACGAAGTGCTTGTCATCATGAAGTAGAGGTGACAAACGAGCTGAACAGTGCTAGGCTGAAAGGGGGCCGGCGAGCTTTGCCAGTCTGGACAAAGAAGCGACGAAGCGAACAAAAAATATTACCCCCAGAACCGGCGGCGGCAGACGAACACCCCTGCTCTTGAAAGTGGACGAGCAGCGAAATGGGTCAGTGTAAAACGCGTATGGAGGGACCATCAGCGCACCCTGGGGCACGTGTAATGCGTGGCGGCAAGAAGGGCTCGTGCACGGCCTGTACATCTAGGAACCCAGGACGAACTCCTTCAACTCAAGGAGGAGGTACTCAAGCAAGCTACGCGCCACTCCCCCCGGGCCATCCTGGCCCTCGATCTCAAGGGCGCGTTTGACAACGTGACTCACGCAAGTATATTGAGGAACCTCAATGCTACAGACTGCGGAACGCGGACGTATGAGTACATCCGCAACTTCCTCTCGGACCACACTGCCGCACTCGGGATAGGAGATGCCACATCCGACCCGATAAAACTAGGAGCTACAGGCACGCCCCAGGGATCTGTGCTGTCACCGTTGTTATTTAATGTGGCCTTGCTTGACCTCCCAAGAAGACTCGACGCCATAGATAACCTTGAGCATGCTCTCTATGCTGACGATATCACCGTCTGGACCGGAACCGGGTCCCTCGGCGATATTCAGGACACACTCAATGGCCGGCCGGGCAACGGACGTCATAAATCAATATGCCAAGGCCTGTGGCCTCCAGTGTGCGCCACAAAAGTCCGAGCTCCTTGTTGTCCACCCGAAAGCCAAGAAGAACATCAAGGAAGACATCCAAGTCCAACTAGAGGGACATGCGATAATTCCTAGTCCCAGCATTAAAATCCTAGGAGTTCACCTACAAGCAGACACCAAGAGTGGCATCTCCCTAAAAAAACTGAAGCAAACTACCGATCAAATAATGCACATGATTAGGAGGGTGTCAACAAGGAAGAGAGGAATGAAAGAGGCGGATACCCTGC
Source organism: Haemaphysalis longicornis (assembly GCA_013339765.2). Classification (NCBI taxonomy): domain Eukaryota; kingdom Metazoa; phylum Arthropoda; class Arachnida; order Ixodida; family Ixodidae; genus Haemaphysalis; species Haemaphysalis longicornis. The sequence continues at coordinate 152,742,353 of CM023450.1, read as the reverse complement.
GTTTGGTCGAGGCATTCGTCATTTCAAGGATAACCTACATCACGCCGTACCTCTTACTAAACAAAAGCGACATAAATCTCCTCAATATACTCATACGGAAGTCAGTCAAGCATGCCATAGGACTACCCATGAGCGCGTCCACAGACAAGCTGCTCAGGATGGGCATACACAACACCGCAGAAGAATTGATCGAAGGTCATCTATCCAGTCAAAAGGCCAGACTCAGCCGAACTAAAGATGGACGAAAAATTCTCCTCAACATAGGGTGGGCGGCCCTCGACGTGATCCCGCAGGTACAGATACCAACCTCCTGGCGCCAGTCTTTAATTATTCACCCACTGCCAAGAAACATGCACCCCACCCATCACGAGGCGAGAAGAGCAGCGAGAGCTCGAGCGCTCAACACGAGCTTTGGAAAAGACCCCGGAGTCGTATACACGGACGCCTCCCGCTGTAGAGGCAAGCCATACGCAACAATAGTGGTATCGACCAAGAACAGTCTCCTTGTAAGCGCAACAGTCAAGACCACGGACATCACTGAAGCGGAGGAGATGGCAATTGCTCTGGCCCTCACACAGACGCCGGCACAAACAATTGTCACCGACTCGCAGCAAGCATATCGGAACTACCAATCAGGATGGGTGTCACCAGTGACCCTTAGATTGCTGCAGAACAAAATAGCAAATAGAAAAATCAAATTGGTGTGGACGCCTGCTCACGCCTCCCTGGAAGGTAACGAGTTTGCCCACCAACAAGCCTGCGCACTCGCACCCCAGGCTGCGGCGGAAGGCGTGGAGTACTGCCCGCTTATCACTTTCAGAGAAGTCACGCAGCACTACCGGCTACAAAGACAGACACTCCCTCCACCTCATCCTAGCCTCTCTAAGGAGCAGCAGACAGTCTTTCGCCTCATTCAATCTGGATCCTTCCCCCACCCAACAAGGCTACACCTCATGTTCCCGGAGCAATACTAGGCTGAATGCAAATTTTGTAAGAAACCAGGATCACTCCGCCACATAATTGGGGAGTGCGACTTCAGCTCAGAAAAAAGCCGCCCGCATCTTCCAACGGGGGGAACTCGAGTAAATGCGTCGCATCTACTCGAGTCAAGCAAAGCGTCACGTCAAGCGAAAGCCAAGCGAAGACGCCTTTGACTGAATTCCGAACGCGCGCTCCGCCGCTTATATACGTTGAGGGGACTGCGTAAGCCGGTCCCAGTCGACGACGTTGGCGTACTTGTAAAGCGGCGTGGACTCTAGATGTTTGAGCCAAGCGCGGATGTTGCTTCGCCGGAGAACGGCACACCGGTTATATGCGCAGCGCGCCCGAAGGAGAGGAAACCGCGGAAGAGAGAGTACTGCACATGCGCCGGCCCCAGCGCATCTGCCGCGGCTATGACGCAACGTGCCGCGGCTATGACGCAACACAATCCAACACAATCCACTTTAATCCAATCCAATCCAAATCCAAGCCAAGCCAAGCCAATCGAATCCAATCCAATGCCCCTCGCGAGAGAGTGTTCGAATCCAATCCAATGCCCCTCGCAAGAGAGTGTTCGCTATCGCCTCGACTCGACGCGCATGCGCAGTGAGCGTGCGGACTACGGACGCCAACGCGGGTGACATCGTGAGTTACTGAAATGCTCTGCATTTAAAATCCACCCCTCCTCCATCCCCCCACCCACTCTTTTAGAGAGCAATGGGAGATTTTGATGTCCAGCTCCTCACTCGCGACCCAGCTAGCGCTGGTCGACCGGGCGCAGGCGGCCATGACATCATATGGGCTCCAGTGAATAAGAAACCACTCCCAATTTAGACGCTCAATAAATGTATTCTCTCTCTCTCTCTCTCTCCCCGACCACAGATGAATTGAGCACGAAAACCAACAGGATGCATGGGGGAAACGAGTACACAATTACCTCAGAAATATTTCTGTTCTTGGGCTTGTCGCAAAAATCATATTTTAGCGCCAATTTTTGAATTATGCATTAAATCTGAGCATATACAAGTCAGCATGCGTATTTGCAATAACTTTTAATCGTGAGGTGGTTATATATGTTCAATAAGTCATGGAATTTGATTAAATACCAAACGCCTGTTCCACACCCTTTCAACACCCACTAAGAAGGGTGTTCATTACTTCAACACCCTTTTTGCCACATGGGTGTAAAGCTAGAAATTAGGGTGTTGGAAACAAAAAAAGGCGTAAAATACCTCCAGCTTTCGGCGGCATTTCCTGCCAGTTGAGAAGCAGGGAGGATGTTTTGTACCTCACAGAGTTTAAAACAATATGGGTTGGCATAACTTATTACCAGCGGAGCTGTTAAAGCTTGAGCAGATTCTTTAAATGCTTTGCTTGAGCTTGGTTCGGTGGCGTTAGCAAAAAAAAAAAAAACTGTGCCGCCTGTAAAGTGTGCACCACCGCAGAGGGTATAACAGTGAAGCCGGCTTTTGCGCCTGCTCGAGTGCGAGCACAAGGGGCGCAGGTGTATGCGCACCTCTTACTAACCACTTTAAAGGTGATAGTCTTTTTGGCTACTAAAACGGAAAAAAAAAATTGGCGCAGCGTGCAGTAGTAGTGCAAGGCTGGGGAAACAGCGGAGCTGGGGGTCGACCTAGCTTGTTTCCCCCTTGGATCCGCTCAGTGTGGGGGACACACTGGAACCAGCTTGTAAAATCCTTCTAAACTTGGCCTCACCCACTTATCTTAGCCTAGCAAGAACATTGCACAACCAAACAAATCTTAGCAAAGCCTAGCAAAACTTCGCAACACTGGAATAAGCTCGGCCGACCCCCAGCTCCTCCATTTTTTTTTTTTGCAAACTGAACACCTTGTTCACACCCTTTCAACACCCAACAGAAAATTGAGTGGTGTTGTAGTCAGTCAACACCCTTTTTGCCACACAAAAAGGGTGTAAAGCTAGAAATTAGGGTGTTGGAACCTAAGAAAAAGGACGTAATGACTTCGCAACCCCTTACTCCACTTGTACTACACCTTTATTAGGCGATAAGGGTGTAAAAAGTTTAGTGTGTAGGGCAAATCAATGAATGGAGCAGACACCAAAGGATGCCGCGGCGGCGTTCAACACCACCTGCAAGCTACAGTTGCTGCACTGCATCACCCCTTCTTCACCTATTTGCTGTGCTGTTGCGAAACTGACAAGAGCGTTGTGTGTGTGTGTTGTGGGTACGCATGTCTTACCATGAACCCAAGGCATGTCCCCCTAGTGGGGACAGTGCTCCAAAGAGGGAACTTTCACTTTCCCAATGGACAGCATCATCTGTGGACGCTTTCCCGACATAGGGAACCCCGAAATGACAGGCAGATAAAAAATCCGTGCTACGACTCACCGAGCGTATTCTCAACTTGATTCTCACCCTGACTCGTAGACACGTTATCAACAAGGAAGTCAAGCTTGTGCGAAGCTGCTTTTCTTACAAGCTTTTCTTTCGGTAAGAAGGCATGACGGCGACCAGGTCCCTCTTACCTTAACAGCAGACAGCGCTGGCTTACTGTGTGTATAGGATTCTCTGCCGTTATTAGTTCGGCAGGCCTGTTTCTTGCTCTCTTAGAAATAGAAAAATCAATACTCATGCACATTAAACTGCAAGTGTACTGGGTCTGTTGGCGCAGTTTTTGAATTAAAGTAGTCACCAAGCTCGTTTTTCGGTGTTGGATAGGATGCCTTTATTAGTCGATTCACACGTTGCCCTTGCGAATTAGAAAAGCAGTGCACAACTAAAAACATTTTTAATGGTTAATAGAAAAAAAGTCAGGGTTTCTCTCCTGAGCAAAACTCCGATTTTATTACCATAAAAATTTTCAGGTAATAAAAATTTAAACAAAAAAACTTTCGACTTCAGCACCCCCTGCAAATAAAGTTCCAGCTTCACCTGACTGCAGTAGAACCTCGTCTGATACATTTAAAAAGAATAGCAGCACGTGAGGGAGAAACGTACTATGGGGGCATTTTTAGTGTTCACATTTGAGAGCATAGTATAACTGGAAATGTATCAACGAGGTTTTACTGCACATGGCTTTCTGTGGACAAAGAGCAACTGTCATGTTTCGTGTGCACACAGCACCATTCTTGTATTCTGTGGCCCCCGTGGCTGGGAGATGAGCTTGGGTGTAGTGGTAGCGCAATGTTTCAGCCAGGCCACAACCTTTGTTGCCGACCAAGCAAGCCCCTCAACTCTTCAATGTAACCCAACTTTTTATATGTGCGACTGAGTGCTGATCATTGGGTGACTCGCTATGCAGTAGAGAAAAAAAACAAGAGAGAGTTCACCGCATTCGTCAATGAATAAAATTTAATAGGCATTATCATCTCATCTCTGTGCACACGCATACATACAGACACACTACAGTTAGAGTTCGCAGCAAAGACAGACTGCTTACATCAGTGTGCTCTGACACCGGCCAAGTGCCACGCAGCGGGCCAGCCTTCTGATATGTTACATAATGTACAAATAAAAAGCAGCAACTCTGTCTAGGCGCCGGCGCAAACTCCCAAACTCAGGTAAGAAAACAACGCTCACCCTGACAGACATCCCCGTAAAGGGAGAGCTGCTATTTATTACACTGCATACAGGTGCTAAATAGTCGCCGTTTCAAAAGAAGTTCAAATTTCAACTTTCTACACAACTGCAGCGCTCTTGCGAAGTTTCACCCAAAACATACAACAGCCTAATACGTGAACTCCCTGGCTTGGTGATATGATAGTACTACAAGGGCTTTTTAACATTACGGCATTTGTTTCTCTACTGCACTGAGGAGACAATTCCTGTCTGGGAGTGTCCCTGAATTGGCTATTCTGAGCGGGCAAATCGAGAGGCTCCATCAATAAACACTCAGCACTGCTAACATGAACTGCACGATGCTTCCGCACTAGGAAATTTAGGAAATAGCATTATGTGACACCCCTTCTTCAATCCAATCAGTTGGAATTTTGAAAAAAGAAAAAAGACTGTGTGCAAAGAAACACTTTGTTCTTCGATAAAAACACTGTCACTTAAGGAACACAGCTAGGGTCAGCAGCATTCTACGTGTACCCTAAAACTGAGCGAATGGCTGAAAAAGTTCTACTATTTCCATTGGGAACAAGACACGCAGTTTCAAATGTCCAATCTAGCAGAGCAAGTGCAATGAACAAAAATCCGTCGACGGAATAGGTATGTGCGAAACAAAACAAAATCTAGTGGTTCGAGCTAAGACAAGCAACAAACTGATGCTTCCTTGTTTAAATGGGACATGGCATACATTTTCCGCATTGAAATCGTTATTTACAACAGAATGAAAACCATTTTCTTTGGGTCAAAAAAAAAAAAAAAACATTTTCGACCAGTTATTGTTTGAAACTCCTTGCTAGATCTGAAGTCAACTACACAATCAAGGATTGGGTTGCTGCAGAAAGCGCATTGACATCAACAGTGGGTAACATCTTTACAGTTCACATCTATCACGACAAAACCATCATCAGCACAAGCGGGCAACGCACAAAGCTCCTCTCACAAACCCCAAACAACTAGGTAACATCAACGTGCCTGCCTAGGTTGCTTGAAGTGAATAATAATTTCTCCACACTAAATTTCGAGAACTAAACCCAATTCAAATATATACGCAACACAGAAACGCTGCCCACACCCTGGTGGAGAGAGCAGAAAAGTTGCTTAACTGGCACAATGATCAAAAAGCAAGAAGAAAAGGAGAGATATTACACGAAGCTGTCTGAATAAAATCACACCTTTTGTTTTTGTACGTGTGCGTACACACATCATCCCTTTGAATGCCAATAGAACAAGCGAGCAAAAAATAATAAAAAATAGTGTAGCCATCACGAAAGACAGATGCATCCAGGTTGTCTTATCGTAACAAACTCGCACCTAACGATAAGCACATGTGCAAGGGGCAACAGTTCGAGAAGAGCTGACAGACCATGCTGGACCAAATGCAGCAGCAGCATTGCCATTATGCTTTTTTTTGCCCATCGGATTGGACATGGTGCACAACACTCAGAAGGCCATTTTGTCACAAAAGGCATGTCACTGGTGAAAACGCGAAACAAAGAACGAAAAAAATAGCAATCCAATTTCAGTTTTTATGCATCGACAATGTGCGCAGACTATTCCGTGCAACACACCACAAATGACCAGCGTTCCTCATACTCTACCCAAGCGGTGCGAACACGGGAGTCCCGGTATTATGCCTCCATCGAGAACACACTGTCACAAGGCATAGAATTGAAATAACAGTGCAACCCTACAACACTTGGGCCATTATGCCGTCTCGGCAGGGGTGAGGGGGTGGGCTAAACAGTGGATGCCTACACTGCACCTTCAAGAGCAAACACGTATAGATACGTCCCCTAAAATCTGTTACACTTAAATCCGTTCCACTCACTGCTTTCCAATGTGTTCTTGCATGACTTCAACAATTTCTGCATAGCAGTGCACACAATAGTGCACTGCTTACTGGTAGTGAATACTTGAGGCTCGACACACAGTGGTCCGACGCAAAAGTGTGAAAGGGAACAAGACAGATCGAACTGTGCGCAGCACTGCACACCTCATTAACCCATCCACAACATGTTTGCTGCCACTCAATACCATGCCATCCTCAGTTTTTAGAGACTTTTTCAATGCACAACTCACGGCCCTTATGTGGTCATGCGACAACTGTACTATCTCTCAGAATCCCGCGGACTGACCAGCGCACATCCAACACATTTACAAACTGCGATAGGTTCTTCAAGCGTGCATTTCACAAACAAAATCAGTTTCAAGTACATACACAGCAACACACTTCATTCCTCTCTCTCGTAAAGTATTTATACATTCTTGTCACATCAAGGTCAGGCATAAAAATGCCACGAAATAAAACAGTGGCAAAAACACACACAAAAGAAAAACTGGGGAGCAAACCTTAAATTGCAGCCTCCCGTAGCAAAGTAACTCAATAAGGGCCAGGCTTATATAGAGCGAAAACCGCAACTCACAAAGTTGCAATGTAAAATCATATGCCTGTCTGTGCAAATATGCTCACAAATGGCCTGACTTACCGAAACATCCCTCCTCGAGGTGAAGTTTCGCAGCCCGCAAACTACCACCAAAATGTTCACCTAAAACATTCCACGTTAGCAATACTCGTACAATCAGCTGCCGTGAGGCGTCAATTTAATGCGAGCTCTCGAAGTGCAACACAAGTTTTATAAAATAGTCAGAAAAAATAGAGAGAAACTCAGCTCCCTCTACACAAAAGGGTAATCAACTCGAGAGAGGGAGAGAGAGAGAGAGAGCGGTCACATCCACATTGCAAGGTGCAAGTCCAGCTCTCTGATGCAAACAAAAGGAACTAGCATGTGGTATACATAAGTTATGTATATATATAATATATATATAGATATGTGTATGTATATGTCTACACGTGTGTAGCATCAGTTGCCGCAACGGCAATAAATAACAATGCCCCAGAAAACTCCACACTGTCAGCTAGAGAGAGAAACAAGAAAAAGAAAGAAGGAAGGAAAGGAGTTCAAGAACAAAGTGACAGCACCTGCCGGCAGCTAGAGAAAGCCATATTATCTAGTCTGGAACACGACAGTCTCACTGCTCATCACCGAGCCAACTAATTGAAAGGCTGTGGTGCATGTAGTAAGGTTTCGAGTGCCCCACGAAAGCTTATCATAGAACACGAGAAAGGAAACGTCACTTGCTAAAGCAGCCAGATAACGCCACAAGCACGTTGCAGAGGTTAAGCTAGTGGCATCTGTCGCAGGAGAAGAAATTGCGTGGCCACCACGATCGGCATATGAACTGTGGCTGCTATCATTCTGCCCGTCAGGTGCCGCTACACTCTCCTTCACCGCCACACCTACGAAGACTTGTAGTCCGCGTTGGTTTTTATTGTGACATTATCCGGTCGCTCACCCGTGCCCTTTGCAATGGGCCGTTTCACCTCCTATATACATTCTTGCTCCGAGCCATAGGAGGTCCTGGACTACTTTCAGAAGGTATCAATTTCCACCTTTTCCTATCGTACGAATGTTCCTATCTGCGTCATTTGAGCAGTGTTCCAACTACCCGTTCACAAGTGGTTACAGAACACTCATTGCAAACAATGGGGCGACAAAGAGGGGCTCCAACAAAATTTGCGGCTAACCTTTCACTGATGATAGCTGGTTTACTCTAGGGCCCTTTGACAAGTCCACTCACAATCGGCAGCAAATGGATCATGGGCCACAAGGTTTTCGCCACACACGACGCCCAAGCAAGTGATGTCGTTTTTAGGCAACCAGAGTAGCCGGTATGGACGCACAATTCCGGCCTCAAATCGAATTCGCGCCTCAGTCAGAGCCTCACGTCTTTTGGCACAAACTTTACAGAACCCAAGCCCACTACGTGGACTGCGGCTACTGTCAATGAACGAGAATTCGAAACGTTGTGCTCACGTACCCAGCTGCATCTTGTGTGCTAGGGGAATCGGGAACAGTGTGTACGTCACAAAAACCACTCATCAGTGAGCAGCCTGCTAATTTCGTTGTCAGCAGCGGTCAGCCAGAGAGGCAAAAAATATGGCATAGTAACAGCAAGCCACTACCGAGAGAACTTGTCCTTCAAAAACTTGCACAAACAAAGTTATCCGAACAGCGCACAAGTGACTTGATTGAAAGAAGCCCTTACGATACTGCCCCCTGGCCCAATTACGCAAGATTTCAAATCCGCTGTCCTTGCTATCCAAGCTCATTCTCTCTCAATTAAAATGCGCTAATATCAAGCTGTACCAGGCAACTAATGCACTCGTGAGAAGAATAACACGCACAATAAAAGAAGAGCACACTAACAAAATTCTGAAATTTATCTGGCGTGTTTACACTGTAGTCAAAGAAGGAGAGGGGAGGGGTGGGGGAGAACCTGTGTAAAGATAATATAAAAAAAAAATAGTTGCACTGCCTTTGATTATATACAGGTACCAGCAGTTAAAACACGAAATTCAGGATCAAGCAAGAATGCAATTTTTTACAGCAGCACTTTGTTACTAAAACCTACTAGAAGTAGCCAGAGCAATGTCCGTTTTTTTTTTTCCCCTCGTTTACTTACACTTGGCTGGGCGCCAAGCAGGAGGCATGGCATGAGAACCACACAGTGCTGCATGACTTTGTCACGTGACCCACAAAACACCAGGATTCAATCCAATCAAAAGAGGAGGTCAGCGGTGGCATTACAGGCGGTGGTAACAAACAAGCGCAAACAAAATAATTAAAAAAAAAGGGAGAAAAAGAGGATGAGAAGGTTTCTCACACCATGCATGCATTTCCCAAAATGTAAATGACGCCCTTATGCTCTTTACATTTCTTAGTGTCATTCATCAGCCCTTTGCTTCAGCCCTTGCCATCAGGTTTTATCGCATGCTGCGTGCTACGACCACGACGCACTTGGGCCAAGCCAAGCCAAAATCCAAGCCTGCTGCAAGCCCCGTTCCACCGATCGGGGCAAGGTCGGGGCGAAGCGATGTGACCAGCACAGTGTTTAGGAACTACAAAACTTTGCTACGGGTTACGGCGGGGAAAAAAGTCTCGGAGAACGAGTGTGCATAAACCACCGACGGCAGCAGTGTTCGTTGTAAGGTTCTGAGTGCGTGTCTTCCCCCTCCCAGGTTTAGCTGGGCTGCCAGGGATTCAGAGTTGCGGGGGAGGAGCCAGACGAGGCGAGGAGTGGGCTGCTGCGATCCGCTGCACACACAAGGAGGGAGGTGGTTTCCTCTCTGGTGGAAATAAATAAGCCACGGCCAAAGCGAGGCATTCGTACGAGGTTAAGTTAGCAGGTGGTGCTGTTTTTTATCTTTTTTCTTCCGCCCACTGGCGATATGATGCTGCTGCGATGCTGGCTGCTGGAAAACGAGCGAGCTGGCTGGGCAAGCTGCCGCTGAGGAAAAGCAGCACACTCGGTGCAGACAAGAACCTGAAAGGGACAAACAGTGTCTGTTGTAGGTACATAGTATATGGTAGAGATAACGACTCCTCTCACCCGAAGTTTTGCTATAGATAGAAGGTCTGTTTGAGTACAGCTAAGGGTGAATTCTTTGGCAACTCTTTCTATAAACTCAACCACTCTAGTGCTCTGTAGGACAACTTAGAATGCAAATCAAACCCACCAAATATTTGTGAAAAGCGATTGGCGACAACAAAACATTGAGCAGTACTTGCACCGTGGAAGCTCGAAGAGGCTGCCTGCAACAAGGGTTGTCGGCTTAGGCCAGGGTTAGTAATGGCCACCATTGTTGCAAGCAGCTCACTGCTCAATGATACTACAGCACGACAAAAAATTACTTGAAGTTCCATCGGTGGATCCTTACAAATGCATTAGCACTGCATTCTTTTGCCTCTTGCAAACTTGATAATTCAAAGGCTTTTTTTCTGGCCTCAGAAGCCCACAACTCGGCGTTTCTCGCACGCCGTTTGCAAGCCACATTTACACATTGTGCCAACCACGCTTTGCATTCGTCCCTGTCTCAGTGGTTCCCTTTGCTTAATTAGTGGCAGCACCGACTGCCTGTCGCTCCTTTCGTTGTCTGGCAGTCTCGGCATTCCATCATTTCCATCCCAGTCCCCTCTGCTATCAGCCCTGCATTCCCCTCTCCATACTCAAGCCTACACCAGACATCAACGCGCACAACCGGTGATGACATGCTCAAGCAACTGAGGTTTTAGTTCTAAGGTGACGTCGCAGCCGAAGCGGCTGCAGCGGCGTTTTGACGTCCCCTCTTTCCCTGTGTGATTGACTGGCTGTCGTGCAAAAATGGCCCTCTCGTCTGTTCCTCGGAGGTCCTTGTAGAAAATGAACCCTCGTAAAAACTTCAATCTCTCAGGGAAGCAAACCCATTCCTGGCATCAGTTGATAACATCCCCACTAAAACACAAACTGTCATGGCAGGCAAGAAATCCGTCCACCCACCTCGCACTTTACGGTCGCTCGAGAGTCGCACACAGTCGTGGCACTTCTTCCGCCAAGCTGCAGCAGCACACAGAGAGGTAGCAGGTGAAGGGGATGGGGAGGGCGGAGGATGGGAACGATCTTTTGACTGTGGCCGACGCTAGGAAAAAGAACACTCCCAGCCTTTGATTTCGTTGTCCAAGCTTGGCGCTTCGCCAGAGCACCACTGAGAGGAAGAAACAAACTAAAACAGAAAACTGTGCGTGAGCTCTATGTGCCTTGTTACTTTGGCCATCTTTTTTTTTTCATCAATATCGTTTCTTGGCTGGCACGAAGAGTACACCCTGCCTGAAGGCTTCACAATACCAAAGCTAGCACCCCTTATAATGCAACGGTCTGGCAAACCTCTCCCTGACCTAGGAGAGAGCGAGAGAGCCTGGAAACTGTCAGCCGCACGGGCGGACCACGTGCCCAAGTAGACAGCAGGGAGACCTAATTTAGACGAGGTTGAATCAACGGTAGCATGCCAGCCCATGGCTCAGCGAACCGGACTCAACACGCTCAAAAGGCCAGCACTGGTTACTTGAGCAACATTACGGCCAGATGCCAACTTTTACCAACCGTGTCCAACGTTAACCTCGTTACGCACAGTGCACAGAGATGCGAAACAGTCCCTGCAACTACGCATAGCCTCGGCCACAGTCGGAAAGGGAGAAGGTAGGGGGGCGAGCAAAGGAGAGAGAGAGAAGGGAAAGCAAGGAGGTGAAAGAAGGGAGGAGAGGGGGGTTAGGAGTCCTCCATGTTGCAGGGCCCGTCGTTGGAGGAAGCCAGGGGCGAGCGGACGCCGGACGAGGAGGCCAGGTGGTGGTGGTGGTGGTGGTGGTGGAAGACGGAGGGGCACCCGGGTGAGCCACTGCTGCTCGACAGGGAGTCGCCCATGTCCTGCGGCACCGTCTGCTCGGGGCTGCTCATCGCCTCCAGGCTGCTCTGCGACAGGCTGCACCCAAACGAACAGCAGCGGGCACAGGATGCCACCTTAGGGAATGCCCTCTCTCTGCATTCACCCGCAATAACCGAGACACTTCTTTTTTCAAGCGAAGCTTTCTTTGCCTCTCCCCCCCTGGCTTTTCAGGCACCGCTCCTGCTGCTGCACCCTGGCACGGTGCTTTTCTGGGTTTCTACCACCAAGTGGCGCTGTTTTCGTGCATAGTGGCTTTTCGCTGCAGCGGCAACACATCTCACAGTCAGCCCGGTCGCTGCCAGCCAACAGAGAGGCCGAGCTCTTCTCGCTGACAGTGTAGGCGATGCGTGCATTGGGCAAAGCAAGGGGGAACATGAACACCGCTTTGGCCACACTTTTGCATCAGTTCGGCAGCATGCAAATGAAATTAAAGGCTTCATTATTCTGCACTTCGTTCAGTACGAACTTGGGGCTGTGATTTCTGGTTACGACTACATCCCCAGCAAGACGACACCGCAGGTTTTTCAGAGGAAGACTTTATACCAACCTTTGAAAACTGGAAAATGCCTTGTTACTGGGCGTTTTTTTCATTCTCATTTTGCCCACTTACTATCCATGGATCCCACACCCCTATGCTCAGGTGCTATCAGAGCTTGTACCGTAATCGAGCGTTAGACCCGTAAAAGGCAGTCGTCGCTGGCATTCCGTCCATTTTACCCATCAGGTCAACTTTTATTCTTCAAAATGGGGGTCCGCTTCATGAATTACATGAATTATGCTTCAAGGATTACAGGACTTCAAAATCTCACAGGCAGTGCGAAGTTTGTAGTCATGAGGTGAGAAAATACGAAATGTGTCAACACCCTCCACGAGCATTTGTGTGGTAGCTTTAGCCTGTTCACTGCATGCGTGCATATCTTCAAAGGGACCTGCAACAGCCAGAAAAGAAAGGAACGACCTTTTTTGCGTGTTTGCGCGGCCCCTGCTTTACTTGGCAGAGGTGTAATATTTGGTATACGTTGTCAGTGAAGGGGTACTCTATTGCGTGATAAAATAGCTACCTTTGGAAGGCTATTTAGGGCACCTCTAAATATATGAAAAAAAAAAAAAAGGAAAGCACTCATAAGTGTGAAAGTTCACTGCAAATCAAAAGGAATAGTGATCACTGTTCCCGAATTATCGGAAATCTTGAATACTAACATCTCTGCACAGTTTTTCTGCATTTTAAAGCAAAGCTATACTAGTCTCGTCGAGCAGTTTTGCTGTCGCTGTAAATTTGACCTTCATTTGACCACATCTGCCCGTATCCTTGACAACGTATAAAGTGACTCGCCGGGTCAAGCTCCGCCGATGGCCGCATTCGCCGCAGCCACCACTGATGCCGGCTTGCCGCATGCGCTTCTCTCTGCTGCTAGTTCGCGCCTGACCGCATGACTTGCCGCATGCGTACAAGCTTTGGCCATGAATGAGAGAGAGGTCAGGCGGTCTTCTCTAAACGTTGTGCCGGGTTGGAGGCTCTGAGCCGTTGTTGGCAAGCGGCATCTGACTACCCTTCAGATATCGCCTGGTGAGCTGCTTCACTGGAATGCCAAGCACGCGAAGCTAGCGTTGGAGACACAGGAAGAGTGAGCCATGCGGCTCGGAAAACGTCAGAAGTGACACCACAACTGTAGACAAATGCAGGCTTTGGACGAATAGTATAATAATTACAGCTAAACCGAAGGTTAACCCAGTGAAACCAAGACTTAACCAGGCTAAGCCAAGCTTTCGCTTTGCATATGCAGGATTAGCTGAGCTCAGCCGTAGCCGTTTCTTTTTTTAATGTCCTGGCACTGGATGTAAATAAAATAGGCCCAGTTTGTAACATTAGAACAGTACCAGAAGTAACTAGCCTTAGTCCAATTGGTCACAACACCAGTGTGGCTGGCCTCACTTAGCCAACTTGGACAATTTGCGTTTTTTCGAGAGCCAGCTGAGCTTGTCATGAGTATTGCACGCTCTCCTGTTTCAGTACAAGTGAGAACCCCTCACCTGCTGCCTCACCACATACTCATCCGCATCACTTTTCCGCAGCTACGGAGCAGCAGTGAAAGCGATACAGAAGAAAAAAGTCCGACCACAGCCTGCACCTGATTAAGGTACGACTGCCCAACCCAGCTAGGACTAAAAGACACTGCCTGCAACAAGGACGAATTCATAGTGCAAATACCCCTCTTTCACGATGTGCCTCGCATTCGTGAACGTGGGAGGGTCGCGGTACCCTCCAGCCGAGTGACGACACGCAGCGTGCTGGTGGTGACGATGACTGACTGTGAGCTGCTGTGCTTGTCGGTGTCTATTGGTCAGCCAAACACAGTGTTGCTCACCGAGCCTTGCGGGGGCCACTGAACTTAGTGGCCAACAAAGATTAGGGTCGGGGGGCGCCACATACTTGTCCCACCCTCAAAGGCAGTCATTCTCAACTGTGAACTGTCAGAACTGCGTCACTATAACAGAATACGCACTATCCAGCTGAGGGGCCCCTGGGGGAGCCCAGGGGGCAAAACAGTACTGCTTTATGATTGATTGATTGATTGGGGGTTTAATACGCCGACGCTACACAGGTGATGTGGAGGGCTCCGGATCAATTTTGACCACCTGGGGATATTTAACACGCGCCAAAATCTCCTAAACACAGAGGTTTTTGCTTTGCGCCTCCATCAGAAAAGCGGCCACCACGGCCGGAAATCGAAGCCGCGTCCTTGGGCTCAGCAGCATATTGCCTTAGCCACTGAGCCACCGCGGCGGGTACAAGAGTTATGTACTTGCACTCCAAGCATCCATATAATTACCTCCCATCTAATCATTCACAAGCGTTCCTGGAAGCAGTGAGGTTTCCAGGTTTGTGGTTCGATAAACGCCCCACTGGCTGCATTTTGTCCTGCCATTTTACAGCTGCTGGGAACAGGACGGGCCCTCGGCCTCTCCTCAGTGGGCAGTGGAGAGAGTGCCTGCTCACCTGTGGTGCAGCATGTGTGAGGTGGCCATGTCCTGGGGCCCCCCCACGGACAGGTTGAGCCTCTTGGGGGGCATGGGCAGCGTGTCTCCCTGGTCCATCTCCATGTCGACTGCACGGGGGCAACAAGCGGTCTCTCAGCGGAGGAGGCGGACATGCCAGCCACAAGGAAACACTGTGAGGCGCAGGAATAGGTACAGTATGAAAGCAGTGGGAGGCACATCTCACCAAGCTCCCCCTTCAACTACAAGACTGTATTTTCACGCGTATAACCCACACCAAAAATGCGAAAATTTCAGTGGCAAAGTAAGGGTGCAGATAATACGCAGGGCTTTCCCCTTTTGTGCAGCTTCACAACAATCCTACGCAGACGCACTGACTAAGCCTTCCATGGCAGTGACAAGGACAAGGAAGAAAATCAAGGACGAGTTAACTCTAACAACGGAATTTTAATAGTGAATTGTGACTTTCGCCTTGGAGTCAGCTACTTGCTATAGATATATGCTTTTTGTGTCTACGTAATATGTGATGTGTTGCTTGAGCAGCAGCTTTGGTGCAGCCTTTCCTGTATCAAATGTGCGTGCAATACGCGAGGATTTTTTCTTCTTGTCCGTCCGACTGAAAAGGGGGGTACGGAATATATGCAGGGGCGGGTTATACACTCGAAAATGTGGTAATGAGTGGCACTCTGGGCTCGCCGAATGAAACATTGTGGGCAACGCTGGGTGACCCACACCACACGGTCAAGCTGAGCCAAATCCGTAGGATACATCATCTCCAATCAGGGAGGAGACTCAGCCAAAAGTTGACGCTAATTATGAGATGATATCTTAGCCGTAAGAAGTTTTCTAATTTTCAAAAGCTGTCAGCCCCTTCTGCCCCTCTCATTATGTTGTGATCATCTCCCACTACAGACAAGATTACACCACAGGCAAATATGTTTGACTTTTGAACTCTGAAAATCCATCAAGAGCACCCTTTGCGTACACAGAGACAACCTGGCTTGGCTATTGTAAAAGTTTCCAAGTGGAGTTTGAGTAGAAGATGGCAGATTCCTTCAGCAAGCACAACTTTTGAGTTGCGCCTAACTCTTTCACGACGGCGCCATAGGCAATCGGAAGCCGGCGTCCGATGATTTTAAATCTCCCGCAAAATCTGAAACCCGCGCTCCACAGACAACTATCGCCATCTGGTGTGTTCATTGGCAACTTCTCTTTCAATTTCGGTTTCGTTTGTTTATGTGTCTCGTGTGGTGGCGGTGAGCAAGAGAAATTTGAACCGACGGTAGAGGGGAGGAGGAGGAAAAATGGCGTCGGGTTCGCGCCGCGCTCCGCACAGTCGGACTGCTGTAGCAAGCACTTCGGCAGCTCCTGCTGTCGATTTTTCTGATTCAAGCAGCAGTGAGGAGTCAAGCAATGATGTGGGATCTTCAGATTTCCGTTAGGACGACGAAGCTCCGGTTCAGGTGCCTCACACTTCAACAATTACTGGCAGGTAATTTCGTTGTGACTCCGTGCTGTATTTATAAACAAAACGTGCTTCTTATCTGACGACTGCGGTTTTGATTTTGTGTTTAGGGTCTCGAGAACGTACGGCCGGGATATTTTGCCAAATGCACCGCGCCGTATCGCGCTATCACCTTCAAGATAACCTGGCGCTCGTGTCAGATTAGCGCTGCAGGGTTCAGGTGCGACGCTTGTCAAGAGCGCTCGATTTTTTTTCTTGTTGTTTACCACCGAACTGATAAGGATTTTGTGCGAGGACACAAAAGAGTATACCGTAATTCCCCGATTCTAACGCGCCCTCGATTCTAACGCGCACCTGATTTTCCTGACAAAAAACTGAAAAAACTTGCACCTCCAATTGTAACGTGCACGGAACTGTGCGAGCAAGAAAAACGAATGCGAGAGAAACGGGTGATTTATTTCCCGAAGTAATCTCACTCATCTCACTCCTCGTCACTCTCCGCTGGCCACATCTCGTCCTCGGTGCCGTCAAGCCCGTTCGCAATGCCACACTTCTGAACTAACGTTCAACCATGGTCGATGGGATCGTGGCCCACGCCTCACACGCCATCCCGTGAGCTTCTCCAGAGGCGCACGCTTCAGCCGACCGCTCGTTTGAACGCGTGAGAGCCGCTGCTGCCATTGCTGTTATCAAGCGCGCAAGTGGAACGATTTGACGATTTGTGTGAACGCTAGGGGTGTGCGAATATTCGAAACTTCGAATATTCAATTCGAATTTTTTGGTATTCGATTCGATTCGAACGACACTTTTATTGTTTGAAATATTTGAACCACCCAAAACAAAAAAAAAAAAAATCAGAGCGTGTCTGTATCGGTGTTTATTTACAGTGGACTCTCGATGATACGATTCTGGGGGTGCGAATTTCGGGATGATACGAATTTCCGAAAAGTCCCGGCGAAATTGCATCGTTTGCAATGGGAAAAATTTCGGCTGTTACGAACGGACCTGCGCGGCCCGGCGGAAGATACGAACGAGCCGGCGAGGCACCCGACTGCCGAACGAGCAAGTGACGGCTCTCGCTCCCCTGTTTGTCACTCTTTCTCCAGAAACGGCCGGGCTGTTGTTTTCTGCTCGCGAAAACGCTCTGCGCACGCCCAACGCGCTGACACCGCCGCGAAACCACCCCCACGCTGCGCGCGGCGCGGCCGGCGGAGTCAACATGGCGTCGGCTCCAGCCGCGAAGTGGCGCGGGCGCTCGAGCGACCGCTTCTAACCGCTCTTTAAAATGCGGCTCAAGGGAGACACGAAGTTGCTTGTGCGGTAAAGGAGCTGATAATGCATGCGAAAACGGTACTATAAAACATCATCCGCGCCGCTAGTGAAAGCGCCCATAAAATATTTGCCGGGGTGCTAAGCCTAACCATCTCCGGCGGAGCCAAGCCGGCTGTTTCGATCTCATCGCAAGTAGTCAGGCTCCTCCATTCTGCCGCGCGCGTCGTGCGTCATTTTCTGACCGAGGTAGGCGCTACCGCGGGCGCGAAATCGTCGATGTGGGCGTGAAAATACAGCGCTCGCAGAGCCGAGGCGAGCGAATCGCGTGCAAAAACGCACCATGCGGTTCACGCTTGGCTGTTGCGGCGTGTAGCGAGCTTGGGCACAGCGAGTGAGGAGACGAGCGCGAAGCTTTACGTGCTCCAGAAAGGACTGCTTTGCGACACGGGGGTTAAAAAAAAACAACAGAAAAAATCACGAATTTCTTCACGCGAAAGTAGGAAAAGAAATAAACGAAAACTTTTTTCAGCGCTAAATTTTTTGGTCTGTGTTGGTTCATACGAATTTCGGATGATACGAATATTTTTCGAAGTCCCGCGAAATTAGTATCATCAAGATTTTACTGTATCAGCGCGCGGCAATGTGCACGGGCTCGGGCATGCCAGCTACTAGTGTCTCAAGTGAGCGGCTGTTTTCGGTATCTGGTAAAGTGGCGACGAGCAGGAGGTTGTCACTGCTCCCCGAACATGTCGAGCGGTTAACCTTTCTCCATGTTAACATTTAAGTGAGTGCAGACCTTAACCTGTTGAGTGCAATGGTATTGTGTAATTCCTAATTTTACTTTGTGTGATTTGTTGTGCAATAAAGTTGCAGTTTTTGTGTCTCTAGATGGTGAAAACATTAATTTTACAAAAAACAATAAGTATTCGTATTCGAAAAATATTCGAAAAATATTCGATTCGATTCGAACTTTGTTTTTATTATTCGAATTCGCTTCGAAATTTAAAAAATTGATATTCGTACACCCCTAGTGAACGCCGATAGAAAAGCCTAGGCGCCTATGCTTCCTGCGTCCGAAAAATCGTTGCTAAAAGCTTTAGCGCCATCTTGACAAGGCGATGGCGATGGGTGGGACGAAATTTCCACTGTTTCGGTTTCGGTTTCGTATCCGATTCTAACGTGCATGCGATTTTTCAACCTATTTTTCCGGAAAAAAAAGTGCGCAATAGAATCGGGTAAGTACGGTACTTGGATGCACATTTTACAGAGACTCACTCACCCTTGAGTGCCCTCGCGGCGTGGCACAGCCGTCAGTTGCGCTAGGTTGACGGGCCCTCAAAAATTCAAAACTTGGTGTACGTTGTTGATTTATATATTGAATCCTAGCCAAGAAACGTAGGAACAATTTGTATATCTTAAAATACCTGAAATAATTTTTAGTCTCGGTAAAAGTGCCGATTTGTGTTTTTCGTATACTTTTCTTGGGGGCTTTTTTCTGATTACTCGACAAATAAACTGTAATCGTGCCTTTAACAAAACTGCTGCTTTGTGTTTGGAAGAGCAATCTATAAGCTACAATTTCATGCATAGCAAGGCTACGTGTGTCCAGTAGCTCAAGAGAAAAAAAAAAACATTTGTGGAAGCACTTAAAATCGGCCATTTTTCCGCCGTAACGAAAGAGTTAAGGGGGACACTAATGGCCAAATGAAATTTTGTTGTAACTGAACGATCATAGTTTCGTAGCTGTCTCGGCTTTTGTTCGACAAGCAACGACGCAATATTTGCTGAGAGATAAGTAAATAAAGCTGGCCTTTCTCTCTCCCACATTTCCCTTTCATTTTTTCAGGGTGTAGCCAGGGTGTTGGCACAAGGTGCAAGGTGGGAGAGTGATACTCGTGAGTGAATGCGTCAGGAGTGATACTCCCTTTCAGGGTGTATCACTCATGAAACATTCGGTGGCAACGGCTAAAAAAAAGTTAGAGCTACGTAGTGCAGGCGCCATTACTGCAAACTTTTTTTAAGCATTGACACTTAATTGGACAAAACACATTGACATAGTAACTTCCAAGGCTAATCAGAAACTCTTCTTTTTACGAAGGAGTTTGAAACTTTCACCTCCATCCGTCCGTATTCTTGCTTACAAATCAATAGTCCTACCCATACTTGATTATGCAGCGGTGATCTGGGATCCATTTACTCAAATTAACATTCATAAAGTAGAAAAAATACAAAGAAGAGCAGTTCGCTTCATATATAACAGTTATGGACGCACCTCGGTAACTGAACTGTTAGTCAGAGCTAACTTACCCTCAATTTCAGAAAGAAACCGCATATCCCGATTAAAATATTTATACCAATTAGTTAATGGGCATTACAAGATAGATATTGGAAAAATTATTTCATTTTCTTCAGGTTACGCCACTAGACAACGCCATGTTCGTACAATAACTCCGTTCCGTACCCGTAATATTTGCTTCAAATATTCTTTTTTCCCTAGAACTGTGCAGGATTGGAATAGTTTAAATAACCATCAAGTCACAAAACAATCTTTAGCATCCTTTGCTGCTGGTCTAGAAAAGCAGAGAAAATAATTTTACTTCTGTGCTAGCTTGGTTTCTTTTCATAAAATGAGAGTGATGTTTCATCTGTACTATTTTTGTTACGTTTGATTACGTTTGTAAAACGCAAGTGATGTTTCTTTTTTTTACTTGTGTTATATGGCTGCCTACTATGTGAAATGTGAGTGACTGTTCCATTTGTTTGCCTGGTGTTATATGCTAATATATAAATAAACTGTTGTATGGACACCACATCCTTCTACGAAACGAATATTCTACACATTATTAAA
Source organism: Haemaphysalis longicornis (assembly GCA_013339765.2). Taxonomy (NCBI): domain Eukaryota; kingdom Metazoa; phylum Arthropoda; class Arachnida; order Ixodida; family Ixodidae; genus Haemaphysalis; species Haemaphysalis longicornis. The sequence goes on along the minus strand of CM023450.1, from coordinate 152,721,879 downwards.
AGAATGTTTTTTTAGACATATTGACATTCTTATCAATTGTCCTGAAGTTGCCACGAAAGTTGTGACCTTGCAAAATCTTTTATAGGATAACATGATGATGATGATGATTTAGGGTTTTATGGCGCAAGGCCGACGAGGGCAAAGAGCGCCATGACAATGGTGATACGCTATGAGGCGATATTAAAATGGAATCTAAAAAACCACTACATTAAAATTAAATATGGAAGTTGGTGTATAGGGCCATAATTAAAAGTAAGAAATATTGGTATGCAAGTTGTTAAAAACCCCACAATACCGCCATTGTTTTGTGGCGGAACATGAGGACAAGTGAGATCATGGGGAGTATGTTATGTACTTTAAGAAGTCAACATCGGCAAGGTAATTAAAGACTCTTCTGTAAGAAAACATGGGACTATCTGATAAAAATAATGAAGGGTGCAAGGGTATGCAATGAGTGTATATTTCATGAAAGTGACGTTTTCTTTCTATGTTGCACATCTCGCATTCAATAAGCACATGAAGAACTGAGAGCTGCCCCCACACCGATGACAGTGTGGCTTGTTTGCGTCTGTTAAAAGGTATGAGTGTGTGATGTGTGTGTGGCCAATTCTCAATCTGCATAGGGCTACCTCCACAAATCTGTCATGTTTTTCAGCAGGGGGCTTTTCTATTTTGGGTTTAACGACATGTAGTTTATTCTCTGCTTCTCTGTCCCATTGTTGCTGCCAGTGGTCCCGCAGCTTCCTTTTTACAAAAGGTTTCAGATCTTGATATGGGACCTTGTTTATGTCTATGCTGCTTCGAAGGGCGGCAGCTGCAGCACTACGGTCAGCAGCTTCATTTCCAGGAATGCCGCAGTGGCCAGGAACCCAGCAGACTGTGACAACGAGTTTCAGGCCATAAGCAGAGTGGAGAGCTCTTAAAACACAATTAAAAGTAGGGTTTCTACTGACCTTCCGAGATGAAAGATTTGAGACGACACTGAGAGAGTCTGTGTATATAACTGACTTCTTAACTTTGTTTCGAAGAATGTGGTTCAAATCCAGTAGAATACCGTGCTCCTCTGCAGTGAATATACTTGTGTTCCTGTTCATTGTTTTGGACATATTAAGTAGGGGGCCATTTGCAGCACAGGATACGGCTGTGGTAGTTTTTGAAGCATCTGTGTAAAATTCAGCTGCCTTGTATTTGTCACGGAGGAACAGAAAATGCTGAGTGATGACAAAGTTTGGTACATTTTCCTTTTGAATTTCTCTAAAGGACATGTCACAGTGAATTGGGAAAGTGTCCCACAGAGCGACCAAATCATAAACTGAGGTACAGTAGACATCAGTGAGAGGAACTTGGAACTCGCTGACGAGGTGTGAAACTGCCAGCGGGAATTATAGATAACATGACTCACTGAAGCATTTCTTGCTAGCTTACACATCTGCATTTTGGCGGGTGGCAAAACATGCTAAAATATTACCTGCACCAAGAAAATAAAACATCAGCCCATAAAAAGTGGTCAATTAACATTTTCTGATGCTTGCTAAATGTCTCAACATTACAGAATATAGGCCGACTGGACAGTGAAATTTTTTTGTGACCAGGATGTTATTGCTTGATGCAAGTGATACATGACAGCTTTTTGAGTGAAAGAATACCTAGTCAGCAAGAATTTCTATCTCAGCTGCACTACAATGATTACGCCACCTCTGCTTGTCATACCATTATTGATGACCACCAATAAAGTTGGTACTCACATTTTCGCTTTACAGGAAACTGGCTTGGCCTTAGCGTGATGGGGCTTTGACTTCTTCTGGGGGAAAGGGGCAAAGAGAATAGAGAGAACGGACATTCAGACAACCCACTCCAACCAATGGAGGGTGGGGGAACACTTGACTTACAATCACGTTCACAATCGAAAAACAATTTTTTAGAAGACAAGTATATGCATTTATGCAAAAAAAAAAGTACTTTTTATATGTATTACTTACAAGCCTATCAAGCTGGAAATTGATATAGGTACATCACTGAATGAATACTGAAAATTCCCAAACAAATATACATCACATTCAACCAAAACGAACACGTCGTAAAACATCTAGTTCCAATGAGGGTTTTTCTTACTGTTCTTTTCAGTAGCTTATGATTTGATAAGTTCTTTTTCTGAAGGTCCAGCACTCATGTATAACCCGCGCGTATATATATATTTTCGCGTGTATAACCTGCCCCTACATATAATCCACACCCCCACTTTCAGCCCACTGGAAAAGAAAAAAAATTCTCCCGTATCGCCCGCATATTTGATACAGGAAAGGCTACACCAAAGCTACTGCTCATGCAACACATCACATACTATGCAGACAGAAAAAGCGTATACTGTATTTACTGGAATCTAAAGCGCCCTCGATTGTAACGTGCACACGTTTTTCGCGGTCCTAAGAAGAAAAAAAAAATGCTATGTCCTCGATTGTAACGCACACTAGACTTTCATTATTTAATACAAAAATTCAACCTTTTCTCGCTTGGAACAAGCAAGGCTTATAATGTGCCGGTTATTGCCGGCAAGACAGCCACCCCGGCAGCTCTGTCGTTACGGGTCTCTGAGCCGCTCGCTGCTGCTGCACATACTCCGCCAGCGGGTCTTCTATTTGAGGATATCGTCCCCTCTTTGGCCCGCTGAACCCTTTCTGTACCACATTGCTTGTGAAAATTTTCTCTTTCTGCTTGCGCCAGTCCCGCACGCAAGTCTCCGGAACACTGAACGCACGTTACGCGCACCGATTTCCATCGCTTTCTGCGCACACAGATTGGTTTCTTCTTAAACGCAGCATCCTGGAGAACCTGCCTTCGCAGTGGGAAATCTCACGGTGGAAAGAACAGAGGAATGCAAAACAAAGACTACGCAGACAACAAAGGCAAACATGCGCCGACTACAAAGCGCTGGCTACGTGTTCAGTAGTTTAGAGTCGTACTCGATTGTAACACGCATGTGATTTTGGGACCTATTTTTCCGGGAAAAAGGTGCGTGTTAGATTCGAGTAAATATGGTATTCAGCAAGTAGAATATACTGACTGCAAGGCGAAAGTCACAATTCACTCAGTGTCACTGCTCTTCAGTGTTCCTGCGTAGGAGCTTCACGGCACAACACGCATTGCCGTGAAACTGCACTAAAAGAAAAACCCCGCACATTATCCGCACCGCTACTTTGCCACCGAAATTTTTGCATTTTTTTGTGCAGGTTATGCGCTCGAAAATACGGTAAGTGGCTCATTACAAGCGGAAAAGGGGTTGTGTCGATCTTGCTGCGGAAACACCCTAACAGACGACGGTTGAGCTGGTGGGACCATTCTACGCATGCGAACTGTGCGACCTATTCTCGCTCGTTTTGCCGCTTTCTACCGTGGCAAGGCGCTGACCGAACTGCCGGTCAACGCTCCTGCGACATTATTAATAGCAATTGTACATAGGTAGCAGAGTATAGGCAGCATCTGCTGCATTTTGTTGCACTGAACACACAGCAATAACCCTAATGAAGAAGAGGACGTCTCACAGGAGCAGCCAAGGGTAGAACAAAAAGTAGAGAAGGAAGACGAGGAACTTTCGGACGCCACGTTCATAGTTGCAGGGAATTCAGCTTGATGTAAATACGGGTATCCTTCCTTTATTGCGGCCTTGGGCTCCTTTCTTCAACAGCATGGGAGGTACCAACCATTGGACAAACAATGCCACAAGCGACTTTGCAAAATGGCGGAACCACACAATAGGCGGGAAGCACTCCTACCACAAGTGCCTGTCACCACTTCCGGCGCCTACGAGCACAAGTATTTTGGGTGGCATTCAGAAGGTGACACTCAGTGCCACATGCCATCATCACCGGTTGTCGCAAGTCATGAAGGATTATGCCTTCCTCGATGGGAGAAGCAGGAGGTTCTTGTGGCAACGATTGTGGGGTGTGATAATTAAGCGAGAAAAAAAAAAAATTCAAATCTTTGGAGGCCGCTGTGGGGCGAACAGTCATTATGAGAGTTAATACGGTTCATTTAGCCGCCGTAAAGTTTCCGAGCGAACGCCCATTCCCCTTTAGGGGTGAAATATTCAATCCCCAAAGATCGCCCACCCCCTAAAATCGATGGCTTTAGCGCCATAACGTGAACAAAATAAACGCGAATCATCTATTCATGTCTTGATGCAGTCACTTATTTGTCCTTTCCGCACTTGAGCCGAAAGTTAGTCCTATTTGGTTTTTTTTTTTAATTATCTCCGCAGTTTTGGTTGGCAGTATGGCCACTTATATCTAGCTTTCCGCACCTCCCCTGCTTGATATCTCTGTACTTTGGGTGGGCGTTCTTTCGCAACTTTACGGTAAGTTGGTGTTACGGTAGGTTGGTGGTGTAAGCGGTGGGATATGTGCCCCGGTACCAAGCACCACTTACTACACAACTTGTCCGCTGACCTCGTGCATGCTCGTGTGGACTTTTGAAAGTTTTTGTATTTATGCCCAGGATTTATGCTTTGGATTTATTCTTGGATTAATTCCCAGTTATGTGCATTGGTTCTTTCCATCAAGGGGTGGAAAACTGCTCTTGTTAAACTTTAACTAAGGGGCCCACAGAAATAACAAAACAGGTGTACTGCAAGTGTCTAACGTTACTTCCATTTTGACAAAGTCACAAGGTGAACGAGGACAGGACTGCAGGCCTTTCCAGCTGCACTATGTCACTTGACAAACTGACCCGAAAACTGAAACAAAGGGAGCCAAAGTGGCTGCGAGCACACGGCTGGCAATAAGGAAGTGAGCGGCTTTGTCTTACGTGTACTGCTTCCCGCATCGCCTGAAAAAGTCGGGGAGAGCGGTACGACGTTAGAGTCGCCTTTCCAGCGCGTGACAAACGGCAAATGTTTGCTGTGCAGTCAACATGATGAATAATGAGGTTGCTTGCGGTGCAAAACCAAGTATGCACTGAAACTTGTTTCTCGTACCATTCACACGCAGAAGTGAGAACTACTTGGATAGGAGACAACCTCTGATCACACACTTCAAGGTAAGGTAGAGGCAAGTCCCAGCCATTTCACACTTTTTCACTTGTGTCCCACTGCCCCTGCTTTGCCGCAACAAAGCCAGGCCTGCAGATCGTTGAATGGGTGCTTTTTTTTATGTCGATGTTCATGCAATATTGGCTGCCGTAAGTGCTAGAAATTGACATCATTGTGTAGATAGATATTCTGTGGACCAGATACGTCACTGAACAGTAAAAAATATATTTGTGAATAAATCAAAATATAGGGGAAGATTTCGTTCTTTTCTTTCCTGTTTTCTTCCATTTTTTTTTCTTTCCTTTATTGTTTATACTGCACTAAAAGCAGTCTTGCTGACCTGTAAGACTGAAAGCAGGAAAATGGAACTTTCAGGGGAAACCCTTACATCTTGGAACACCTGGGGTACAGAAAATCATTGTGAGGTACACAAAATCACATGGAAAATTGAGGCACACTGCCAGGAACGGGAAACGACAGCGCTAAACGGGGATTCTGAGAAAAGGCGACAGAGCGTAGAATGTTCTGAATGTACTTTGTACATGTTGCTGCATGGGCTCAGACCTTTGTTCCCCATCACTATGGGTGACGCCGCGCCAGGCAATAGTCGTGTGGGGGGGGGGGAGTGGAGACTGAGAAAACATGCCGTAACAGAAGAGGCTAGGGCAGTGCAGAATGCGGCTCACTTGTAACTGCCATTGGGACGGAGCAGTCATGAATGAAGCTGTGGCAGCGGTTCAACGAGAGCAACGTGAAAGTTTCACAGAAAGGTCAGCAGCACACCAACAGAAGGCCAAACTGGGCTTTCGCCTACACACTCTAAGCATCCCCCAGTAATTTTGTGAAACTGCTTTCCCCACCACACTACTGGTGCAGATCAGCAAACGAAAAAAAAAAGAAGTACTCCAAGACCAGGCCGTGTGCTCTAACTGTTTACCTCTTACAGTGATCAGACAGCATTCACCACCCTTTTAGTGTCCTCCTTAGCTTATAGCATCCAGAAAACAGTAAATTCCACTGCACTGAAGCAGACATCCCTGCTGCTGCCAGAGGGGACAAAGGAGGCCCAGTTTTGTGCGAAGAAGAGCACAGAGGTGGCAGCAAAGAAGAGAAGAAGAGAGAGCGCCACCACCCACCTTGTGGCGAAGGCCTTGCGCGTGGGGCTGGGGCTGGGACTAGGAGAGAACGCCTGCTTGCTGGAGACGCACATCGAGGGCGAGAAGCACTGCTGCACGTGGGAAAGGGAGGAGGGGGGAGGGGAGAGGGAAAAATTCGAATGAGGGCGAGGCACAAGCACATATCTCAAATCTTCTATGATAACAAAATGCTGTAAAACTACATGCCCACACTCTACTGGTCAAACTGCGCGATAACGAAATCCCACGAGTACGAAGTTCCCACAGCAACGAAATATTTTCGGATCCCCAGTGAATGTCCATAGGAACATATGTATTTCATATCTCGCGGCAACGAAATGTCTTTGGAAAGCGATCCCGCATTAACGAAATTCGCTGCAAGTCCGGTCGGCATTTTATCTACCCATTTGAGACTAACAGTATCCCAAAAGTGGTCAAATGCGTTTTTCATTTTTAGATACACGCTGAGAGGAGCATCTCTTGCCGGCGGCCCTGTCCTGTGTGCGTCCGTCGTCCGCGTCCGCACAGCTGCGTCTCTCCTCCGGTCACCTCCTCTCCACTCTCCGATAGCGAACACTCTCTCCCAACATCTGCGGTCGCGCCGCGCGCGGCTGCGCACATTGCGCATGTGCAGTACTTCTCTCTCCGCGGTCTCCTCTCCTTCGAGCGCTCCCCCGGTCTCAGTCGACGGTTGTCCGCGCTTGTGCTTGCTCTCTTGCCGTACCCGACGATTGCTTGATGTGACCGTACCTCCTAAACAACGCCTAAACTTTCATTTGCATGTATGCATGGTCAAAAGTGAAAATTACGCCCACCTCCCCTTACGGGAACCCAACGATGTGATGGAAACGCAATGGACGTTCACTACGCGTTTCACGCTATTCGACTAATCGACCCAACGGAAACGCCAACGGAACCCCCTTCAGCATCGCATCACACCAGGGTTCCCGCGAGGGGAGGTGGGCGTAATTTTTTCACTTAAAGTGCGTAAACTCTCCCATGGATCTCCAATTATCCCGGTCCTGTGCTAACTGCGACCAATTTATCCCCGCAAACTTCTTGCTCTCATCTTCTGCCCACCTAACTTTCTGCCGCTCCCTGCCACGCTTGCCCCCTTCCCCGTAGCTTGTCCCCCAATACATTACACAGGGAAATCCCACGAGAAACGGGATGGGGCGGCACCACCCAGGGAAAGGAGGAGGAAGAGGAGAGCGAGTACCTTGCCGGCCCGTGTCGGGGAGGGTGAACTGCACATGCCCGGGGGCGGGGTGAAGATGTGCAGAGGATCTGTGAGTGACCGGGGCCTCGGCTTGCTCCCGTCGCCCCCGAGGCAGCCGTCGCCCTGCACACACCAGTCATTGCCATCAGACCCACCATCTCTCCCCCCTCCTGAAACAGACTGCTGATGCTGATTACAACTGCACTTGGTAAAGGTTCAAGGTGAAAGGAAGTGCACCTGTCCACTGTGTCTTGGCTGGCATCCTTAATTAGAAAGCACGGCACTTGTCCCGTGCCCACCACAGTCCCTGCACCTGATCATATAAGGCTCCCATGCAAAACTGAAATGTTTGTGCTGCCCACCAATCACAATTCCCGCCTTTGCGCCGCGAAATGAGTTTGATGGAGGGCCACCATCAATGACACCCAAGATTAGACGGAAGAGAGAAACATTTTTAAAATCTACACAATTATTTATCAGTTATGTTCTAGCTCTAAGGAGACACTAAAGGCGTTTACATTTTGAAATTACTCAAATTACAATTTTTCGAGAAAAAGCAACACAACAGTATTCCCTCGTAAGGCGGGTAAGAATGAACTGCTCGGAATGAGAAGGAGGGTGGTGTTTGCCTACCAAGGTCAGGTCATCCCAGGACTGCGATATTTGGAGCTTGGACTGCACCTCCCTGAGTGTGGCACAAAGAGGACAAAGACGTCAAACACCATCGCAACTCTGAGTCAAGCAGAAGCGAGTGACCACAACACAGCACGTTTATGCAGAGCTATAACACATCCAAGCTCTTTTCCCTTTCCCCACGAACGTTTCTATCACAAATGTGCCTCTGCACACCATGATTACTCTTTCTGAATCTGCCATAAAACTGCAGATATCACAGATTCCCCCCAACCCCCAATTAATGTGACACTAAATACACGTGAGGTAGGGTACGTGGGGCTATACATTTTAAGCTCTGCTGCACACAGGACACTTGAAAGAACTAGAAAAGAGTGCTCACTAACTTATCTAGTGTCCTTCACAATGTCTATCTCAAGAATAAAACAACGCTTAGTGCTCTTTGCACATCACTCAAAGCCTGTTGGGTGCTAGTCTCGTGCAAAGCGGTGGAAACCACATTAAGAACAAGCAGGAAGCTTAATGCAGCCACAAACAGCAGCCTCAACTTTCTGGATAGCATCGAGGTGCATAAAAATAGATACACAGCATCTTTGGAAGTCCGGGTTTCATTTTAGTCAGACCACGGAACAATGAGTGTAGTTCACATACCTGCCAGGTTCGCCGCGAGGGCATTAGGGAGATCTGATAGGGGGGATTAGAAGTAACACAATGGAACATTTTACATGCATTTCTAACTTAGTTACAACAGAGCAGGTACCGACTGTGTCTTCCAAACTACTAACAACCTACACCATAGGTCACTTGCTAAATCTTCAACATGGCTGACGCAGCCCTTTTCATGAAGTCCGGTGAATTGCTGTCGAGGCTAACAATGTCCGCCTCTGCGACACTCCGCCAAAAGAACGTGATCGAGCGTTATCAGACATGAATGGTCGGAACAGGCGGGGATTTTTTCCATTCCGGTGAACTGCTTCTCGCATCAGCGCTGCTGAGGAACTACCGGGTTCAACTACTGCGCACGGCCGACTACACTTTTTAATCTCTTCGCTGATAGCGATGTCATCAAATAGTGTAGGATTCCATTATATTGTCAGGTAGCTCCAGCGCAATGTGGCCATACTTGAAGAAAGATTTAGCAAAATACAGGTAGTTTCCGGAAGATTTCTGTATAGCTCGTACAATCGTACAAAACCATCAAAATTTGGGAGTCTCCCGGATAATTAGGGAAACCTGGCAGCTATGAGTTCACAACTAAACGATTCTGGGTCTCCCCCGCCACTACGGTGAGATCAATGCGTCAACCAAAACCAAGCTTCACTCCTTTGGACCCCGACATCGTGAGAGGCACCATAAGCTTTGTTTCAGTGTTGCCTGCAAACTTGCCCTTAGGGCTAGTTGCAAAGACTTTTTTTTGGCGTGACTCACTACATATTGATGTGAGTCATGCCTTTTGAATTGCTTACTTACGTTCTGTTACCAGCCCCTGGCTGCGCCCGGCTACCTTATCTTCTGCGTAAGCAAAGCGCACATTTCCATCCTCTTTTGTATGTCACACGGAAAATCTCAGTTTGATAGAGAACGGGTAGTGCTTCGCAGGTCCTGGACTGTCCTTGGTTAATAGAAAATGTTCTCAACCTAATCTGATGTTTCTAGAAGCAAGAGCATAACAGATAAATGTGTGGAAGGCAAATGCCGCGGCATTCGATTTGTCGACACTCATCTGTGCACATCCGTATTTATTCGAATATAGGTCGACCTTTTTTTTCCAAAAATGTGCTTAAAAATTGAGGGTCGACCTATAATCGTGACCGAAGAACCTCGACCTATAGTCGTGATCAAAAATGGCGAGCGCACCGAGCGATCCGTTTCTCCCGTCGCGCCCGGCGCTCCTCAATTGAGGCGGCAGCGCGGAGCATCTAGAACAAAGACAGGCAAGAAAATAAAGGAAAAAATAACAAAACAATCAGCGTAAGAAAACCACCTGCGGCCGAACCGGACACGAGCGAGCTGACGTACTGGCTAGAGAGCCAGATTGGCTTGGCTTCGGTGTCTTCGGAGCCGCGGTAGCGGCTAGCGCGAGGTGGGGCCCGGTAAAGGTGACTTTCGCCACCTAGCGTAGCCACCTCGTGAACGGAACGGCGTTGCCTGCTTCGCTCGCTGTCTCTACTATCTCCCGTTCTCCGTTTCATGCGCTTTCTTTGTGTTTGCTTCGTTGTGATTTCCTTCTCGTGCGCATTTCGCGATGTCACGTCGGACTTTAAGCGGCGGGTGATCCTGTTTGCTGAGAACTTGAACAACTGCGCCGCTCAGCGAGAGTTAGACGTTAATGAAAAGCTGATCAGGGGATGGCGGAAACAGCGGGACGAACTTTTTGCTTGTAGGGGACTGCGTCGTGCGTTTCGTGGCCCTACAATTGGGAGGCACGATGCTCTCGAGAAAAAACTCCGGCTGCACGTGGAAAGCCCCAACCACATGGAGCGATTTTGCGAGCGACTTGGGGCGCGACGCGACTAGCGACGAACTACTTTTCGCCGCGCACCAAGTCGCTCATCGAATCGCCCGGTTCTGGGTCGCCAGAAAACAGTCGCTCGGCCTCCCGGAAGTGGCCTCAGCGACTAGCCAAATAGGAGAGCCCCTACGTAAGCACGCAACCTCCGGTTTTGAAAGAGAACGGGGGGAAGATTTTGCAAATCCACGCAGACGACGTTTGCGGGTGCAGCGGCAAAAGGAAGCTTTGCGTGGCAAAGCTTGTGTACCACGCTGAAGCAAAAGCAAGAAGGCTTCCCCTCACACTGGGTGAGACCCGTGTGGAAAAACGACGTCAAGAAAGCGAATTCTTCACGGCGTTCATGTTGGAGCCGAGACGAGGCGCAGAAGGAAAAGCGTGCGCTATCGCTAACCCCAAACCAGTTTTAGAGATGCATGAAGTGCAAAAAGCAAGGTAGAAAGGCGTAATACTTTTTAGTCATGCTTTTTATGACAAATGAACAAAAAAAATGTTTGGCAAACATCCAGCGTACCAAGCGCGTTACTATGCGCAGTGCGGAAAACATTGAAATCGCCATCCTGAGTCGCATGCTGAGTTCGCTCGAGCCGTCGCTGTCATGTGTGGTGCCTCGGCGAGCGACTTCGGTTCGGCGACTGCGGATCCTAGTCGCGTCGCTCGTCGCGTCGCTGGAAAAATCGCTGCATGTGGTTAGCGCTGAAGAGGAGCGTGCGATATTCAGACCAAAGCTCAACAGTTAGCGCTGCGAGGCAGGATTGGCCGTTCAGCCATGCTTCAGCCTTCAAAGCCAGGGGGGGGCGGGGGTGTGTAATGAACTGCGGCGCATGCGGCGCAAGTTCCGACGACGACGCAGTGTGTGGCTCCGACCAGTGAGGTGACCGCGTTGTAAATAAATGGGAGTTTTAAAAAGTTTCCTCAAGTTTTTTCTTAAAAGTATGGGTCGACCTATAATCGAATATATTTTTTTTTTTCGGCGACTTCAATTTTTAGGGGGTCGACCTATATTCGTGCTCGACCTATTTTCGAATAAATACGGTCTTCTTCACAGCTTGCACTTTCTTTAAGCTTATTGCGGAACAGAAGTTAGCTCCAATAACATTCATTAAATTTCAGAAAGAACCTCACTTCTATAAGAGGTGCATTTCTACAAGAAAACTTCACTGTGTGACAATAATCTATCCCTTTTTTATTCTCTCCTGTTTGTAGAGTTGGCTGACACAAACTGCACTCAGCTTAGTCGTGAGCAAAAACAATGTTCTGTCGTCAATTCAGGACCACTAGTTTTTCTAAGCGCATCTACCGGCAAAAGCCGAGCATCACAGACTACAGTCGAATCCCGCTACAACGAAATTGACGGACGCGCGAAAAATTTCGTTGAAGCGAAAATTCGTTGAGGCGAAATCCGCTCCAACACACCACGGAAAGGCCCGAAAATAGCCCCGTATGTTTCCGCATCATTGGCAGCAAAAAAAAACAATGTTTAGAAAAAGGAGTGACGCGCAATAACGTCATGTTTATTCAGATAACAAACATACCAATGGTTATCTGTGTTCACTGCACGCAAAGAACGCGTTACGGAGGGGGGTGAAGAAATGCAGGCGCAAAACGTATTGCTGCTCAACAAGGCGTGCCCACCGAGCTGACTACTTGCAGATAGCTGCTAGGCCGTGGGAAGGCCCCCTCTCGCTTGTGGCAGGAGCAGTGCCATTATCTTATCCTTTGACAGGGCACGGCAGCTACTGACCTTGGCAGGCAAGACGCGCGCGCTTGCATTAAACATGACCGCACGCTCGCGACTAAGATAGGATGACTTGGCTTCAAGACCAAACACGCAAACATGATTTTTGCTCTTGGCTATGAAGAATGGTAGAAGGAAAACGGCAAGGACGCTGCTCACGAATCACAACGCATACATGACGGCGCCGCGCCAGCAGCGGAGCGCATTCGTGCGATTTCAACTGGATACAGATTGGCTGTAGCTCCGGCTTGGCGAACCGGGCCTGTGCCTCGTGTAAAGACGGCCAGCCACATCGTTATCACCATCAAACAATGGCGTCCGCCTATGAGTTTTTTTGTTGTTTTGTTTTGTTTTGGGTGGCGGTGTGGGCGCACCGCGCATGTTTTCGGTGAAACTAAGCGTCCTGAATGTTTAAAAAGTTACAGATAGCTGGTGCTATGCTTATTTTATTGTAAATAATTGTTCAAACCCAGCCCAATTCATCGAAAATTTCGTTGAAGCGAAAGCAAGCCAGACAAATGGTTCGTTGTGGCGAGGAATTAGTTGCATTGACTTCTATGGCTAGCTGACGGGGAAATGGAAATATTTCGTTGAAGCGGAAATTTCGTTGAAGCGGACTTCGTTGTAGCGGGATTAGACTGTAATTCCTTTTCCTGATTATTGGCAGACGACTTGTATGCAGGTTAACCTCCACCACATGACACGAAATAAAGGGGAAAAAAAAACTGCTTACTAAAGTGTGCTCACACTACAAATGACCAGCACTCTGCCAGATAAGTAGAACACAAATGAGACGCACTCTCAACATCCTTATTTGTCCTTTTCAATGGTCTTTCCCATTATACTCACAGTTCACGTGCAGCAGGGGACAAACAAATCGTACAACGCCTGCATGTGCTCAAAAGCTCCATTCAATTGCACTGCAACGGCCAGTGGCAGCATAGTGAAGCTGTTTAGAGGGAAACCCATAGTGTGGCTTGACTGCCAGGCGCTCGTGTGCACGATGACACTTTCACAACTTTTTGCTTCCCCTCTCATTTTAGGCTGAATAGTGAATACATTTCGGTAGGACATCCAAAAAGCCCTGCAAGACCCCTGAACTTTTTATTTTTAAAGGGACACTAAAGGCTGAATGAAATTTTGTTTTACCGTTCCACCCCTTTATAAGAGACACGAACCAGAGAGCAGTTTCTGTCCCTTGTATGAGATGTCTCTTATAAGCAGGGTACCATGTTGTCACTAACTGGTCAAGCCCCAGTTTAATGTGGGCGCCATATTGTAGGCGCCAAGAGAAAGCTTCTACAAGCTTTCTCTTCTTTCACCGTCTGCGGAAGATGAATCCTTGATGTTGGAGTTTACAAGCCCGGTGAATAGGCAGAGCACACAGCAGCTTCTTTCACTGTGTGCTCTGGCTATTTATCATGCTTTCAGGACTCAACATGTGCAAAGCTTTTTTATTGGGAGCTATGCGATGGGGAGAGCCCACTGCGCACTCCTGGTATCCCTGGCTTGCGCAGAAGCTCGCATGTGTGGTCACACTCGTATGCATGGCGGTAAGCTTTAACCACTTCTGTATGTTGCATTTCCACTGGCACGGCTTCTCGTCGTCACTTCATAGCTGACTGAACCACTGTGTGTGTGCTGAAGTTATAATAAATAGCGACTGCAGGTGTCTGTCGTCCTCTTTGATTCCACAACGGATGCAACTGCAGTTAGTGACTGGTGGCACCGCATCTAAAGTTAAAATGTCCGTTACAGGCGAGATTGTTGACCAGAATTTAAGGATGACTTGTTCCGTTATAACCAACTTTCTACATCCGATGTCTGTCATAAAAGAGGTCAATTTAATGGGAAAGACAGGGTGGCCATCCATTTAGACAAAACAGTGCCTCTAATTCCCGATTGTCTTTACATCCATTGCCTCTTATAATGAGTTTCAACTGTGCCCAAAAGCATACGGGGCGTCATCGCCCGTTTTCATGTTTCTGGCGTTTCCTCGCCTTTTAAACCCATTGCCCATTGCAAGGACGATGTATTCAGATTCTCGGCACCATAATCTACAACTACAGGCCAACTTGTTTCCACCCTTTAGTGTCCCTTTAAATGTGGACGTGCCTTCCCCAATGCAATTGCCCCCTCTGCTGCATCATGTGAGTGATGGTCACATTTACTTATCATACCTGCCAACCTGGTGACTTGGAAATTCGTAAAACCAGCGGTCCGGGGGGGAAGAGGGGGGGGGGGGGGGGGGGGGGCAGTGCACTAATTTTTTACAAGTTTAAAAGGATTAACGTTCTGGCCAAGCGTTCTCACGTTTTCGCAACCATAAGTGAAATTCGCAAGTTCTTGAAGAGTAATGAGCAACAAGGCAGGAGGAGCAATTCTGTCGCGTAAGATTTTTACAAAACACTCGGTACAGTATTGTCGCGGCTTCACGTCATTGCACTGCGAAGCACCTACTGCGGTCATACCACAGGTCGTAGTGCTTGGTCGCGGCAAGTCATACAAAGAGCGACGCGAACACGGAGGTCCTAACCGGCCCCCGAACGATGCGCTCTAAACAGGCTGTTCGAGGTGGAAGCGAATTCCGGACATGGATGCGTAGCCCACCCCGAGAGGTGACAAAGTCGCCCAGCTTCTGCTGATGATGATAACAAGAGTACGTACTATTGCCCTTTTCGTGGCGGCCGTAAGGTGGCACAGTGTCGTTTTAATGGATATTCCTTTTTTTCGAAATCAAATATTTTCCGTAAAATTTCGGGCAAGATTCGTAAAATCGTAAGAGTGGTTCGAAATTCGTACATTTTACGGAAAATTCGGAAGAAGAGTTGGCAGGTATGACTTATCTACGGAACTCACACCAGAAACAGGTTCCGGGGAAGCAGAGGAAAGGGATGGAGAGAGGGGGGGGGACTCACTTCTCGTGTGCCGTCTCCCTGATCATGGCGTCCATGCCCTCCTCATGCTTGATCTGGCTCACCCGCGAAGGCACAGCGGCCAGGGGCGGACTGCAGGTCAGGGGAAGGCAGGTCAGAAGGCAGGCGCAGCACAGCGGCAAAAACGTACCATATATTCGTGCGTATAACCCGCCCCTGCTTATAATCCGCACCCCCACTTTCAGCCCCGCCGGTAAAGAAAAAACAAAATCCTAGCGTATTGCCCGCACATTGATACAGGAAAGGCTGCACCAAAGCTACTGCTCAAGCAACACATCAAATACCATGTAGACAGAAAAGGCGTATATTGAGCAAGTGGAATACATCGACTGCAAGACGAAAGTCACAATTCAGTAATAAAATTCAGTTGTTAGAGTGCGCTCATCCTTGTTTTTTCTTCCTCATCCTTGTATGTTTTGCACAATCGCTGCCATGGAAGGCCTTGTCAGTGTTACTGCGTAGGAGTTTTAACGGAGTTTTGGCACATCATTACCGTGTTTCCGTTACCGTTTACCGCGTTACCGGAAGCCGAAGTTTCCATTTACCGCTGAAAATTTTAGCGCACCATTTACAGTTTGCATATTCCGGCCGCCGTGGCGCAGGTAGCGACATCTGGTGAATTAGAATAAAAGCACATCACGCATAATTTTGTTGCTCATATCTATTTGCTTTCGTTTAAAGTAGCTTTGAATATTTCACTTCTCAGTTGAAGCATTCACAATACTGTAGTTGCTTTGAGAATACTGTAGCCATCATCTGTAAAGCTTTTAAAAGAGACGTGTCGGTAGCGCCATCTACTGAGTAGATGTAGAATCA
Organism: Haemaphysalis longicornis; assembly: GCA_013339765.2. Taxonomy (NCBI): domain Eukaryota; kingdom Metazoa; phylum Arthropoda; class Arachnida; order Ixodida; family Ixodidae; genus Haemaphysalis; species Haemaphysalis longicornis. The sequence continues at coordinate 152,705,869 of CM023450.1, read as the reverse complement.
AGGTAAAATAGAATTTACCACCTCGCTAAACATTTAGGCAAGAAATGAGTAAAATATATTGCAGTAATACTCAATAACTTACACTACCTTGCCCGGCACAATCTTGGAGGCCTAAAAGCCCTTTGAGAGTTCATAAACTTATCTGAACTATTTGAGGCGAGCGAGGCTTAGCAAGAGTAGAGGCGGCCATTTCATTCACCCATCTGAGAAAAATGGTTGTTTGTCGTTCTCCTGAGCCTTATTTAACAAGAAAAACATAATAAACAACATCATGCAAGATTACTTTTATCGGCTGTACCAAGCATAAAGCACTGAGCGCACTGCATTTGCTGTAACGAATACGCGAGGGTACACTTCATCTGCTCAGGAAGCTCGCTGGCGACGGTGAAGCCCATGCCGGTAAGTTACGTTCACGGTAACTCTCGCGCATGCGCAGTCGACTCTCGCAAACACGGTAACGCTATGCTGAAACTCTCTATTACCCGCACCACTACTTTGCCACTGAAATTTTCGCATTTTTGGTGCGGGTTGTACACGCGAAGATACGGTACCTCCATCAAATATCCCAGCTTCAACTAAGGAGAAATTACTATAGTTGAGCTAAATGCAATTGTACAAAGCAGCAAAATAAATGGCCTCCGCAGAAACCTCCAGCCAAAAAACAAAAAAAAAATTCTTTTTTTAAAGGGGACTAACCCTGAAGGTCACAAGTTTGGTTACAGTGGTCCAGTAAAGACTCAATAAAAAACCGTGGAGAAAACACGAATCTGAGTGCCCAAACAAAACATGTCGATGAAACTGGGGACGAATGGATACAATTCAAATCTAGAGTTGCACAACACTGCCTTACACCTTGCACTCATTGTATACCACATTTCCGCAAGTATAACCCACACCGAAAATGCGAAAATTCCGGTGGCAAAGTAGGGGTGCGGATAATACCCAAGGATTTTCCTTTATTGCAGCTTGACAACAAAGCACGTTGTGCTGTGAAGCTCATACGCAGGAAAACTGACTAAGCCTTCCATGGCAGCGATAGCCCATATATACAAGGACAAGGAAGAAAAAACAAGGATGAGCGCACTCTAGCAACTGAATTTTATTAGTGAATTGTGACTCTCGTCTTGCAGTTGGTGTATTCTACTCGCTAAATATACGCTTTTTCTGCCTACAGAGTGTGTGATGTGTTGCTTGAGCAGTAGCTTTGGTGCAGCCTTTCCTGTATCAAATGTGCGGGTAATGCGCGAGGATTCTTTTTTCTTTTCTGGCAGGCTGAAAGTGGGGGTGTGGAGTATATGCAGGGGCGGGTTATACGCGCGAAAATACGGTGTTCCGCGCCAGGTGACGGGTGTCACACGTAACATGACATTCGTCTTTCCCCAGCCAGCAACAGCTATGCAGGCCACCTCCTCTGAGGTCGCTTCAAGGCTTAAGCCTTCCTGAACATCTATGTCAGCCACACCCAAGATAGCAATGAAACAGCCCTTTTACAGGGGAATGTTAGGTTTCTCCGCATGCGTAGAGTTGTAGGAGCTGACGCGGTCACCAACATAAGTGCCCACTTTAATTTTATGGATCTTACGTGGTAAAGTCAACTCTGGGCCGTGAAGCATGTCGTAGTAGAGGGCTCCACCAGATTAATTTTGCCCAACAGGGGAGCTTTAACAAGCAGCAAAATCTCGACACACAGACACTTTTTGTTCTCTTGCATTGCTTCCCACTCATTATACTCAGCTGCATCATGCAAGCTCTTCGCTTGTTCCTCTTTAATGGTTCTTGGGAGTAACCAGTGAATACCCGATCAACAACATCGTTCTGTGAATGCTACAGTTATACCCCGTTACGATACATTAATTAACTCAAGCCACTGCGGCTGCCAGGTACCGTATTTGCACGGTTCTAACGCACCCCCGATTGTAACGCGCAGATAAGTTTACTCATCGCAATCTGAAAAATAATTTACTCCGAAAAAAGTTAAAAGCAAATATTTGCAACAGCCGACTATGTTATGCCCATTGAGGAATGCGCACGCCAAAATTTACTCGATGTTGACGGATTGTCTTGGATTGGATTGAGTTGGATTTTGGGAGGAGTTGGTGTCTACGGCGATGCTGCAGGACGCTTTGAATCAGATTTCAGTTTTGTGCCCTATTGTAACGCGCACACAAATTTCACAGCTACTTTTGGCGAAAAAAGGGTGCACATTAGAATCAAGCAAATACGGTTGTGGTGGTGGTCGGTGGTACAGTAGCAGGCGTGTTTCTTTACAGAGAGGGGTACAAAGACACCACACTATGCTCTGGCGAAGTTTTCTGCCTAGCGAAAGGTTTTAAGGAATCTGAAGGAAAAAAAATAAAGGGAGAAATTGTGATACACTGGCCTGGACTAGCCACGAGTTTTCCCCACGAGCGGCCGATGCACTCACCGAGGGGGAGTGGTTGGGGCTGAAGCTGGCACTGAAGCGCCTTGTTCGTGGAATGCTCAGCAACAGCGGCGACAGGGCCTCCCTGGACGCAACAGAACGAGGTTGGGACTCAGTTGTTGGCACAGAGGACAAAGAAGCGAGCATGACGTCACGTACCGAAGCTTTCTTTGCAGGGCTACCAGTATTGAAGCTGCTCGTTCTTTCACTCGTTCTCTGGTACCATCAATGTCAGCCCCATTTGAACAAGTTTGGGTAAGACTGAGCAATATTCCCGCTCACCTCATGAGAGCGTGTGTACGATGTGCAGCGTTAACTTAGAGCACGTAAACTGCACATGGTTGGCAGAGAAGAAAAGAACAGTTTCTTCTTTTTTTTTTTCCAAAAAAGTGAATATGCCTGCGCACAGCAAAGGAGCTTGTCACTTACTGACCCAGTAAACAGGAAGACTTAACAAATGAAGTTAATTCATCATTCTCTCACTGCCACTTCAAGAACAGTGGAACACCGGGCCTCAACCATTTATTTCATCATTGCCTTAAATTTTCTGCTTTGGGAAGCACTGGGCACTCCCCAGGGCTCGGTCCTGTCACCCTTTCTTTCAATATCGCTAATGAAAGACTTCCTCCTTTACTATCGACCCTACCGGACCTCCACCATTCCCTTTATTGCAGATGACATCACTCTTTGGATCTCCAAGGGTTCGGACGCACACATTCAGGACACCCTTCAAACAGCTACCCAAATGATCGAAACATACACATCTAGCCGCGGCCTCTCCCGTTCTCCACAAAAGTCCGAGTTTTTCCTCTTTCGGCCCAACTCCCATGACCCCCCCCAACATCTCGATTACCACCCAATCTGGCAACATCATACCTACCGTCGACACCATCAGGGTCCTTGGTTTGCGCCTCCATAGCAAGGGACACAACCTAGACACTATCCGAGAACTTGAACGTGGGGTATACCAAACTACGAGACTAATATCTCGAATAGCTTCAAAGCATAAGGGTGTCAAGGAGGCAACCTCATTCGACTCATACAAGCCTTTGTCCTGTCCCGAATAGCGTACTCGACCCCCTTCCTAACCATGAAGCTAAGTGAACGAATCAAAATTGACGGCTTAATACGCAAAGTTTTAGGGTAGCCCTCGAACTCCCTCCAAAAACCTCCAACGACCGCCTCCTTGCACTGGGTGTCCACAACTCCCTTGACGAGATTGTTGAGGCGCAACGCACCGCCAATTAGAAAGACTCACTAAGAGTCACAACCGGTCGGCACTTGCTAGCTTCCTTAGGCCTTTCACCACCCACCTCCAACCCATCAGCAATTGGTAGACATTCCCCTTTCCATCCGCCAGAGGCTCCGAATCAAACCTCTTCCGCGAAATATGCATCCCGTACACAATGAGGATCGCAGACTGGCTCGCGCGAGAGCCTTGAAAAAGCGTACCCTCCAGGCTCCCCAACGCTATACACAGATGCAGCAACCTATCCTACCAGAGCGGCTGCTGTAGCCACAGTGGTTGACTCGAAACAAGTCCAGCTCGCTTCCGCCTCCTTATCTACGACATCCCCCACGGCGGGAGAAGAGATCGCCATCGCGTTGGCTATGACCCACAGTCCCCACCTTCAAACAACTATAATCAGTGACTCTAAATCAGCCATCCTAAATTTCCTTTACGCAAGAGTTTCTCCAGCAACTTTATCAGTCCTGTTGAAGGCGCAGGACATTCGATCGCGTTCTCTCACTCTCGTCTGGGCTCCCGCCCATACCGCGCTACCTGGAAACTCAGCGGCCCACGAAGCTGCTCGAGCTTTGGTCTACCAAGGGCTCGATGGCGCCGCCAATGATAGTGAGATATTCACTCTACGGGACAGGCTGCACACATACGGGGACATCCTCGCCCATTACCACTTGGTGCTTGCCATTTTTCCTCCTCCTCACCCATCTCTATCCCGATCCTTGGCGGTCATATATCGGCAGCTCCAGACCCGCTCCTTCCCCACCCCTGCCATCATGTTTGCGATCTTTCCCGACACCTACGTAGACGCATGTCCATATTGTTCAGGTCCCTCACGCATCGTTATCCCATATCATATGGGCCTGTGATAGCATCCCACTATCCAGGCACCGATCCCATCCCATTCTCCTTACTATCACCAGCGAGGCGCGCTGGGAGGTTGCCCTGCGTGACCCCAAACCCCCAAATTCAAGAAGACCTGGCCCGTTTGGCCGAAGGCACCGGACCCCTGCCGAAAAGGGGCCCTGCTGCCCGACGGACGACGGAGAAGACGTCGCCGGCCTAATCGCCCCAGCTGTGGCCAAATAAAGTTCTGTCTGTCTGTCTGTCTGTCTGCTTTGAATGCTTGCCAACAGGTTGGTCCTGCAGGATAGACACTCCACTGGTCAAGCCTTTCACCCACTTGGGACACCTAAACACCGTTGATTACAAACTTGAACGGTGGGTTACCAACAAGCTAGCCAAAACGCACTTTCCTTCTCTTACGAAGGTGCTTGCCTTCCCTTGCAATCCTCACTTCGTACTCGATTACAGTCCATGTATGCCTAATCGTGGAAGTCAAAGCAGCTAGCCATAAAAAGTGCAAACTGCATGCCAGGACAACTTAAAAAACAGACGCAGGGAACTGGCTTCCCAAGAAATGCTGCACAGTCAAAGCTGCCGCACCCTTTGCAAAGAGCAAAGTAATCTCTATAACAAAACATTTTTCTTTTGGGTATAGCACTCTACAAGCAAGTAGCAACCACAACAGCCTTGCATGTGACAATTAATCAGAACATTACCATGGTATAAATGCCTAAGCCACACCATATAAAAATCCCCGGCCATCTCCACTAACGTGAAACCTGGTGAAGGGTGCATGCAGTGTATAAGTGTATTCTTGGCGCCTTGGTGTTTTTGCCAATGGAGATGAAATCGTTGGAGGGTACAGGTATACAGTGAAACCTCGATATATCGAACAGCGCGGTGCCCGCGAAATAGTTCGATATAACCAGAATTCGATATATAAAATTACGTAAAAATCGCGTCATAAACTGGTACAAATCACCAAATGAGCGAACTGTGCAGTAAACATTCACTTGGTGCTTCAAAGTATTTATTATTTTGGCTTAAAGTACTGCAGCAGGGTAGCCTGGCGTGTCATACACGACTTCCTCAACGTAGTCCAAACGTTCCACAAGCGACAAGCCGGTGCCTTCTATAGCGCTGCAGTACCGGTGCGGTAGGCCCAAAACCTCTGAAGCCTCGTCGAAGTCGGGAGCGGGGCACTATCAGCGCTTGCGGGTACAACCTCGGCAGCGGCCTTCGTTTGTGCGCTCAGTAGTATGTCCGCTAGCATCTCCACATCCGTCAACTCCGCCGTCGTTCCGGTGCTGTCGTCACCCGCCAACAAGTCATCAATGCACATGCTTCGTAGCTCAGCACCAAAAAGCGCTCCAGCTGGCCCCAGGTTTCTTCAAGCTCGCATTCTTCTTTTGCACCGCCCAATTCTGCTTCGGCCAACCGATGCGCAGCAATCGGGAACGCCCATCGCGCCACCGCTATCCTCGAGGGTACTGCGGGATAGCTCGCCGCCTGTCAACAGAGCACGAGCGGTCTGGGCAGTCTGGGGTGGCGGAGTTTCGATACTACCCATTTCATGTCCTCCCAGTTTGAAATAAAAATTAAAAATGCATTTTTCCGCGTGATATAGAAAGTGTTCGATATAGGCAACAATTTGATATACCCGTGTTCGATATATCGAGGTTTGACTGTACAGCACTGCTGTAAATGTCTCTTAACTTTGAAGTACGAAGACCTCTAGCACGAGGCATAAACAAGCATCCCAGTGTTTTTTTAGTACGTGTTACGAAGCGCTCCAGTGCGAGGCGTAAACAAATGTCCCGGTGTTTTTTAATACGCGTTACAGTTGTAGTGCAAGGCGTAAACAAGTTTCCAAGTATTTTAGTGCCGTGACTACATGAGACGTACGACAATTACAACGACAGGAGACGCCAACAGCCCCAGCCACTATGGGGCTTTGCCCCTAAAATAAAAAACTAACCCACGGCATAGGTCTTCTCTGTCGGAATGAGTGAGGCAACCGGTTGATGTGCTCCGCGTCCCTCCTCGTTGCGTGGCTTATCCGAACCACGTGACATTTGCGCGGGATGTTCAAACACAATTTGCAAGCAACATGCTCAGTGGTGGCAAAGTGCTACGAGATAATGGCAGAGTAGCGCGCGCCGTCGCGTGTTTGCTGATCATGCAACCACTTCCGGGGACACAGCAGCTATGGTTCATGCTGCGCACAAATTTCGCTATTAGGGAGTACGGTAATTGTCAGCCATTTTTTTTTTTTTTTTTGCAATTGGGAGGAGAATTTTTTAAACTGGCCACTGCCCACCTCGTTCACGTTTTTTTCTCGCATGCTTATCGGCTTGAGTTTTCTGCGTACACAGGACCACTGGATTTTCCTTTCACCTTTAAAGCTCCACTTTAAAATTTAAACACGGGATGGGCGCACTTTAGTTACCAGTGCCAAAAGTAGAAAAAAGTGGCCGCATTCGACACACCCGTGATACACCAGCATCTATTTCCTTATTCATCATCCCTGAATCCATCAAAAGACGTGTTGCTGAGGGTATCCAAGACAAGGTGAAGTGCTTCATCCTCCATGTTTTCCCAAGACCCAGGCCCATCGCCGGATTAACGCTTAGAGGCCCGGCAGCGGTTCAGTTCGCTTTCAAAGTCGCCTAGGTCTGGGGAGATCTTACAGTGCTTAAAGGATGCCAGGACGGTATCTTTAAACCGGCCAAGCATCAAACCAGCCAAGTATCTTCTGTTTCGATCTAAACTTTCCACGGTGGGTCTCAACAGTGTTCCTGGAGGGAAAATCAGCACTTCCCCAGAGGGAGCTTTCTGGCTTTTAAAGGCGTCAAAGATAACACAATATTCATGGGCTGGGCAGATACGTTGGGGTTTCTATGAAGATCGACATTTCATCTTCAAATATGACAACAAATTTTTTGTGCCAGTACATCAACCCTTCTTCCTGGTGCTAAAGTGCATGTGTGCAGCAGCTTTTAATTAAGGCTCCCATTTTCACATGCCAGTGACGATAACTAAACATTAACATTCATACTAGCACAATTATTTTCATACCTAGTGTGCAAAAGTGCCAAAACTTTGAGCAAAGGAACGAGGACAGGTGCGCTATCATCCCGTGATGTTGTTCATCCTGTCCTCGGTTCCCTTGTTCGAAGTCTAGGCCCTTTCCCTCCCTAGCTAAGCAGCACCAACTAGCCCCCACTGATGCCCTGTTAACAATTATCCTTCCTTTAGTATTCTTTGAATACAAAGTAATATGATACCCATACTTTCCCAGTGCATTGCAAGCAAGAGTAGCCGTAGGAGTGATGATGGGGTGCTGTAGCTTGGTGTAACAATGCAGTTAAAGCATCCATTTTTTCCAGGCGATGAACCTTTTTCCCTTGGCACTGTGCACAAAAGCAACGAGAGGAAAAAGAAAGGGGACAAAACAGTCCCCTGAGGAGCGCCTCACCTGAATGTGGGCGTATTGTTGCCCAGCACGTTAATCATGGGGGCACTGGAGGAGCGCTTCAAGTTGGAGCCAGTGCCCACTGGCGGCGGTGGGTCTACGTCCATCCTGTCGTTGCAGCGATGCTGCCACCGCTACGCTGCAAGCATCCCTCTCTCCCTCTCTCTCTCCACGCGCAGGCCTGCAACCAGAGGAAGGTGGATGCGTCACTCAACAGCTGTACGGGCAGGCAGACAGTTTGCACAACTAATAAGGGTGCAGCATGCAAGAAGAGCACAGCAGTGGACGGAGAACTCAAGACAAGGCAGATAGCTCATTACGATTTCTGCACACTCAGACGCTTTCGTGTCTAGCCAAACTAGTTTACATCAACCCTGAATGTCAAGCTTGCAATAATGAGCACTAGGAAAGTGCAGCCAAATGCTGAACGCAAACCCAACTAGCCTTATCATGTGTGCTCCACCTGTCAACACATGTGCACAATACGCTCTTGCAGAGCGCCGTGGCTGCGATGTAGTAGCAAGAAGCTGATTTTTTACGGTCGTTAACCGTGCTTTCTTTTTAAGGTTATGCCGTACTGCATTTGTAAGCAGCAGGAAAAAGACACAAATTGGCCAGTCATCAGAATTCTAAACTATCTACGACTGCGGGCACAAAAAAATTATCGTCCCATCTTCGTTGTCAAAAGCGTTCATTTGCAGCTGGCCTTTGCAAAGCAATTTTTTTTTTTCATTTTAATATCCGCAGCATCTACCGTCAATGTTATATTACTAGTGGTGTTTAGGGACTTTTTTTCTTTTAATCAATCTGAAACTCGAGCTCGCTTCCAATTTATTTTACAAGCCCTCTAGTCAAAGGCTGCTAATAATTACCGCGATAACACGCGAACGTAAAGTATATAGCTATGAAGCAAACGCTACAACTATGAAACAGCAAAGGATATAACAACAAAGAGAAACACGGGGTTGAGCATACAAGTGCACGCAACAAGCATAGGTGAAATTACGTTTCGCGCAGGGGCTGCGACACGCGTAGAAGCAACAAACAGAACGCCTGTTAGCTGAAATACAACACCTCGAAACACCTAAAAACGGGAGCTAACGTCACGTTGTTTCGGCACACGCTTACAAGGACACCGGGCGCAGGCTTTCGAGGACAAGCACGCGACTTCAGCACTCCCGCGTGATTCGGGGATCGGCAGGATAATTGAGTAGCGAGATCGCTGACCCGGAGAAACAGGACAGCCGCGTCGCATCCGCGCACAGGACTGTCACATGCATGCGGGCGACGTAAAGGATGAAAGTAACGGCAACTCCGGCCAATCACAAAGCGCCCGTATTTCGTACATACTACAATACCGTGGCCTCGCCATATTGATGTTGTTGTCTCAAAAGTCGAGGACAGAGAATTTAAAAGGCAGCCTTAATTGTTCCCACCGTGCCGCCAATCGCGAGCCGTTTACGTGTACGCCAAGTTCTCAAACACCGAAGTATGTTATCGCAAATAAAACGGCCCCGAGAATCAAAATCGGCCGCGAAAGAGAGACAGCACCAAGAACGAGACGATTGACCACACCACCTTTGAAGGGACCATCAAAGCTGGGTCAGGATAGGAGTACGACAGCGCTCACCCTGACAGGCCCTAAACGATAACGCAGCACTGTCCAAGAAAAAAAAAAAAAAGCGTGAGCAGCCAGCAACAGCTTCTGTCCTGTCATGCGTTCAACAAACCAAAGAGGCGAACGATGCGCGAATGAGCAGCAGAAAAAAAAAAACCACAGACCCTCCCGGAGTATTTTTCCTCGTTTACCGGCACTCTTCGGCAAGGAGACCATGAACCAAAAGCTAACAATCAAGCGAACGGGGTGCCTGAAACAGTTCCGCGCCAGCTCTTTCCAAACTGAACAAGTGGCGAACGTCTTGTATCGAGTTTCAAGTTTTCGTTCGGAAAAAGAATGCCAAGGAACCGGGGAGCCTGATTGAATTTCTCTACCGCGTGCGTCAGACGCCCACTGCAGAAAACAGCCACCGAAGCAGAAGAAAGTTTAGAATAAGGGACAATTTCTGTTGTACTCACAGCCACGGTCCCTCGTAGCAGGCCCTGTTTTCTTTATTACGTTAATGCGGCGCCAGCAGAAGAAAATAAGCTAACGATAAGAACAAAACTGCAGCTCTCGGGGCCGGATATATAACAAAAGTGCTCATTGGCTACGACCGTCTCTAGCGCTGCTGAGGACCAATGATCAGTGTCGTAAGAACATTATCGAGGTAACTGTTAGCCATGTTAGCTGTACCGAGAAGCAAGCTTTCGTAACCTCAGGTTCGTTCGCTTCGCTGCCGCGAAAATTTCGCGGAAAAAGGTTAAGGCAAAGTGCTCGCAACCGCAGAGAACTAACAGGTTAACAGCTAACAGCACTGACTGCGCAAGCGTCACGCTTGACAGCCGCATTAGTTGACACCGATTAACATTTTTTTTTCACCTAATTACGTTCCTTTTTGCAGTTAATTTCAGCAAAAAGTCGCTACTTTTTCGAGTCGTGTGTTGTTGCAACAAAACGGCTGCTAGGGAAAATAAGACTGCACGCCCTTAGTTTAGTTACGCTTAGACCTAGATGGCTCTCAATACCCCTGTCCTTAGAGTCAGTAAAAACTCGTCCTCGTTTTCAGTGCTTGCTAAAACTGTTTATTCCAGTAAGCGTAATGTTTCCAGTGTTATGAAGGTGATTTAGTAACCTTGTTTGATGCGAAAAAAAGAGGGGGGCGGGAAGACTGTCTCTACTGTATGTTGTCATCCAGGGACTTTAGCTATGGTATTAGTCCACCGCGTTTATTAACATGGCTGCCCTGTTGTTTTGATAAGTTTGGACGCCAAACAGCTGACTGCGCCGGGTGACCTTAGCGACAGTTTTACACAGCTGTACAAACGATGCATAAAATTTGCGACGTGGTGTTTGAAGCCTAGCGCGGTAGAAGTGGAAGTCTGCCGCTTTCCGCGCTGAACCATGGGGGAAGGTACGCTACATGCCGTTCCGTGTATCTTGTGAGATGTGTCATCTGGAGCCGAAGAGATAAATTCACTTGAGTGCACTTTACCTAGCGTCTCTTTCGCCGATCAAAGCGCCTTGACGACCGTATCCGCATTCAAGCTAGACACTAGTGGCGTATCCTTTAATTTTTGTGTGTGTGTTTTAAGGGCATGATGAAAATTGCAATCCGAAACCTGATCTCGAATAGGTATCGCAAACCACATATCGCAAACATGTTTATCCGTGTATATACAGTTAAGGTACGGCGTATTCTAACTGTGGACTTGCACATATGCCTCTTTTCTGCCCTGCAAGCGGCACATAACTGTGCTCGCATTATCGTCAAGTGACATAAGCGAAGCGTCCTAGATTCAATAGCGTCCTAGAATGAAAACCGAATTTAGTTTTCTGGTATCGCCTAGTCAAAGAGGAAAATACACGCGTCCCCGCTTATTCCGAAATAGTGTGTAAGCTCACGCAGCAGTCATCAAAGCTGTTGTCACACGTTGGTCTGCATTGCCCGGGAACTTTGCACGCATGCAGTCAGTTCCCAGCAGCCCCTGCGTAAATTTTCGCGGTAATTGCACCTCGTTTTTGTACCAAGAGCCAAGTTTTGAAGCCGGTAGTCTTTCTTTGCGAACCTAAACGAAAACAATTTGGTCTGTTTGTGTGTGTGTTTGTCACTCAATACAGCTACTTGCTACCCACCAGCCAAAAAAAAAAAAAAATGACTATGTATCTGTTTGGGTCTCTGCAAATGAACCGCTACCATGGAGCATGCATGTCCACATTATTTAGCACAGTTGAAACCTGAGGCATTCTTGTTAGGCAAAATGTAGTCACACAACTGAGAAGACCGGCGTTATTTTAAGAACACACGTTTGATTGGTCTGTACAAAAGCAAATAAATAAAAATAGCTGGTTTAAACTACATCGGAGAGGGATGAAGTAAAAGCAAACGTAAAATTAAAAATAAGGTATCAGCTCGACCTCTTCCAAACACAACAAAGACAAACGATTTAAAAAATTCAGGGCCATTGTGCCCTGCAGATGCGGATGACCAGCCAAGCTGTAAAGGCCATGTCACGTAGTAGTGACGACACAATAGCTGTGTTGTTCGCTGTGATGTACAGTCGCGGCCACTGATAGCGGTAACACGGAAGTTCGTGGCCACGCTCTTTTCAGCGCCGCCGCTGGCGCTGCGGGAATCTTGCGCCACATGTGAAATTACTAAAATGAGGGGTAGAGGTGGAGGTAGGTGGCACTGCTTGCGCATGTGCCGTAAGGTTCCCGCAGCGCCGGCCGTGGCGCTCCGAAGAGCTGTGGCCATGCACTGCTGTGTTCTTGCTATCGGTGGCTGCGACTGTACACGCAACATATCCACAACTGCATACACATTCTTGGACAATGCAAATTGATGCACATATGGCACTGGGTGGTTGGTTTGGCCAGGATTAGTGTGGCCTTGTAAGCCAAATGTCTCCAAAAACACATAACCACTCCCTTCTCGGTCCCGACACATCACATTAAAATCACCGTGTATGAGTACAGGGGTAGGGTCATCGCAACTAACCCATGGCTTGAGGCCAGTCCAAGGACACCGAAGCACTTCTTGAGGGTTCTGAATGCAAAAGCATTATGTTCAGTTGAATGCCCAAGACAGCTTGCCTCTGCTTCGCATTCCTAAAGAGCTTCATCCTCTTGCTTCTTGGCATGATTTGCGTCGCGGTTTGCTTCTGCCTTGCAAATGCTGTTATTTCAAAAGCATTGGATCTGCCTCCTATGCGTTGCACAGCTTCCTGTTTCCTTTTGCAATTGCCGGGTTAAAGTGCATGTTGTGGAACGCTTGCACTGCAAGAGTAGGTGGAAACTTGGGAATTTTAGCCACAAGTAAACAAGCAAGCATGCAAATGCACACACAAATGCCTCACTCTGTGGGACGCCTCGCCCTTTAAAGACGCAATTTGATATCAAGCCATCGAAAAATGTACGAAAATTCAAAAACTACTCTGACATCCTTCATCACTATCAAACTTCTCACAGTACGCTACCCCCCCCCCCCCCCCCCCCCCCCTTACCCATTCATTCCTTTTTGCGGCCAACGCACACATTTGGCAACGACTCCAGACAAATACTTTTTATTACCACACCTTCCTCCGTTGGATTTCCCCTACCGCATTCTCCCTACTGCCCATACTGCCGCCGCAAACGCAACTCGTTTGGCTTGGATGTGCCCTACTAAACCCACAACCACACACCCTTGAGCAGTGGGAGAGTTTGCTGCGCAGTGGGCAGCTTGCGAATCAAGAAGTTCTAATGATGTGCACCCAGGCCACCGCAGCACGGCATGGACTACCGGACTAAGGATGTCTACCCACCACCACAATCTCCTCAGTGAAATAATAGAAACATTTTCCAATTCCAATCCAATCCAATCCAATTTAGACTAGTACAGCTCTGCTGTAAAATGTACGTGTTGGCTGTCCCAACAGATGACGTGCAAGCAGTGCAAACGCGGGAAAATGTGATCCCTCCATTGCAGGAATTATAGGAGGAGTAAGAGCCAAGGGAAAAAGTGGGAGGGGCAGAGGGAAGGATATGCTACTGTCAGAAAACTATCGCCTTTACACATTTGCGGCCAAGCAGGCAGATACGCAGCTGATTTTTTTCCTGCTCTGATTGTGCAGCTTGTGGAGTCCTGGAGCTGAGCTGCGCGGTGCAGAAGTACCACTGGGGCAAGAGGGGCTCCAACAGCCTGGTGGCACAGCTGGCCGTCAAGGGGCACCACCTGCCGACCATTGACGAAGCCACCACGTATGCCGAGGTGACTGCCCCGTTTCCTCCTCCATCTTGTATTCTTCTTTGAAAGGAGCAATTAAATGCAGGAAGGAGGACAGGCTGGTTTGCATCAATGGAGTAACGAGGCCCATTTGTACATAGAGCATTGGGATTCAAAAGGGAAAAAAGCATTCTTTGAACAAATTATGGGGAATATTTTTGAGAGGTGCAGGACTATGCATGCACCAGTCTAAACTTCAATCCACCAAGTTGAAATATAGTCGAACCTTGTTAATTCTAACTCAGAGGTGCCCGAAAATCGGTTCGGATAAAAAGAAGTTCGAATTCGCGAAAGCTATTTAAGTACGCATAACTTTGCTGGGACCGCAGCGTCAGTTCGAATAAACCAGAGGTTCAAATTAAGCGAGTTTGAATTAACGAAGTTCGACGGTATCAAGATTTTACCATGGCCTTTTGATAGGTCGCTGACCTGAGCATAGAACGAAAGGTGGCTTTTGCCCTAACGCTTGTAGCATCACAACTTGGGAAAGCCAGATTGGCAGAAGTTTTTTAAAACCTCAGAATTATTAGGAACTTCATTGTGTTAAAAAGAGATGCATGCTTGTAAACAAGTACACACAGAGCATTTGGCAACATTTGGTGGGTTGGGGTGCTAAAATGCACCACGTATTCACTGAGGACTTGTGACGTGTCACAAAAATGCAAAGGAATCAAGATAGACAATTTCTGCTGGATAAACTGACGTGATTAGAAAATTCAAAGTTGACTAATATATTTGGCTCGTTCAGCAAGGCAGAGGTAGATGGCCTATATTTCCAACAGTGAAGCAAAGACAGCTCCTTTTATGGTTGAGCAGACACAGAAATACGTAATGTCTCATCATGGTGTGAGCACAAAAACTTAAAAAATTAGTTTGGCCTTAGAGCCTCCACAATCTTGAACCAATAGAGAATGTATGTTCCTTATTTACTTGTATAATGATTGCACTTGTTTCCAGAAAAAGGGATGTAAAGTTGGGCGATCACTGCATGTTCTAAATTCCGAGGGATTGTTTTAAGCTACAGGAAAGAGAACACTGCCGCTCGAACATGTCTTGGTTACGTTTTGTTGACAGTTCCTGGCCAAGCCCAGCTGCTGTCTTATCCTTTTCGAGCTGAGCGCGTTTGCTGTTTTGGTCGTCTGCCATGCCAGTTGTGACTGAGCATGTATGGTCTCACTCTGGGTCTCCGGAATCGATCCCCACATTGATCCAGCAGATTATCTTTTGGATGACGGACCCATGCACCCACAAAAAGAACAAGCAGGCGCCTAACCCTTCTTCCCCCACCTCAGGATGTGGGTTTGTTTCTCAGCCGCGGCCGCTGCTTTTCTGATGGAGGCGAAGAGTGAAAAGGCCGTGTGTGGAGATTTTGGCGCACGTTAAAGGTTCCCCGGTGGTAAAACTTAATCCGGAGCTCTCCATTATGGTGCCCCTCATAGCCCAGGTGTAAGGTTCCTTCGGCGCGTTGAACCCCACAATGAATCAGTCACACCTCCCCCTCCGTTACAGCTGTGGATGGGCACGCACCCCTCGTGCCCGAGCAAGATCCGGGGCACGGACAAGACGCTGGCGGCGCACATTGCCGAGCACCCGGACTGCCTGGGTTCCGGAGTGCGGGCCACCTTCGGCCCCCAGCTGCCCTTCCTGTTCAAGGTGCTCTCGGTGGACACCGCCCTCTCCATACAGGCACACCCAAACAAGGTGGGTCTCCCCCATCTCTCTCTCTCTCTCTCTTTCTCTATCCTTACTTTTTTTTTTAATAGAAGACATGATGTATTGCTGGTTTTGAACAAGGACTCAACTGTTTGTTATTACATTATGATGCATTGTTGTGGTCATGCTGTACAGTAGCTGACAGACTTTTTGGACCTGGAGGGGAACGAAAAATAGTCTGAATAAAAGAGCATTCCCAAAAATCTGCGAGCCATTACTCCTATGGGACAACTGGCGGTTCCTCGTGAAAGTAAGGAATATCCAGCAAGTCCGAATTTTCGGAGTTCGTAAGAACGGTCGGCTACTGTACTCAATTCCAAGTTAAGAATGTCAATAACCCTACGTGATGTATCCCTCCACCAAAAGGGATGGGCCCGGATGTCAACGCGCGTGCATTTAGAAAGGAGATTGCGCTTAAAGGAGCACTGACACCAATTTTCGGCGTTAATATTATTGCACAGTTTGCTTCCTTCTCCAACAGAATACCTGGGAAATATGACGGCCTGGACCGAAGAACAAGTCAATGGATCGCATTTACACGCCGACGGGCAGCCCGCGCGGCACTCGCAAATGCACGCCGTGACACGCTCCAGGAGCAGGAAAAAGACGTGTGGACTGCGCACTAGCCCTCGTCAAAAACTCCGTGACGTCTCTTCAGCGCGCGCCCTCAAGCCCGGTCGAGTCTTGGCGTCCCCACATTCACTCCCTCTCCCCCCTTAAGCTGTGATGGCCGGTGACAAGTCCGCACGGACAAGACGCTGTGGGTCATTGCAGCGAGTGCTGGGTTCTATGCGCCGTTCGGGATGAAAGTGCTGGGAATTATAAGGCACACAAACAATTGGGTTCCCTCATGTATCTAACCTTCCTCGCTGAAAGTGGAATATCACAATGAAGTGCTTTGATAAATCAGGTTGTCTCATACCAAGTTAAGATGTCAATAACCCTACATGTGTATCCCTCCACCAAAAGGATGGGCCCGGATGTCAACGTGCGTGCATTTAAGAATTGCGCTTAAGCGTGATATTGTCCGCTTTTCCTCGCATATTTGTGCGTCATCACTGGAGTAATTCATAAACAGATTAAGTTCGAAAAATAACAGAAACAACTGGTGTCGCTTTCAAAGCACTCGCAACGCGCTCTTTGCACGGCGCGGAGGAACATCTGTCTGCAGGGCAACTTACGTTGTTGTTCTGGTTGTCCTCGAGTATATCATCCTAGTAAAGAAGAGTCCTGGGAAAGTCCCTTGTCCTGGAGGCTAACCTTTAGGAGAATTGAGGTTACAGGGTTGTGGTTTGATGCACAAGCCAGATCAATGCTCATTTCTTAATAGTAGATGAGTGAGGTATGAAAAAGGGGTGATTAGGGAAGAGGAGGAAGTGGGGAAATATACTTTACTGACCTGGTCAACGAGCACTCTGAGTACAAGGGAGGGCCACCAGCACACAATCCTATTCCTAGCCTTCTTGAAAGTATACCGTATTTCCTGGTCTATAAGTCGCACTTTTGTATAAGTCGCACCCCCCTCAAAATGGCAGTTTTTCCAGAAAAAAAAATGTATACAAGTCGCACAGGTGTATTAGATGCACCGGTGTACACAACACACTCACACAACACAACGTACACAACACAGATCCTCATAGAGGATCAGTTCATTAGGAAGTTCGGCGAAAGTACGTGGTTGCGGCGGCCGCCGCCTCTAAACACATCCCCCGGTAAGTAGTGCTAGACATGTGCATATACCGTAGAAAGTCTAGACAGAACTAACTTCTCAAAAATGGTTCTTGATACCCCACAGATGGCATGTACTTACAGACGGCGTTTAGTGGCGAAAACCATCGAAACACTTCTTCCTCCGACTTGCTAACAAATAACTCATTCATTTAGACCCACAAAGCTGTGTCTCTTAACGTGCGCTGACATCACGCAGCACACAGGCACCTTTTCGAGCGTGGCCCACACGTGGCCTGCCACGTACCAAATTTCAAAAAAATCCATGACCTTATACACCAGAAAATACGGTAGATGGGGGTTTCAGTAGGGTGTGTTTGTGCGTGGATTTGCGTGTGTATAAATGCAAATACCTTTGAAAGAATAAGTTTGGAATTATGGGGTTTTTACACACTGAAGCTACACCTGTAGTGGAGGGCGTCAAATTTCGTTGTTTGAGCAGTGGAAGGATGAATAGGCCAGCTTTGATTGCAAGAACCAGCTTTGGCTAATTGTACTTGCGGAGGTGGCAGAGCAAGGTCCAACGGGGCCTGGAATAGGGATTTTGCCCACATAATGCTTTATGCCATCAAAATTTGTTCCCTCTCTTTCCAAATTAATTTCGGCCACCTGAGGATCTTTAACATGCGCCGAAATCTCTACACACAGGCGTTTTCGTTTCTCGCCTCCATCAGAAAAACGGCCGCTGTGACTGGGATCAAGCCCGTGTCCATGAGCCCACCAGCACGCCTTAGCCACAGAGCCACTGTGGCAGGTTCAACAGAGGTGTTAGGCCCGAACTTAAATTGTGAAAAGGAAAATGACGGCCGATCACCAACGTTTTCCTTTCCATGGTCAAGAAATGGCGTTAATGTCCAATTGCCAAATGTATATTCCAATATTGGTATTGTGGGTGCTGCCATGCACAACACAGGGCATGCTGGCTCGCTGGTGACTGCTGTGCCGCTGGGTGAGGTAGCAACGGTGGTGCGAAACATGGTGCGGTGTGGGTTGAAATCACGTGTCCTCTCAGCTTCTGCACCATCCTTTTTCCTTTCCTTCTTGTCTCTGGTACTATGATTGGAAGCTTTGGCCAGTAGTGCTCGTTAGGCCTTTATTTATGCCTAACCTTTGGTGGCAGCCCGCTCATTAAGCCTAACCACAAGCCAGGCGTTGCCAGTCTCGTATATTAAGAGTGGAACTCGAGATATGTGTCAATTTTATGAGGTAAAAAAAGTGTGATCATTGGGTAAGTACAGTGTTCACTTTTCGAGTTGCTCGAGTTATTTTGCATTTTTTTTGCGGGATCCCTTCAGCGATTAGCGCTGTCGTTAAGTGTAGCTGTTTGCAGACAAAGCCAGTTTTAAGTACTGGGTCTTTCTACGTCCATGTTGATTTGATTTCACTCAATGGGCCAGATGGCCAGTGTGATTACTTGTTTGCTGTTATGAAAGGATGGGCAGCTCTGCATAGAAATATGGCATTTGGCAATTGCGAACAATATTTTGCTATCGTTACTCAATCAACTCAGCTTTTGGTTGCACAGGCAGCCAAAAACTCACGATGAACGTCACTCATTCCAGCATTTTATTGATTTGTTTATTTTGTTCAGATAAGTGCCCACAAACAGCATGATGCCTTCAGGATGGTGCACAGAAGAAACAAAGGCAAGGAGAGGAAAGGAAGATGTGTACAACAGAGAAAGAAGAGCGTAAAAAATGAAAATAACATCAATGGACCAAACATCACATGGCTGACTCGCACATGATTCTACAACACAAAAGAACGCACTCAGGCTTTAGACGCATTTTAACAGCTCGGGCAAAAGTTCTGTAACAGTCAAAGCTACTCAGATCAGGTGCTTCAAGTGAGTTGTAAGGGAGTTGCATTCTCTGGATAGGACTTTTATGATTGACGGCAGGATAAAGTAGTGGCGAGGAACGGCATCGTGTGGAGACATGAAAATTGATGGAAGTTAGCAAATCGGCAGGGTCAAACGAGCTTGTGAAGAAAGCACATATCGAGGAATGTTCTTCTGTCACTCAGTCTGCTTAAACCATGTGGTCAAGTATTCTGTCGTATGTGTAATATATTCTTCTGAAAGGGTAACGATCATAATAGATTCAAACAAATCTCATCTGGACTCGTTCCAGAGACAGTGACAAGTATTGAGAAACATACATGTCTACATACCGCTTTTTCTTGTGTTTGTGTTTTAATGGTGCCTTTCCAATCGACCCAGCCGTTGGCACTTGAGCAGGCAGAGCTGCTTGATAAATAGCCGGTGCGATTGCGCACAGCCAGGTCGATAATAAGGTGGGCCATCTAATTACTGCAAAATTGTTTTGGGGGGGGGCGGGCACAGGTCCTGGCCAAGAAGCTCCATGAGGCTCGCCCAGACCTGTACCCAGACTCAAACCACAAGCCAGAGATTGCCATCGCCCTCACAGAGTTTGAGGCCTTCTGCAACTTTCCGCCCTCTGGAGGAGATCTCACGCCTCTTGAAGGGTATGCTGTTAGCTTTCTCATCTCTGCCAATTAGGGAAAAAAAAAAAGTAGAGTATTTTATTCGATTATAACGCGGGTGCAGTTTGGAAGAGTAAAAGAATCGCCTATATATATTCATATCATTGATCATATAGAATATAATAAAAGTATTATATTATTATTCATTATAAGGTGAGAGTGCAGTGTGGAGGTAAAGAGAGAATCGATTATATATAATATATATATATATATATATAGCTTTATCAATGTATAAAAGCGGGGTATGACTTTGCAACTACGGATCTTGGAAAATACCTCACGTTATATCCAAATAAATATGGTACTGTCGTCGTCATAATTAATGTGTCATTCCAAAAGGAGATGTAGTCCATCTTAACATTGTCTAAACCACGCTGTACTAGTTGTCTGTAGCTCTGATACTTTGAGTGTGGGCTGTACACTGAAGATAACGGATTGCATGTTGCTGGTAGTTCTATTTTTGTTGCCAGTGTTTTTGTCAAGGATGAAAAGAAAGGTGGTGTGGGCAAATGCTTGTTTCTTGGTCTTACATGTTTTTCTTTTGGGGTGAGGGTCTCATTAAGTGTCATTAGCAGTGCTAAGGCTGCCCATGGCATCGTTGGAGTAAAGTGCAAACATTGCCTCTGAGGAAATTTGTAAAAATGAAGCTGAGCGCCCAAAAGGCTCGCAAGAGAGCTGCCCTTGTAAGAAGTTACAGTGATTGCAATGCTTTTGATGGAAATCGTGCTCTTAATATGACTTGCGGTGGGTCCATGCTAAACAGGTCATTGAGGCATCACTGTGTATTATGTCTTTAAATGGATAAATGAAAAGTAGAGGTGGAAAATTAGGTTTTAATAAAAGGTAATATGATTAGTAAAAAGCGATGCTTGTTGTGTTAAATATTTATAAGCACAGTACTTTCAGCCCAGTGTATTTGAGACTTAAATACACGACTAAATCAATTCTTTTTCAGCAAGCATAGGGGTTGAAAAAAATAATAATAAATTCATTGGGCACTCTTTTGCGTGCTGTTCTGTTCTTTACGTGCACTCAAACGTAATAAAAATAATACAAAACAAGGCAAGCCAGGCATAAAGCAAAGCAACGAATTAACTTTAAAAATGTTGTTGCAAAGAACAATGACAAATGCCTGAAGCATTTGTAAATATTATTTGCAAAGGTGCGCTGCGAGTCAAATACTAAGAGAGCAGTCACTGTGTGTGAACGTTGGTCGGTACCACAGCAGTCCTCCAATCGCGCACATTCACTGTCATGCATCTGCGATGAAAGGTTCTTTTTTCCAAGTGCAATAACCCCGTGGAACATCTCACCGGCGTTATCCTTTCAAAGCCTTCCGCGTAAAACTTACAAATAATTTTACTTGAAGGTCTTTGTACTTGGACCCTGTTAGTAATAGTGTTTAGTCATGCGTACTGCTTGCTTGCCTTTTTTCTTTTTCATAACCATGCTTTCGATTGTTGTACCGTTCGCTTCTTTCTGAGCGTTGTTCCTTTGTTGTTCTTGTACACCATTTTCTCCCTTTTTTCTTTCCTTCAGTTGGTCGATTAGTTCCCCAAGACAATTAGAGGTAATTTGCCATTTTTTGGTCAAACAATAGACAAAACAGTGTTGGTCACAAAACTATTCTCTTTATATTTATATTTATCTTTATAGTATTGGAAAATAAAATTTTCCAATACTACGAACCCTGGTCAATCCAATAATCGAAGCAGTTTTTTGATGCATCGCTTGGAACTAATTTTACAGCTCATTAAACTTTGGTGTTTAAAATGGGCCCTGAAAATGGTCCCTTGCCACTAGTGCCACTGAAGTTTAATGAGCTGTAAAATTAGTTCCAAGCGATGCATCAAAAAACTGCTTCGATTATTGCATTCACCAGGGTTCACAGTATTGGAAAATATAAAGATTACAGTTTTGTGACCAACACTGTTTTGTCTATTGTTTGACCAAAAATGGCAAATTATCTCTAATTGTCTCGGAACTAATTGACCAATTGAAAAAATAATGGCATATTTGAAATCAATGGGGGAAAAAAACAGCAAGACTGACAAGTTTCATAAAGTATACTTGAAAATTAAAAGAAGTTGTTTTAAGACCAGTCTCCCCCCAAGAGCTTGCCAAGCATTGTTTGCCCCTCCTTATGAAATGCCTCCTGGCCTTTAAGGCTTCAGTAAATGAAATTAAATGAATTACAAAGTCCCAAATCTTTACATGCCACTATTAACAAGGATTCGAGGATGAACTAGAAGAAAAAATTACACAGGTAGGAGTGCTAAGTGCAGGGTGTGTGGTTACACTAAAGTGAAGGCTTTGCTTTTACATGCGCACATGCGTATACATACGCACGCAGACAGCAAGCCTTATCGACAATCACAGCTGAAAACAGGAAGCAAACTTGACATTGAATCAGTCAGTGCAATGTTGTAGGCTGTTGGTAACTGAGAGTGCAGCTCGGGGTTTTAGGATTGTCGGCGACATGTTGGAGACTTCTGGAGGTTACCTATGGGACCCCTTGGTGTGAGTTTTTGGGCTGGCCACTACACATTGAAAGTTGAAGAAAGTGTGCCACTAAAGCTGCCGGAGACCAAGAAGAAGATGCTGTTTGAAGACACTCATGCTTCCAGTTTACTTAGCGTTGCCAGAAGGAAAATGTTGGGAAAAAATGTCTTAATTGGTAGCACGTTGTTTGAACCCCAGCATTTCGAGGATTGGGTGACATGGCGCTGGGGTGCTTTCCTGTATCGTATCCCAAGTTTTTTTTTTTTTTCTGGATAACAGTTTCAACCTTTGGGATTGGTAATTTCACATTTTACGTTGATAGCATGTAGGCACTTCATGCGACTGAATACCAAAAACCTCAATCCCTGCCTCCATCACCAGCTCTGTTCTCTTACCACAGTATTCGTGCAGTGGGTTAGCAACAGTATCTGTCGCAGGTACTCTTGATTATGAGGTTTAATGTGCTGACGCTACATAGGCAATGAAGCCCGCCGTAGTGGAGGGCTCCGGATTAATTTTGACCACCTAGGGATCTTTAACGTGCGTCGAAACCTCGAACACATTGGCATTTTTACTTTTCGCTTCCATCAGAAAAGCGGCCGCTGCGGCCGGGAATCGAACCCGTGTCCTTGGGCTCACTCAGCCTTAGCCACTGAGCCACCGCGGCAGGTATCGCAGCTACTCTCAAAGATGCTGATCACAAATTACAAAATTTTTGTCTTCTACAAGCAGTTTTCAAACAGCAATTCAAAAGAAGCAGCAGCAGGCCTGAAAAAATTTTTTTTCTTGTTATGTGGGCAGTTAATGTAGTTCTTAAGGCGAATCCCTTAGATGTCTATGTTTCAAGCATGTGCACTGTGAGGTACTGAAAATCGGTGGTAGAAAAAAGTTGAAGTTGTGGTTGGAGTGAGTGCAAGTTCGATGATTGCACGTAAAGAAATGGAAAAAGCAGTGTAGGAGAAGGGTCGGAGCAAGGCCCTGAGAAAAGGTGATGCAGCGCGGCAGCAAAGGGAAAAAGAAGTGCCAAAGGAGGAGTAATTTCTCTTGTACTTCTGTGTGGATTCTGTAGCATAAACTGCATTATATGGGTGTTTTCGTCAGAGTCAAATAGATTATGAAATAAACTGTGACGAAGACTTTTGTCTGTGGTTGAGAAAACCTTTGAATGCCCAGCAGAAGCATGAAAAGGATCAACGAAAGGAATGGCGTAGTTGGTGCGTAAATCGTCAACGCATCATCAGTAGTACAGGGCTGATCAGTGTAGATGAGAAATGTGCAAATGTGTGACAAAAATAACACACTGCCGACGCACTGTACTAATGTCAGTGATGATGACCTTTGGACCTTCAGGGTTCAAAGATGGCGAGCATATTTGTGCAACATTAGCAGTAAGGCAGCAACCCTGCACACTCTTGTGTTAGCACTGTTTCTGCCACCATAGTTTCCGAAAAAAGATGCAAAATTTGGTTTGCTTGAAGAGCTGGTGGTTTTGAAAAGTTGATATGTCTTTGCTAAGGGGCTACACCAGTGACTGGGATTGCAGGAGAACACAAGGACAGCTTCATTTTTACCCCCTTTTCTGCATTCATAGGCAGTATGCATACAGTAGCCCTTCGATGACATCCTTGTTTCCTTTGCAAAAAGCAGCAGTGAGCAAGCTTCTGTGGAGCGTTTTCCCCTTTTTATTTAAATGGTGCCAAATGTGCAGGTCTTCCAGAGCTGCAGCAGGTGCTGGGACCGGTGATGAAGCAACCGCTGGAGACCAAGCAGCATCTCCAGGCCTACTTCCAGGCCGTCATGACTGCCTCGCCCGAGGTCTTTAGGCCGCCCCTCAAGAAGCTCTACAAGCGCATCGAAAAGAAAGGTGAGAGGGGGGTACAGGGTCTACTACTACTGCTGCTCTGAGTTAAAGGGACAGACAACCAATTTTTGTGAATTGCATGCCCTCTAGCTCACAAAAAGCCAGCGTTTTGTATACTGGACCCGCCGCGGTGGCTCAGTGGCTAAGGCGTTGCGCTGCTGAGCACAAGGTTGCGGGTTCGATTCCCGGCCGCGGCGGCCGCTTTTCTAATGGAGGCGAAAAGCAAAAACGCCCGTGTGCACAAGATTTCGGCGCACATTAAAGATCCCCAGGTGGTCAAAATTAATCCGGAGCCCTCCACTACAGCGCGCCTCATCGCCTGCGTTGCGTCGGCACGTTAAACCCCACAATCAAATCAAATCAATCAAATCGTTTTGTATACTAGGGTAACTGCAAGGAATTTCTAAATAAGCAGGCGGAAATAATTTTAATTTTGCACTAAAATTCCTGAAGTCTGAAAGGTTGCGACACGTAGTGTTTCTAAACGTGACACTACGTTACGGGTCCAAAGAACTCCGTCGATTTCAACGCGTGATTCAAAAACCGCATGAAGGAATAGGAAAGGTTGCATGTCATTGTTGTTTTAGCCGGGGACAAGTTTTTAAATACCTCTTTCCATCTCACGTGCAGTTAAAAGTGTGTTGCCGCACGGATCACTGTCGTGGTTGCTAGCATTCCTTTTGGCGGGACACGTACGGCCGGTAGACGTAAAAATTCCGATTTAAAAAGTTTTAGGGCGCTATCAGCAAAACTGTTTCGGCAGAGTCCCTCAATACTTTTCTGGTCACAAAACTCCGGCCGCAGTTTCATACAGGGACAGAAGTTGCCACTAGGGTCGCCGCTGTCAGCAAGAGGGCGTTCCGTGCCCGCGCCACGTGCGTGCACAGCGCACCGTTAAAGCTGCTGCCCGTTCAAAACAGTTGTTAACAGCGGAGCGAATATTCTGCTATCAGTCATATTTAGTTTGACATACAATGGGGTTGCTGTTTGCATGTCGAAAAATTTTCTTCGCTTACTTTTGCAAGATATCAAAGCTTCGATTGAGCCAATCATGCCTATACGCAGCAATTATGCATGTACGTGTTGTTGCGGCAGTTATTTTATCTCGTGCAAGGCAGCGTAAGATGGCGCTTTATTTAAGCGAAGGTTATTTACTTGGGTTTGGGACACTGGCAAAGCTTCAGATTTCACAACTCGCAAATATGAGCTGTGCAGCAAGTCCTGCGGCGACGTCGATCGCGCGAGTTACCGTATTTTCGCGACGTATAACCTGCCACTGCATATCATCCGCACCCCCACTTTTATCCCGCCGGAAAAGAAAAAAAAATTCTCGCGTATTGCCTGCACATTTTACACAGGAAAGGCTGCACCAAAAGTACTGCTCGAGCAACACATCACGTATTATGTAGACAGAAAAAGCGTATATTTAGCGAGTAGAATACACTGACTGCAAGGTGAAAGTCGCAATTTACTCAGGGTCACTGCTCCCGGTAGCGCTATCACTTGAGCCGCAGTCCTCACTGTTGTACACAAGGTCATCTTCACAGCACAACGGGCAGTGCAGCTTCACTCCATAACGCGCATTGCCATGAAGCTGCACTAAAGAAAAACCCTGCGTATTATCCGCAGCCCTTGTTTCCCACTGAAATTTTCGCATTTTTGGTGCGAGGTATACGCGCAACAATACGTATATGCAATCCTACCGTTATTCGGCCGGTGTTCACTGCAGCTGCGGTACCAAAAATAAAGCTATAGATTTCCCGTGTTTACAGTTTACTGAAGTTAACTTCAGTCGTGTGCACTTATTGCATAGACCTTCGGCAAAATTTCAAAACACGAGCGATGAAGCTTTCGTCGCATGAATGCAGGTTGCTCTTTAGGATTCTAACCTTGCTTAACTTCGAGTTCACAGCTCCCTCATGTTAATTTTTATGGAACTTCACGAAAATGTTACATAGACACTGCAATATCGTTCAGTAATATTGTTCAGCTGCTCAAGGTCATTTGGGAAGCTACAATTTCCTAATGCTTTGTGCTCCCAAAAATACCCCCACCCGCTGGAGCAAATCCCGCTACCACGTCGATGTTGTGTCGCAAAGTCGTAGTTCAGTCTGCTCTGTTCCCACTTAGCGAGGGAGGCCCGTTGCATTCGTTTAAAAACAGCTTAGGTGGGCTGTCCAGTTCAAGTACCTCAGTTAGTCAATGAAGGCCACCGGCAGCTGTATAGCCTGTGTGCCTTCTTTGTGCCACCCGGGCTGACGTGTTCGAGGGGCACTAGAAGCAGTCATGGGAGTGCTTTCACCTCTCTGTCTCTCTGTAGTTGTCGGGGGTAATTACCGCATTAGTGCATGCGAGGCACAGGTGTGTCTTGGTCAGCGGGGTTATGCTCGCTGCGAGATCAATTGTGGGGCCAGAGATTAATAGGAACAAAAGACGAAACAGTGTTACCCATAAAACTGTAATCTTGGTATTTTCCAGTGCTACGAACCCTGGTGAATGCATTATAGGAAGCGGTTTTTCGATGCGTCACTCGAAACTAATTTTACAGCTTATTAAACTTCGTGGCACCAGTGGCAAGGAACCATTTCAAATGCCCATTTCAAACACCAACTGTCAATGAGCTGTAAAGTTAGTTCGAAGCGATGCATCAAAAAACCGCTTCTGATATTGCATTCACCAGGGTTTCATAGTATTGGAAAATACAAAGGTTGCAGTTTTATGGCTACCACTGTTTCGTCTTTTGTTCCTCTAAAAATGCCTAATTATCTCTACTAATTATCTTGGGAACTAATTGACTGACTCAAGAAATAATGGCACATTCGAAATCAGTGGGGAAAAAGCAGCAAGACTGCTTTTGCACAGACTGCTTTTACGCAAGACTGTGTCACAGAGTTTACTTGAAAATTAAAAGATTGTTTTAAGACCCATGTCTCCCTCCCCTTTAAGGGGCCATGAAGACAAAATACAAGTTTATATTTGAAATATTTCGTGTTTTATAGTGCCCCCAGCGTTTGTCCGGAAGCAAACGATGCTTTATTCACTGCAAAATAATCAATTTAAGCTAAAATTTTGATTCTCGCACCAAAACGTGTGTTTGAACAACGTTTGCAATGACATCATAAGAACAGGTCTTTCAGCTAAACTTGGTGTGGAGCGGAGACTTGCTTACTGTTAGTCAACCTAGATGGCGCCACCACACCGCGGCAAGCCGTTTTCTGCCTTTGGTTTGTTTGTGACTGTATTTAAACCTGGGTTGTTTTTGTTCATGGAGAGAGTAATCGTTTCGTGAAACATGGTGCTCGCTCGACAAATATGGTCACGTAAGACCCTGTCGCTTGCGTCAATCGGCCAGTGTCGTCTGAGACAACCCCGAAGCCCCGCAGTGCTGCACATCCAAGCGAAGCATAGTGCACACAGTACCAACAGCAGTACGCATCGGTACTTCTATGTTTACATGTGCTTTCGTAACTTCCACTGTTTGTCCCACAATTCTTATGGCTTTAAAAAGAATGTGCCCTAAATTTAGGTGCAAATAGCTCGTTCGGCAAGTTTATAAGCCGTGCCTAATTTGCGTTTGCTTTCACCGGCCTCCGGTAATTGCAGAGCTGGCTGGCATGACATTACAGGTTCTGTTGCGGGAAATGAGTGAACGGGTTGCATAGCCACTTCCTTTTTTTCCTAATTGTACAACTTATTTGAGTGAAGTTTATGTTAAAAGTGGTGTCAGTATGATTCTAACGAGGCAATCTTTTGAACGAACCACGCTTGCATTTTGTCTTCATGGCCTCTTTAAGCCCACTTCTGTCCCTGTCAGCTCGTGAAGGCCGTAAAAATTTGGACCGGGACCAACTGCTGTTTACTCGACTGCTAAGTTGTCAACTGATACAAATGCAGCTACCTCCCTCCATTCCCTTTGTGCAGACAAGGATCTGGGCATCCCTGAGGACTTGGCCACGGTGTTCCTTCGTGTGCATGAGAGCTACCCAGAAGACATCGGCTGCTTCGTCATCTTCTTCCTAAACTATGTCAAACTACAGCCCGGGGAGGCCCTCTTCCTAGCCGCCAACGAGCCGCACGCCTACATCTCGGGAGGTCAGTCCCTACCTGTGCTGTCCACCAAGGCCCTACGCGATAGTAAAGGGAAATTTCTGGGGAAGTCTGTGGGGAAATAGGGATACTAGAGGGAAATCTGTGGGGAAATAGGGACATCTAGAAGGAACTCGGTCACTTCTGCTGTGTGCTATCTTGGGACCTGCCGTAAGCTGGAAGTGTTCCATTCTTACTTGGCTTGGCTTGCAACAGGCCTTCTTGTGGCTATTTATGAAAAAGCCAACAACAGGGACAATGTTTTCTTCTTGTTGTTGTTCAAATTGCATGCAGCTTTCAAAAATTCCCGACGGAGAATTCGTTTAAGAGCAACACTTTTATGCTGGTAAAAAACTGCCAATGGCCTTTTATGAACTGTAATCACAGTTTTTGCAGTCACATGGAACTTTCGAGCGTGTTAGCGAGCCGTGCCGAGTGATAACGAAACACTTCTCTGCAGTACACGGTGGCGCGGCTGTAGAAGTGTGGCTCGTTTAGGCACCAGTGCCAGATTTTTCTATTATATTAAGTATGAAACACCGTGGCCCGACACTCTTCTCCCAGTGTTGTTCTTCTATCTGTGTTGATGTGTTCACCTGTAAAAAAACATTTAGAGGCATTAATTTGTGGAGTTCAAACCCAGTTCGTTTCAATCGCAGAATAGAGGGGTGCTGCCCCCGTACTCTTCAGTACTGTTGTTCTTCGGGAAGCCTTACGCTGTCTGCGCACAATGCCAGTCAGTGAAGATATCTGTTAAAGATGGTGCACCTACCACAGGTTATTTTTCAAACCGGAAGGAAAGAAGCAGTCTCACTTCAGAGGTTTGATTCCAGAAGCAAGAAAGTGCTATCATTGCTTATCATTCGTATGGCTAGAGGGTTAGTGACTGAACCAAGTGCATCAAAAAGTGATGATGCTGGTATTATTGTAGAATGACTCGCTGCGCAAGCTTGCGTGAGCAAAAATGTGCACCCCGCACTCACATGTATTTTATCCTCACCCAGTACTCACTCAGACTCACTCACAAATACTTTTCCATAGCTGCAAAAACATTTCGAGGATCCCACTTTCTTGCACTCAGTGCAGTGAAGATTTCCATGGCTTACTACACACACTCGCGTGAGCAGAAGCTTTTAAGGCTCACTCACTTACGGATGAGTGCACTCGCGAGCCTGCCAGCCTAGCTGACATTTTAATTTCAATAAGCAGTTTAAAAGCCAGCAAAGATTGCGCACTGCATAAACAAATTCAGAGCGACCTTTCCCTAAGCTTAGATAAGCTCATTCTACATTTCAGCAGTCCGTATTTGTTATTAAGCTGTCTCTGTAATTTTGCTGTGGGCCGGTCTCACAACTGTGCAGCCGGTACTGAGGCCTTTATTATCAACAACATGTGCAATTGCTGTCTGTGGAGGAGCATTGCTCCTGCCTTCAGTCTCCCGCCTTCATTGCTCATTGGTCGATACCCGCTGCAGCTTTTGCAGTGCTGAATAGAGTTCAAGAAAGAGTGCAAGCACATGTGCCCTTTGGCTGCCCCTCCATTGGCTTTCCCTTTGTGTGTGTGAGAGGGAGAGAGAGATCTTTAATGAAATCTGGCAATGTTAGCCATGCTAAAATGTCCAACTTGCTTTGCCAGACGATGACATAATGAAGATGAAGGGGGTGATGTTGGAGAAGTTGATGCGCACAAATTATTTACAGACATTGGTCTGTACCTGTGTGCTGCAGGCACGTGGTCAGATTTTTTTGTAGCCGTGAAGCACGTTTGGGACACGTCCACGTACTTAAAACGTCCTTTAATTGAATGTCCACAGAAAGCGGCCGTCCCAAAGACGCTACGAAAGACAGCCTTTGCGCACTAAATCAAGCGCATTCACAGAGCAGGTGCTGGAGCTTTTCTCGCACATTGCAGTGTGGGCACAGTGGCGATGTAGTTCTTTTGAACTTAGGTAAGTTGCGCGTGTATGCGACATTCAACCCCATGGCCTCAACCTGCTTGGAGAGTCCAGGTGGCATTTGAATTTGCAGCTCGGACCAGTAGAAGATAGCGGCGTGTAATGACGCCATACGTCATCCCAGATTGCTCGCTGCATGTTCCATGCCTTGCTAGATGCGAGGGCAGTGTGTGTGCCCTGCTCGACCCTCCCCCCTTGTTGTGTTGCAGACTGCGTGGAGTGCATGGCGTGCTCGGACAACGTGGTGCGGGCGGGGCTGACCCCGAAGCACAAGGACGTGCCCACACTGTGCTCCATGCTCACCTACGGCCCCGTGGCGCCCGCACAGCTGCGCTTCCAGGCCGTGTCCTCCACCTGCGACGGCTGCACCTTTGCCCCACCCATCCCGGACTTTGCCGTCGGCTACATCAAGGTGATGACAGGAGTGGGAGGGGGGGAGGGTAGGAGGCCTTTTTAAGAGCGAAGCTGTTCAGCAAATCGTAATTTTTCGTGTCCGCAGTTAAAAAATACCAAGAAATGCGCCTAGTGCGTGCCGTGCCGACCGCCCGGCAGTAAACAAAACCAAGAAAAATGCCTAGCGCTCTTGTGTGCATGCCTCGAAACGACCGGCCAGCGTCCCCTGCGCACATTGGTCGAGCGGAGCATGCCCACTTAGGAAGATTGGCCAAGATTGGCCAAAAAGACAGAAGTGCAGCATTTGCCGTAATTGTGGCAACGCTTGCTCAGAACGAGAAAGACATGACATGGCGTACACCCCTCCAGGGTCAGGTCCTATCATTATCACTTACAAAAAAATTAAGGCAGCTCACACTTATAGCAACAGGGATGGGGTTAGGGGTCTTTGCGGCAGCGAAGAAGAACCAAATCGGCTGCAACTGTGCACATAAATCTTCTTGATGGTCGTGAAGGTTGCGTACAGCTTCGCTACCTTCGAGTCTTACGCGTTAGTGTGAGCTTCCTGAATTTTTTCTTTTAGGCCGGCAACTTCGTTATTATGTTGCTTGGAAAGAAAAGGAAATATTCAGCACTGACCTGTGTGGCTTTGCAAATGATGAGCTTTTCTTTCAGAGCGAGTAATGATTTCATTCAAATAGTTTTTGAATGAAAATGAATGCTTTGCGGTTGCCAGTGCAAACACTGAAATTTCCCATTTCTCTAGTAAGCTTTGGTAGTAAGCTCAGTCTCCCCCCCCCCCCCTTCCCCCCCCCAAGAAAGAGGGGGGGGAGGCTGAGTGATGAGGTCGGTATAAACTTTGTTGCGGTGTTTATGTTATGCCGTGGCAGATATCAGTAAAACTTTTAGCTTAGCTTATGGTTTGGAGGCAGCCTTCACCTCCAAGATATACCACTACTACTACTGTTCTAATTAATATTACTAATTACTCTTTCGATAACTACATCAGCACCTCCATGTAAAGAACGAAGATTATCCAAGGCATCACAAAAATGTAAACATTTACAAGTTTAGTGTTCTTCTACATGTCCTAAATAGAGTAGACTCGCAATAATCTAACTCAAGGGTACCCTGGATTTTGTTTGAATTATTAGAAGTTCTCACAAATATGACTCCAAACAACGTACCAACTTTTGTTGTAATTAAACATTCACGTATATATTTAATAGCACAACATTCACACACAATAGTACTATAGTGGTATTCACATTTCGAAAAAAGAAATCACGAATGGATGCCTTCTAGAACAGCCTAGAATAATCTTCTTTGTTCTGGTGTAAATCGACGGTTCAAGAACCACGCGCACCGAAAGATAAAAAACCTGCAGAGCAGACACCGGGGTATTCGACTCCTGACGCTCGCCTACGCACGTCACTTTCTTCGGTAGTAGAGCAAGTTCAGGTGGGAGGCCTTCCTGTCGGCTGCTGGTACGAGTGGGGCTTGCTTGGCGACTTGCAGATGGTTTAGAAGTGCATGTACCCAGCACCTCTAACAGATGTCACGAAGCCAAAGACGACGTCTTGAAAGAAAAACACGTTTATTGGAGCGAACTTGTGCTCCCCTAACAACTCAAAGAATACACAGGCGGCGAAGCAGCAGTCAGCAAAGTGACGTATACGCAAGCGAGCGTTGGCGATCGAATACCCCGGCGTCTGCTCTGCATGCTTTTTATCTTTCGGCGCGCGTGGTTCTTGAACTGTCGATTCACACCTAGAACATCGTGGATCCAAGAAGATTATTTTAGGCTGTTCACGTTAGTTCGGAACGCTCTCCCTATCAGAAGAGATAACACATGCGGCACAGAAAGAAAGAATGGAACACGCGCTTCCCTTGGCACAGCGATAACACAGACCGGCGCAGCCGGGCAGTAAAAGCAAAACATAAATAAACAAACCCAATGCACGGTTTGCGGCATTATTCTGAGTTTTGAAATGATATTTGACTCTTACCCAAACTGAATGCCATGTATTCCCTTTGATATTAGGAAGCTTCGGATATTCGCACACCCCTGTTAATTTTTCTTTTCAGTCTACTGTAGTCTAATAACTGCCCACCTTTTATTCCTCTCTTGTGTTGTGTATTGGAGATGGCACACCACTGCTTCCTTCCGGGTGAGCGACACTGCCGTGGTCACGCCCATCATTTCACACCGTGATGCTAACGAAGAATGGAATATCCCCCTGGATCACTGAAGGGGAGGTTGCGTGTGCCGGTGCATACAAAAAAAATTTTTTGCCCAAGGATAAGATCCTCCTCAACAGCCCACACGCTGTCTGTATAAACACAGATTAATGAAAAAAAAGTGCACCGTTCATGGCTAAAGATTAAACCTGCAGCCTCTCGTGGCGGAGGGACTCTGTGATATACATATGTACAGCAAATTTTTTGCTGGAGACAGGCATACAGCCTGGCATGCAAGGAACAGGCTTACCACAAGAACAGTGTTGACAAACTGAAGCTCGCTGTTGGTGCTCCTCCGTTTGTTGTCACTAATGCCTGTGAGTTTTTGTCGAGTGCCAAAACTTGTGTTCCGTGGCTGGTGCTGAACAATTTACCGTGTTTACTCGAATCTAGGCCACCCTCGATTGCAGGCTAACCCCCAAAATTCGCTAGGCAAAAAAAAAAAAAAAGGAACTTACCTTGAATCTAGGCCAAATGACAAAAACGCCGTTTCATCAGCAGGAAACCCAGCACATTTATTGCACAAGGGCACACTCTGTAGGCACATATGTATAAGTTTTATTCGTCGTCATCATCATTATCGCCCACAACACCGCTGTCCTCTGTGTTGGTGGGTTCATCCCTAGAGGGCATCATCCTCACTTCCGTCCATCGCATTTGAAATAGAACACTTTTTGAAAGCTGTAATGATTGTTCCATCTAGGAATTTTGTTCCACACTGCGGCGATCCAGTTCGCCAGCTGGCCGAGTGAAGCACGCTTGATGCGCCCGGTTGGGGTGAGCTGATGTTCTTCCGACGTAAGCCAGTTCGGTGTAGTGCTGGCGAAGCCTATCTTTAAAGGGCTTATTAATGGTAACGTGAAGCTGGTTGGAGTTGGCTAGCCATGCCACCAGGGATTATGGCAATGTCTGTCCCAGCACGAGGAAAGCGTGGTCTTCACGCTGTCAGTCAGATGGCTGCAGTAGGAATCGAGAACTAGAAGTGACTGCTTGCACAACTGCGGCCCCTGGACGGCGTTCCCAAACCATTTTTCACCCAGTCCTCTAACAAGCCGCTGTGGCTTCCAACCTTTGTCATAATGCTGCAGCAAAACATTTCTGGGAAACTTCTTCGTTAACGTGGTAGAGTCTTGCGCTTGAATAATGTATATGGGAAAAGTTTTGCCCATCGGCGGTGCAGCGCATTACTGTCGTTCACTAATTTTCGTAACCCATTGTAAGTTTGACCTCCTGTCACACCCTTTTTGTTCATAGTGTATGCCATTGGCATGTTGAAGAACACCCGGGTTTTGGTCGGCATTTGCAATTTGCCCCGGTTGGTAGCGCTTTTCCCACCATTTGTCCATCGCGTAGCACTGAAACTTGACAAGGTCCTTCTCGAAGTCAGCAAGCAGCTTCTGACTCACGGAGGTCCGTCGTCTCAGCCTGAAACTGAACCGTTTCATAAGGCGCGTTGCCCAGCCCCTGCTTCCTTTAAAATTGGCTCATGCGACACCCTTCACTCGGCAACTTCCCTGGCTTTCACCTGGACAATCTCCGTCGTCACGGGCATTCCCGCTTCCCTTTGTTCCCTGATAAAATCGGCGACAACTTCTTCCACTCCATGGTGTCGGCCCGGGCCATTTTTGGTCTGCTGAACACCATGCGGGTTGCTACACAGCTGAATGGTTTGGATCATTGTTTGCGCCATTGTTGCACATTCTTTTCGTGGACGTTGAACTCGTGCTACGCTTGCAGGTTTGAAGTTTTCTCCGCGTGCAAAATGACCTTTCGCTCAAAGGCCGCGCTGTAGTGGCACCGCTTGGTTGGTGCCATCGCTTCTCAAGCGCAGGTGGCGCAGCTGCTGCCGGCATTTTGCGAGCACGTGGCTAAGTCACGACACTTGCAAAACTCTACCAACGCAACTGCACTGAACGATCGCTTCCTGAAAACTGCCACCGCTGCACCCACGCCACAGTGAGAGGAAGAGAGGAGGGGGTGTCAAAGTGCATGGCAATCGCCGGCGCCGTAATCGCGTGACACGATCCACCTTTGCCGACGTGAAAGCTCGCCGGCTCGACGACCCTCGCTGCATGAACGTGTGACTGCAAGATTTTGGAACAGTGGACAGTACGAAGCAGATGACCGAGTTCGCCTGTGTAGCCGTGGGGACCACTACCCCGCCGCTGACCCCGAGTGACCACGTCACCGTGCAGCTACCGTAGAATGTCGCGAAAATGAGCCTTGGGCGCGCATGCAGAACCGCCTGCACACGGCAGCCTGACATCGGTGCATAGCGAGCCGTCATGCTGCTAGTGCAGCCAGGCCTTTAGCGGACAGGCCATGGTACTTGAATCTAAGCACTTTGAATCTAAGTGCTTAGATTCTGAGTGGTGCTTGAATCTAAGCATTTTGCACTTTTGCACATCGGTTTTTTTATAAAAAAAACATCAGCCTAGGTTCGAGTAAATACGGTACCCTCTCTGGCTGGGCCCCAAGACAGGAGAGCTATGGTTTCGAGGTTATTGGTTTTTATTTTGGGCAAACTTTTTTTTCCCCCTCTTGTCACCTCCAAATGAGATTTTTAGGTATGGCCTCGTTTTTCTGTTCACATCTTTTTTTTTTTTTACCTCAAGCTTTTTTTTTCTCATTTCCTCAAGCCACCCTACAAAGGTGTCTGGAGCAAGACGTGTCAACAACTGCGTGTCTAAGCCCCTTACGAGCTTGCCATACACAGTGCACATCACAAGCGCTCAAGAAGAATGCATTGCAGCATGCCCAGAACAGCAGCAAATTCTTGTGGCAAAGCTTCCACTCACATGTAGAGCGAACGCACGCTGCCAGTTGTGCTTCAGGATTGGCCATGCTGAATCGAGCCCATTCCCCCCCTCCCCACCCCTGGTGTGCGTGCAGGTGCAGGCCAACTCGACGTACCACCTCAAGCGCCTAAACTCGGCCAGCATCCTCCTGGTGGTCGAGGGGACGGGCAAGGCAGGGAGCGTGGAGCTGCACCAGGGCAAGGTGCTCTTCCTGGCCGCCCTCAAGGAGCTGTCCGTCACCGCCACCGACACCATCACCCTCTACCGGGCATACTGCCCCGCCTGAGGGGGAACTGCTATGGCCAATCCCCCCCTCTGTAGTAGGGGGATTTGCAGAATCGACGTGTTCATTGGTTTTTGAAAAACTGCGACGGTTTCAATTTTGTGAGTCAATCAGAGTCAAAGAGGGTTGGTGTTTGGTTGACAGCACGTAATTAGTGTCAGGCCTCAGGCCAATTGCCCACCGAAGGGGAATTGGCTGAATCGTAGACGTATTCGTTTGCATTATTAAAAAAATTGTGATGGTTTGAATTTTGTGGGTCAAGTGGCGTTGAAGGGGGTTTGTGTTTCAATCCCCCACTGTAGGGGGATTGGTTGAATGAACGATGAATTTGTTTTTCAAATTGCAGTGGTGCAGTGGTTTCAGTTTCGTAAGTTTATCCAGCAGTAAGAGGAGTTTGTGTTTGATTAACGACAAATAATTAGTTGCCAGCTATAAACGATCTCTAGGCCTGGCTCAGTGGCCTGTGATAGTGGACATTTGTTGTTTTGTGTGCTCATTTGAGGGTTATCTAAATAGTGGGCTTGAAATGCAGTTTTTGTCTCTGCGTTGGAACTGGCTTGCATCGTTGTGCAAACCTGTGAAATTACACAAGTGCTTTGCCCCTTGAAGTGCTGCCTTAGCAGAGAGCTTCTCCGGCTATTATGTGGCAGTTGGCCCAAATTGTCTTTCCGTCCTTTGTTTAATGAAAAATTATTACTTCATTAAGCTTTGATTCCCCTGTTGTCTCCTTGCCGTCTGCACAGTATGCATGTGGAAATTACTAAACGTGCACTATGGAAAATCACATTTGTCTTTAAGGGTGGGTCGGAGGTGGCAATGGTACAAGCTTCACATCTTCCAGTAAGAAATTATGAGATGTCCTTGACGCCAACTACCAAAAATAGCGCAAGATGCTCTTTTTTTTTATCCGAAGTTACGGTTCATTTTTACTCACCTGCTTGAATTTGTCCTCCAAGTCTGCAATAACTGTGAACGCAGACAATTCATATTTCCTATTACAGTATCATGCCGCTAAATTAGAATCCCGTGAAATGTTGTGTGCCCGCGAGAACTTTTTTGGTTATGCAGTGTTATGCACTCATATTGTGATCACAGTATCTTATATACCCCTGCTACACTGCGTCCAGATGCCATTCGAATTGAATGTCATTTGACTCAAGATGCGAAGTTGTGCTGCTCCACTTGGTTTTGAAAATGGCATTCGAGTCGAATGAGCACTCTGAGAGACATTTGGGGCTCTCGAATGCCATTTCTCGCACTCTCGCGCACAGCTGTTCCAAGTCACTTAGAACAAAGAAAATGCTCTTATGGGACTTTGTTTACTTTCATTCACCTAATCATGATATCAAGATGTAATATTACGTACTCTCAGCACCAGTGCAGGCAAGCGACAAAGCAGTGTGGCCAGACAGCACAAAACACGCGCCCAAC
This sequence comes from Haemaphysalis longicornis, assembly GCA_013339765.2. Taxonomy (NCBI): domain Eukaryota; kingdom Metazoa; phylum Arthropoda; class Arachnida; order Ixodida; family Ixodidae; genus Haemaphysalis; species Haemaphysalis longicornis. The sequence goes on along the minus strand of CM023450.1, from coordinate 152,668,524 downwards.
AGTATACAAAAAACCTTGATTGCGATTTAGAATGAATAAAAACCTGTGTCAAAGCTTGCATTATTTATAATTTGATATCATTTTACTGCAAAAGACTGCTGGTAAATTTGATTGTTGCATTAGTGTGAAAAACAGAAGCTCGACAGCAGCAGCACCACGCAGCACGGCAAGCGATTCTTAAATCTGTCAAATGCGATCGAAACTGTAGTGGAGCGCGGCGAATTATGGTTGGCATTTGAAGCCCCTCATTTGAGTCAAATGTCATTCGGTTCGAATGACACTCGGACATAAGCTGTAGCAGGGGTGAGGCTAAGGCAGTTTTCAAAGATGGCAGACATAAAAGCATTCACGTGCTATTTCACGTCACCCAACTTGTGGCTATTGTGTGTGCTCTTGGGTGAGCCTTGTTGTCGATGCAAAATTTGTAGGGCAGCAGGTATTGTCACTTCTATGAGAAGTTTTCCTCGGTGACAACTACCTCAAGGTGTGCATGAATTTCAGACTCTCGTATCAGGACACTAACAGCTATTGAAAGGAGGACATATGCTGAGCAACAAAGACATATTGCCCAGAAATTTTGCAAGTGTGAATTTTTAGTTATTTGAAATTAGTTGGCAGGCCTTACTTAAGTCCGGAGTGATACAATTCCCACCCTGTCAGTTCTTGGAGGATCGAAACATTTAGCTGGTGTTAGTGGTTAATTCATATTGCACCTAAAGTGGTGTCTAAACATGATGCTGTCATTTTGTTGATGTTTGAACATACGAAGCTCAATGCAATGGTTTGAAATTGCTGGTAGAAACATTGTTTTTTTGTGGTGTTTTTTCTTCTTGTTAAAGTTGGTCATTGTGTGGTCAAATATTTCACCTGCTCAACAGTTATCCTCGCTGGCTTTGGCGTTCCCTAGTACTCCAAGCATCATTTAAAATTGCTTAGTGTATTTGGTGTGGTGACGAAATATTGTGATAGTTTGGAAAGCAGTCTTTCTTTTTCTTAGCCTTTTCAAGTACCTGCAAGTTACCCAAAGTGCAATAATTTTTCACCCCTTCTTGACGTATTTCATTCCAATGTAATCAGCTACGGTGGATGTAGCGGCTATATGCAATACTCTCTCTGCAATTTTAAGTGTTCTGTAGCAACGTCAGCTTGGAATTAACTTATACACTTGTTTGGGATGTACTTCTTTTTGTGTGTAAAGTGGCGATGTTTACATGTCAACGGTCCTCAACACACTGCATTCAGGCTGTAGCCTAAAACTGCAGTGTTGCAAGGGCAACGAACCAGCATGCAATACCTCAGTATTTTGGGGTAAGAACCTTATTTAAGGGGGGCAAGTTTATTTACAATGAGATTCTAGCAACTGGACTTTTTGCCCAGTATTAGTGTCAACTGATGCGAGTGCATGCAAAGTTCCAAGAAATGGATGTGTGCTTTGACAATGCTCCCTTTGTACCGCGGTATAATAGAAAGTTCAGCTAGTTCCTGCAAATATATTGAGGCAAAGCACAGTACCAATGTGAAACAGCCACAAATTGCGAGTTTGCATGGCCTTACCTGCGTGGAATTCAATAAGCAATGTGGTAATTCAATGTCAAATTGCTTCGGCATTTAAGACTTTACCTCAAACTCACTGCCAAAGAAGGTCGTCACTTGAGCAGGCACCCAAATTTTAAGATGAGCCCTGCTGCTTCGTTGACGCCAGTTTAAATACGTGCTCCCTTGCAGTACTACTATATACGCAATAAAGTTACGGTTTGCAGTAGATGTATCGTCGTGTGTCTGAGGCAGCCTTCAAGGCTCCCGATTGCTTTTTTTAAAACTGAGCTGATGGCACCATTCACAGCATTCATGACGACAGTTCAGCGTAAAGTTACATTGCCTCTGCTACTTTGAATTCATTCAAAGAGCCGCAAACCAATTCCAACTCTGCGTTGAAAACCATAATGAGCGATCAACAGGCTAACTTCTGGTTCGTGGAAAGAAATAATTTTAGACGAGGCAAGGGGAAAAAGTTTAGCTGTTTTTTTTTTTACCAGGAAAGCTGCGTAAGCTCTTGGTTGCGCCATCCATGAACAGAAATACTCGGCGCACGCGAGTGTGCCATCGTCCCACTCCACCTTCGAGAAACTCTGCCCAGTGTTTGTGGAGTTATCTTCTCCAGTTGAAGCTGCGTTTGCGAAGCCGGTTGCCGCCAGAATAAAAAAATTACCCCAAGTTTCCTTCATGTATTTATCAAGCCCACGAAGAGCTGAAGAAACAAATTGATCATCGAAATAAGTTCTTGTTCAACAAGGTACTCGTTCGCCTATTCCGGAGACTATTACAGTGGCCTTTTGCCTCAGCACCTTGGCAATTTCCGATTGCCAAAAGTTCAATAAACAGAAAAATTGCGTATTTCAGTTGGACACCTCGCCGCTTGGCAAGATTTTCCCGCATGCTTTGTTCCGTTCGATACATGCACGCACAAGCACAATCTGAGCCAATTGCTCTGCAAAGCCTTTGTGGCCAACTTTATTTGAAAAAAATTTTTTTACACCGGACACATAGTTCCTTGGAACTAGCCTCGCACCATTAGCAACCTTTCCCCTGCAAGTGCAAAGGTCCATTCACATCCTTTTCTCCAAAAGGGGACAACATAAGTACTGGGAACTGTGTTCTCAGAATGTCCTAAGTAGTACGCACGCAGAAATAAAATAAACATCTGACACGTAGGAATAAATAATATGCGCTACAAATAATCTCGATAACCAGCTAGTACTGAGAGCTAAAACGATCTTTCGTTCCAGAAGAGCGAAATCAACACAGGCTTAGAAACAGCACCACTCTCATTGCAAGGGTTGGATTAGCTCGACAAAAAAAACAAGGTACTACAACAAGCTGCCATCTATGGATGTCTTTCACAGAGTTGTAACTTTACGGCCTGTGTTACCATTACTGGCAGCCCAGTATCATTGTGCAGGTAAATCTCACCAGTGCTGTGACTTCAGGCACAGTTACACTTTCGAGATCCTTCACAGTTTAACTAACCTGCACAACTTCACTAGTCAATGACCGTATTTCACAACTGGCCACATCTACGCAGGCCCACAACTGCTGCGAGTGATTAAACCTAGTTACTTTGTTTCCATCGGGAAGCACTAACAAACGAAAGAGGTAGCAAAATTCTCCCACAGGGACACACCTCCGCCACCTACGAGCGTCGTAGCGCAAGTGATTGTAGACCTCGTTCTAAGCTCTCGCACCATGCTTATAAACATGCAAAACCTTTCAGACGTGAAAAAGACCTCAGACTAGAAGGGGAAAAAAAAAAAGTGTTCCATTTCACACGCAGAGCGCTCACAAGTTTAGCTACTATGTGCGCATTCGCTGCAGCAGCTGTGTCCTAAAGACTGCGCAATTTTTTTTGTCGGTTTTATTCGAGACAAAGTGGAACGAAACTTATTGCAAGGAATGTGCATTTCGTGGTAGAAGAAGTTCACAGACCACGCAAGTGACGTCTACGCCGCTCGTGAAAGGATATTTACCTAACGCCGTTGCGAGACCAAAATGCATGCACTGATGGCTCAAATGCGGAGCAGGCTCACAGCGGGTTAGGTCAAAGGTTGCAGAGCGACCTTGATACTGACGCAGAATCACACTCTGCCTGTACCGCAACTTGTCCCGAGTGACAGATTCGTTCCGACACGTTCGTCCAACTTGAGGCGAAATGCTGGCAAGCAAGCAGCCAGAGTTGAAAGACCAGAAGTTGCGAAAGTGACCAGTCGGCACTCTCAGCATGGAACATTCAGCAGAACAGCAAGACAAGCTACCCTGATAAGACAAACGCCTTAGAAATTCAAAATTCCCACTCGTGAAATCCCTTTTTAGCTTCAGAAGCAGCACACCTGGCTTAGTTATGTGGATATCCCACTTTGTTATATCGTTACCGAAACGGTCCCAGGTGGTGCAATGTTAGATCTTCACGTTCCCTAGCCCTGTGCTCTTTGAGGCAGCAATGAGGCAAACAGACACGCCCCCATTTTTCGCAGAATTGCAACAAGCTCACTGCAACAGCTAACGTTAGCTGCGCCACTACATTTTTCACCCGACTGCTGGCAACTCATGCATCCGACTTACACTAAAAAAAAAAAATCTTTGGTTTCCTAAGCAAGTTTTCTCGGCAGGCCAGTGAACTTCAAAAGCTGACCACGCCTCCTTTTTTCCCCTGCCATCTTAACAGCCACGCCATCTTGCACACTGTGCCTACCCCACTTGCGGCATTCTTCGATTATCGCAAGCGAGCTGTTGTCAGCGCGTGCTTTAAGTAGTTCCAGCAGCAGCAGCAGCAGCAGCGGCGGGGTTCTGTGGGACGTGGGAAAGCGATGGCTGGAGCAGGTGACACCTACGAGACGCGTGCCTCTAGCAGATGCAGCCGCCTTCTTCGTCCTTCATCACCTTGGGAGGCTCTTGGGGCTTCAGGGGAACAGCTGGGCACGCACGTCGAGTCAAGGGAGCTACGACACCGACGCATGCACCCTCTATCGCACAAGCACAGTGTGGCAGCGGGCTAACAGCAATGCTATCGAAAAAAATTGAGTGCTCCAAGAACAACTGATAGAGGAATGCGGCACAACTGTTGGAAACAGCGCGAAAAACTCAGACGGGGAGAGGGCAAACAGACACGAGCACTGACGAGCAACTGGTGAAATTTTATCAGAGTTGGCAATAAATAGGAGGAGGAACCACGTAATTTTACACCAGCGCGAGAAAGCAAAAGTGACATAAGAGCTTAAACAGCGGCGTTTGGCTATAAAAGGCAATAAAACACACAAAACTTTCTTTTTATCCGGCCGGATACACAATCTCCCGCTCCAGACACGAGTTGGTCGTCGGCGCTCGTGTCTGTTTGCCCCTCTCTCTGTTCGAGTTTTTCGCGCTGTTTCCTAAGGTGTCATGTGTTATCTTTTTCTCTGTCGCTCTCATCATCCTCGTCCCTCGCCCTCCTCAAGCTGTTTTTGTAGCACTCACTTTTTTCAATGTCGTGAACCAACTTCGCTCAACCAGTGATACAGCTGCAGTTCCGATTTTACTGAGTTCCTAATGTGTCAGACTTATTTTGATTCCCCAGTAGCAACCTAATAGGAGTGGTTACACTCTCGGGTCTAATGAGATTTAGTTAATGAGGTAATTCGAACACTGCCACACTCCGTTGAGAATGCATTTGCAAGGACGGCCTCATTTAAGCTTGTTACAGAGGGGCAGTGTAGGCATCAAGTTGCAGCGATTCATCCAGAATTTAAAAAAAGGCACGCCTCACAGCACAGGCACAAAATTAACCTACACCTTGCAAGGAGTAAGCTGCAAGGAGTATTTTAAGCCTTGCAGCCCAAGTTGGTCAGCAAGGCAAGAACTTTTGGCCAACTTTACGCTGCATATGGGTGCGCTGCACAGCAGCCCGGTTCTCCCAATACTTTTTTTAATGGTTACTTTTTACTTTCCAAGACGCCAAAGCTGCCTACTTCCTAGCACACCTAGGCCTTGTGCATTCAGTGTGCAGGCACAAACTGTATAGTTCATTAGTAATGCTGTCTAAAGTGACACTTGGGCACATCCTCAGTAAATTGTGTGTGCCAGCACTGGAATGCACGTCGCCACAACAGACCTCATTACGTTTCTGCCACTTGTGTGCAAAAAGCAATAAAGCACGATTCTGAACCACGGTTGCTAGCAATTCGTCCCTCAAAAGGCATAAATAATGTTTGAGAAAAAACTAAATTTGCAGTGTAACACAGCCCTGCAAAAGGAACACTTAGATTCTGAACTAAAAAAAAGTAACTGGGCCTAAAAGGAGAGCACATGTAACATTAAGTACTGTGCTTAAGACTATATGCACATGTGCATATAGTGTCAGTATCACTCTCTCTCTCTATTGCCTAGTTATTGTCCTGTAAAGCAAACTTTATTTTATTTTGGATATAGTGCGGTCTCTCTCACTCTTATTGCCTAGTTATTGTCCTGTAAAGCACAAATTGCTCGATCTCAAATTGGGGCTTGGTGTGCCAATGATTCACCTGTGGAATAAAGTGTGCCACAGTGATTGGCTATGGGTTAGTTAAACGCCTCCCATGAATCCGTTAACATAGGAATAAACATTATACATGGGGGTGCTTCAGTATTTCGCCTCCATTTGAAGTACAGCACCTGTTGGCCTTAGAATCAAACCCATATCCTTGTGCAAGATACACTATGATGTGTCATACTATGCCAGCAATGCACAATGGGCCTCTAAAGCTCAGCAACGTTAAAAGACTGAACGTAAAGTCCAAGTTGATGCTTCTCAGACAACGGTGATTGTTGATGCTTGTTCTAACAACCACCTAGGTAAATGCACCAAAACTAAGCATAGTCGTAGCTGGACACTAATTTAGCTGTACTGCTGCCAAGTCTTCCATCCAATGCAGCAAAACTGCAACCAGCCATGTATACAGCCTCAAAATTCGGGCCCGAGACAACTTTGCCTGTATGCTAACTCAATCAGGCTTTCACAAAACAACATTCAAAGGTTCTGAGAGCCCCGCGCATTCACGACAGTGCCACGAGGAAGTAGAAAAAGAAATTTATATTCTACAAAACAAGGAACAGAGCCACACAGACCAACAAAAGAAGGCAGATCGATAAAGACAAACTTACAGAGGACGACATACTTCCAAGGCGCGACCGTTGGTTAGAACGTAAAAAGCAAACGAAAAAAATCTGAGGACGGCTGCTTCTGTAGTGGTGGCAGATCGGGAGAAGGCTTAAATAATAAAAACGCAAACAAGAGCAAAAGCACGCTTAACCGGCTAACAGTTACAAAGCCCCAGCCCCCTTTTTACAACAAATGCTCGTTGACAGGCGGACCTCTCGCGCACTTCTCTTTATAGAGGCTCGCACAGCTCAGCCAACCACCCACACCCAGGGGCGCAACAGTCTCCAGTCCACTGTCCAACAAACTCGCAAAAATAAAAAAGAAACACAGTTCACTTCACCCGCCGACAGAAGAAGTTTGTGGCACTTGTATTCCCGCGTCTCGTTAGCTTGCAGTTCTTGTTCTTCCCTTCTCACGAGTGCTTGGAAATGCCATGTTGTGGCCCAACCTTTTTTTTTTTCCTCCAGCAGAGCAGACGACTGGGCCCGAACTAAGCCCGAACTAGCCCGAACTAGCCCGAACTAGCCCGAACTAGCCCGAACTACCCGAACTAGCCCGAACTAGCCCGAACTAGCCCGAAACTAGCCCGAACTAGCCCGAACTAGCCCGAACTAGCCCGAACTAGCCCGAACTAGCCCGAACTGTTACGCGCGTAGTTACAGGCGCATGCACACGTGGCCTGAGGGAAAAACTGCGTGTTTGCGTGTGCATGCCTGGGTGTGTGGATGTGTGTGTGTAGCAGCTGTTTTGTTGGACGGGTGAGTGCGGCACTGAAGAGCAGCAGTAGCGCGGGGTTGTGTGGTTTTCTGTCTCGCTTTCCCCTAGCAGGCACAGCCGCCTTCGGGCCGCGGCGTTTCCGTGGGGCCATCTTTGAGATCGACGTCCACAACTGGCGGAGCAGGAGAGAGAGGGGCAGCAGGGCGGGTGGGGCTCGAGTCAAGGAACCAACAGAAACAAACGCGGCAAAACCAAAATGGGCGCAACAAAAAGGTATTGGTGCTGGTGCAGAGAGGAGAGAGAGAAGAGACAGACAGTGAGAAGGTGTGTGCATGCAAGCATGCAGGGGGCACACGACACACTGATTGGCTTGCTGCTGCTGCTAAGAGGTGTGTGAATTGGGTTCAGCCAAAGTCTTCTCACCACCAAAAACACCTTTTTTTTAAACAGTTTGTACCAACTTATTACAAAGCTCTGACCTCCAACAGTCTTTACAAGAGGGACCATGGTGTTGCAGGGCAGCAATTTGCACTTTACTTGGGCAGATGAGCACTGGGATTTCTCAACAGCCTTCAGTGCTAGTTTCGGGAATCAGTAACTTTTGGCTAAGCAGAAGCTCCTGCATGCACGTACCTCTTGCTTTTTTACTAAATGGGCAGCATAACTTAACACACTAAATTGCACAGATAATTGGGCAAGAACTGCATGGAAGTGATGAAAGAGCAAGGTTATGAACTCACTATGTCATCATAACTGCTCCTTCTTTGGCTTTCTATGTTGTAATTTTCTCTAAGTCACTCACGCAAAGCTCTGTTCTAATAAACTGTTTCCCTAACCATTTCGTTGTGTCAAGTGCTTTTCTGTCCCGTTATTTGATAGATCAATTACTTTTATTTTCATCTTGGTTATGCATTATGGAGTTTAATGCCCAGAAGCTACACTTGGGTCATCAGGTGTACCGTAAGTGAAGGGCACTAGATTAATTTTGCACAGATTATAATTTCGACCATCCTTAATGTGCACCAAATATTGACATGGGCGTCTTCACTTTTCACCTCCATCAGAAAATCAGCCATTTTGGCCAGGGTCGAACCCGCATCCTTGGTCTCAGCAGCACAACGCTTTAGCCACTGAGCCACTGCGGCGGGTACCTGTCTTTTCATGACTAAGGTTGCTTTATATGCATAGTACAGATGCACGACATTCGCACAACCACACCAGAAGCCGTGGGCGTAGGAAGATGCAAACACCATAACGGGTCACCAAAAAAAAGGAAAACCAAAGAACAGGGCATGCAAGTTACAAGGTATTCAAATCAACCATATAAGGAAAAAACATACCAGCAGTCAGGCATGCAAAGACAACAACAACAAACAGTGCTGCTGATACAACGTAACATTTCACCTGTAAAGGGGCCTAAAATTGCTAATAAAAACAAACCAGCCATAGCTCAGCAGCTGGGAATGCACTCAGCCTATAAGCCTGCCTGCCTGTAAAAGAAAAAAAAATTCAAGTATGAAGACTGTCTGCTCAGCTAAGGGCAGGGCACAAGTTCAATATGCATTCAAGGTGAAGCAACAAACAAAGGGAAACCACCTCAGTCCAAGGTGCACTTGTGTGCCCCACTACACAGGTTTGCAGAATCAACATGCATCAGTTTCCTTTCCATTCTTTCCCTTTAAGGCACTCAAACTTGAACACCTGTGATGCATAGGCAACATTACGCGACATAATCCGTGCCACCCATAAGACCTTAAAGCTATTTGTATCATCGGAACATTTGTGACAAGGTGAACACAATTATGCAACAAAACAGCTTTAGTAAACAAGATGTACAAAAGCTAAAATTCTTCTTGTTTTCCTAAATACCCCCCCCCCCCCCTCCCAATTGCACAGCCCAAGAAAAATGCAACTACCAAATACAAACAAAATGAAATGTTCCAAGCAGGGCGATGGTAAAAAACCAACACCTGAATTTCAGCGTAGCATTTTAATCGTGCAGCAAGTTACCATTGTTAGATAAGAATAAGAGGAGTAAGATTAAATAAGAAATGTCCATGCCCCAGGTTGGCCAAGGAAAATTTATATCAAACAAGCAATGAAAAGGCTACAGATTAATTGAGCCCATTTAGAGTTTTCTGAAGTGCGCCATGCACTGCAGACACACACACACAGAACTTTCTATTTTTTGCCTCCGTCAGCAATACGAGGCGTCGAAGAAGCTAGCGCAATGAAGCACAGCAACCGTAAAAGATAATGCAGGGCCGTGGCACAAAGGTTTAAAAAAGTGAGGGCTTGTTATGACAGCACTGCAGGCTAGCAAACAGAAAACGGCCACATGCAGTTCAATCCCTCACCGACAGCTCAGAGGTGCCAGTAACCTGGGCATGTGCGACAACAGACTACGTCACCATGCCAGCTGCACTTCACGACGTTCAACCATCCTCTACTGCAAGAATCGAAACCAGGCAGGCTGAAAGATGAGCAGGGTGCAAAAACACAGAGGGAAAGAAAAGGACTGAACAAAATGAAGAGGAGGGGGAGACGAGCAGTACTGCAGGGTCATTAGAAGGAAGTTTTGAACGGTGCTACGAAAGTGTTCACAAGGTAGGGATATCAAACCTGTCCCACAGGCAACAAACGCAAGTGTCCGACCAAACTGGAATCCTAAACAACTGCCACAGGAGAAAGCCCAGCTTGCATGCTGTAGGTGGCATCTTTTACCAATGAGGTCAGATGTGAGCCATCCCTGTCTAATCAAGTCTGCATTCACCCTCACGGTCTGCATTCACCAGCTTTTCAGCACTACGTGCCGATGGAAACGGGAAACTTCATCAAGGCTGAGCAAAAGTGAACATAGCCAACTTTTATGCCAATTTTAAAACTAATACACAAGTTCCTTTCATTTTTACCCACTTCTTTGCTTTTCACCATTGAAGAAGAATATTGCAATCAATCAGAGCAAACATCTGAAGCTTAAGATGTAACGGACCCACTAGGGAACCAAAAATCATGCACCCCTCAGTCTATCGACAACAATGGTTAAACGCGAAGCTTTTTCGCGACAAATTCTTTGGTTGTCGTCAGAGTTTTCCAAACCTCTTTGACCATGTCAAAATGGAGCAATCGGATCGACACTGGCTTCATAACGCAAGGGACCCAGGTTCGATAGCGACCACCGGAAGCATTTTTTTCTTTCACTTCACCCATCGTCTTTCATCATCATCATCAGAGAAAGTTGGCTTCCCTGCAGGGCATTTTTGAGCTGCAGACGCATCGGTAAGAACACTAATAAAGCTTCACTTTAAAAATCTTGCTCCACTAACACCCTAGAAACAAGTCCTCAGAGTACTCAAAATGTTCTTTGTCAGGCCAAAACTCATTTTCCACTTGAGTTTCCTCTCCAACGCACACCTCTGTCAGGCCTGCCTTAGAGCACGCATCAAGAAGCGGTTTCACACGCCAAATATTCACTTGGGCTATAAATCTTGGCAGAGGGCCGCAAATCGACTAATTTCCTGTCACCACAAATGCTCCTTCACACCCAAGCACCATTTTCTAAACCTAACTCGTTGCTGAGTAAAGTAGTGAAGCGTGCAAGGAGGCCAAAATTATGTTTGCACTTTCCTGTTCTCAGACACAATGTGGCCCTCAGAATGGTCTGTCCTATCAAAAAAATTTAGGCAAAAAAACAGAGCCAGAGCAAACAGCTACGCTCATACCAACCATTTTGCACGTGGCAGAACAGGAATCAACTAAGCTCACCCAAAACTGTGAGTGCTACAAGAGAGACCAGAAAAATGCTATCTTTACCCATAACTAGACATTGGAAGGTAGCCTTATGCTTAAAGGGGCCATGCAGACAAAATACAAATTTGTTTTATTCGAAAGATTTCATGTTTTATAGTGCCACAGCGCTTCTCCGGCAGCAAACGATGCCGTCTTCACTGAGAAATTAATGAATTTAGGTTAAAACTTGATCCTCCCGCTAACCGTGTGTTTTCATGAGGTCTGCCATGAAGTCATAAGTTGCACGTATTCAAACGAACCTTCCAATATCTCTTTCGCTGTGCAGCCTTGCTTCTGTCGGTCCTCCCAGATGGCGCTACCATACTCAGCCACGGACCGTTGTCCGCCGTTGCTTTGCTTTAGACCTTATTTGCATTTGGCTTGTTTTTTGTCTACTGTAGAAAGTAGTCGTTTCGTGAAACATGGGGGATCCTCGACAAACAGGTCACGCAAGACAACCTGACCAACTGAAAAAAAAAGGACAATACAGTCGAGCCCACATATAACGGCCCCCACTTAAAACGAACTTTCGCTTATAACGAACAAAACCGGTCGTGACCGTCAAATATACGTTATTGCAATGCATAAAAATACCACGTACAATGGCATAAAATCCCACATACAAGCAGGGAGGCCATTTACTACGAACTTCAGGATGTAACGAACGGACGGCCGCGTGACGCTCAAGTTCATTATAAGCGGGCTCAAATGTATTTGAAATCAGTGGTGTAAAACCAGCAAGAGTGACAAGTTTCACAAAGTTTACTTGAAAATTAAAAGCTGTTTTAAGAACCACTGTTCCCCCCCTTTAAGAATTGCTACCCCGAGGCATTTTTGGTCCAGAAGGTCAGGACTCTACACAGCTACCCTGGATATTTAAACCCACCTTGCCATTGCAGAGAGAGATGCAAGGTCCCAGACAGCAGGAACCGGAATTCAAACAAGACCCCTCTCACCCCAAGTGAACAAAGCACGATTGGACTCTTCTATTCAAATTCCCCGTAGCTAGAGACGCTCGCACCCTTGCTGAGAACAAAAAGGTGTCAGACCAATTGCAAGGTTCCGGAACCAAGAAAAAAAAAAGGCCCAAAAAGAAACCCACGTCTGCAAAACGACATTCCTATTCTACCATTCCCTCAAGGCTCTACTGAAAGGCACAATGAACTGCTTTGCAGATCAAAGAACAACAATCGATGGTCTGATGGATACGTCCAAAGTGCCAACTTTTACAAATATATATACATATGTCAAATTGGGTGACCGTAACTTTTTAGGAAGCCAACAAATGACAAGAACAAAGAACATCATCACCGCTGCAAGCCACCTTCTACACAGCTATTTTCGGTACCACTAACTTAACCTACTACACCTAGGGTTAGCATATCCATAGAACACATAGAGCACTGAGGTAACACAAAAAGCTCATTAAGTTTCATTCATCCAATAGGTTCTTCATTCTAGCCACTATGAGCATATCCAAACCCTCCAGCCAAGCAACGCCGCTAGGCCAAACATGTTCCAACACACACACCATTTCACAACTGCCTTAGTGTGCGACAAACCATCCACTTCTACCAATGATTCTGTAGGTTTCCACAAGACAGAAAACCCCACAGAAACCAGCTTTTCACAACAAAAACTGAACACTGTGCAAGGAAACAGTTGTGGCATACAAGTCAGCTTTCGAGCAGAAAAACGCCTTACCACACGACAAGCAAACCTCTTTAAAGCACACAAACACCACTTTGAGGCGCTACAACAGCAAAGGACCGCTGTTTCAAAGGAAATCAGCACTCATGTCACGGCTTGACAACTTGCACGACACTAATGCTATCAGGTCTTGCCACAGTTATTGTGAACTCCCGTGCACCCACAGGAAATGCTGCATGCAACACCACTCGGAGAAAAAAAAAAAAGCAAGTGCACTCGTCTAAGAACTGCAGGTGTCACAACAAGCCCTCAGCAAAACCAAAGTGCCAATGCCCAAAGGAGGTAAAGAAGAGTGCCTAAATGAACACCCTGCTGAACCCCCCCCCCCCCACTTGCCCCCGCCCTCTACTCAGCACTATGCTTTAGCCGACAAAAATGCCAGAGGGATGGAAATACGGAGCGCTAAGGCAGCAACAACACAACTGGGCACTGGTGACAGACAAAGCACAGGACTAATGGCCAACCAAAGGATACTGTCCTCTTTCGTCCGTTCCGTGTTCTCCATGCCTGGTAGGGCAGCCGCCACACGTCTGAAGAGCTGCACCACCACAAGCAAAGCACGGCTCAAACCATCATCACTAAGGTGAACTATAGCTACCAACATTATTGCACTTTGGTTAAGTCACTAATGTTTAAGCAAAATTAATTTACCAAGGTTAATGTAACAGTGTAACTCCCAGTGCCAGTTTAGTAACTGCCAGTGTAACTGCAATGAAATCTACTCTTAACCCTTCAATCCCTAGCAGTTCAACATAAAATTTTCCGACTTTCTTGGTTCCACAAAATATTTCATCACCAATACCTGCACGATGAACCCATTTTGCCTCCATTGCACGTTTCTTCTCGCATTGGCCATGCTCACAATGTCGGCTAGCATCGAGCCGAATGAACGCATTTTCCCAGTCGTTTATTCCCCACGGCATCGAAGAATGGAATCGCCTTCCCTCCCCAATAGCAACCATTGTTAACCATACACTTTTCAAAAATGCCATAGTCAACATTGTAGAAACCATTCCTTGTTGTGTGCAGTTATGTTTACTTGCTGCATTTTTTTTTCTTCTGGCTAATTTTGTGTAAAGATGTATTTTTTTCATGTATTACCTTTGCTGCTTTTTGCTATACTCGTGATTGTAACCACTCCCCTCTATAATGCCATTGGCCCTGAGGGTACTACTAATAAATAAATAAATTAATAGATCTTTACCATAGCAAGGCAGTATGAAAAAACCCAATACATTTCTGCACATTTATGAGCTTTTTCTTACTTTTGTTGTAATCCTATCTTTAAAAAAAATGACATTAGTGGGACCCACACATTAGGTTGCCAGGTTTCGAATTCTGGAAAACCATGAAAAAGTTGCTGGATCCAGTAACTAAGCAATAGTTAAGTCACTGAAATTATTTCACTTGAGAAATTCATTACTGGGTTTTGTTAACTCTCCTACGGATACTTAGGGCACCACTTATTGTGAAGCAAAAATGTTTTTAAAGAAGAAGAAATGTCAAAGTTTGTAAAAAGAGCCAAAAGTGCACGCTGCTCTTTTCCGTTTGGCATTAAAATGTAAATGCCTAGAAACGAGGCGCAGTGCAAGTTGTGCAGAACGCCGAGTAAAACTGCACCAAAATGCAATAGCACTAGACACTGACAACAGCATACTTAAATATTGGGATGTTGCAGACTAGACAAAATATCTTTTAAACAAATTGAACAGTGATGAAAAAAAATGTGACAATGATGAAAGCTTAAACAGCACAATAAAACTGGGAGAAGTGACGAAATTTCGGCCAGACTATCTAATAACTCCCAACGGTACTGAGGACAGTAAAAACCCTTGGCACATGTGACCGGTTTCATAAAGTTAGGGCACATAGAAGGAAAAAAGAAAAGTGGTTCTTGGTTATGCAACATCTACATCGAAAGTTATCAGACAGGAGCAATGAAAGACGGCGTCTGCCCTCTTCTTGTGCAAACGCAACGAGGTACCTGTTTGACGTTGTAGCCAGACTTTGCACTGGTCTCGATGAACATGACGTTGAGCTCCTTGGCCTTCCTCTCGCCCTCTTCCGTCGTCACCTGCCTGCGCCAGTCGCAGAGGGAAGGAGGGCACACACAAGATTTCTCAAGGTCTGTTCAGGTGCTTTCAAGGCGATACCCAACAGGGACTTATTCACGGCTATTCTGCAGCTTCCTCAATTTCATCTCCCCAATTCTAACCTCACTTTGAGCACCTGGCCAGATCGAACCAATGGGAGTGGAGCGTACATGTGGCAACTGCCAAGCAGCACACCCACCTCTTGGGTCCGAGAGGTCGGTCTTGTTCCCACCACAGCAGGATGATGACGTCGTTGCCCCTCTCCGTCCGCACATCATCGATCCACTTGGACTTTTGGTGGAATGAGTTGGCATCTGGGATGACACAGAGGAGAGTGCGACACTGGTGAGCAACGCTTTGGTCTGCAGCCTCCTACCATGCCTCTTTGTGCTATACAGTTCTATCTACCCAGCCACTTCAAGCCAATAGCCAGTCAAGCCGAATGCAATTTAATGCTCGTTCCAGTGACACAGATGAGTGTGTTACAGGCACAGGTCAGATACCTGAAGCCATGATCGAAACAAACAACAGATGCAGTCTGCCTTACTAACTGTCGCAAACTGTAAGTCCACGTGCCACAGGCACATGCGGCAACTACCTCCTAGACAGACCTAATTCATAAAAGAAAACATGTGACACTGCATGAGTTGGGGTTCCCTGGATGGGGCCACAGTGAACCGCAAGGCACCACGGTGTTTGTGAGGCAACATCAATCATTTATGGTAATCTCCAATTGGATGCATTGCTTCCATAATACTCACAAGACTTCCTCATTTAGTTCCACTAGCCGTTCCCTTGAGTACACTTTCCAGTTATTCCCTTCTTTCCCTCTAAATTCTTATCAGCTCTATCAGCTCTCTCACGCTTACACCAGCACCCAACGGTTTGTGCACCAGTCTAAGAACTTCCATGCGAATCAGCAGGTCAAAACGCCTGTCAGTGCACCAAGAAAAGAGACCAGAAAGAAAGGAGGTGTTCATAAGAGCCCAGTGCTCCCCACTGCAGTATGTAGTACTCACTGGTTATGTCGTAGACCACTACGGCGACCGTAGAGTCCCGGATGTAACTTGGAATGAGGCTCCTAAACCGCTCCTGACCCGCCGTGTCCCACAGTTGTAGGCGCACCTGCAACACGTGTCAAGGGGGAGTTGACACACACGGCTCGAGAAAGAAACGCCAAGGGCCTCAAAAACGGAAATGCCCTCGCAAAGAGCCAATGACGCAGGCTCAAGCTAAGCTTCCTGTGTTCCTGTGTAGGGTTCACCCTCTCGCATTTGACACCACAACATGCATGAATTCCTTAGTTACTGAGCAGTAAGTACAGAGACTGCGAATGCAATACCCACAAATCAGCCTTTTTTTGTTGTGGGAAGGAGACAACCAGCGAGTACCGTATTTTCCGGTCTATAAGTCGCACCTTTGTATAAGTCGCACCCCCCTCAAAATGACAGTTTTCCCGAAAAGAACGTATATAAGTCGCACCCCGTGTATAAGACGCACCGGTGTACAATACGCACTTGTTAATTAGTTAAACTCATAGTGAATCAGATCGTTAGCCATTGCGGCGAAAGTACATAGTTGCGGCGGCCACCGCCTATGAAAACACCCCGGTAAGGAGGGCTAGACTCCTGCATATACCGTCCAAAGTCTAGACAGAACTAACTTCTCAAAACAGGTTTATTGATACACACAGAGGGCATGTACTTAAAACCATCGAAATCTTTTTCCTCCGACTTGCTAACAAATAATTCAACAACCTTCAAGTGGGAGTTCCTGCCGGCCGCATCGCTGTTGTCCTCCGACTTCACTGATGTCTCCTTCGCCAACATCATCACCACTCGTGGACCGGATTACTCCGGCCTTTATCAACCCGACTACAACTGTTTTTGTAGAAATGGAGTCCCCAGAGTCGGAGACCCATTTGGCCACCTCTCAAAACGATGCGCGCCTCTTCCGTGCTGTCGTAAATCAGCGCAATAAAGATGTCATGGCGGACGGAAGTGATGCACCGGAAAGCGGCCCAAAAATTGTAAACTTATCAGCAAGCTGTCATTTTAAAATTAGCAGCACGTTACCTCCTTCAGAGCAACTCTGTATAATTATAAGCTGCATTTTGTTTTTGCAACCCAGTTTGATGTTTACTTTGAAGTTATTCTGAACTGTAGTTACTACTGCGCATGGCAGAAAGTGGCACGCAGTTGTCGCAGGCCATTATCATTGTTCTTGACTAGAAAAAGCTGCAAAGTCTTTGGTTAACGTTCCGAAGCGACAAATGGGCTATGGAAACGCCGTATGCGGTGGGCTTCGGATTCATTTAGACCATAGAGCTGTGTCTCAACGTGCGCCGGCCACGTGCGGCCGCCGCCAACCGGATTTATTCCATACATAAGAGCCGCACCAGTCATAAGACGCACCAACGAAAAATTTCAGAAAAAAACCGCGACTTATACAACCGGAAAATACGGTACTGTAACCTTAGCCAGCAGAGGGGGAACAGCACGCTACAGGGTGGTGCAAGGAGCATTCCCCTTTCAAGTGGCGGAACACTTCAGGGGCCTGGCAATGTCGTCATAGCTCGTACGGCACCAAGAACCCACACGGAGCACGACTCACACACCCGAACAGATGCTTCGTAAAGAAAACAGCTTCACCTGGTCGAGACTGAACCTGGGTCCCTCACATTTCGAAGCCGATGTCAATCCATTGCGCTACACAGGCACTTGTTTCTCAGATGCAAAGTGTTAGGAATGATTTTTGCACTGCATCCATTTCCACAGATGCTGCCGTTGCTAGGGCCGCAAATAAGCACGCAGTACTATAAAATAAGGAAAACATGAATTAATGCATTAATTTACCCCCAAATTAATGAACAACTCAACCCAGTGTCTCTTTATGGGCCTTTTCAGGGCTGCAGCTCCCTCTTCGACTACTTTCGGTATCAACGCCTGGCTGATATGAAACTAGTCAAAGAGAGGGTGCCACAGCCCCTCTTGGCAGGCTGTGTTTTTTGCTTACTCTTGATTTCATTAAAGAAGGAATGTTTCTAAAGGAAGCAAACTAGCCATTAGAAACATTTATATCGGTTTGTAAACTTTTTGGTATCAGTACACGATGCTTTTTGAGCCCGTGGTACATGAAGTGCTAAGACCCCATAGGAATGTGATCAGGCAAGTCCCTTTTAATGTGCAAGCAATACGCACATTTGCCCTGGAGTGCGACCTCACCACAATGTGCACCACACCAGGATACACACATCATCGTCACAGCCTTCAGTGCATTTTCTCCTCTATTCCAGGCCCACACAATGTTAAAGTGGACTTTTTTAGTGCATACTGACGCCGCCTAGATGATCTGCAAACAGCATTCCCCTAATGCTAATGGCAAGTGCTCTTGCCACTCAAAGATCAACACAAGAAGAGCATCGAGGAACAATCACATTAACAGGCACTGTGCCTGACAGAAATGAGAGGAGGGTTTTGCAGTTTACAGCTACAGCTGGCTAAGTAATCCCCACACAGGTGTGGCATTGTTGTACAGAAGTATCCCTTCTTGCAGCATTGTTTTCCTATTGAAACAGGGAAAGAATGAAGGCAATGGACTCCTTACAAACAGCTAAAAGAAAGCTCAATCTTTGATGACCACTGGTGCATTTTTTTTTACCCTGAGTAACAAATAAGAGCATTATTTGGTTTTTGTCAGCAGGCCCATTATTGGTGTAGTTCCTTCTTGCAACAACTTCAGCACGGCAGTAGACATGATTAACTTCATACTACCGCAGACACATAAGCACTAATCTAGCTAGTGTGCCCCATCCACTTCAATGCACTGTAGGTGACCCTTGGGAGAAAACTGCAGCTAATGAAAAACAGTGAACCTAACTGCAGGGCATAAAGCCTACATTTCCGATCAGTGGCGTCCTCATTTATGAACAACGCAAGGCAATGAGCTAGTCCGCACACCATGCCCAACAGGCTTCCAAACAAAACTCGCAAAGAAAAGACAAAACAGATTTAGCATAAAAGTGTGAAACCTCACTTATGTAGCAACCCTGGTTCCTCTATCGCCAACTTTCTTAACGCCAACCACAGAAAACCATGATGAGAAATAATAGAGTAACAGTGCCTTCAGCAGTACTGGCTGAAGCTCTTCTTGTAGTTTCCCTGTCAACCTCTCACTTGAAATTTTAAAATTGGCTTCAAAAAATAGGTTTAAGAATAATAAAAATTTTAAAAAGTTTACGGGCTAGAGCAACAACTCTTAGGTATTTCCAAAAGGCTTTTACATTCCCAGTGCCTCTAGGTCTCGTCCTATGGCACAAATGGAGGACAGTACAGAAACACCGCTTCACTAACGGCGACATCCCGTTTTGTCATGAAAATTATTAAAGCATTGAGGGGAAAAAAAAAAAAAAACAGACGTGTGTACAAATTTCCCCAAAAAAGGCACCACACATCAGCACGCAGAACAAGCTACGAATGTGTTTACACTTACCGTGCGGTCTTCTAGATACATGGTCTTCGAGAGGAAGTCTATGCCTATCGTGGCCTGCACAAAAGAGGGGTGAAGAAATGGGAACAGGAAGTTTAGGTCATAAAAAGGAAATAATTCAAAACCACAAAAAAGCTGATGAGTGTAATGCAGTTATAAAGCGGAAAAAAAAAAAGTAAAGCTGTTTGATGAGCCTTATGGATATGTATATCGGCCCTTGTTTCAGACATAAGAACAACAAGTGGGTGGTGGCCTTCCCGCTTTGTCCTTCATATGACACCCACTGCAGCTGCCATAACTGACAGCTGTGGCCATTTAAATGACCCTGAGGGAGGAAAGAGGTCACACATTCAATCTATCACCCAGCTTGTCCCTCACTGCAGACATCTCCGGCCAGACGTCGGTATTCTTCCTTTGCTGTTGTAGTTGTAATAGAATCGTCTACTGCCCCTTCCAGCACAGCAGGTTCAGTCTACCCTTCTCGTTAAAAAATTGCGCATTATGAAATTACAAGTCCCCCACCCCGAACAGTTTTTTACAAATCGCCTAGAAAAAAGGTTTTTGGAGAAGAAGTTTATTTATAAACAATGCAAGACCTTTTCTGCTGGTTTCCCTCCGAAGGCTAACAATGCCAACTTAGGCAGCTCTGTGTGATCAATTATCGTGTTAATGAGACCAAAACGTATGGCTAGTGCAAGTGGAGCAAGCAGCTATCGAGTCCTTCAATGAAGGATACAACTATTAACGTATTAGCACACCTAATGCGACAACGTCTGGCAATTGTACAGCTTTGGCCAAATTGCATAACTTCCTCCTCCTCCTCCATTGTGCATTACAATTTCCACAATGCTTTGTCTTGTGCGGTCAACGCATTGTTGACCGCACAAAGGTGAACGAAACAATAACTTCTAAAAATTTTAACGACGCTGACCAATTGGCTTTCCGGTGCTGGACCAGGAAGGAAACCACTTTGTTGACACATCGAACACAATTGCAAAATGAATAATGCGACATCAATGTTTCTCCAGAAAAAGGCTGAACAGCAGAGGTGCCACTATGTAGTATTGGCATATCTCTATGTGCTTGTCTCCCAAGGACTGCATCGGTCGCGTTTGTGTCTAACTCCAGGGTCTCACAAGAAGCCTCTCAGCTAAGCCAGACTGAGTGGCTGGCCAGAACTTCTAAAAAACTTGACTGTAGTCAAAAAATTGAAACAAACAGCAAGCGTGATGCACAGAAAAAAAGAAAATTAATAATTATAATTTTGGGGGTTCCAGGGGCCAAAGCTATGTCTGGGCTTGAGGCACGCTGTAGTGCAGGGCTCCGGAATATCTTTGACCACCTGGGGATCTTGAAAGGGACCCCGCAACACTTACCATCGACTACTCAGAATGTATTTTGGGGAAACTCGCCAATGTATTTTGTGGTAAGGTCCCTGACCCCAGCAATCTCCTCCCGCAAGAATTATGAAAATCCGTTCACTATCACCGAAACTACACGCCAATGAGAAATCGCACATAATTTGTCCCGCTCAACTCGACCGCGGAACAATGCGACGAAAGCTGCCGCTCTCTATCGAGATAGGGGCGGCTCGCGGCAGTTCTCTTCGGCAGGCCTTCGATATATCGGCGCCGGGGAATTTTCTCCTTTCTGTGGAACGTGGAGGGGTCTATTTCCGGTCTGGTGCCACAAAAAAGCAGGCATGGCTGCCTGCTCGCAAGCGTGCGCTCAGGCTGATGGGGCGTTTTTAAAGCAGTAACGTTCGTTGTCAAGTGGTCTCGTTGAAAGGGGAAGTATTGAGTTCACACACTCAAATTCTCTGCGCACACTCAAAACAACGAAAGAAACACTAAAACTATGTCTACAGGTTCAGGCATAGAAGAGGTTGATACACAACGCCGATGACAGCGAATCGTCACAGGAATGCGAGAAATAAGCCGCAAAGTTGACCAGCGACAGCCAACAGAACAGCCGTGGCCCAAATGACGCCGTTAGCCAATGCCTGGGGTGCATAATGAGAAAAATTGAAGAGAGCGCGGTTGGTTTTTTCGAGTCTTTCACAGCGATTTGCACGCTTACCGCTTCACGTGCACATGTAATAATTTGGCTCTGGTATTCCTGGCAGGTAATCTAATAGTCGCGCCGGTTTACTGACACTGTACAAAGAGTGTTGCAGGGTCCCTTTAACGTGCACCAAAATCTCGACAACCGGGGGGCGTTTTCGCTTTCTGTCTCCACAGTAAAGCAGCTGCGCAGCTGGGAATCTAACCTGCAAGTGCTTGGGCTCAGCAGTACGACACCTTGGTCACTCAGCCACCACGGTGAGTTAAAAGAAAAAAAAACCATCGCAAGACACTTTTCGCAACAATGTTACCTGTAACACTGAGCGTTATTGTTTGCGGCCAAGCAACATGTGAGAGGGGTTCCCTCCTGCCCTCCATGTAAGCTAAAAAAAAACATGTCCTATCCTACCCCTTAACCCTTTGAGGGTCCGGCCGTACATGTACGGCATCGCAAAACACTTTCAAAATGGTCAATGACGTACATGTACGAGCAATTGCTTGAATCTTTAAAAAGCGCTCTCTTTTTCCGCCACTTCTTGCTTGGCATGTGCTTGCGCTTTTCGGAAATACGTCAAATTTTTTCTGTGGGCCGATTGCTCTTCTTTTTATTTTTTTATGACTTACTTCAGCGAGCGGCGCCAGCTATCGTTTGTGCACCCGCAATGAGGGGGCGCGCTGGGTATCACCCACCTGGCGCCTGGGCGCCTCTCGCTTCTTGCGCCTGCCACAGACAAAGGTCGTCTGCGAAAACTGATGAGGCTCTTTTCTCCCTTTTTTGTATTTTATGAGCGGTGCGCCGTCTATCGCTCCCGCATCCAGCCGCGCGCACCCGCGAGCGGCGAGCGGCTGGTTTCGGTATCGTCTTTCGGGGCGCTTCCCGCATTTTCCGCACGCGAAACTGAGGTCTATCTGATTTGATTCACTCAAACGTGCCGGCTTGTTACTCTCTCGTTTTTATTTAGAATTTTTCTTGTGTTACTCATGAATAAAACCCCATATATGTTCACCAACAAACGATTTTTTTTGTCACTTTATGGTCACCCTAAAAAAAATTACGATAATTTTTCTCGGAATAGATTCATCCGAAGAATTTAAATCAGCAATAACAAAAATCGACCCTGAGGGGTCGCACTTGGCGAAAAAATTCCACCCTCAAAGGGTTTAAAAAGACACACAACAGATTGAGGGGAAAACTCACCTGGTATGTGTTGTCGAAGCTGTCGTACATGAAACGTGTTGATGAGGGAGGTTTTCCCAACTGCAAGGAGAAAAGCATTCACTCTTTCAGGACAATGCATAACACAACACCCAAACCGTATTCAGGAGAAAGAGAGAAAAACCTTTTAGAACTAAACTAAATGTAATTAGACACCTTAAAATCTAAACAGGACGTGGAGGACAGGGTTGTGGATTCCAGAACGTACAGCTGCCTGTATTGAACACACAGCAAGACATTGCGTGTCTATTGTGTAAGAAAGGTGCAAGCATTTCATATCCTTAAAAAACGTAACAGAAAAATGCAAGATTCCAGTAAAATTAAGCTACCTAAATTAAAAACTTCCCGACATCACCCATTACTCCACCCACACGCCAAGCACAGACAAATTCTATCGTTATAACACAACAAATACGTGTGCCAGTTATCATCCACGTTTGAGCTGCAATGTCCCAGTAGGGGTCAGAACAAATTTGGTGAATGGAGTTAAAATAAAGTTCCTAAATTAAGAGAGCTTGAATTCTGATTCGCCCAGAATTTTTCAGCTTGTTTCGCATAAAAAGTTGAAGGTTGCCAAATCTCGAAAAACTGATCACGGCAACAGCGAAAACCCAGACCCCGAAAAGCTGTCAAATGAAAATTACATGTTTCGAACCGCTCCCAACATTTTTTCCTCAGCGCGTAAGTTATAAACTCTCCCTACAAAACTTCACACAAAAACTGCAGTGGCAATTGGAAGCATCTTATCAGCGGTAGTGCTGCACAAGATGCGGAAATGAAAAGCCAAGT
Source organism: Haemaphysalis longicornis (assembly GCA_013339765.2). Classification (NCBI taxonomy): domain Eukaryota; kingdom Metazoa; phylum Arthropoda; class Arachnida; order Ixodida; family Ixodidae; genus Haemaphysalis; species Haemaphysalis longicornis. The sequence goes on along the minus strand of CM023450.1, from coordinate 152,644,992 downwards.
TTCTCAAATTACACAACTTCGGCATTTCTCCCCAAAAATGAAAACTTTTCGAATATCTTTCAAAATTTCAATATTTACACTATTGGCAGCTGAAATGTTTCTGTTAAATGCAACTTTAATCCATTCATAAATGCAGGTCCCAGCACCAATGAATGTCTATGCAATGCAACTAGCATTGCATTGAGCAGAATCCACAAACCCTCCTACCAATTTCACTCCTCTCTTCCACCCCTCCCTGGGAGCACCCAGAAAATGATTAGACAGATACCAGCAGACTGAAAAAGTGGGTAAAGTAGCTGAAGGACACTGATCTCCCTATAGCAAAAAGGAAAATACCGCTGTTACAACCAGGATTCGAGTTTTCTGTTTTACCCCTCCCAATATACATCCTGTGATGAAGGCAGTTGCACTGAAGCCAAAGCTTTTTCTTTAGAAGCAAAGTCCATCCCATTTAAGGCCATTGTATTCTTTTTCCGAACGCTACACTGATAATTTCGAACGACTCCAACAGAATGCCAAGCATGACGGCCGGGACAAATTATCTGAGCCAAGAAAACCACAGCTGAATGCAACAGAACATGCCCAGCCATGAACACCAGAGTCCTCAGGAATTTACATGGCTTCCCCGAGCCTAGACGCACGTCCTTATCAGTGCTGTCAGAGCCCCCGGCAACACAATCCGGAAGATAAGAAATGTCACACAGGTAAGGGCACAGAGTATATAAAGCCACGGCCTTGAAAACATAAAAATGACCCAGAGAAGATGTCACGCTCGAAGAGAAGATGGATTGACTGTAGGGTTTAATGCGCCGATGCAGTGCAGGCAATGAGGCGTGCCGTAGTGGAGGGCTCGGGATTAATTTTGACCACTTGGGGATCTTTAATGTGCGCCGAAATCTCGTACACACGGGCGTTTTCGCTTTTCGCCTCCAACAGAAAACTTCCGCCACAGCCGGGAATCGAACCCGCGACCTTGTGCTCAGACGCACAATGCCTTAGCCACCAGCCACCGCAGTGGGTCGCTCGAAGGGAAGCACAACGCAGGAAAGACAATAAGTACCAGTAATGGTCAAAATAAAAACATGCCCTAGCTATAAACGAGGTCTGAAGTTCTCAATTTGCATTTTTGAAAATTCAACGTGCCTTTTTTTTCTTCCAGTTTAAATGTCATTTTTTGTGAAAGTATGAATAAATATATTCAAGGTTCAAGTTCATCACTTTTCTCTTTTTTTTTTTGGTCAATATGCAAAACTTTGTGCAATGTCTTACATTCGTTTCGTTTTCTTTTTGAAACATTTGTTTACATGCCAGTACAAAAAAAAAAGAACCCATGATCATGTTTCAATTTATTGTAACGCATAAATAAAAATGGCTGGAAACTAGTCATGACTGCAAATATGTAAACGTACACAAAATTGCTGCGTTCGTTTTTAATCTAAAAACAAATCTGTTAAAAAGATGCTGTCACATTAAATATGCAATCAACATGAGAAGACATGCTGCTATTGCAACTACGGTACTGTGTAAAAATGTAGCCCCGAAACCATAACAGATTGGCCTGTGCTTAGTTCTCCAATTTTCTGCCAATAAAAAATGGAAAAGGAACAATCAATCACTCATTTTTTTCAACAGCACACATCCTTACTCTTTCCCCCTATCCCTCCCCTTGGAACAAATCAGTGATTGGGCACTTTCACTGTGCAACCGCACAAGGTGCTGGCTTGATCATGGCTGACCTTGAAGGTCAATTGATGTAACAACGAACGACTGTTTTCTGGGTTTGATCTGGAGTAGTAGAATTTTCGCCCTAAAATGCAACATTTGTTCCTGCTATTACAGAATTTTGCGCAGTTTAGCTTCCCATGATAAGTATTCCCTCACCTCGTATACTTTGATACTGTTGTAGCGTTTGCAGTGACAAATGTGAAACTACCGTATTTTTGTGCATATAGCCTGCCCCTGCATATCATCCGCACCCCCACTTTTAGCCCGCCGGAAAAGAAAAAAAATCCTCGTGTATTGCCCGCACATTTGATACAGGAAAGGCTGCACTAAAGCTACAGCTTAAGCAACACATCACACACTATGTAGACAGAAAAAGCATATATTTAGCACGTAGAATACACTTAGTGCAAGGCGAAAGTCCCAAATCACTAATAAAATTCAGTTGTTGGAGTGCACTCGTCCTTGTTTTTCTTCCTTGTCCTTGTATGCTGTGCGCAATTGCTGCCATGGAAGGCTTAGTGGCCTGATGAGGTGTCGACAAGCTTCGTCAGACAGTTTCGCCCCCCCCCCCCCCCTCCTCTCTCTCTCTCTTCAAAACCTCAAAAGAGAGAAGAAGGCTTAGTGTTTCTGCGTAAGAGCTTCACGGCCCAATGCGCATTGCCGTGGAGCTGCACTAAAGGAAAAACCCCGCGAATTATCCGTACCCCTACTTCGCCACTGAAATTTCCGCATTATTTGTGCGGGTTACAGGCGCAAAAATACGGTACTGCTGTGGAATAAACAGCTGCACTCCCTGTGGACAGGCCTCAAGATAGCAGGAGACGGCAGGACATATTCCACCTCACGCAAGTAAGGTGGAATATGCGACACCCAGACAAAAGGGGAAGAAGCCTATAATTATAGTGACCATCATCCGTCACTTCTGCAAAGGTCTTACAAAAGCTGTCAGCATTGGCTGGATGGAATCTTTTTGCATCTGCCATATAAACAAATAAAAAAACAAGCTCTGGAGGTCACCCACCACCTCAGGATCACCCACCGCTATGACCGTACTTGTCGTCAAGAGAAGGGAGGTGGGAATAAAGAAATGCATTCTAGTATTGGTACTCCATACCAGAGATTTCCAGCCCACGCCCGCCGGGGAGGAAACTGACCCCCGTGCAGACAATGACAACGAAACAACCAGTTAACTATGCTGAAACGAGAAACATCGGCAATAATGCACACGATGCTACTTACAAGCTATGGGTGGGGATTTAGTGCAGCAGAAAGCTACCTTCGCATGACTCCGCATTGGTTTGTTCCCGTTATCTTCTTTTTAATATATATTCCAGGAGTGTACGAAACAATATTTTTATGTAGCAACACGGTAGATAAACAGTATCAACCATGCCTCCAACCACCTGAATTTTTTTTTTTTTTTCCGCAGAATCATTTAGGACTGGCTAGGTAGAATGACATCGGCTTTGACTTCAACAGCCCGAATCTGAACCAATCTCAAACCTGCTAGGCTTTCAAAGCTTTTGTAAAGTTTGATACAAAGAATAAACAGATGATGTGACAGGCCATGAAAGAGGTCTACACGAGTGACACAGGGAACCTATGGTGCATCCAAGGGTCCTTTTACTTATTGTTCTAGGTGCACCTTATACAGGCATTCATTTATTATAAACCCCGTACATGAATTGTACGCACATTGAAGCCTAAAATATGAAGGGCCATTTATAAAGCTTTCTGCCAATTTAGCTGCACGTTTCAAGGAGCCATGAAGACAAAATACAAGTTTTGTTTATTAGAAAGACTGCTTAGTCCCGATACAATGATACCAATATCATCGCAATCTTCTGAACAAATAACGAAGATTAAAGAAACGTGTGAAGCAGTCGCGACTCCCTAGCCATTTCGCACAACTTTTCTATGATCGTCACGGAACCCTTGTTTGTGCGATTGCGGCCGCCTAAAGCCCGTTCTACATGGGGCGCATTTCGCTGGCAATTCGCAGCTGCGGCACTGCTCGTCCACCAAAACGATCTATTCTCGTTGCTGTGGCGAATTTCCAAATGTTCGAAGAGTCGAACTTACTCTTGTGAACGCCGCTTAGCATTACAGCAATATGTCGCAGCAGTGAAAATAGGAAAAGAAATCGTTTTGCCACACGGGCTGCGCCGCAACTGCGAATTCGCAGGCAAAATTCGCCCCATGGATAACGGGCTTAACTGACCTGTCGCGACGACACATGACTGGACGTCTGTAATGAGGCCTCTAGTTCCATTTGACCGCATCACTTGAATGCTAACGTGCAGTTAACGCACTGAAAATTATGTTTTATTGTTGGCCCGTATGACGTCACTCTTGCTCATAACACGTCACTGTGGCGCAAAATTTGAAAGTTTTTAAATACTTCTTGCTTTTTTTCGGCTTAAAAAAACATCTTTTGTGGCTGTAATGGCGCTGAGTGAGATACTGAATCCTAGTTCTTTCAAATTAAAACGAAGTTGTATTTTCTCTTCATGGCTCCTTTAAACAAGAAAAGGTGTTTGCTTCACAACCATCATCCTTGCAGATTGTGCTAATGCAAGATATGACTACCTATTGTAAATCCTCGTCATAACAAAAGTCCTTTTATTCGAAAGTTTTTTGCTGTCCCAACCACAGTTCACAAAAAAAGGGTAAAAATCATCCCTGCATTTAAGAAAAATATTCCTCATAACCGAGGTAGCTGCCTGTCACCAGGGCTTCATTATAACGGGGGTTTACTGTACTTGACTTCCTAAGGCAGTATAAACAGATTGCGAGCCCATTTAACCTGTGTGAGCTGCGTGCAATTAAAGAACAGTTGCAGAAGGATTTTTTTTTTAAACCACCTCGCAATACGAACGTTTCTGCTAGAACCGCCTGGTAAGATATCTTAATAGGTAGGTTGTCTTTAATTTCTACCGCCTTCATCACATCTGGAAACCACATCACTAACGGCATTTGCAATCAAATAGCCAAAACAATAAAATTTTCAAGGCTGAGATAGCATAGCTTATGGCAGCTGCAATTTATATGCAAAGCATATAAATTATCTTGTAATAAGAGTTGCAGTGCATAAGCAATCGACTGTGTGCGTTTTAAGAAAAGAAGGCTAGTTAACACAATCTGACGAAGGGAAAGCAGCAATTTTATAGCACGGCCTCAGAGATGCCGTGTGCATAGGCAATCGACTGGGGCTAATACAATCTGATGAAGGGAAAGCAGGATTTGCGCGGCAAGGCATCAAGAGACGCTGTCACGAATGAACAGCGCCGCGTTACGTTGTAGAGCGTAGGCTACTTCCGCGTCCGTGGCCGCTCGTCAGCTGACGACGCATTAATCACGAGCCGAAACGGGACTTCTCACGGACGGTCGCACACAATGAGCTGGCGACTTCGCGACGGGCCGCGCGCGTTCAATTCGCAAATGCGGTCAGCGAGAGAACTGGGTTGGTCGCATTCGTCCACGCACCTAGCCCGTTCCTCTACTACGCCGAGCCAGCCCGCCGCCGAGGTCACTTACCCCCACGCTTTTTTTTTTCTCGCACGCCCCACGACGCGACGAAGTTACCATCTACGCCGCCGCCGCCGTTTCACAATACCAGACCGCTACCGCCGTTGACACACACGCACACACCCTTCCTTAACAACGCGTTCTCTTTCTGCTGGTTGCTGAAAACGCGGATATACGGTTTGACCCGAGAGAAAGATGAACGTTTATGCACGACCAGTTGCGCGAAAGTTCCACAGCTGCTGCCTAGTAAAAATGAAGGCTCGAGGTGCGCGCACGCAAACTTCGATCCCTGCTATCACTCGAATACGGCGCGCTGTGCATTCAAGCGGAAACTGCAGGGCGAGTTAGCGCGAAAGGCGACGTCACCCTGAACCATTAAATTTCCAGCGAAATCAGCCGGCCGATCGGTAAAGCCTGAGAAAGCGGAGGCGTGGACACTGCGTTGAGCGCATCCGGACGCACGGGCCAGTGGTGTCTCTAGCTAAAGTGGATGTCAGGTTAAAGCGCTGCGCCTTCTTGGTGAGGCGTAGTGGAACGCTGATTTTGGTATCCGAAAGCGCGCGCGCGAGAACTTTTAAAACATCGCGAAGTGACAGTAGGCCTAGCCGTTAATCTGACGGGATTCTGTTCGGCACGAAGCAACTCCGGGGTTCGTGCGCGAGACCATCATATCCCCTGACCGCACCCCAGGCCAACTCAGCTCGCCACAAAGACGAGCCGAGGTCAAGAGCGAGCCTCGCAAAAAAATGCAGTCCGCGGCGATTTCAGAAGCCCCCCGGCACGCCCGCACCACCGCGGACCGGCTACGTGGAAGGGGCCGCGACAGTTCGACTCACCGCTCTGTTCTCCAAGGAACACAAGCTTGAACTTCCGCAGAGGGTTCCCGAAATCCCCCGAACTGGACATGATGACCCTCTCGTCTCAACCCAAGACGCACCCACGAACACACACGCACAAGAATCCTTTGGAGGCGAACCCCCGGGCCGATTAATTCGCCCGTCGAATATCAATATCCAGAGGCAGACGCCGGACAACTTTCGTCTTTTCACAGGGCGTCTGCGAGCGAGGCTTTCCCCTTGCCTACCCTCGCACGCAGATCGATTTGACTGGTGCCGCCATCTGTTGAGAATGCAAAGCGCCGTGCCGGGAAACGTTTCGCGGGGAACTGGCGGCTCGAGACTTATTAATCTTTGCAGAAGCCAGCTGATTTGGATGAGTCTCAGAGAACGAATCGTCGGCACTACGGACGCGGAGGCAGCAGCCGTTCCAGCGGGTTTCCAGACGACGAGCCTTTCCTGTGAAGAGGACGACGGCGAAGATGACGCAGGAGAAGGCGAAAGATGACTGTTCTTCTAGGAGTCGCAGCTCGAGCGATGGATCGAAATCGAGGGAGAAAAAAGACCGATCGTTTCTTACCAAGGTGAATACAGCCTCATTTTAACCTCTTGTTGGTTTGGTGACAATGCAGCGGTTGTTATTTACCTGTCGCCCTTCGTTTGCGTCAGGTTGTGATACGCAGACTCCCGCCGACGATGACGGAAGAGCAGTTTCTGGAGCAAATATCCCCCGTTCCTGCAAATGATTACATGTACTTCGTGAAAGGAAACAAGAGGTAAGATAGGGCTTACGATTTTTAATGAGCCTCAGATATTCTAACGCCTACGATCTCGCAGCCTCGGTCCGCACGCATTCTCGAGGGCCTACATCAACTTCGTCAACCAGGACGAGATTTTCATCTTCAAGGAAAAGTTTGACGATTACATCTTCGTTGACGAGAAAGGTAAACCACGTAACGTGGCGCTGTTTCTGCTTACGTGCGATCTGTAAGCGTGTGCACAGTGCAGCCGTAATGCCGCAGCGGCTTCCACATATTCGCAGCTCGATCGCTGCTCTGTTTGTAAACACACCGCAAAGATTACCGGTGAAGCATATGCGGCGCGCACAGGAAAGCTAGATTTGATGTAGCATCGTTTGAAGTGTAGGTTTTACACCGAGTTGGGTGATGCTTGCTGGGAGCAGCTCTAATTTAGCCTAGGCTATTGTAATCGCCCCACGCATGGCATCAGCGAAGAAGTGACGCCTTTGCGTGGGAAGTCGGAATAAACGACATCCTCGCTAGGATTTAAGGATAAATAGGATATGCAGCAAACTCGTAATAGTAACGAGGCGCGCGGGGCAGAAAACCTGCTGCTTCGTTGTATGCGGTACTTTGTTAAAAGTGGGCCCGGTTTCCTCATTGGGCATTTCAGGGGGTTAACCAACCATTAAACACTTATGAATTAAGCAAGAGTTCGTTATAATGAAATTTTAGAATCCAACTGACACGTGCACCTTCGACAGTGTGTGAGGATACACAAAGTGCCTTCTGCGCAATTTTTTTTTTTTTTTTAAGTGAAGCCTTCTATGCCTTGCTGATAGCGTTCAATGTCTCACCAGAATGCACTGCAGGAAAGAGAACTCTGCATAATGAGTTTCGCAATGATGTTAAGCTAAGGCACATCAAGTGCCTCAAAGAAAAACGCTTCCCGTGGTCGGAATCGAACCTGTTACCCTTGCGTCATGAAGCCGACATCTATCTGGTTGCTCCATTCCAACACGGTGAAGCAGTTTGGATTTAGGTCTTTGATTCAGGTTGCCGTTTCAATTAAGCTGCATTAAATAATGTTTATGCCAGTGTGCACCAACAAAGGGTGCTGAAAGGCCTTTGAAACATATATGCTATTCTGAAACTGAAGAAATTTTCAAGCTCTGTTTATGTGTGTCAAGCATTCCTCAAGACATGATGCCATCAAAGTCCTGTGCTAATTGCAACCAGTATATGCCAATTAAAATTGGTGTCTAAGTTTACGAGGTACTCTCAACACAGGAGTGTGTTGCACAAAGTGACACTAGAGCTTAGTCATGGGGAGAAAAAAAAAAACCCTATGCGTGTAGGGAAACATTTCTACACTGCTTGTGATTTTAAGTGCAGGAGCTACATTTTGGCTATGTGGCATGCTATATTGGTGGAGCATGGAGTAATTAGACCTTCAAGGGATGTTTATGTACTGGGGAATCTCTTTATTCACAGGTGCACATTTATGTAATATGGTAGCGAATTGGGCTAGTTGGAGTGCGTACATGATGGCCAGCGGAGACGAAAACGGGACAAGAAGAGTAAGGACGACACAAGCGCTTGTGTTGTCCTTAATCTTCTTGTCCGGTTTTCGTCTGCACTGACCATCATGAAGAGCACACTTATGAATGTGGCGTGGCCAAAAAGGCGGCCGCACTGTCGCTTGGCACATGAAACACTGCACACAGGACTGTTCACGCCAAGTGCCTGCCAGGGGCGGCGCCACCCATCGTCACTTTGGGGAATGTTAGGTGCGTAGTTCCGGACACCCTCGGTATGTGGCTGCACCCGTCAGCATCCGCAAACTGAAACCAGAACGAATCATGGACGCTTGCAGTTTAAAAAGACCATGAGACAAAATTGCGTTCACTCTGAAAGAACTCGCCTTTGGTAACTCGCTTAGCTCCAGTCCAGCACAAAAGACATTTATTTAACCGAGAAAATGCAAAACATTGAAGCATTTTCAAGTTTCATTAACAGTGGCGTGATATGGGCCAGCACCAAAAACACACTTATCAGCGTGTGAACTGCACATTAGTATTCAAAGTGATACGAACAAAGTAGAACTTGAGACTCCACCACAGGTGTTCAGTCATATTTCTTGGTGGTGGATTAGGTCGGCAGCTGCCAATCGAATGATAAGATTGTGTGAGTGCTATAAGAAATGGCCGGAAAGCGAGTAGGGATGTCCGCCACTGCCTTCGTCTGTTTTCTTTAATTTTTTTTATTGTGATAAGGTTACGATAAAACCGGTGTCATTTGCTATTCAGGACCAAGATAGCCTTTTTTTTTAAAATGAACCAAACTGGCATTATGTCTTCACGCACGAGTGCTGTTGTTGTGTTGCCACCGTGTTGGCGACTGCTGTGTCTGTTCTGGCCCACATAGCAGTCCCCGACACCCCTGCCCCTCCCCTGCAGGCAACGAGTACCCGGCCATGGTGGAGTATGCGCCCTTCCAGAAGATCCCCAAGCGGAGGTCGCGCAAGCGGGACCCCAAGTGCGGCACCATCGAGCAGGACCCTGAGTACCTCAAGTTCCTTGAGAGCCTGGAGCAGCCCGAGGAGGTGTCGCTACCCTCCATCGACACCTACATTGAGGAGATCGAGGCCAGGGAGAAGGAGATGAAAGGTACCCCTTTCCCTCCTCTCTTGTAGGCTGGCGAGCCACTGTGCAGGCACATTGAGGACATTGTGAGGACGTTGTGAGGACATTTCCTGTCCTGTTGAGCACATTGCAGGGGATCTGTCCCTTCGCCTCTCTCTTGTAGGCTGCCGAGCCACTCTGCAGGCACATTGAGGATGTTGTGAGAACATTTCTTGTCCTGTTGAGCACATTGCAGGGGATCTGTCCCTTTGCGTTTCTCTTGTAGGCTGGCGAGCCACTCTGCAGGCACATTGAGAACGTTGTGTGATGACGTGAGGATATTTCCTGTCCTGTCGAGCACAATGCAGGGGATCTGTGATTGGGAGTTCAGGCTTCGATGGTAGAAAGGAGCCATTCTATTTGTACTTTTTTGGTGGTGCTGTGGATGAGCATGAAGTTGGGTTAGTTGACCTGTTTAGGATAAGCTCTCAGGGTGAAGCAAGTTACCACGGAGGAAAAGTTGTCGTCCACTGGAAACGTGGCAGTATGGTGTACAGAGCAAAGCTTCCTTGGGAAAACTCAACATTTGAAAAAAGATTCGTTCTGGCTCAAGATTTAAAGCCGGTACCATTGCCTATTCAGCGCAGTCGCTCTACCAATGCAGTTACCAAGTTGCTTGTACCAAGGGGTGCAAATAAATCGACAACCCAGAATAAGGGGAAAGTGTTGATAAGTTGATAAGAGGGGGTTGATAAGTGTTGATAAGAGGGACAAGTTGATAAGTTTAGCTTCACTCACTCAATTTGTTCCCTGGAGTGGAATGTCAGAGTGAAGCCCCATTGATGGCCTTCGGCATTAGCTACATGCTGGGGTTCAGCTTCAATTGATTGTAGGGTTTAACGCGCCGACGCAGCGCAGGCGATGAGGCTCGTCGTAGTGGAGGGCTCCGGATTAATTTCGACCACCTGGGGATCTTTAACAGCCGGGGTTCAGCTTCAGTGGCATCGCATAGGTGATGGCAGGAGACTAATTGGTGAGAGGAAAAAAGGAGGAACAATCAGCAAGCTTAATAAGGGCCTTTGTAACTTCAAGGGCGTTTTTGTATTGTTTCCGCATCATGCTAACACTGAAAACCCTTGAGCTTGCTAAAACTACTAGGCCTGCACTTCGTAGATAGGTGGCAAAACATTGTTGTTACTGCACAATGTGGTGGCAGTCGGTGCAGGAAAACTACTCAGCATGGATGCTGGTGTGGTGCAAAGGAGGCTGGTGATATTGCACGTAACAGTTGGTTTCCTGTCCAGCTTACCATGAAATCTTGCTAGGTCAAGTGACTTTGTGGGATGCATATGCTCAAAGTGGTCCTAATGGTGCCTCTGTGTTATTTTTCCCAGCCAACAACGGCTGCCTTAAAGTGGTAACACCGCTAATTGAATACCTGCAGCAGAGGAAGATGGAAAGACTGGTACGTGCCACATCCGTGAATAATTTCTTTCTCTCTCTGTTTTTCTGAAATCGGCTGCACAAACCACCGAATATTGGGCTATATTAGTATTCATTCTTGCTTATAGTGTTATCTAGGTACCACAGTACGTTATACTCTGTGGGCACATAACACTTTGATAGGCTTCAGATTTCTTGTGGTTGACTCTCCTAGTGCTTGCACGCTAAACTGAAATGATTGATTGATTTTGACATCTTCTCCGATTATATAGGGCGGAGTTGGATTAGCCATTTTTGTGTAAATCGCTGTCCAATACACTTCCCAGAGTATGTTTCTCTTTTTTTTTTTTTTTTTTTTTTGGAGGGCTTGATTCAAGATGAGATGTGGAGGAAATCTGCACTTGTGTGGCTTATTAAGGGGTGGGTGTCAAAGCGTCATCATCATCTTTTTTCTTTTTTACCTTTTCCTCCTTCCTGCCGTTACTGGAACTAAAAATTTTGGCTGAATAGCTGCTGTTAGGCCTAAGTTTACGCGTAACGTTTAGCAGCCGAACATGTAAGCTCAACGATCGGACCTGCCGTGGGCAACGTCAAACTTACTGTACGTCAAACTGCCGATGACAATAGACCTCAAAGTTTAACGTCTAAGCCTAGCAGTTTTGTTGGCCTTTTAGGAGTGGTATGCGATTGCTAAAGCTTCATCTTGCATCTGCGAAATCCAGTGAGGTAGGGTGGCAAGTGTCTTCGCATTAAAAAGTAATAACTGGCAACCCTTCACATCTTTTGAAGCTACATAACTATAAAACGAGAAGCAGTGGAAAAGTCTCAGTAGGGAAAGGTTGGTGTCCTGTTGTGTGAGAAACGGCTAGTTAATCCTGATCCTATTTCACGTAAAGGTCAGGTACACAGAAGTGCAGCGTGCATTCCACAAGTCATCTAGTGTCGCTCGCTTCAGATGCTTCCAAGAAGGGGGGGGAGAGGGTCACTGAAAACCCTGAAGTGATGGCTCTGACATAAGAAGTAAACTGCCTTCCTGCAGATCCCGCTGTTTCTTGCACTGTGCTCTTGAAACTCGCTTTCCCCACAGGACTCCTCCGGAGGTTGACCAGAGTAATGGCTAACACACGGCACCTGGCCATTAAGTGAGCAAGCCAGCCCTTGTTTTTCAAAACGCAGAACCATTTCGTTCTGTTGACTGCACCCAACAGCAGTGTTAGGATGTGCCACGTTGAGAGCAGTGTGAAGCCACTGAGGCGTCTTGTGAAGTGTAAGCTTGGTAGAGTGGCAGGGACAATCATCATCAGCGAAACGCACTGGAAGATAACTGAATTCAGGTCATGCGTGAAAAGCAACACGAATGCACCACTTGGTTTTTGGTAATGATCGGCATCAAATCGCCAACGATCAGATGCTGCCTGACAAAACAACACACAAAGGAGCCTTGCCAACCACATTTCGACGTAAGGATTCGCACAGCAGATGTGGAGCTTGTAAAGGCGAAGTGAAAAATGTGGATGTGTTTCCGAGCGGGGATTAAAACGGAACGGAGCACTTGTGAACGAGCTCCGTTTTATGCTGACCGTTTCTCTCTGTCCCCCCTCTGGAGGCGGCGCAAAAGCTGCGTAGGAGCGCCGGGAGGAGCGGAAGAGGCGGGAGGTGGAGAAGAAAGCGACTGCGCGACGAGGAGAAGCGGCGGCGAAAGGTGGATCGCGAACGCTCCAAGGAGTCTGTGAGTGCGCACCGCGGCGACACTGGCAACTCGTCGGCCCACTACGACGACGAGCTCCCCCCAGATCGATGAGGACGAGGCGTGCGGTGGGTGGTTGGGGTCGGCCCCCAGGCAGCAGCAGGTGGTCAAGGTAGGGAGGGGACGGCAGTCTTGCGGGTTGATCTATCCGCCATCAGTGACAACGAGACGGAAGTGCTTCACCTCGAGGAAAATGGAGCGTTGCGCATCGTCGCATTGTTTGGCGCTCAAAGGCTTGACACGGCCACTTGTTTCATAACGTCGTTGTAACACAAATGGAATGGTTGCCTCAAGGAAATCAAAACCAATGTAACATTGGTTACCAAGTGGGCGTTGGAATGCATGGCATGGACCCTTGCTTTGTAACACGATAGCGGCACCCACACCATGTGGCCTAACGTGGCACCACTTACGTGGTTTCGGAGTTTTTACTGGAGCTGGCTGGCATGCGGTCTCAGAAAGAGCACACTACGTGTGTCTGGTCATGCACAAGCACTTGCACGTGTGCACGCTCCGTGGTAAACCAGATGAAGCCAGGCTTCCATGTTGAGGGCATATAATGTCCCAAACTTGGTAATGAAGTTGTTTTTTTGTACATAAAACAGCCAACAAGAATGGCCTTGTTCAAAGCATTGATTGCGCAAACCATTCTTTCAACAACTTCTGCGTTCACCTGCACGCAATGGAAACTTAAAGGAGCACGTTGGATTCCGTTGGTGTTTTGCAGAAGTGGCGAAGGCATTCAGAGCCAACTGCAGCGTACTATATTCAAATTGCACCACTCAAGGAATGCTAACACAGTGAATGAAGTGCATTTAACAGTGTTAACGGCAGTTGTAAATGTCGTTCTCTGAATGCAAATAACTCTGAAGTAGCGGCGACAACAGTGGACGACTTCCAAGTACTCGTGGCCGTTTAAATGAAAAAAAAGGAAAGGAATTGGGGGAAAAGTTTCACACTTACAATGCCAGTCAAAAGCTGCTTGGAGAAGGATAGAGGCTGCAAGCAGAAAATAAACCAGAGCTTCACAAACAGACCCATGTTCGTAGTCATTCCCCGCCACAGTCGTGACGGCATCTCGGTTTTTAATTACCAACATCTCGGTTCTAATTACCAACTTAGCGACTACCCGCCGCGGTGGCTTCGTGGCTAAGGCGTTGTGCAATTGAGCCCAAGGGTGCGGGTTCGATTCCTGGCCATGGCGGCTGCTTTTCTGGTGGAGGTTAAAAGTGAAAACACCCATGTGTTCAAGATTGCGGTGCACATTACAGATCCACAGGTGGTCAAAGTAATCCAGAGCCTTCTACTACGGTACACCTCATCGCCTGTGTAGCGTCGGCGCATTCAACCTCATTATCAAATCAAACCAACTTAGCGACTCAATGTTTGTGCTGACGTGATGGCCCAATCCCTGCGTAAGTCTGTCTTGCAACTGCTGTGGAAGGGCATACAAACGACAGTTTCTGGGACTGTTTGATGATGCAAATTATCTCTTTGATCACCTTCACACGGACCAGTTTTGGATTTTTGCCGCTGCAATAGAGCTGGAAAGACGGGACAGTCATCTCTCATCACCAAACCATCGCACAGCGAAAACTTCGGGCACCACTGACTTGAAATTTCTTTGTGTGCTCTGGCAGTTAGTCACAATAACGTCCATTCTGAGGTTTAGCAGCAATTGGTTGGCAGCTTGCATTCGCCGCGCAGTTCTTGTTGCCTGTGAACAGTCAACATCGTATACCATAAGAAGCTTCATCTCTGTTGGCGACATGAAGTTCGGGGGAACTTTAGACTGCCTTTATTGGATGGGTGTAACAAACTGCCTCAAGGAACCCGCCCTAAAACAATGCCAGCGGACTAATAGTTGTTCGTTGGTGACGTAGACATCACAAAAAGCTGCAACACATAAATAAAATCTATAATGGCGGCTTTCCAAGCAAGCACTGTTTATTTCGAAATATCCCTACTTTTACAAACATGCAATTGGTTTCTATCTTTGAGGTGAAATATAAACTAATCAGAACACCACATAGCTTGCCTTTACACTTGCATACATGTCTCCGGTTTAAAAGGACCAAAAAGAGAGCTCACAAGCTTTGCCTTATTTGGAAGATGGAGCAGTACCACAATGCTGTCTTTCGACTGGGGAAGTGGTGGTACTTTCGCTACAGTTGAACTTGAGTCAGAAGGGCAGATTTCACTTGCATTCGCTTCCTAAGCCACATAACATACCGGAATGTTTTGCAGCATACCTTTAAGGGAGCCCACTTGCAAGAGCTGCGGTTTTTGTGTATGTAGACGACAGTGAAGCTGTTTGCTTCAGCTATGTGATGGCGTTGGCCGTATGTTTCCATGCTTGCTCAGACGATGGATACGACGAAGCGAAGAGCATATATTTGGCATGGGCAACTGAACCCACCTGAGCTCTCAGATGCTTGTCCCAATGAGAAAACGAGTGACCCGAGTCCTGGTGTGTTTTTTTTTTCATTTTGATGACGTCGCGCCTTCACGAGAGCCCTGTTTGTGGGTGGGTTTTTTTCACCAAGTTATTGCTGATCTCCCCTCAAGTTCACCGTGCACCAAAGCCATTTGTGACAGTGTCAGCAGTCTGTTCAGGCATCCCGTGTGACATCGTTGGACGAGCAGTTGAAAGCACACCGAGGGAAACATCACCACCGTTTCTCCTTTCTGAATTACTGTATTTACTTCGTCATAACGCACACCTCCTTTTCACAACCAGGAGAACTGAAGCCTTTTGGCTACTTGGGAACATCGCTTATTGCGCTTGGACAAATTTCCATTGCTTTTTTCAAGTCCCAGCATAGTGTATGCACTCATAAACAGTATGTTGGGACCGCACGTCCCCACATCAAGTCCTGTACACAGTGAAACCTAGATACAACGAGTAAAGAATGGAACCTTACTTTGTTTCATTGAAATTTCATTGCTCCGAAATTCTACACCTAGCATGCAGAAACATTACCAGTGTACTTGAAAGTTGTAAGGACTCATTCGAAGGACCTTTCATTTTGTCTTGAACGTATCTGTTTACCTGTTTATCGATGTATCTGTGACCTTATTTTGCACCTGTTTCGTTGTCAGAGACGGCTTCACAGTGCATTCTTAGACCCATCTTGCAGCCCAGTCGATCTCGCGTAGTGAGCATTTTGAGGTTGCTGGGGCTTCACCCTTGCTTTCAGTGTCACTTCCCATGACCCCTTGCGAGTTTTTAAAAATGTCCCACATGATGTAGGTGTCCATCACTTCCTTGGTAGCAACACAAGATTTAGTGTAAAGGAAGGCCTTTCAAGTGACACTGCTGGTCCACAGAGAAAACTCTAGACTTAGCATCGTGGCTAATGTTTGATCGCCACTTTAACTAGCAGCACTGATGGAAATCTCAAGAACAGCGTTCCTTCACACTATCATCCCCGTTCTTGCACATGCAACTTAGTCTTTGCGGCAAGTTCCATTCTGTTGGTGACTAGTATCATGACGGTGCTGCATCGCATAGCCACGGCACATGGCCGTACAGTCGGCATGCGCGCAAAGCGATTCTGCGTGCAGAAAACGCTCCACATTTTTAGCATTATCTGTTCCTTCCGAACCATGCGTGCAATTTACAAACTCAGCTAAGTTATTGTTGTACCCCGCAAGGCTGATCGGGTAAAGGAGTCACAGCCTTTTCTTCAGCACGGTGTAAAGACAGAGGGAGAGGGCAGCAGGCCAAGGAGGAGCAGAGCCATTTGCCACCATTGGCGCCAGAGAAAAAAGAACGGAGAGCAGCGGATTCATTTCCAACTCTCAGCAAAGCAAAGCTGCATGCCCCTAGGGGCGCTCCCACGCCGGGTTGCACAAGCCGCTTGTTGTGGCAATGCTTTCTCTGCAGCCATCATTATTGTCTTGGAGAAATCATCTTTCGGGGGCCACTTTTCTTGGGAGTTGAGAGACTCGATTCTATAAAAATTACAGCAGCAGTTCCTTCATTGTATCGGGATTGAATATACGTAGCTTCCAATGAACGTTAGGTTACTTATTCTTTGTTAACTTCATTATTTCTGCAATATCGTGATATTGAAGTTCGTTATACTGAGGTTGTACTGTACCGTGTATGGAAGAAGGAAGTTTTTTTGCGACTCGTTTAGCTTGCAGACCTATGCAGTTAAAGTATGGCCGCACATCAAACGCTGCCAGTTACTAGGGGTGTTTCTGTGGTAGGAGTGGTTTTCCACCAGTGTGACCTTCGAAGCATTGTTGGAAATACCTTTAATTAAAAGAAGTGCATCAGATTGGGGAAACCACTTTAGGCTTTTGAGTATGCGAATAATTGGATACCTCACGTATAGGGTTCACTTTTTGATAGTACTCGAAGCCTTCCATCTGCCGTTCAAAGTGTCCGAAATTTTGAAGCATCTGAAAATTAATGAATTGTGCAAAGATGTAAGTCAACTTGCACATCCTCCCGACTTCGGCGTGCGTTGCTCACAGGTTAGCGTTCCCATATGAGGCCAAGGCTGAGCAAAGAAGCCCCGGCGAGTTTGACAAATTTGGTGGTTCTGTTGTTCGCATTCAAGTCATCTTAAAATAAATGTACTCGTTATTTCTGCTCAAATTAAACTAAACAAGCAATTTGGATTACTCCATTGTTTTTATTATTAATATTATTTTTTTAGCTCACTAAAAAAAACATGCAAGGCAGTTGATGTTCCTTTTCCCACCAACCTCTGCGTAATTTTGGCAGCTTCCTGAGTTAAACTTACAAAAATAAAATTCCTGAAACTCCAAAATGGGAATTGTCGAATAATGTGCAAGCTTGCGAAACCCTGCCATGCACCAAACCCCCGTAAAGTCAGGTTCACTGCTTTACACAGATGCATGGTTGGAAAGGCATTTCTAAATAAATGTAGACCTTTATTGTGACTAGACATCATGCAAAAAAGCCAAACACAATCACATGCTGTGCAGTGAAGTTTAAAAAACTGCATGTATCATGCAGTAATGCCAACTTTTTTTATTTGTAAATTTATGACCTTGAAACAATTTTCAATAGAATTAAAAGTGCGTTTTTACAAAGTTGGCGGGGATAGCCCGAAGCCTTCGCAAAATGCGAGAATTTTTGTGAACTCGAGATTGCGTCGGGTAAAGGAATGCATTAATTTTCAGTGGTAAAACAGGTTATTTTTACTTGTGTTCGGTTTACAAGCAAAGGCATTGCGCATTTCTGCACTTCTTATAACTCGCAATATCAGCTTCACACTTCAAGTCTGTGCTCTGTCCTCTGTTTCTTCTACGATTAACCATGAACATTTTTTTTCTTCCCTTGTGTAATGCCTCGGTGATAGGAAAATTATGTTGCAAAATAGGTTACGTTCCTATCGCCTGCCGATTTTTTGCCTGCTTTTTCCCCGCCCCCTGAGAACCTTCTTACAATCTTGTTAGGCAGTAAATTCTGCTCTTAAGATGAGTTCTTGCGTGCACTAAATTTTATAGATAGCATACAGGCAACTAGAATCAGTTGAATTCAGGGAATAACAGTTTTCAACTGTACTCCAAAAGGCAAGAGTGCACTGCAGTCCAAATGAAAGCAAACACAATTTGCGACACATTCAAAGTTTTGAGTGTTTGTGCACCTCTATAAAACGTACAAAGTTTACAATAAATTTTTGTAGGAGTTCTCCTTCTTTGCACTTCGTGTATCGCCTTAGGCTAAGCACATTGAATCCGCAGTGTAACGTGCTGTCTTAGTGCAAAAATTAGCAAACAAAATATGTCACCACTGCAAATGATTTAGCCTCTTGTTGAGTAGCGTTTGAGTACAATTACTATGCAAGTGTGAGTTTGATGCACCTAAGAAACACCTTGCATGCAATTTATAGTGGACAGCCTCAGGTTCATCAATTTAGAAAAGGTAGACGAGTTAACACGTGCCTGCATCTCTCTCTCTCTCTCTCTCTCTCTCTCTTCTCTCTTTTGTTTGTTCTTGCCTCCTTGAGAGAAACAGGCACTGGATCTCAGATAGCCTATGAACGGCCCTGAAAAATGAGTTTCAACGATGATGATAGTTTTTAGGCTGCCTAAACAGGAAAATTTTAATCTGCTTCTTTTGTCACTCAATTTGTCGCTCGGCCAAAAGTAAAGTTGAGAGAGCACTTAACCCCAGGAAGTATGCACATGCGAGACCTTTCCGAACTGCTAAAACTGGTGGCATGTCTCATACATGTCAACACTGTTCAGCAAAACGAGGACATGAGGCATATTTGAGGCAACACACCAGCATATAACTTACAGTTGCAGGGTTCTTTCAATTAAAAATAGGTCTGGAAGTGGTTAATATTGTAGCATTTCTTTTTAAATGCAAAGAAACAGTGTAAGAAAGTTAAACTGGAATAAAACTTAACCCTAATAACAAAAGATGTCTCTTCAAGCTGTTACGTGGTCAATGGAAACAAAAGGTCTTGACAGGTGGTGCATGAGCAGTGCAAATGCAGGAAAATTGAATCAAATTGAGCAGACTCACTGCATTCATCACGCGAGGAAGGAGATTGGAGGGGAGGAACATGAGGGGTGGACAGAGAAGGGAGTAGGGACATTTACACGACAGAGGTGGCAGCAAGCTATCGTTTTTCACTGCCCTTTGCAGCTAAGTTAGCAGATACGCTGTGAATCTCTTCGTGAGGGGTCATTGCCTTATTCTACAGCTGACTGTAGCGTTCTACAAACCTCACTTTCTCATTCCTTCGTACGAACGTAACGTCTGTGTTCTGTTTGCCACATAACGCCTTAACAGGCCTCCTCGGAAGCCCGAATAAACAAAAGCCGTGTGTGTTCTCCCCCACCCAGGGTGGCCACATCCCTAGGTCGGCCAAGTCGAAGGTTGGTCCTGTGCGCAGGCCGGGCACACGCTCGGCTGTCGCCTTTGCCGCCGGCCCGGTGAGCGACGAACAAAGCGGCAGTGCCACAGTCGCGCCCTGGGGGATCTCGTAATAACGCTACCCCCCCTTGAATGGGGCCGCCTCAGAGTCCCCTGTGCTGTTCACAGCAGACGTGAAGGGGAAAGCGGGCTGATACGGGAGAGAATGTTGTCTTTATTGGTGCTGTCATTTGATGGCCCGAAGGAGCAAACTGCCCTGTGGAGCGAGGGTGTTTAATGTAAATTAAAGTAAGGATTAATGGCTCCAATGCCCCTTAGCAGTGCACATTGATTTTGTCTTGTCGTAATGCAGGGCCTGATAGGAAGCACGATGCAACCGAACACCGTCTGTGGAGCAAGAATATATGGGAGTTGGAATGCGTATTGCAGCGTTGCACGGCCAAGCAACCAGATAATGTCACATTACAGGCTGATGCGGTCTACAAAGCTTCATGGCTGCGAATGCAAGGAAGGTTAGAGCGGCATCAGGTCAACAAGATGATAGCGGCTGCAATTTGATCTGTGGCTGCACAGCGGTATGCCGATCAAAGCGTCTGCGCAGTTTTTTCTCTCGCAACAGATGCCGCTAGCTTAACCTGTACCAAGCACTCGTGGCGTTATCTGGACGCCTATGAAGCAATGTTTCCCCTCCTGTCTTGTTCTTACTCCACGATACTCACGCTAAATGATGAGATCACGAGCTGAAGGGTAAGGAGGGATAAAACGACAATCAGGAGAGGAGGCATTTGTAACTGTAGAACATACTAGTTTATACCACCATGGATGAAGTTGTGCACATACATCATATGGCATGAGTCGTGAAGTATTGTATCGTATAAATGTATCATATCGTATAAGAGTCATGAAGTATCGTATAAATGTATCGTATCATCGTGTAAGAGTCGTGAGTATCGTATAAAAAAATTCTAACTTTGAGGCGGTGTATTGGTCCTTCCTTGCTTTCTAAGGGCAAAACACGCCGACAAGAGAAAAATTACGCATTCTTAATGCTTTCCTGTTTATTCAGTAGTCTCTCTGCTTGCGCAAGTTAAATTGCTTTACTGTGGAAGCGGCCTGCAATGTGAGCCTACGGCATTATAGCATGCACATTGCACCCACCTCAGTGGCTGATTGTCAGGTGGAGGCGAAAAGCGAAAACACCCCCCGCGTGTCGAGATTTCGGTGCACATTAAAGAGCGCCAGGTGGTAAAAATTAATCCGGAGGAGCCCCCTACTATGGCATGCCTCTAGGCCCAAGTGTAGCTTCGGCGTGTTAAACCCTCAAAATGTGAATTTTTGTTTTTGCATGCACTGCTCTGAAAATAGTCTGCCACCTTGTTTTCATGCTCACAGTGCACTGCATGAAGTTTGCAGAATTTGTTCCTCGGTGGGTTTGGTGGAAAGTTTTATTCTTGACCAGCACTGCAAGCTCTTCTCGCTAGCACCAAACTGACACTAGGCCACCCTAGTGCCTTTGGCATTGCAGTGCACTGACTTCACTCATGTCGGAGTGTTTGCACGGTTCTTACTCGCTTCCTATTCTAACTCGCTCGTACATTTACGTAGAAAAATTGGGAGAAAAAAAAAGACGCCTATTTTATTGCGCATGTCATCACGTACCTGGCAGAAGACATCTTATCTGGCACTTGCAACTGTGGCTACAAAACTTCCTTGCGCTTCATAAACTTGGTTATCCAGCAGCTCCTGCTGGCATTAAAATTGGAGCAGGAAACATTGAAAGCGTTTGCTGTTTCAGGCACCTTGACCTTCATAATTTCAGGCCTGGTGAGCCGTTGGTCTATTTGCTGCTCCTTTGTGAACTCCGCTAGGTAATCTTCAAGCCCTTGAAAATGTCCGTGCTAAGGGCCGGTAAAGCCTTGCATGAAAATATAGCTGTCCTTTGTTTACTTGCTCCTTTAACTCCTCTTTTACTCCTGTTTTACTCCCCTCTTACTCTTACTCCCCTTGCGTCTCCGGGACATCAACAGTGTGTGTTGCCGCTTGGTTTCCCTTGCTGTTGGCAAGTAAACTGACCTTGCACTTGAGGGATGCTTCGTAGTGTTACTTCTTTGGAGCTGTAACAACCGAAATGAGGTGGTAATTACAGCAGCAGCAATATGTGCAACAGCTGGTTGAGGTCTGCCCATCGACCAATGGCGTGCCAAAATCATAGCAAACAAGAATTAGGTAGTTTACTAGAGCCAACATTTTCTCATATGATGTTGACGGATTGTGTGAGATTGAATTGAGTCGGATTTTTGGAGGAGTTAGTGTGAGTGGCGATGCTGCTGGCCTCTTTGAAGCTGGTTTTAAGCCCGACTGTAACGTGAACACAAATTTGAAGGCTACTTTTAGCAGAGGAAGGTGTGGATTAGAATTGTACGAGTGCGGTGATACAAAGAGGGCAATGAATAACGTCTGCATAGCAAAGTGTGGCCAATGCCACGTGTCAACGGGTGCCATATGTTAGACCAGGGAGGAGGTTGTCATAGCCAATTCAAAGTAGCGTGTTATTGGTCACAGAGTACTATGCAAACGTTGAAAAAAATGCACGAGGCACAGATGTTGAGGAAGGAAGACCGACCAAGGTGTTTGGCTGTTGTTTAAAAAGTATACAAGTAGACGATGTACATCTCTGAGTAGTGGTTTGGGCGAGTTGGTACATAGTGATGTGTCGAAGTGCAGCACAACAGAGGGACAAAAACACAAAAGACGACACACAGTGTGCACTGTGTGTCTCTTCTGTGTTTTTGTCCCTCGTCTTGTGCTGCACTTTGGCACGTGTACATCTCAGGCAGC
Source organism: Haemaphysalis longicornis (assembly GCA_013339765.2). NCBI lineage: Eukaryota > Metazoa > Arthropoda > Arachnida > Ixodida > Ixodidae > Haemaphysalis > Haemaphysalis longicornis. The sequence continues at coordinate 152,622,640 of CM023450.1, read as the reverse complement.
GTTTCCAGGTGGTCATGTTGGATTTTTTTTTTTTTTTTCGAAATTTGTTTTTTCTGCCCACTTTAAAATTGCTTAGAAAAGCGTCTGAAACATCAGGGACTAAGCATTTAGTCAAATTCAAATTCACGAGCCTACAAATAATCAACACACTGCCACTAAAATAAAAGCAGCTAATCTTATACTTGACCAAGATACGACGAGCGGTAGGTTCATTCAGCTGGACGTTGAGGTTACACTTTGTAAAACTGTGGGTACCATTTGCAATACTTGGATGGGAAGAAGCTCTTTTTTAGTTCTTAGGCATGAAGTGCCGGGATTTGCTGCTTGAACATGAATTTGTTACCATTTTCAACTGTAAGAGAGAGTCTTCAGAGATAGTCAATCTAGCAGTGCAGTTTAGATGAGCAGCCAAACATGGATGCAGGACTATTTTGTGCATTAACATTGAAGTGGTCATACTGAGCAATAGGTAAAAAAGTAGTGACTCAAAATTCAAAACATCATTTGAAGGTATTTTAAAGTCCCCATTTGAAAATTTCCCGTTATACATTGAACAGAAAGACATGTCATTTTTTCGCTGGCACATTAGTTCTTCTTCCACGATGTGGGAAGTTTTTAGCGATTTTGCCGCGCTGGTCTTTAGCTGTGACCAGTCACCCTCCATGTTGTGGATCAGAGCCAGATGTTAGAAGACTGTCATCCAAATTGGTAGATGAACGATTAAGGCTGATGATGTACATCTCTGAGTAGAAGATCCAAGTAGAAGATGCAAGTAGAAGAGGAAGATCCAAGTAGAAGATCCAAGTAGAAGAAGATCTGAGTAGACGATGCTAGTAGAAGATCCAAGGTTGTGAATAATGTACAGGAGGTATGCATAAGAAGCAATGAGTCTGACATGCCTGGATAGTTGACCATTAATTGCATGCCCTATAAGTATGTGCGAGTCGTTAAGGCAAGGTTGAGAGTAGGAGACTGATTCAAGTGAATCTAGGCACTTGGTGCTTGGTTGCGTGTGGCCAATCCCTGTTTGGGTATGTGCCAGAAGTTGAGGGGAGAAAATTATCCTGATTGGATGAGGTTAGTTGTGGCCCAGTCATCATCATCATCATCGTATTAAGCATGCATGGCGGATGCGTGCAGCTGTGGCATTTGTGACACTGGAGCATGGCAACATTATTGTGCATGCAACATTATAATGACAAGCTTTAACATTTGCACTATTTAATGCTTTCGGCTTCCTTGGAGTGACAAAAAGAGACTGCTAATGTGTCATTCAGATATTTATGGTGTGCCATCATGTACTATCGGCGTCAAATGAAACGCGGACACGAAAATATGAACCAGAACGAGCAAAATTGAAAAATACTGTTCATAGAGTTCATATAATGGCTTGCTATTGGTATGTTTGGAAACCCACTTTTCCCAACTTTGTTTTTGTAACTAATCCACGCGTCATTTTGGCTTGCATGGAAAGAAATCACACTATTTGTGTGCTCAGGTTCATATTTTCGTGTTTGCGTTTCATTTGACGCCGATAGTACAACCTGGGCCTCAAAGGAAATCCTAAGCACATTAAAGCAGGCTGCACCTTGTGCCAGTGTCAAGACGCCCCCTGCTATGTGGTAGCTTTCAAAGGCCCACTAGGGCGCCTACAGCTGTCGCAGATGGCAGGGTGGTGTGCAGTGCTCATAAATAGCAGGAGCGAGTAAGGTCTGTGTGTTCCCTTCCCCTTTCAGCTGCCACTGGGGAATGTAATGGCAGCTGAGGCATCAGTTTTCTTTTTGGGTGGACCAACATGGACTGTGCACCCATCTGTATGGGGTGTACAGAAAAGCACGGGTGTCTTCACGGGAACATGACGCCTCCCTCTGGGTGGGCCCCCCCGGTGTGCAGGTGCTGAAGAACCCCGTGCGGGATCATCACGATGCGCCGGCCTCCTCCAAGGACGTGGGAGGAGGTGGGGACCGGGGCGGAGGGGGCGTGCTGCCCAAGTCGGGGGTCCACCCCAAGGCGGTGGCGGCGGGGGCCCGCACTGCGGGCAGCTCCTCGCGCAAGGACTGGGAGCCCCGGCCCCCGAGGGTGCCCCGGCCACCCACCAAGGAGTACCCGCCCCCGAAGGAGTACCAGTCCACCAAGCACAGCAGCAGCACCAAGGGGCAGGAGCAGGCACCGCCGCCACCGGCCGCCTCCACCCACAGGTGGGAGAGTGGGCCTTGTTTTCCAATAGGCCTAATCCTGCCCCTTAATTCACCTTGTGGATTGACTGCCAGTTTGGCGAACAATAGAATGGCAAGCAGGGAGAGAACTGGGCCTCAGCTAATAGTAATGTGAAACCCAGCTATAAAGTTCCTCACTGCCATGTTTTCCTGGCTGTTATGTCGTCTTCGGCCAGTCCTGGCAAAGCTCCCATGGGATCCAGTGCTTGGGTTCCCCGCCATTGCGTTGCAACCGTAGGAATGTTCCCGTACCCTAACGTCACACACTGGCATTTCGAGCCCGCATGAGCAACAAGCGCAGACCACCATTTTGAATTTTGATGGGCCCCAGCGTGACTGGACAATGGAACTGGCTACATTGAGTCGCGTGTGACTGGGAGTCGCCACTACTAAATGGCCATCTGTGGGGACTCACCGGTCTACACCCCGTTATAAAGTACACTCATAATATCCATCCGTTGTTTTGTGTGAAAGGCAATCACCATCATCATCGCACCTACAACAGCAGCCGAGATACCTCACTCCCTTTGGTCTCGGACACTAAAGGCCTCGGACTACCAACCTCTGCAGAGCGTCTCAAAGCGGGCCGAAATAGAAGGAAATGCCACGCTTTTTGGCCCAAAAGCTAAGCAGGCTCGTGGCGCCAAGCACGAAACCCTCAATGAGGCAATTCTGATGTGGTTCAAGCAAGCTCTGGCTACCAAAGTTAATTTCGACGGCAGTATTTTGCTCTAGAAGGCCATGTAAATAGCCAAGAGGCTGATCATCACACACTTTGCAGCATCAAATGACTGGATCAATCGTTTCTGCGAGAGGCACGGAGCTGCTTATAGGGCAGTCAGTGGAGGAGCTGCGAGTGTCAACTTGGACACAGTTGACGATTAAAAGGCCGCACTTTCCTCTGTAATTGGGAGATATGAGCATCGCGATGCATAAAACGTTGATGAAACAGACCTCTTCTTTCGCATGATGCCCTCAAAGACACTAAGTGTGAAGGAGGAAAATGTAGCGAAGACAGGTTGACCGCGCTTCTTTGTTGCAATATGGGCGGTTCGGACAAGATGAAGCCGTGGGTGATCGGCAAGTGCTGCAGCCCACGATGCTTCAAGAACATTCGCCTGCTGCCATGCCACTACAAGAGTAACAGTCGTGCATCGATGACATTATTGTTTTTCAAAGAATCCCTGCGATATTTCGACGACAAGATGGGCTCACAGTGCAGGAGTGTTCTCCTTTTTCTGGACAACTGTGCCCCCACCCAAAAGCTGCACCATTTCTTCGGAATGTCAGACTTTTTTTTTTTTTTTTTCACCAAACATGACGAGCCATTTGCAGCTGTTGGATGCCAGCATTATGATAATAACTTGAAACACTGTTACCGGAAGAGTATCGTGAAGCACTGTCTCGCGCGCGTTGATCGCGGACAGCAGCCTGAAAGCATCTCGGTGCCTGACACTATGCACTACATCGCTGCAGTGTGGGCTGAAGTGAGTGGCTTCTGCATGCACAGGGGTATAGAAACGGCCACGGCACAAACTGAAGAGTGGGTAGCAGTCACTTGTGATGAACTCAGTGAAGCGATGAATGCCCTGGGTGCCATCGGAGCCTCACATGACGATCACATCGCCGTGGATGCTGCCGTTGTGACGTCGGAGTGACAGGGCATTGCCAAAACTGTTGAAAACTTGGTTGCGAGTGACAAAGCCCGTAACAGCGATGATGATGATGAGCACAAACCACACGATTCAGAGAAGATTCAGGATTCAAGCTTTGGACCTATTGCACAGGTACAGTCTTCTTTGCAAAATTTTCTAGGCCACGCTGAAAGTGCTCAGGCCGCAAGAAATTCAATGTACAAGCTTACGTCTTGAGCGATGCTGAAACTTTTTATGCTGAAAAGCTAGAGAGAGAGAAAGAGAGAAAGGAATAAGTGCTTTATTGAAGACTTGTACAAAAGCACTTCCGCTGTCTGCATCAGTTCTGGCCTGTGAGGATGGTTGGACCGTCAGGGAGGCCGGGTGGGATGGTGGGAGTGTCTTCGGTAGTTACGCAATGCGCCCCTCGGACCCTTGTCGTCATGGACAAACGCGGCAAAAGAGGTCCATAACAAAGTGAGCGTGGTAATGTCCCAGTCAAAGTACGTCGTCGGATGAATGTCCTCGGGGAGCGTATGGAGCATGCGATCGCAGAAGAGAGCGTAACACTGACAGTCCCAGACGAAATGTGCGGCAGTTGCAGGCACGCTTCGGCGGGGTCATTGCCGTAGAATTTGTGGCGAAGCGCAGGGGAGGGAGCAAGGTGGCAAGGCGGCGAACCAATGTCTGTGTGGCCCACGGTGACCCCTCCAGCATGGGAGGAACTAGCTCATGAAAAGCTAGAGAAAACAACTTTTTTCTTTCTTGTCTGCCTCCACACACGGAGTCGGATTGGGCTTCAATAAAAGTTTTATCCTCCTCCCCTTTCTGTAATAAAATAATTTTGTCACAGTTAAAGATTAACCTTATTCTTTGAATTCTTCGGGGTCTGGAAGGATTAGATTTGGCCTAGAAAATTTTGACAAAGGCTGTACATTGCTCCTCGAAGCAACACAGAGAGCAGTGTGGCCTTCCAGACGATGGTATGGCACGTGGTGCTCATCAGCCAGCGAAGAAAAAACAAGCCTCCAGCCTTGATTTTTTCTGTAAACTTTAAAAGACAACAGTGTATAAACAAAGGGTTTTAAAGGGGCACTGACACAAAAATTTGCATCTTGGGTTTTTTTGGGGGGGGGAGGGGGGGGGGGGCGATAAGTAGCTAGTAACATACTTATCACCTGTACAAACCTCATTTGCTTCAGCGTGCGACGGTTGTTTAATTAGGCATTTTCAATGCGGCCAGTCGCAGTTTCGGTTTCAGCGGGTGCTGCGATACGATGGATTTTTTGTGAACAAAGCTGACCACGTGACCGTCAGAGGGATATCGCAGAGCAAAGCTACCGTAGCACTGTCGAATCCGTGTCGCCGGCAGTTTCTGCCAATGCCCCCACGTACTGATCTTGTGAGACGCTTAATAAAAAAAAGCGACCGTGGACGTGACGCAGGCGCTGCAAGTGCAAATGCTGCCGCGGCTAGAGAACGACGCGCGCTGGGAGCAGCCGGCCGGTCTGCCTACAGGTCTGCCTACAGATGTGTTCGGCTTAGCACTGCGGCGGATATTCGATTGCCGCTCTCGTAAGCGCTGCAGATGACAATTTTTAATGCAACCCGTCATTGCATCATTAATTCCTTTCTCATATAAGATGCCATGGCTGGGACCGTGGTCCAATTTCGTGGAGCGGTAACAAGCTATCACTCGAGCTACCTGCGCTGGCTGGCGCCACTTCGCGGCCGTGGCCGTTGCCTGCACAGTGACTGTGCGGCTCACACAGTGGGCTTTTCATGTCTTCAGCGCGTTTTCAAGTCCAATGTAAATAAAAAAAGTAATAGAAACAGAGTGCCTGGAATTGCTGTAGAACTTTGGTTGCGGCCAGCTGCCCGATGAGCTGACAAAATCACGGCGCCTCCGCCGCCAACGATCGGGTCGTTCGTTCTCGAGAGCAGAAGCTCCGCCCTCCGGCCGTCCGATGGGAGCGGTGAGCCGGCGAAAAACACCGGCAGTGCGGAAGCGGCAAACACAAACTCGTGACGTGTTTGGATGTTGTTTGCTTACACAATATCCACGGGATGTCGATTGCGCGTGGTCCTCTGCTGGCTGCTCGGTTGCGTTTCGCACACTTTAAAATTGATTTTAAGGGGGGACGTGGGGATCGGAGTGAACTTTTTTGTTTTTTGGCGTAGAGTGATGAAATTCGGCAAGCACATTGGAAAGCACTCCAAATGGTGAAATTTAAAATTTCATGATGATACCTTCAGTAGTTCTTGTGTTACAGAGGTTTACATGTTGCCCGCTCGTGGAAAGCCTAGCAAGGTATTGACACATGCTAGGAAGTTCTGAATACTTCTCAATTATAGTCAAAAGAACACTACAGGGCAAGACAGTCTTCAAATTTTTTTTACACCCTTCATTTTTTTTACAGAAAAGAATAATTTCACTTGTAACCTATAGGGCATAATTGACCTAGCCATAAATTCCACATTAAAAATAACGAGGCCCTAAAATGAAAATCCAAGACTGTCTCGCCCTGCAGAACTCTTCAAGGATCGAAATAAAACAGACAGGGTCAAAATCTGCCCAGTGATTGCCATGCTATCCTTTCCACGAGCAACGAAGAACTCGTAAAATGCACTTTTGAGAAAACGGCTCTTAAAGTTTACGATGATGTCACAATTTTCAAACTGCACCAGCAGCATAGTCCTTGCTGTCGTTGCTTGGGGACAACCTCGCATACCTTTGCCCTTTGATTTGGTGCATCTGGGATGCCTTCCTGGCTCATTGGAGGTTTCTATGTGTAGGCCTTTAGATGGCAGTTTTACGCAGAGTGTACCAAAAAGTTTACTATGGGCTACTAGGGTACCTATATTTTACTTCATGTATGCCTAATGCATAGCTGTCTCCAAAATGAAGAGTAAGGCATGGTTTTTTTTTATTAATGTGCCAGCAGACTTTCAGCTTATTTCTGGGTGTCATAACCTTGATGAAGCTACAGCTTAGTACATGAGGCTGTTCAGTGTCAAAAATTATATCAGGGCATCACACGCATAAGATGAGCTATTTGAAGGCAGAATATACATTTGTTTTACATAATTACAACATTAATATTATAAGAATACCATGCTCTTCTTCAGGCGAAAAAAGCATTGCAAAATGGACATTATAATTGCAAACATTGCAAAAATAGAAAAAAATAGTGACATTAAAATTTTTTTTAAACGCTGTTAACATTACGGCATCTTCTCTAATTTAATTTAATACTGAAAAATATAATTGTGTAATCCCAGACTTCGTTGTACGAACTAGTTTAGAGCCACGGAAAAAGTTTCTCAAATAAGCTGGGTAACGTGGTTCATTGCCCCCCCCCCCCCCCCCCCCCCTTCCCTACAATCCCCGACGCGCACGTTCACCACGATCGTAATTTAGGTAACCTTACTATGTTTAGAAACTTTACTTTTGCCATTAAATTACACTTTGCGTACATCAATTATTACTACTCGCGCGCAATAGCAACCGATCCCGCTATCGGCCGCTGCCCGAACACGTCGCGCCAATGCAGCGCGCGCCGCAACTTCTGGCGAGCCGGTCATTCCATTCCTGAAGCTCGCGAGCTCGCTGTGAAACACAGCAATAACTAAGCGTTTTATAACACGGCAATGCGTCCAAAAGTTCACTTCACGAACACCAATTGTACACGGACGCACCGAGTTTCCCACTCAAGGACGCACCACGCGATGTCGCGGGCACGTTTTCGATGCGTCTTTCGAGCCGCGCACTTCCCTATCTGGCGCACGATCTCAAGCATTATCGCCGCGATAACGATAGCGTCACTGTACGGAATCGCAATGCATGAAACCACTGAACGGGAACCGAGCCGACCGCGAAACCGAGGAAAACATTAGCGACACGGAGTGCGTGCGAACTGCGCGTCAGCCGAATCGCCCGGCGGCCATCTTGTTGTGGCCATGGCGGCACCCAATCCGGAGAGCCGTCTTAGCTAACGCGGCCGGAGAGCCAATCGCGTGTTAGATTCTATCGGTTGCTTCGTTTCACCGTCTCTCATTTTCCGCCGTTTGTGCGTTTGTGAATGAGCGACAATGAAAGCAGCGACAGGAAATCGGAAGTTGAAGACTCTGCCAATCTAACGCGACCAAGATGGCGGCGCCCGGTGCCGTCGTTCCGGAGATACAGCGCTGCGAAAATTGCCGTTTTTTTCGTCATTTTGCGGAAATAATTTGTCACCTCAGCTGACGTAAATATTTTTCTTTGGCACTTCGCGATCGTTTTCGACGGTGAAACTTTGCAGACGCATAGAATATAAAACGTGCAATCCGAAAATGTGACTTCCGAAAAAACGATTTTTTGGTCACTTTTCGCCATCTGATCCCCGCGTCCCCCCTTAAATATGTTCTGGGCTGTATTCGCCGCTGATATTTTGCAGATGATGTATGTGTGTTCACACCAATCTATCTCCGAAGTTATCTCACCTTCAACTAGACTGTTTTCATGAAACATGTGGGGCATTTCTTCTCATCTTCAGATAGGCATAGTTTTGTGCATCCGAGTTTGCTAAAACTGTCGAATTATGTTTTCCCGTGTGCAGGAGGGGCTCTGGAGGAGGGTCGGCCTCTGACGGGAAAGGGGGCAACCAGGAAACGAGCAGCCCCCCGAAGGCGTCGACGACAGTGGCAGCAGACGACGAGGGTCCTCCCGCCGAGAACTCGCGCAGCAGTGGCGGCGGTAATGCATCGTCCTCCACCGAGGGCAGCAAGCACGCCGCCCCTGCCGAGAAGGACCGCGAGCGACCATTGGCCCCCGAGGAGTCCTCGCAGTCCCGCCAGAAGGACCCTCGCGCCGAGCGCAGGATCCGCAACAAGGTGAGGGGGCAGGGGGACAACCACATATGACACCAGAGGAGGGAGAAGGTTTGGTACATGGCAATCACAATGACTATAAGTGCAGACAGGACAGAGGACAAGGCTGAGACACCCGCCGCTCAGTGGCTAAGGCGTTGTGCTGCTGAGCCCAGGGGTGCAGGTTCCATCCTGGCCACAGTGATTGCTTTTCCGATGGAGCCGAAAAGTGAAAAATTAAAGCTGTTCCACTCAATGTGAAAGCTTTCGGAAGTGCAGAGCAGTGATTCGCCATAATGGGCTGTAGCGCTGTTATCCGCTCACTGCTACCACCCAGTGCAATTCCTGCCTTCGCAGTGCTCACGCGCCCCCTGCCTGGAACTGCGCCTGCGGGAGTTCTGTTCTTCTTGTGCTCGCTTTTCCTCCCGCACGTGCCGGCGTTGCGCTGCCACTTTGTTTCGCTTACTATCGCAAAAACCAACCCAACGAGCGTTCCAAACTAAATGAACGCGGGCGCTTCCTGTTAATTACGTACATTTTGCCTCAAATGTACCTGCAGTTTTCTTTGCGCTAAGCAACGGGGAGATGTATGACAAGCGCCAGTGGCTCACGAGTTTCGAACAGTTATGACTATTTAAACCACTTGGCTTTCGAAGCCTCTGTGGGACGCCGCAACGACAGCCGCTATGATGGAACGCCGTGTGGCTCTACTTGAGTCCACAATTTTGATTCTCCTGCCAAATCTTGTGCTTTCGTAACGTCAGCAATTAATTCATAAGTGCGTGTATTCAAACAAACTTCCACTGCGTCATTCGGCTCTGCAGCCTTTGCTTGCCGTCAGTGATCCCAGATGACGCTACTGTACTCGTCCACAGACCATTGTCCGCCGTTGCTTTGTTTTTGACCGTGTTTGTACCTGGCTTGTTGTGGCTACTGTAGAAAGCAATCGTTTCATGAAACATGGGGTATCCTCAAAAACATGGTCACGTAAGACAACGTTGCTTACGCCAATTGGCCAGTGTTGTGTAAGACAACCCCAAAGCGGCGGAGTGCTGTGCAGCTAAAACAAGCATAGTGCGCCCAATACCAACAGCAGTGCGCATCGGTGCTTCTATGTTTACGTGTGCTTTCGTAACTTCCGCTGTTTATCCCACCATTCTTACTGCTGTAAAAATGAATATGCATTACATTTAGTGAAAATAGCTCGTTCGGCAAGCTTAGAAGCCCTGCCTAACTTTCGTTTGGTTCTTCCGCCCTCAGCTAATCACACAGCTGGGCACATATGACGTCACAGGTTCTGTTGTGAGAAATGAGCTAGTGGGTCGCATGGCCATTCCCTTTCTTTCTAATTGTATAGCTTATTTGAGCGAAGTGTGCGTTAAAAGTGGTGTCAGTGTGATTCTAACGAGGCAATCTTTCGAATGAACCAAACTTGTGTTTTATCTGCATGGCCCCTTTAAACCTTTTGAGCATGCACACAATACGTTATGTAATGTTTGTCATGGCATGTTTCGTCAATGCACGGTCAATGTATTGTCAAGCTGAGTATTGTTGCATCCTGTTTCCCCTGTGCCAGGATCGGCCGTCGATCGAGATTTACCGACCCGGGATGCGTCGGCTCTCCCAGAAGCCGTCAGCGTCGCAGGAGGAAGCCGCTACGAGTAGCGCGGCGGGAGGCAGTGCAAAGCCGGCCCGCAGCAGCAATGGCAAGCCTTCCTCCAATCGCCCGACCAGCAGCGCAACCCAGGATGAGGAGTAGGGAAAGCACTGGCCCCTTCACGACACTTCCGCCTTGATGCACTGTTCCCATGGAAAGCAGGAAAGCAACCACATCTGCTCGTGTGTGACCTGTCTTCCTGTCTGTGTCTTGTAAATAAATTACATTGTGGTAGCATGGAAAGAGCTGCTTCACGGTGTAGATGCGTCAAGTCCGATGCCCCATAGTGACCGTTTCAGTTGCAAGTGATGGAAAGTCTCTGCATGTGCACTGTTACGCGAGCCGTTAAGATGCACACAACACTTGGAAACACCGACACCATTCACAATGGGTTCGGGTCAACGTAGAAATGTAAAGTGATGGAAGTGCTGCGCCAATCGTGCCAAAGCGGAAATGCTGCTATAATTGCACCATAACTGTACTTAAATCGCACTTCAGAAAGTAAACCGAAAAAAATGTTCTTCATGATGCACGCTGCAGTGAAGCTAATAAAAAGTGTTAAACACGGTCAGGCCAGGAGAAGCGAGACAGGCGACTGCTGTTGCAAACAGCTGCTATTACTTCTTCCCTTTATTTCTCTACTTCTCTTTTACATTCCCCCCCTCCCACGACCTCTTTTTCTACAAAAATAACGCACTTAGTTAAATGTGCATCCACATATGCATTGCAGTAGTCGATATAGGTCATGCTGCCAAGTTTGGGTTTTCGCACTGTGTTCCCCGCAATGCTGTGTCTGCGCGCATGTACAGCCAGCAACTTGTTAATATTGTGGCCAGGGGAGCACATCATCATGGTGGCAAGCAGCAAAAGTAGCTAGAATACCCACATGCGCAGAACAAGCACGCCAGTGCGAGCATCGGCTGTTCCTCCAATCACAACACGCACCCTTCTGCGTGTTATCTGCTGGCTGTACGCAGCAGACGGTCTTACTTGCCCGGTGGTGTCCCATGTGGTAGCTGTAGACAAACAGTGGTGCAGAAACCCGAGCAGAATTTTTTATATTTCATGATGCCTGAAAATGTCTTTCGCTCGCTTGCGCGAGCATCTGCCAGAAAAACTGCAAAAGGACAAAAAATTTTCTGTGTATCTGCTCACTTCTCTGCAAACGTCTTCGAAAGATGGTAGTCGTCCGACAGGAAGGTGAGTTGAAAGGTGCGTTCGATAATGTAACACACAAAGCAGTCTTCACAAATCTTGGCAACCTGGGTTGTGAGAAAAAGACTTACTCCTCCAAGAATTTTCTGTCAAATAGAACTGCCATCATTAAAATTGACGACATCCAGTCTTCCCTCATACAATGCGACAGTTATGGTACACCACAAGGTGCAGTGCTCTTGCCCCTACTTTTCAACATAGCCATGATAGGCCTTCCCAGACAATTAGAGAAGATCCCCAACATTAAGCTTGCCCTGTATGTGGACGATATAACGAGCTGGATTGCCAAAGGTTCTCGAGGCGTCATGCAGGCTACAAACAGCAGCGGACATCGTCCACACGTATTTCAGCTGATGTTGTTTAGCTTGTGCCCCGCAAAAAGTCAGAACTCGTCATAGTACAAAAATTGCCACCGGGACCCTTCAGATAACATCAAAATATGGTTTAACAGCGTACTCGATCAAACCGACATCCTGAATCAAGATATTAGAAATGACATACCAGGAAAACTGCAAAAAGCCCTGCTCCTCAACAGGCTTCAAGAAACCATAGGCTCAAATTGTTCGGATGCTGCCTAGGATAGTGAACAGGAGCTGTGGATTGAAAGAAAATGACATGGTCCATCTTGTGCAGGCCTTTGTCGTCTCCAGAATCATTTACATGGCTCTTTATGCGGTTCTGGGGGCATCGGAGCGCGAAAAGCTAGACGCCCCTTTTAGAAAGGCATACAAACAAGCCCTGACCACTTCTACAAGCACCTCTACAATTCGCCTCGTGGCTTTGGGACTGCACAACACCATCGAAGAGCTCGCCCACCTAATGTGCAGAAAGCAAGAGTCGGAGCTAGCCATGAGTAGGGAAACACTAGCTAAGCTTAGGTACACGGCGCCGCACTTCAACGGAAAACGCTTGAGAATGCAATTGTCATGCCTAGCCCAAGCCAGAAGCTGTGGTCTTCCCATATATCCCCCACGACGACACGGGTTCTCGGGTGCACTTTCCTCTCTAGTATATTTGCTAAAAAACTCTATGGCAGCAGCAAGTTTCGCGGGGCGCGTGTGGGAAAAAAGGCACTAACTTGGTCGCGATTTCTTCTTTCTTTTCTTTACTCCGTCCTGGCTAACTCAGACGCATCAGCAATGCTCAAGGGCATTGCTTTACGATGCGCGCGGGAGCGCCGTCACCTGGTATTTTCATTTTTCGCGGTGTTTATCAGTCAGAATAATTATTCTAATTACGTACTCATTTAAATGAGTGCGTAATTAGTTCTCGCTAAAAATACCACACTTGTCTCATTGGCGCGCAATCATTAGGGCAGTACTATTCAACTTAGATGTTTTGGTATAATTATTTAATTAAATCTCAACGACAAAATTACTGGCCGGTACTTCACTCTACTGGAAACATTATGCGCTAGCTAGGTTTTTTTCGAGTAACGTCATTGCTCTTTTTTTTTTAATCTTGGCGCATGATAGCTGGACACCCTGTATTTTGTACATGCATGCAGCCTGTCTACATTTTTTTAGATTCCAAGCAGCTTAGGATACTATTTCTTAAGAACGCTTCGCCGCAGTAAGCGTCCCCCAAATTCCCACAAATATATCTCATCTCTAGCGACCGCATTACTTGGGCACAAAAGCAATCGCAAATTTGTGGTCGTGCTGCTGGCCGTGCTAGTTCACCAAGCGCAAAAATTACTTCCCGCACAAGCTTGGTTTTACGCTGTAAATAAAAGTTTCGGTTGATTTTAATTCCTTAGTACCTATATATATTCACTTCGCTGACCTTCCCCCGCCTTTAATTGGCCTTAGATTTTTCTACTAGCGAACCAAGCGAAGCGTTGCATGTCTGCTTGGATTTAGAGCTCTGCAAACTAACAAACTAAAAGCACATCCTTCCAGGCACATATCGTGGTTTCAACTAACCCGCCGGCGGCCGGCCAACTAAACGCCGGCGAGCCGTACAGTAGCGCTGTCAAGCCAAGCCATCTCATTTTGACGTCATGGCCGGAACGTCAGAAAATGGGCAAGGAGGATGCAGAGATGAGGACAGCACTTTCGAACTGATCTTTCTATTGAATAACGTTGTGTAAACGCAGCTAGAGTGGTCAAAACATGGCCTATAGACTCCAGGCTACAATTTGCACTAGTATATGGTCCCGCAATGTGTATAAATCACTTGCAGTGTCCCTTTAAACCGACACGTTTGTTTGAGCAAGCTGTGTTTATTTGCAAGAGCGGCTTTGTAGTTTGGACTCCACGTCAGACACTGGATCGGACAGGTGTTGCCTTTGTCTATCGGCGCTCCTAGCCCTACCCTGCGGATTGGCCTGCTGTTGCCGTTTGGCTTCTGCTCGCCGAACCCCTTCAGCGGCCCGCCGTACTCTCCTCTCGCTTGATTCTCTGTTTGCCAAAGTCAGGATTAAGTCGTCGAGCACACGCACGTTCACGGGCCCGCTCCCGTTGCCGTTCTTCCAGAGCTTCCCACTCTTTTGACAGCGCGGACCAAGCGTGGCCTACCCACGCCGCAGCTGGCCTGAAACTGGCTGCCGAGAAATGCGCGCGGAGCGAGCGAGCCTCAATTCCCTTCTCTGTAGGAAGGGAGCGCCTGTGATTGGCGTGATGCGGCGCGTAACCTGTAAGAGTAGCCGTCATCTGCGGGCGAGGATAGCCAGCTGTGGTCGAGGAGGAATGAGAGATGGATGACGGGGAGGAAGAGGGTTTTGGCGTACAGCGACAACACCGACGGCACAAGTCAGCCAATTCAAGCTTGTGGCTTTGTTCCTTCGCCATGCCAAGGAACTTATGCAGTTTTTTATAATTAACTTGTTTCCCAGTCATCACGCAACTGCACCGACCGGCTTCGTAGTCGGCCGCCCGGGCGCACACCAAAACACGAATGTTCGTTGCCTGAGCGCCAGCCCCCTGGTCGCCGCGGACCGTTTCCTGTCCTTCTCGTGTTCCTGCGGGCCCCCGCACAACCTCCGGCGACATCTCTGAGAACGCCGGGGAATGTCTTTGCGGCCGGGCGGCAGATGAAGGTTGGGGGAGAGCATCTCGGGGAGGCACGCTGAGGCGATACCCACAAGCTTCGCTTGAAAAGCCACCGCCCCAGAGCCGCACATCATGAACTCCCATTAGCTGTGAGCGTTCCATAGCGCGTGCCTCAGAAATGAAATGCAAAGAACAGGGGCGCGCGCTGCTAGGCAACCCTTGGGCAAGCGCAGAGACACGTGAAAAAGCAGAGTGCGGCATGTGTTCCGTTACAGCTCTCATCACGCCGAGCTTCGCACTCCAGCCGCTTCTGCTCCTCACAGGGTTTCACACAGTGGTAATATTGTGTGAAACCCTGAGATAATATTGTGCCCCAATCATTATCATGAGACGCTGTCTTACTACTTGGGTACGGTGAACTAGTACGTGCACTCACTGGTCCGCGGGCCCGTGTTGCTGTTGAGGCGAGGCTCATCTCTCTATAAATAAATATAGGCCCTCCCTCAAACAACGCTGTGCTGCTCCTCTCGGCCAGCGGCGCAGCAATCACCGGCCAGCGACAACGAACTGCAGCCTACAGTTCAGCGGGGTCCGCCTTCGCATTTAAATCTCGAATAATAGCTAGGTACTGCTGAGGCGACCTCGGAGTTTTAAAGCGAAGATTTATGTGGATGGGTTTCCGTGAATTCTTCCTGTGCGCGGGCAAAAATGCCTAGCGGCAAAGCTAACATTATTGGATTTTTTTTTTTTTTCACTTCGAGCCGAATTGGAGCTTGGGAAACCGTGAAACCAATGGCTTCTCGCCTCGGTGCTGAGTAGACACAGAAGTCACACAAGTCCAGGACCGCACAGGAAGCCGACAAATGATCAGACCAAAGCCGCACAGACCGAGCTTCTTCATCTACACGTGCGGCTGGTTGTCTGCCAGCAACATGGCGATGTGTGATGGCACATGCCCATTATGAGGCCTACCCCGCTGTTCCTGATTAATGCATGCCGCTTTAACTCATTACAACTGCCCCCCTGGGGAATAAAGCGCCATTCTGGCGGCTCACAGGGCACACTCGGCAGGAAACGGCTACGACTATTAACAATAGAACTCTTGTGATCGAGACTTTTCGTTCGTCCGCTGTAGGTCGTGCGTCACGCAGGGGGTTGGAGCAGGTTCCTATAGAGTTACTGTATATGCTCCATGTATACAGTAACTCTACGTTCCCCGACCAGCGCCGCCGTCGTCTCGAGGGGCGGGTCTCTCTGGAGAAAGAAGGAGGGCGGCTCCCGCCGTTGACGTTTGCCGATTTATTTGCGCAAACCGTAGAATTTTCGCGGCGACGGCGCTGCCGTTATCGGGCGAGCGACCGTTTACGTTCGTGCCGACACATACAGCTCCGCTGTTCCAGCAGATTTCACACTGGGTGGAACTGGGTTTAATTTTTGTTTCATGAAATATTTCTCCAAAAGAATTACGTGATGGCTGGCCGTAAGACGACTCTATCTCCGAGTTTTCTTGTCAAGACCCGCCGCGGTGGCTCAGTGGTTAAGGCTGAGTGAGCCCAAGGACGCGGGTTCGATTCCCGGCCGCGGCGGCCGCTTTTCTGATGGAGGCGAAAAGCAAAAACGCCCGTGTGTACGAGGTTTCGGCGCACGTTATAGATCCCCAGGTGGTCAAATTTAATCCGGAGCCCGCCACTACGGCGCGCCTCATCGCTATAGCGTTGCGTCGGCGCGTTAAACCCTACAATCAACTCATCAATCTTTACTTGTCAAAATGAGTTCACAGAGAAAATGCAAACGTTACAAAATTCCCGTCTGCTGTCAATACGTCGTTATCTACGACCAGAGTATGGTTACAGAAGACGGCTGGCTGTAACTCTTGCTTTATCAAAACTTTCTCAACAAAACTCATGTGACAACTGGCCGTTAAAACGGCTATATCATTAAGCCCATGCAGTTTCATTTACTCGTCATAATTAGTTCTCAGTAGCTGACTTCGTACCCGTGATCAGAATTCAGTGTCAGCTCTGTGTGCTAAACAGCTGACTTCCCTGGTCACCCACATAGTCATACAACTAATGTTTTTTATCGGTATTTGTAGAGATCTGGTACGGTCTATACCATCTTCACTCGCCATTTGTAAAGGGTTTCGCCGTATCACCATCGCCATGGGGAAGGCGAGTACCCCAGTAGTCTGGATGCACACACTGCACGCATTAGCTTTCAATACGCCACGCTCGCTTACTACGCCACCCATCCACCCATTATATTCCCCGTTCAACATCTAAGTAGTGGCTGGCTCCCCGTGCCCGGCACGTGAACTCTCTGGCCTCTCACGGATACGGCAACCCTCCTTAACTGAGGCCGATCCCTTTAAAAAAAACTGTGGTTGATTCCTCTGACATAGGAATCAGTAAAACGCGAAAGTGAAATGTGCAGCGAAATCTGCAGCTGAGCATGACCTGCGGGTCGGCGGCTGTCTTGTGGGTGTGCTTGGCGAACGACGTCCTGCTGGCGGGTCGCTTCGGCGAAGGTGTACTGGCGTCATTTCCGTGGCGGATATGACGTCAGTGGAATCTTGGGGTATCTCGGCATAAAACACTTTCGTGAATATAAAACCCGAAAACAAACAACCTTACGTATAACGTACTCTTTGGTGCTAAAGGTTGCTTCTCCGCAAGACGACCCTTTGTGCAGGGGTGCACCCTTTACAGACCGCAATTGCTTCGTTGTACTGGCGCCATTTCCGAGACGGATGTGACGCCAGTGAAATCTTCGTGAATCAGGGAATAACTTTTTAACACTTTCGTGTTGAAAAGTTATTCTCTCTCGCTCGCGTGTTTATTACCGCCGTCATTCTGCCTCGGATGCCGTACTCTTTAACGTCTGTAGTGGCGTCGCCACCCCTGCAATTGTGTCTTACCGTCGGTCTGTGCGCGCGACACACTAGCACAGTTGAGTAGTAGATTGTCCACATGTCCACAGCCTAACGAGCCAAGCCGCGTTCGGACAGCCCCATCGCCAACGAGGCTTTGGCTCGTCCGATGGAACAGCTGAAGTGGACCCCACTCCCGCTTCTGGTTTTCGTACTTGTACAGCATGCCCGATGCTGGGAGAACACGCGTGAGTGGAAACTACATTCTTGGTGGCTCTGTAGATCGATTGCACACAGCCCACACGAGATCTGCCCGTCGCGGTGACTCAGTATGGCGTTATTCTTCTAAGGACGAGGGCTCGATCCCGGACGCGGTGGCTGCTTTTCTGGCGGAGGCGGAAATCGCAAACGCCCGTATGTGGAGATTTCGGCGCACGTTTAAGATACCCAGGTGGTCAAAATTAACCCGGAGGTGATCAAAATTAACTTAGGGACACAGATAACACAGCCGGGCGCGGCCGGGCAGTAAAACAAAACATAAACAAACAAACCCAATGCCTAGTTCGCGGCAATATAAACGAAAGAGCAGAACTTGTGTTATACAGGCGTGGGCGGAGAGATTTCGCGGGAATCATCCACTCAAAGGCGTCATCCCGTCGGAAGTGCCAGAACTGGCTGGCTTCATCTTATGCAAGCAGGTTTAATGTGATGGCTTTGCGGGTTTTAAATTCTTGGCCCGCTTCACGGTATATTCCTGTCTACACCTAAAGCCCCTTCATACCGCTTTTTCCAAATTTAAGCTTCCTATACCTTCAAGAGAAGTGAGAGGATATGAACGCATGTTTTGCCAATATTTGTTGTATTCGGCATTGTCTATGACTACACTTGCGATTACCATTCCCCCTTTGCTTCTGGCCGCGCGAACGCCGCTGGTCGCCTCTGCCGGAATGATCACGCCTCCCGGACCACCAACGCCGCTGGAGCTCGGGCTTACGCCATCTTTGCGTTAAGCCTCGCCGAAAAGGGAAGGACTAGTATTAACTCTATGGGAAGGACAGAGTAGCAAGGAGGATAGAGGGCGTGCTGGGAGGTGAACAGGCGATGATGACCCAGCAGCTGGTGGGCGAAACGGAAAGACAGGTCACGCCGAAGAGGGGCGGAAAGTTGTTCTTACTCGTTATGACAGAGTGAAATGCTGCTAGCTATATGAACGTTTGCTAACGTTTGCTAACGATTACTTGTGAACTGTGATGCGACTTGGTCACGCTCACGTAGTTTTTCAAGCGAAGCTCAAAATAACTTACTTGAACGTGCGATGTGCGTGTGTGCGCTAAACGCCAGCTTTCGGTTCGCAGTCCCACGGGTAGGCCACGGGTGATTCGTTTGGCCGAGAGCAGGCGGTTATGCGGGAACGCGCTCGTAAGCGTTATTCTTGTTTAAAAATTATTTATTTATTTATTTATTTATTTATTTATTTATTTATTTATTTATTTATTTATTTATTTATTTATTTAGTTAGTTATTTATTTATTATATTATTTATTTATTTATTTATTTAATTTATTATTTATTTATTATTTATTATTTATTTAAATACCTTCAGGGCCCGTACGGCGTTACATAACGGAGTGGTTATTAGCTTAAATATTGCAACAAAAAACTTTAATACATGGAAAATCGGACATACAATGGCAGCAATACATACAACATAAAAAAACTGAAAAAACAAAAACACGTGACACAAGGTACCACAATATTATACAATATTCAAAAATACAATGAATGAGGTCGTTAGAAATTCTCCGCAGCGGTTTTAAAAGCCAGGGTATTAGCAAGGGTTGCAATTGAGGATGGCAGGTCATTCTATTCTGTAGACGTCTTTACAAGAAAAGAGGGACAGAACGAATTCGTGCGGGCAAAATGGATGTTAACTTTGTTTGCGTGATCAGTACGCGCAGATAAGTGTGCGGGTGCGGAAAGGAGTTCGTGTTTAAGACTCGGGTTGTGATAATAAATTTTGTGAAATAAACTGAGGCGAGACAATTTCCTACGTAACGAAAGCAGAGGCAAGTTTAGAGAAATCTTCTTGGAGGATACGCTGGCAGTACGATGATAGTCGGATTGTAGAAAAATATAAATATAAAAATAACAAATGTTGATAAATATAAGCATCATTAAATATATAAATTAAACTTAAATTTAAAATAAAAAAACGTAGGTTATATAAATAGAAGCAACATTAAACATAGATGTACTTATAAGGTGCGTTGGATGAAGCTCAGCCTCAGTTGTTGTAGTGCATTACGTGTTTGCTATCAAGCTTCGCGTGTTTACCTTTGATTATTTTTCTTTTCGTGCGCAAGAGGCACAGACCACTAAAAAGACGTTCTTGGCGTTTCCGTTATAAGACGGAAGCCTCCTTCACAAATTTTGCGAGCAATATGCTTCCATGCTGGAACCCAAAACGTCAAGAACGACGATTTTTTTTTACTGCAGCAAAATAGAAAATTGGGCCAGTTGGTTCAGAATCATAGTTAAACAGCGCAGAAAGCGAGACAAGAGCAGAGGAACACAACAACTTAATGTTTTAGTCAGACTCTGAATGTTTAATTCGGCGCGATTTTTTGTGTTCTTTTCTGTCTGGATAAAACGTGCAGTTAGCGCTCGTCTCGTGTCCCGACTCCCTAGCTGCGCTCTTGACTCGCCTTTAGCGCTGTTTAGGTATTATTTTTTTGAACTTGTCAGCGCCTCTTGTGTTTGAAAGGTGTTATCCCGGCCAGACAGGATTCCGTCACACTCGCCACTCACTTGTTGGCCGTGCAGTTTTATGGAGCACTCCCTCTTGTTTCTGCGATTTCTCCCGGATATTTTAGCCACTTGCCAGCTTCAAGTTATGATAGTTCTAGGCGCGCAAAGGCGGAAGCTGGGATTTTTTTACGTTGTTTTGGCATGTTTCTCTTTTAGTCCTTTTATTACACAAAAGCCCAATGCCTAGCTGTCATATTTTCCTCCTCCAAGGTTACTCTCCTTAGTTTGGGATGCAGGCCAACCAACCACATTTGCACGAAACGCCGTATACGCGTTAATTGCCGGAAGCTGTCCGATTTCAGCGCGTCCGGGACTGAGATGGGAACGTCCATTTTATTCAGCTCTCATGAGGCGGGTTATATATAGTGCAGGAGTTTGCCATTAGGAGTCTCCCGCTTACGACCCCACATACTCTGTGGAATCGCTATTACCGTATTTTTGCGATTCTAAGCACCCCCGATTCTAAGTACCCTCCCCTACTTTCGGGGGAAACAAATGAAAAAAAAAAAAAAAAGGTTACGCGCGAATCTAAGCACCACGTACCCTTTTCTAAACAACCATGGCAATGTGGATTTCAGACGCGTACAAGCGGGCCCGAGTTGACGTTGTGGCCAAGTCATTTACGAAGTTTTCAATTACAAACCACTTCAGCAGAACAGAAGACGACCGGCTGGGGATGCGGGGAGTGGCGGCCCATGCGGCACAGCGGACTCAAATGGTAGTGAGGGTGACTGAGTATCAGACGTAAGCGGTGGATTCACTGTCTGTACCTGTTTTTCTTTTGAAAATATTTGCCAAACAACCAATTATTCCTTGCGCCCGTCTCGTGCAGATACGGCGGCGAAAACAAGTGTCGAGGGTAAGAAAGGGGGGAGGGGGGGGTTAATTTAGTTTTTTGTTAAATTTGAGCACCCCCTCACTTTGGGCATCGCGATCGTAGAAAAAAAATGGGGTACTTAAAATCGAGTAAATACGGTAATACGATTCGCAGACGCAGTTCTCTGCGTTCACCAAAGCTGGCTTCTCCGCAGGATAAGTCTTAACGTGGAAAAACAAACTTTACGTAGCACTATGATCAGGCATTTTTTTTAAAGCGAGAGCTTCCTTGGTGAGACCGATGGTGTTTTGTCAAAAAAAAAAAAAAAAAACTAATGCATTTCCCCATAAACCAGTTGGTCGACCAAGAAGCTCTGATAAGATATCTGGATAACACGGCGCGTGCGTGAAACCGGGCTTCCATTGTGCCAAAACGGTTACTTGAAAATCGCGAAAACGGAACGGTTTTAGATAAGACAATGCACGCATCGATCACGAAGAGGGTGCACAATAGTATACCTTTATCTCATAAACCACGCATCGGTACACATTTAGATCGTTCGTAGATGCGTTTACTTAGTGCGCGAAAAATCGCCGCACGGGTTCGTTCGTTTGCAATTTGGGTCTTTGAAGGCTTAGCGATCGATTGAACGCACTTTCAGCGAAGGATGGAAGCACTGTTGTTTTCGCGCTTCTCTCAACTTTGTCAATTTTTTGAAACAATGTTTGAAGGATTTTCAAAATGGAGAACGCCATTTTTAGGATCGAAACGTGCACCACGGGGCTTTATTTCAGTTCGTCGCATCGCGTGCTCGCGCTCTTCACGTGTTTAACAGAACCATAAATTGCATAGTTGTGTCAACTAAAGACCGCGCATAACGTGCAGAATGGCTTTACCGTTTTTTGCATAGTAGAGCGCCTAAGTTGATAGGCTGACGAAAGCTGCAAAACACATTTGAGTGTATGCCGCATGTGAATGTGCCGGTTAGGATGTCACGGTAATCCATGAAACGGCCAGGAAAGTGAACGTTGGGAACGTTGGGAAGAATTCGCAGCATGAAGGACATATTAGGCCGCTGAAACAGCAAAGACGGTGCGATGTGGGGTTTTAAAGCTGCTGACCGTTTCCTTAGAGACTCTGGACTAAACGCAGCTTGTCACTGCCTCCATTGATTTTTTTTTTCTGTACATGTGCGCGCGTAAGTTCGTCTGATGGATTTTCTTCCTTCTACGTTTCTTTTTTTTTATTACTATTCCTGTTCGCAGTTAACCTTCATTACTGGTTCACCAACCTTCTGAAGTAGCAAGCATAGCATTATGCAGGACTGACGTCTTTTGTCTGATTAAAAAATTATCTCTCTCTTATACCCGTGGGAATCGGCAGAAAAATGTGCGATCCCCTGGTAAGAGTATGTAGGAGAAGGGGGCGGGGGGGGGGGGGAGTGGGTGATAATTGGTGTCGTGAGACCATGTTAGTTCTGCCTAGAAAGCAAAAGAAAACGCATACATTCTGTTGTGTTTTTGTTTTATTTCTGGAACACGGGCATAAAATACATATGTATAGTGAAACCTCGTTTAACGGAGCCCTGTAGGGACTGGAAATAGACTTCGTTATAAACGGAACGTCGTCATAAGCGGAAATAGTTTCCTCTCAATTCTCCGCACTGAGCATGCATGCAGGTACCACTTCAAATAAGGCGAGATTTGGAATAAAGCGACTTCGTTATAACCAGAGTTTTCTGTGCTAAAGCCCTCGCTATTACGAAATCACTTCATTCGAACTTTCGCTTTATTCGAAGTTTTTCACTGTACCCACAGCAGTGCACGGAGAGCAAATAATCTCTATTTCGACTGAAGTACCGCTTATAACGAAATTCGTTACTATGCGCTTCCAAAAGACGCGACATGCACTGTCGTCGCAGACCTGTTCGGCGACGTGTGCTGGGAGAACGCGTCCAGCGTGCTGCGCCTCCGGCTGGACGAGTCGTCGTCGCCGTCGTCGGCCGTGGTGGGCCTGCGGTACCCGCTGGCAGAGGCGCACAACTGCAGCTTCGCCGTCACCAGCGACACCGGGGCGCTGGTCGTGGTCGTGCGCCTGCTCAACCTGCGCCGGGACCGCAACGGCACCTGCCTCGATTACGTGGCGGTGCGCAGAACGAGGCTTTTTGTTTTTGCGCACTTTGTATGTATAGTTCATGGAGGTGCGCTTAGTGGAGAGGGCACGAAACGCAAGGACAGTTCTGTTGCGAGAATTCGCTTCTAACGCAACGGCTTTACTTGGCTGGGTTACTTACTACTTACTTAACTTGACGAGAGATGGGATCCCGTTCTCTGTTAACTCTATTCCGTGATGTACTGTACTGGCTGAGAGAATAATAAGCTAACTAACTTTGAAACCTTGCGAAAGTACGCACCCGGCCGGCATCCGCACAAAGCGACCACGGAGCACCTAAACCTGGGTGTTCGCTCAATTCCCAGTTATATGCGACGCGTTCCATACCCCTTGCATAAAAAAAAAAAAAAATGAAGGAAGCGCACACTAACGCGTAAGACTTCAAGGTACCGAAGCTGTACGCAACCTTCATGACCATCGCGAAAGTTTGAGTCCACGATTGCAGCCGATTCGCTTCTTTTTAGCTGCCGCAACGACCTTTACTCCATCATTGTGGCTATAAGTGTGAGCTTCCTTCATTTTTTTGAATGTGATAATCATTGGACATCACCTTGGAGGGGCTCGTTCCGAGCAAGTGTTGCCACGATTACGGCGAACCCTGGAGTTTATTTTTTTTTGTCAATCTTGGCCAATCTCCTAAGTGCGCATGCTTGGCGAGACAAACGTGCGCTGGGGACGCTGGGCAGTCGTCGCGAGGCACGCACACACGAAGGCTCGGCCTTTTCTTAATTTTTTTTAACTGCCGGGTGGTGGCCGCGAAGTCCGCGCTCACGTGCGCGCGCTCGGCAATTTCTTGGTATTTTTGACTGCGGACACGAAAAATTACGATTTGCTAAACAGCTTCGCTGTTAAAACTAAACCACAAAGGAAAGAGCCCGCACTCTCAGTTGGCTTCAGCTTCTGAGGAGGAACTGACGCCGCAGCTGTATAGTGGCGCGACTCTTCAATTTTCCGTCTAGGACTTACCGCGGCCTCCCCGAGAAGCAGTCCGGCGTCCGATTTTCCCATGTATCCCTATGGCTTCGGGGAATCCTCGGAGTACCCGCGGACTATCCGCGGTGAGACCGGGACTGTAAAGCGAAGCGCCCCAGTGATTCTGCCACAAGTAGCTCTCCGATGTCGAGATTGTCGGGCATTTGAACTCTGCCCCTCCTTTCTTGAAATTTTAAGTTTACTAGTTGCGATGTGGAGGCGGTTGTTTTAAGGAACGATGAGTGGAAGCAATATTTACGAGATTCGGGCGCAAATATATTCGCCAGGGCATTGCATTTTTTTTTGTGTTGGCAGTGTTTGTACGCGATGTCAGTGGTCAGCAGCAGCAAAGTGATGTTTATTCGCACAATGACTATTAATTAACAAAGTTTTTGCTATCGGTTATCTGGACTAACGCAAATTAGCAAGAGTGAGGCGAGTGTGGCCTTTGCGCAGGCCTAAATGAATCACGTTTTTAGATAAATTAAAGCGCTGCATTTTGGTGACCTCCTAACAGAAAGGGCCACAGATATGGAACTTGAGAATGGGACTCACAGCTGCAGTATACGACTTACTATCACTTATTGTTACCACTATTACTGTTACTGTTGCTATCACTATTAATATTGCTATCTATTACTATTATCAGTATACCACTTGCTACTAACAGATATATTCGAGTCAAATTACATTCGAGCCGTTGAAATAATTACTGCTCGCGCACTTCTAGTGATGAGCATACAAGTTACTAAGAAAGAAAGAGGGTGAGAGAAGGGAATTCGGCTAGGGGCACCTCACCGCCTTCTGCGCTCCGCCCCGTGTACATGCCTACTTACTCGTGGCGCATTTGCGTTTTGCTCCCGGCCGCACCGCAGTATCACACATTAGGTTATGTTAGGCAGCTTAGCTTAGCTTAGCTTACCTTAGGCAATTCACTGCAGTTGTAAAAAGACACCAGCTCTGCCGCACGAGCCGTGCTGCGAAACAAACTCTGCGCGGCGTCTGCTCTCACCGCGATGATCAGGCGCTTTGCGTTGCCCCCGAAGAAAAACAAAAACGAATAAAACATTTCTAAGGTTTATGTACAATACGCCCAACTCGTACTTTGGTATTTTTTACGTTTAAAATTGTTTTCGACTTGTTTCTTTTTTCTTATCGTGTTCTCACTTCTTTCGTTGTTTTCTTGGGCCCCAACAAAATGTATTCCCCCTTCGTATGCCACCGGTTGTAACTACCACTGTAGAGGACGTAGAAGCTATTTCACAACGTGCAGAGCGCGAAATGCTTCACGAGGGACGACTAAAGGCGACACGGACAAGCGCTACTTCAAAATAATAGATTTATTAGGTAAAGACAGAGTCCTAGGCCCTAAGACAGAGTCCTAGGCCCTCAAGAGCGGCGACCTTTCGGTTCAGCTTCGGGCTGTCCAAAGGGCCTGCGAGAGGACTATGGGCCACGGCCTTCCGGTCCCTGCGTGGCAGCGGCCCGCGACTGTCACGGACTCCCCCTGAAAGGGGCGGTCCGATGGAGTTCCTCAGGTCCTGAATAAAGTTCTTTGTCTGTCTCAATGCTTTGAGGGACTCTGGTAAACAACACGCGCGCAGGCATACACACACACGTTCCCCTTCGTCGTGTCACTCGTGAAATATTTCGCGCTTTGCACGTTGTGTTGTCAAACGGAGCGCCAACTAAACGCAGTCCGCCTTAACGCAGCTAGAGGAAGGCCCCCGGAGGCCCCTGATCTTCAAGAACCGCCGCTGCTCCCTGGAAGGGGCTGAAGCGAGGCACGCCGTGGCGCGCGGCGTGGTGCACGTGCACCTCAGCGTCACGCCGCCGGTCGACCTCGGCTACACGGGCGTCAACATCGCCTTCACGGCCGCCTTTTTAGAAGGCGAGTACGCGTACCATACTGCACGTGTATATATGACGAATTAATGAAAGTGGTTCTAGCTGGTATCTGGAATTAATGGTAGCCTAGTTGGGGAAGAGGGAAGAATGGAAAGGGAGTGGGATGGCCGTCATTGCCGTACGGTCAGGTCTGCCTCTCGCACGAACTCCCGCAAGGAAAGAATCGTGCTCGCTGCGTCCAAGTGAGGAGGGGGCCGGGGTTGTCCATTCCTCCAATGAGGTAACGCCGGCACCCTTGCGCCCGCTCCTCAACGGTGAAAGGCCGGGGCAGTCCCACAGTAGGGGCCTTAACGTTGGAGAGGCACATGCAGCACTTCGCAGTGGCTGCCTGGTCGCCCTCCTCGTTTTGATCGGCGTTTTCCGTCTGAGGGTCACCGCCACGAGTTCTCTTGGAGGCAGCGTGTGCTCGCCACTTTGCCAGAACATCTTCCGTAAGGGCAGCACCTGTCCTATAGCCTTGTAGATTAGCACTTCCGCACCGCGCGGAAGCACTTTGGGAAGTGGGTAGGGATTGTGCGGCACCTTCGTCCTCAGTTCTCGTTTGGCTTGCATCGTTATCCGCTCGCGTTCCTCGTCCGGGTCAAAGAGCAGCGGAGCCTGAGGGACTACGTCAAGGGGGGCCGAGCGGAAACGTACCAGCTCGCTCGCCGCGTCATGGGCGGCGCCGTTACCGATGCCGCCCGCATGCCCCGGGACCAGTCCACCCACACGTCACCGTCCGCCGTAGAGTTCGTAAGGGTTGCGCAAGCGACTTTCACGTTGTGCGACAAAGTTCCGGCTCTAGGTGTCTCCGTCAGATCTTCTAGGGCGTCGAGTAAGTGGGTAAAACTTGTTGAAGGTTTGCTCTCGCACAGAAAGTGAGCCGGTCCTTGCACATTCAGTCAACTTCTCTGGTGCATAAAGGACGGCCTGCAGTTCAAGTGACCTCACAGGTTGCTCTTGGCAGTAGTGAAACGCCTGCGCGTCCCGCGCGCTGCTGTCTTCGGACGGCAGCGACCGCTCCCCGAAGGTATTACCCTTAGGGCGTCCGAAAGATGGCGTTGTCCTGGAAGCCAGCCCTCTTCAGCAAGGGCGGTCGTGGGCCCGTGTGATCCCCTTTCGTGTGTCCGGCGCGTGACCCGGCTTCGTGACACGACCCTGGACTGTCGTCCCAGGGAGCAATCGCGCGGAGCACTTTCATCTGT
Source organism: Haemaphysalis longicornis (assembly GCA_013339765.2). Lineage (NCBI taxonomy): Eukaryota > Metazoa > Arthropoda > Arachnida > Ixodida > Ixodidae > Haemaphysalis > Haemaphysalis longicornis. The sequence continues at coordinate 152,595,347 of CM023450.1, read as the reverse complement.
TCACCCCAGCTGTTCCCCGTCCAGCTCGACTGGCCCGCTCGCGTGTAGAGACGGCGGCGATCATGTCCTGCCTTGCGTTCTGCGATGATGGAAAAACATTTTTGGAGAAAAAAACAAGCGTGACGTCGTGCTAATTATGCAACATGTGACGTCATCATTACGTATAGGTGACGTCATAAACAATCACCAATCGGTGTTTCTAGCAACTTCTCTCCCTAAGGGCTTGTCTATAGCAGGGCACAAGTTGGTTCCCAACTGGATGATATCTGCAGTATCTGGTCACAGCTGGGCTTGACTTGGCTGCGGCAGGAATTAGCGGGTTGTTAGCAGAAGCCATAAACACGAGCTACCTGGGACTAACTGTACCTCAACTTGGACAGAACACTTTCAGCTGCTTGTGGCCCAATTAAGCATACAAGCCGAATAAAAGCTCGTTACCACTTGGTGTGAGCATCTCGGTGCCGTGACTGCGGCAATTAGGGTCCCGAGTGGCACGTTTGCCCGTTGCCTGATGCTATGTGCGATTCAGTGTGCATTACAACTATTTTAAGGCGCAAGTCTTCGATTTTTGTGTTGCATGGAACGCCTGAGGTATGCAGGAAACAGTTGTAAGGGAGCGCACGTCGGGGATGTAAAACAGCAGCGCCGGAGAGGGGTTCTGAGATATATAGGCTGACGGGCGTAGAACGTTCTGGAAGCGCCCAGTGCCAGTGGACCAACAAAAGGTGCACCTAGGCTTTCGCCATCACATTATTTGAAAGTTTTGAGCAGCCCCATAATTTTTGTACGCTTTTCTGCATATCACAATGCGCGTTTTTGAAACATGTACATGTGGAGCTTTCGCTTAAAAATACACCCCTACCAGGCCTCGTCAGCTGAAGGTTGGATTGATGCTCTATCTTGCTGCTAACGAAGGAAGGCGGCGATTCCGCGCTGCTTTGTCATTTGGTAGGCGTTTTTAAAGGAAACGATGTCGGACAAAAGTCCCACAGCCCCACAGGCCATTTGCTACCGTGGATACAAAGCATTTAAAGTTTGGCACTACATCCGCTTGTAAAACCTTTGCCGGAGTAATTGTGCGTTTTGTTAACAGATGCTTTTTTAGGGACCAGTTGGTATAGTACGATATTCTATAGTATTCCGATATTCTATAGTATAGTTGGTATAGTCTAGTTGGTATATTTCGTCTTGGGACAGATATCATGATAGGGCTCCCGACGTACCAAGCTACGTGCGATCTGCTGCGATAACATCGGTTTATGAGCGGGAACGGATAAAGCAGCGTGCACCACAGTTGGATGAAGACAGATTGCTCAAGTGTAAAAAAAGAAAGGGCACTGCCAACCTCTGTGAGCGTGCAAGAGGTAGAAAATAAATACGGGGAACATTTCTTCAACGAATGTACCAATCAGCGCGCCAATGCAGCGGAGGGGTTAGTGGGCTCGTTCCTAAGCATTTCAGGTATAGGGGTTGCAGTGCTCTCAGACAAGGATGCAGAAAAGAACAAATACAGGAGACAGCACTGATACAACTACACTGTTATTCGAAGAAGGACGTTGTATACGCACACTGCACCAGCCAATGGCAAGGCAGAGCGGAATTCAATGAACAAACCTTCATACTTAGCCTCCTGTCTGCTACGTAGCGACGTGAAGTCAATATATTTCCTTTCTTTGAGGCGATAAATCTGTATGCTTATCCTTCTCTTTTGTAGCGACGACGCACTCTCCGAAGAGTAGAGCAAAAGCACAAGTAATCAAGGGCAAAGAAAGACGGCCCGGTACACAACAGTCTTTTTAAATGGGCCACGAAGAAAAAAATACAGCTTTGCTTAACTTGAAAGAGCTAGCTTTGGTAACCACCTCAGCCCAATGGCAGTACGTTTTTTAACCGAAATACAAAAAACATTGACAAGTGTAAACAATATAGCACTGTAGTGACGAAATATGGGCAGGAGTGAAGCAATATAGGTCAGCACTAAAAACATAGCATAGTTTTAACTGCAGTGTATTAAATGCACGTTAGCATTCGAGGGATACGATCAAAGGAAACTGGAGGTCCCACTACAATCGCGCAGCCATGTTTCTTGTCCGTGTCGATGGCTTTAGTCGGCGACCGCCAATCGCACAAAAGATATTCTGTGAGGTCATAGACCGGACGCCGGAGAGTGGCTGGGGTCACTGGATCATATCTCGATTATTTCTCTGGAGTTTCTCTGAAACTTCCGAGAAATAAGTTATCTGAAAATTGTATTTTGTCTGCATGGCCGCCTTAACAAGTATCCCCTAAGCCTCTTGTGCACATATACGTACCCTTCTGCTCGATATAACTCACCCGCAAATCAAGAGGAGAGAGTAAATAACGCATCCATTGTAAATCTTCACTGCATTCAACGAACTGCTCACGACGCTTTTTGGAGCATCGTACTTGGGACTTCATTCCGGAGTTCACCACTGAACAAAACTTGGAAAGCTTGTTAGGTGCAGAGAATGAAACGTCAACGCTTCCTTTTTTAGATGATGCATGAACCTGTGCAACGGACCGACCCACGAAAAGCTTTTAATTTGTTTGCCTGATCGGATGGCAGTCCTGGTGTGTGCACGTTTTGTTTCTATCAGTAAGACACAAGCCGCTGAAGCAAGCAGGTGGTGCGAGCATCCGGTCCACAAGAGACGAGATATCTGGACCATAAAAATACCCTGCCAAACTGGCACAGGACTTCAAGAATAAATTTATTAGACAAGACTCGCCACAAACCCCTCATTATAAGTTTTGTGTTATATAACGGGCACGGAAGTATAGTAGCTTTCGTGGCCCTCCGCTCATACAGGCGTGTTGTCGTCGAGCGTGTGACTGACAGCGTCTTTGAGCACGCAGCGTAGCCCCGCCGATTCCTGAGGTGCAGTCACACAAAGGCAGCTGTGCTAACAGAGTAAAAGTGTAAGAGTAAATAGTAAAAAATAGAAAAAAGTGCAAACGTAAAAACTAATAAAGAGTAAATGTAAAGGAGTAAAAAGTCGAAAAGAGTAAAGAATGTAAGAGTAAAAAGTAAGAAAGAGTAAAATGTATAGGAGTAAAATTCTTAAAAAGAGTAAAAAGTACAAGAGTAAAAGAGTATTTAAAAAAGCCCGGATGAGGAGGGAGGGGAAATCAATGACCGCGTGCGCACGCAGGCAGCCGTCGCTGCGACTCCAGCGACATGTTCCGGTGCGCCACGGGCGGGGTGTGCATCTCGCAAGAGTGGACCTGCAACGGCATCAACAACTGCGGCGACGACAGCGACGAGCCCAGACACCTCAGTAGCGAGCACTGCCGTAAGTAGATGCAATACAAAGCAACATCACGCTCCGCTCCATTGCGCCTTTTTGTTGACACTTAATTGCTCCTGGCGTAAACACTGCGGGTAGGCTGCTTTACTAAGATGCACACCGTAACAAACTTGTCGGTCGGTCGGTTGGTCAATTTCACGCAGTTAAAGCAACATAACGAGCACGAGCGCATGATGCCCCTGAAATCCATCATTGAAGCTGTAATGATATATTTTTCAATCGAACTACCAAAAACGCTATGGGAAAGTCTTTCCATGGCAGTATTCTGGTTTTCGAGGTGATTTCCCTCAAAATTAAAACGTATTATGCCAGTTAACTTTGTAACTCAAATCTACCAGAGCTGATTGTTCAACAGATTTTCGCGGCTTCTGACAGCATGTCCACCGCTTGTCAGTACACCGACTTTCATATGTACAGCCCAACTCCACTTGCTCTCTCTAAATTTGGGCTGCGATGTCTAGTCTGCTTATTTTCTTGCGGCAATCCGTGACACTCGATTCATATGTGCGGCTCTTGGGGGTGGCTAAAGTTTTCCTTCAAGATGGTACGGCATAGTTTGGAATGTGTTAAAATAACCGCCAAGAACTGACCTGCATCCATCTACTGAAGCCGAAGAGAATAGAATAATATCTTCATCCTAGCAAAAAAAATTAAAGAACATGGTTAATATTCGCGTGCTGCCCGGAAGAAGCAACAGCGAAATCAGTAAAATCGTCGCCGAAACATGTTCGCAAAGTGATGCTGTTTGACCATTAACTACGCCAGCATTGTATATACGGGCGCAGAAAGCCTGGAAAACATTTATTTTAAGTTTATTTTTCTTACCATGAGGCACGGTTGTTCATGAATTTCTTGAATTCACCACACTGGTGGGACGAAGCAAATCGCTGGAAACTTCTTCGTTCTGTTTTCACCGCAGAACAAGCGAGCTAGCCGTAGAGCACCCTTCAAAGGAAAATGTGGGGACCTGTAACAAGTACCGCTGGTGTAAATTCCTTTTTTTTTTTATTTTTCGGTGAAGCGCAAACCCTGTGTGACTCCCCATTTTTAACAACGGAGCTGTTTAGGGGTTGCAATGTCCGGCGACAATGCATGTCACGCCAGGCGAAGAAGAAGCCCGTCACGCCAGGCGAAGGTACCCTGCTGGCCCGACAGATAGCGCGACGGCCTCGACGGCGGTAGCGCCGTGTTTTTAAAGCAAAGCTTTCTACCTACACAGACGCGGCGCTTCCCAAGTACGGAACCAAGGCTCGGCGGCGGTCACCACCATAGACACCCTGGTGACCTGCGCATCGGTCCGCACGACCCAATCGATCGAAGCGCGGGTTCTGTTTTCACCGGGGCAACGACTAGCCGTATAGCACCGTTTAAGGAATGTACGGCAGCTTGAAAACGGGGGTGTCCCTTGCAGATGCGATATTGTCCAGGGGGCTCCGGCGTCCTTGAGCTCGTGTGCTCCTTCCACCGAAGGCAGGGAAACGATCGCCGCCACCCCCCTTTCCTCCGGGCCGACGCCTGCTGGCCGTCACGCGCTACAGAAACTACTGAAATAAGCAGCGAAATGCAGTTCTCCGCCATTACTCCATTCCACTCATCTGCTCTTATCCGAAGCACCCTGCCGGGGTGCTAGCGCATGTTGACTTCGAAATTTCGGGTTCCGACAGTACGAGAGTATCCATATGAAAAGACAGGATCTGGCACACCGAGTCGATCTAGCCGCACCCACCCTTTCCACACGCCGAAAGCGTGGGAACCTTTTTTGCCTTTTTGGTGACGCAAACCCTCTGGAGTCCGTTTTTAGACCGAGCTGTTTAGGGGCCCAAGTCCGGCGGCAATGCTTGTCACGTCAGGCGAAGAAGCCCTACCATGGGAAGTACCCGCTGGCCCGACAGATACGCGACGGCCTCGACGGCGGTATCGCCGTTTTTAAAGCAAAACTTTCTCTCTCTCCAGCCAACGATTCTTCGTGGCTGCGAACAAGAAACTTCTAACGCGTATGGGGGCGTTTTCACCAGAGCATTTGAACGCGGATGGGGGGGTTGCTCTAGCCAGTTCCCCGCACGCGTGGCTCCGCGTCCCCGGCGCGGTCCGCTTGATCGGCTTTGTCGTCTGCTTTAGCGACGGTTGTTTTGGCCTGTTCTGGCGTGCTTCGCGTCCATTGCGCGCTTCCTTCGCACGGCTTGATTAACTTGTTCGACAGCACCTCCTGGGTAACCCGGACGCGGCGAAATTAAGTGGTCGTACGGCAAAGACACGTTAAGGATTGGTTTGCAGAGCGGGAAAACAAAGTGTAGTAACCACATTCAGACATCTGGGCGCTAGAGAAACGTCACCTTTTGCGCACTGCTTGTCACGAATGGGACTGCGTTTTCTAAATTGCTGAATACCAGTTCGGTTGTATTTTAACAGGAATTACAAAAGGCGAAAGGAGCAACTGGTTCTGATCAATAGCGATTATAAAAGTTCTCTCAGCTTTCTCGCAATTCTCAAACTTACTAAACTGACTAGCTTAAATCGGTATAAATGGGAATAACTAAGCTGACATGCCGAATTGTTTCGGTGTCTCGCGCGGCCGTGTTTCGCGCGGCCGTGTAGCCCCAAGCTAGCACATCAGGATGGCTAGGTTCCGCTGTCTCACCCTTCGAAAGACGCTCCTCTCCGTTTTTTTTCTTCCGACTCACGGCCGACCACAGCGGCGTCGTCCGCCGCTCTAGCGCGGCCGTGGCCGACACTGCTGCTGCGTTCGGGACTCCGCCCCCGCGAATTCCAGGTAACGGCTGGCAGAATCTCTGGTTTCGCTCTTTGTAGAGCCACGTGTGTGAATTCAAGTGACGTCGCTTGGGCAATTGTTGTGGGTGTCGTTTAAAGCTTTGCTTTCCAACCACCTTCACAGCGTGGAGTGGGGCCAATTTTTTTCTACGAAGAGTAGTTTCATCGCGTCTGGCCAGTTCAGGATAAGGAGGCGGGAAGGATTGTCTAAGGGCGCGACAACGCTCGGTGATGCCTCGGAAGGCGAGCAGGGGTGGAGTGTCCACATCATCATCCTCTGTGGCCTTGGAAAAAAGGCCGCAGGCTTGCTGACGGGCATACCATAGAGGAGCGAGCTGGTGGCGTCGTGCCTCGCAGACTGGGTTTATTTGAAACGAGAATCTCTACGACACGTGCGAGGCAGTCAATTTACACTGGGGCATGTCACGTGTGCTACCATCGGAGTGGGCGAGGTGGTAGACACCATGGTTCTGGAAAGCGGGAACTGTCGACGCGTTGTGCCGTCGCCTTCTTTTTCGCTTGTCCCTGTTGGTAGTTGACGCTTTCCAGAAGCATGGTGGTGGGCACAGTTCTTGTTCCGCATGTCGCTGCGCGCAGTGGCGGGCGTGAAGCCGGAGTACGTCTGGGGCCCCGTGCTGTTCAGCGCCATCCTGCTGCTCTTCTCGGGCGTCATCGCCTACGTGGTCCTGCTGGCCGTGTACAGGGCGCGCGTGTCGCTCGGCGCCCGCACCGGCAGCACCAGCGCCCTCGCGAGGACCCCGTCGTCCGAGGAGGATGCGGACGTCGCCATCTGACCATCACGTACCGCGTCCGCTGCGCGTGCACTGCAATATACTGCGCAGTCGTGCTATTTGGAAGCCAATACTCTGCACGCCGTTGGGAAGATCACGAATGGAAACTACTTTCTTTCTTCCCACTCGATAAACTGTATTCTTGCGTAAAGCCAGACATTATGAATGTTACGAACTTTTAAAAAATGCGCGTTTCTAGAATAAAAGAATCACTCCGCTATCACACAAATTGATAAGACTAAATATCGGCCCCAGCCGACATCTCTGTATTTATTTTCTTTACTTTTTTATCTGCTGAAGTTCGATCAATAAAAGTTAGTTCGAATACGTCTTCATGGCTACCTTCGTACACGCCACGCGGTGCGCGTAAGTACGCTCACGGTCTCAAGTGACCACTGCGTTTCAATGGTTGTGCAGTTGTAGCGCACTTGCTGGCCACTGCGCTATCCTAAGGCAGAACAAGCGTGTACAGGGAAATCTAAAAGGGGGTTGTGAAGAGGGGGCAGCGGAAAAAGCAGTTTGCTGGTGGTCCCAGGAGGCTCGTGCTGCCCGGTGAAATTTTCATTGCACGGCTGGAGTAATCTATATATATATATATATATATATATTATATATATATATATATATATATATATATAATATATATATATATATATATATATATATATATATATATATATATATATATATATATATATATATCATCATCATCATCACCAGCCTATCTACGCCCACTGCAGGGCAAAGGCCTCCCCCATTATTCTCCAATTATCTCGGTCCTGTGTCAACTGTTACCAATTTATCCCCGCAAACTTCTTGATCTCATCTGCCCATCTAACTGCCCATCTATATATATATATATATATATATATATATATATATATATATATATATATATATATATATATATATATATATAGTTGAGAAATGGTAGACGCACGATTAAAAACAAAAACAGTGGTTTACTGACGTTTCGACTGGAGGACCAGTAAGATGAAGACTGGTCCTCCAGTCGAAACGTCAGTAAACCACTGTTTTTGTTTTTAATCGTGCGTCTACCATTTTCTGAACTATTTCTTCTGGCTCCTCGAGAAGTTTCTTTTACTGCTTATATATATATATTCACTGAAGGCGTATCTAAAGCCAGAAGTAATTGGCTCAGCGACGGACTGTCGTGCTCCATCCAGTTTAGGGGCAGAAATTGTGGTCCCCAAGTTCCGTAGCACTGTGCTGGAACCATGTGGAATGCGAGCGTCGGAACCTTCGCTCGTAGCGTACGCAGGATTTTGTTTCGGGGAACGGAGGCAGGGGCGCCTGACAACATGGAGAACCAAAAAGAAGGGAAAAAAGAAATACTACACAAATACATGTAACTAAAAACCTAAGAAAGGAATCAATCGAATACCTACAACAAAAGACTTCGGGATGCCGTGCTGCTGTGAACATTACCGTCCGGTTGTTTTCTGCATTTTTTTTCTTGGGGAAATTGCTAAATGCGCGATTGTCGTGTTGACAGCGGATTGATTGATTGTGGGGTTTAACGCGGCGACGCTACACAGGCGATGAGGCACGCCATAGTGAAGTGCTCCGGATTAATTTGGACCACCTGGGGATCTTTAACATGCACCGAAATCTGGAACACACGGACATTTTCGCTTTTCGCCTCCATCAGGAAAACGGATTCCATGGCCGCGTGCTGACAGCAGACATCGAAAAGACATGGTCGGTGCGTAGTTTCCGAAATAAAAATATCTGCAGTCGTCGTAAACTCTGCCGCCCTGCGAAGGATTGAGCAGGGAGCAAGCAAGGAGCCCCTACTTTTAAGCACAAGATGTATCCAGAGACATACCCAGATTCCACCTGTCGGCTGTGTCGCAAAGCCCCAGCAGGACTCGAGCACATCGTCTCGAGGGATTGCCTCGCATACCCGGACGAATCAAACGCAAGGAGGATGCCGCATGCCTTCGAGGAGGTGGTGCGGACTGAAGATCGAAATCTTCAACTCCAGGCTGTCCAGCGAATCATCGTGGCGCTGGCCAGGTAGGGGGACACCGGCAACCCGGTGACGGGGAGCGGGGGCCCTCTAGCCAGTTTGGCTATATACATCTGCGATGACGACTCCGGTCAAGTCATGAAGACGTAGCAATAGGTCTTTATTCGCAGGCCCCAATGAAGTTTTTCCAGTCCAATCCCGCTGGGTATGCGCCAACCACCACCATCATCATCATCATGTACAGATTCCCGCGTGACTACAGCTTATCGTTTCCAACTTGTGCAGCCATGGCCTAGGTCTGCTTTGCGTCGTTCATCCACAACAGTCGTTATTTGGCGTCAGTCAGTGTTTGTGACCTTGTCCTCTCCGTCACCCCCCTCCCCCTTTTTTTCTGCGTATCCCACAGTCTTCGTGCACTTAAAGGGAGGCAAAAACAAGCAGAATCCTCGGCAGCCGACCAACTAAGCAACGACAACACTCCAGCCCTGTCGACACAGGCAAAGCGTCGGTGCACATAAAGCCAGCTAGAGTTTTTTTTCAGCTTGTTTTAAGCGTTTGTTATTTTTTGTTTTTTGGTATTTTATGTGTTTGTTATTTCGGGTATTTTGAGTGTTATTTTTAGTGGGATTCAAAAAGCTCCGTAAAACCATGTCTACTCATCCGCTGTTGTCCCCCGACGGAACCCTCACGGCTCCTGAGCAGTCGGCCAGGTCATTAGAAAGTTCTAGCACTCCGTATATATGCCCCGTCTGTACCGTGCGTACCGTGTTGACCGGGACCCGTCTGGGCACTTGCGCATTCGTTTCGGTCGGGGGGATTAGTTCCGCGGCCTGCCCTCACCATATTCCCCGAATTTGTTACGATGGGCTGCGCCCTCCTCGCCGTGCCTGCGCACGCAGGCGCAGTCGGGTCCCGGTCAACACGGTAACCACGGAACAGGCGGAACACACGGAGTGCTAGAACTCTCTATTGTTACAGGCTCAGATCAAGCAAGACGACCTTGGCTCCGATTTAGAGGTAACTACGCTGAGAAACAACACAAATAAACAACACACACTGTCCCCGAGTTGGCAGCCCATGGCCAGGACATGCCACTCACGGACATAGCTCGTTGTTTCAAAAAGGTGACATTGGACGCGACGAATGCCAGCTTGGCAATGCCGAGACATCTTATTGGCAGATTTCTCCGTGCTGTGCGGATGGAGCGTTTTACGGCAGACTGAGGGCCACCTGGAGAAAAACGTAGAAGTGAAGGTATATTTTAGGTTGCGTGTTCGAAAACCTTGTTGGGGTCCGCTATCCCAAGCCCCGTATTTCTCAATGTCCCATCAAGGCTCTACGCGCTCTTCTGTTACGCAGTTCAAAGTGAATTGAGACTTCTGGGAGCCCGCCACACTATATACACTATATACCTGAAATATGTAGAGGCGCATTGAACGTTCGAGTGCAATCAGCGCACTGGGCACGACGCACGCGCCGTAAAGTGCAGTGCACTGGGCATGATGTCAGTCCATATATTTTAAGCGGATCAATAATTGCCAAATGTGTAAATCAATATATGGCAACCAATGGCAATAGAGATCGGGTGCGAGGGTATGCGAAGGAGAGGAGGGGTGCGCACGTTCCAGTAACGCTATTAGCAGTAATATGAAAGTTAGGCGAGGCTTACCGTACTTTTGCTTGGCTAGTAGTAATACGAGGCCAGGACAAGTGCAGCGCAGAACAAGGTATCCTACGCAAAAAATAACAACAAAAACAGAAGAACGGTAAATCAATCAGTTTGGCAAACCGACTCCGGTCCTACTTACGCCATTGAAGAACTCTGAAACACAAACGTCCGTGTCGGCGTCCCACAAGCAGCGGCAAGCCATCCTGCAAAAGGGTCATCATCATCATCAGCAGCAGCAGCACCACCACTACCAACAGCAGCAGCCTGGTTGTGTCAACTGCAGGACGCAGGATACACTATAAGAAAGGCCTCTCCCAAAGATTTCCAGCGACGTCTATCGAATTCTAGCTGAGTCCACTTTGCCCCCCAAATTTTCGTAGTTCACCCCTCCATCGAGACCTTGGCCGACCCTGTGCAATATGCAAGAAGCGCAAGGGTACTGGTGGCCAAGTGCATTTCTTCACGCCACAATTGATGATTGATTGTGGGGTTCAAAGCGCCGAATCAACACCTGCTAGGGCTATGAGGCGCGCCCTAGTAGAGGGCTCCATATTAATTTCTATCGCCACCTGGGTATCTTTTAACGTGCGCGGAAATCTCGACACACGGGGTTATCAGCGTTTCGCCCCGATCAGAAAAGCAGTTGCCGCAGCCGGGACCGAACCCGCGTCCTTGAACTCTGCAGTACAACACCGTTGCCGCTGAGCCACCGCGGCTGGTTCTTCCCGCGGCAACACAACACTTCGCGACAGATGTTAGCAGGATGCGAATGCGCACAGCAGATGAAATGTTGAAGGCGCGGTGAAAATAAGTTATTAAGGCCGGAGTAACAGAAAACCAAATCACCCCAATCAATTTACATCTTTAGCATTTTCTCTTAAATGCAATTACAAGAGTTCTCGTGTTTCGCGATTCTTAGCACACACCTTGCACCTTCGCCGCGCTGTTCGCTGATGACAACCTGCACCACGTACTTGTATCTTTCGAAGCCCAGTTCTGAAATGCGATTCACACGCGTGATTCACGGGCTCTGCTCACCGAAAGCTAACGAAAAGCAGCGCTTTAAAACGATACCTTGAAGTCTGTCGCATATTTTTTTCGATGTTTCTTTCGCCCACGTTGCCACCTGACTTTGGTCGTACTTCCTGTCGTCGTACTCGTTCATCAAGACGTCTTTCACGCACTCCTTAGCCGCTTGGGCAGAAAACCTGCAAGCGGCGATTCATTGCAATGAAACGAACCTGTGATTCCCGTGACGCCTGTAAAGTGTAAAACGTGATAAGTGATGTCAGCAACGCTAATGTCAGCAAAATCATGTGCGAAAAGGGAATTATACGCACTTTTTATCAGGAGCCAAGCGTAACTCGTACGTATTGACCGCCATTTTAGTTTGGTTGACGTTGCCGTAGCAACGGCTGTATGTGCGGCATAGACGTACATATTTCCCATTCTTCCTGAGCTCCGATCTAACTGGACGTATGTCGTTAGGTGCAGCGCATAGAGTTAATATGGCCTCGAGGACATACCGTGGCGCCACCTACGAGTGACGTCACTCGTAGGACGCCGAATCGTGTTGTCGTCTGCTACAACACATTTCCCGTGCGTATGCGGAAGCGTGTTTTTTTGTTGCGGCCACCGTATCGCCCGCTCCTTGTGGATTTGATGCAAATTACCAAAAAAGTTGTTTGTAAACCAAATAATTCGGGCAAGCAATCAGCGACTCGCTTGTTCCCGGCGACACCGCCGCGTTTAGGTAGTTGCTACCATCGCGACCCACAGCTCGTACATCAGACGGTCGCTACAGATGAGGTGGAAGCGACAACGACACAACAAAAAACTCCGCAAGCGCATCGCGGAGCTCGGGAGAGAGATAGAGAAACACAGCGCTCGACTGTGCAACCTACAATGGTCTGCGCTGTGCAGTAAGATAGACGGGCAACTACACCGCAGCAGCCCCTGGAAACTCCTGAAAACGCTCATGGACGAGACCAAGGGCAGAGGGTTCCAAAGCACGCGCATGACACAAATTCTCCACACCACGGCCAGGAGGCTAGGAGAATAAGAAATGCATAAACAGCTAAACGACAGATACCTACCGGAAACGAAAAGGGAACAACAAGAGGACTACGATGGCCCTCCAAACGCACATCTGGACCGGGACATTGAAGAATGGGAGGTACGTCGGGCGACGCAAGCCCTCAACGGCAAGTCGGCGGCGGGCCCGGACGGTGTTTCGAACAAGACCCTTCGAAACCTCAACGACGAATTCATCACGGAGCTCACGATATATTTTAACAAGTGCTGGAGGAACGGAACTCTCCCCAAGGCGTGGAGAACGTCCAAGACAATTCTCCTGCCAAAGCCGAACAAGCCACCGGGTATAGAGGGGCTGCGACCGATCTCGCTCACGTCCTGCGTGGGCAAGGTCCTGGAGCACGTCCTCAACGCCCGGTGGAACGACTACATGGAAAGGCACGGCTACTACCCCGCCACGATGCTCGGATTCAGAGCGAAGTTGGGGACGCAAGATGCCATGCTACTTCTACAGAGAGAGGTACTAGACCCCCCGGGAGGCGTCCCTGGCAAGGACAACCGAGCCATCCTGGGCCTAGACCTTCAGGCGGCCTTTGACAACGTCAAACACTCGGCAATCCTCAAGCAATTCTCTCGTCTAGGCCTGGGCGAAAGATCTTACAATTACGTCCGCGCTTTCTTGTCGAATCGCACGGCAAGACTGTCGCTGGGAGACAGAAAGCTCGAGGAAAGAAGACTCGGAAGCATAGGAACACCGCAGGGCTCAGTGATCTCGCCGTTCCTATTTAACACGGTGATGATCGAGGTCGCCAAACGGCTGAAGGCGCTGGGCCCCGACGTCCGTCACTGCATATACACAGACGATGTCACAATTTGGGTGACGGGAGGGAGCGACGGGAAAATCGAATCGGACCTTCAGGAGGCGGTTAGAGCGGTGGAGTCCGCTCTTTCGAGCACAGGCTTGCGCTGCTCACCGCAAAAATCGCAGCTCCTGGTGCTGCCGCCACCGGGGCGATACAGGAAGACGGCGGCGCAAGAGGCGGCCAAGAACATCGCCTTACGAACGGAAGACGGCGAACTCATCCCGCACGTCCCCGGCATCAAGATTCTCGGCATGCACGTGGACGGTGTCCAAACCAACACCACGGCGCTGAGAAACATGATCACGAAAATCGGAATAACGACCCGCTTGGTTAAGCGAGTGTCGTCGAGATACAACGGCATGAACGAGCGAGGGCTCTTGCGCCTTCTGCAGACCTTCGTCGTTAGCCAGGTCGCATACGCAGGAGCCTTCCACCGATGGACGAGATCGGAGGAGGGCAAGATCGACGCAGCCATACGCAAAGCGTACAGGAGCGCCCTGGGACTTCTCCCGGGGACGAAGACGTCGGCCTTGCTGGATCTGGGAGTGCACAATACACTCTCGGAGATCAGCGAGGCCCAACGCATGTCCCAACTGGTGCGGCTGAGCTGCACGAGAACGGGCAGGAGCATCCTCGACATGGCTGGCATCAACCCGCCCAAAGGAGGGGAGAACAGCGACACGAGCGACAGAATACCGCTCGGAGACGAGGAGGCGAGGGGAATCATCGTGTTCCCTATGCCGAAGAACGTAGACCCGGAGAGGGACAGGGAAAGGCGCCTAGCAAGGGCGACAGCCCTGGCCAGGATCTACAGACACGACGACGCCGCGGCCCACGTGGACGTGGCGAAGTACCCGACTACAGCGAACGCTTTCACCGTAGCGGTGGTCAGATCGTCCACGGGCGAGCTGATCAACGCCGCGTCGGTGAGGGCGAAGACCCCGGGCCAAGCCGAGGAAGCGGCGATTGGCCTGGCGCTGGCGACACCCGGCGTCAAGACGATCCTGAGCGATTCAAAGACGGCGATCAGGAATTTTGCAAGGAGTACGGTATGGGAAGGAGCGGAACGAATCGTGAGACTCGGACGGGCCTCGCGGGATCCGCGAGCCCACAGCCCCGTAACGACCATCAAGTGGTTTCCGGCTCACATGGGCCGGCTGGAAAACGTCGAAAACCGCAACGACGACGCAGACGCTGCAGCCCGCGAGCTCTCCATGTGCCGGGCCGGCGAAACGCAAGTCACCGCGGATCCTGACGAAGAAGCAACGAGCGCCGTCCTGACGGACTACGGGGATATCCTCAGAAGACATCGGGAGGCGAGGAGGGAGTACCCGAACCCGCATCGAGACCTCTGCATTCTGATGTGTTGCTGTAGGACCGCCCTGCGGCGTCGGAAGCCATTGGCGTTCCAATGCCATACTCTTATTGAGTTACGACGATCCATCGTTAGTGTTTGGGAGGACCTCGCGTATTTGACGCATCATGTTGTCGAATTGACACGTCACCTGCTTTTGAAGCTGCTCAAACTGTTGAGCGATTTGCTGTTGCACCAGTTGGGTACACCTCTGGATGATTCTCTGCTCCATAGCGTCGAGATTTCTGTCCCATTTCTTGTAAATGATCTCCAGTCTTGCGATTCTGTTGTTTAGTCCAGCATAGCCTATCGGGGCTCCGGGCTATTCTTATGCTGTGTGTGTTCTCCTCGGACTGTCGAACTTTTCGTGAGTGCTGTGTGCAGTGTATGTGACAGTGAACTCGCGACTCTGTGCCACATCACTAGGTGTGGAAGAACTGCTAACACGGGCGATCCCCGCACGGGGCGAGGAAGCCGAAGACTGCGTGGCGGGAGCCGGGGTGCCAGGAGACCGGCTCCCGGAGGGACTAGAGCGGTGCATTCGCTCGGACAATTACCACCAGCAAAAGTGGGCGATCCAGCAACTCGAGGAGGCTCTGGCAAGACAGAGGAGAACGGGAGACCACACGCCGGACTCACCGGCAGCGGGACCCAAATACCCCTGTCAAGGCACTCCCCTCCCTCGAGTCCAAGGCCCGGTGTGACAAGAGACTTTATTCGAATCACACTAGAGTCGTAGTGCGAGCCCTGCGTGGCCGCTGACTACATCTTGCCGGATCTATAAATAAAGTTCTTCTCTCTCTCTACATACGCAGCCAGCTAACGCCAAGGACGATGCAACTGACGCCGAGAAAAGTACGCTGTAAATTCAGTATGAAATACTTTTGACGGGACATGTGTGTGCAAGCAAACACCTTGTAACAGCGACGGAAACGCGTCGCTCACTTATGATCTCACCGCGCGAACTGCTCGTATTGCCTGGTAAATGAATGACGCGAGAACGGTGATCAGATTGCTTCGCCGCACATGCTTAAAAGTATTGTTATGGTCTGCAGTTTGGCTTAATCAGTGCCTATTTCCCCTACGATGTTTTTATAGTCATGCCCGGATTTGATTAACGATCACTGCATGCCGTAGCCTGTACTCTGCACGGCTGATGTTTACTTTTCGCGACTTGTCCGCAATGCATGAACGGTGTGAACGCGAGTTTTTAACGCCCTCGAGCGGGTTCGGACAAGGCTATATTTAGTTTTCATTATGTGCTCGGCGTGGTAATTTATAATTGCAGCGTGTTTTGTATGTTTACAGTAAGCCGGCATTTCTCAAGCATCAATTTCGAAACTCACGACTGCTCACAGAAGGCGAGGCTGCGTACGAGGCGAAACACGGTGCACGTCGTTAATGATTTCAGGTAATGGGGATATTTAGAATAGGATAACCGAGCGTTGGGGGCCCCCAAGAAGTTAGAGGAACCCAAACGCAACACGCGCGTGCGCGACGGGAGGACCTTCGCCAACAGCTCGCAGCCGGCTTCGGATGCACGTAATCGGATGTTGGAAAGTTTAGGCTTGGCGTCGCAGCATATATTTCATCGCCGTTAGAGTTGCGAGTGACAGTCCCTAACAGAACGTTTCACCGCGCTGGGAACTCTGCAAGCGCGGTGATTTCCGTTGAAGCGATCGACGATCAAGCATGGCCATCCTTCGGCTGCTCGCCGCACCGTGCGCGAACGGGCCGGCGCTGCCGGGACCGACCTACGCGGCCGGTCGGCGTAAATCGCGGCAGATATTCGAGCATCGCTTTGAAAACCACAGCTGATGACACTACGATATCGGAATTTTTCATCAAACGAACATCCACTTTCACCAATATGGAACTTCTTTTCCACGACTTGTGTGATTTTAAAAAGCGGCGACAAGTTGTTGCTGCCGTGACCTGCGTCGGTTTGAGCTGCACCGTCGGCTGTGCGGGCAGTCAGGGCGGGTGCGTGTGCTTCTGCGAGCAGTTAACGCTTCACGATTTCCTGCTTTATACATTTCTTGCAAACAAGGGAAATCTAGAAACTTCACTCGGCGATCGTCGTACTCCACATTCTTGATCGGGGTAACAAGCCGCTGCTGCTTGGCCCAACCACATGCACGCGTAAAATCGACGTACTCGCGCAACGACGTACGCCTGCGGCGGCATACGCCGCTGCCTTTACGCCGGCCAATGCGCCGCGCAGTGTGGCTCGACTACTTCGGACTCAGCTTTGTGGCGACCAGTTCAACTACATTTTAACTCAAATAAAGCAAATAATGCCTATTCTCACAAATATACGTATATTTAATACAGAAACAACTAAAACAGTTCTCGGGACATTAAAAAACGTTAAGGATTAGTATGCATACTTGGCAGGCACAAAACCAACGAATCCCTTCCGCTACATTTGGCGTAAAACTGCCTTGCTCCCATAGTTGCTCGTTGCTTCGCGTGTTTTGTCCGGTTGTTTGGTCACCGTATTTTACAAATTACTTCGTTTTATCGCATAATAAATAGTGAAGTTAGCTTATTTATCAATTCACTGTCTTGTTATGCGACCTGACTGCCGATAACATCACCGCCAGAGGTGTACGTCAACACCGTACGCTTGAAAGTTTACGTCGATATCTGGCGGGTTCTGACTTGGGCGTAAAAGGCGCGTACCAATGCATTCGGCGTACGCCGGAGTACGGCCGGTTCCTTACGCGCGTACGCCGGTTTACGTCGTTGCGCGAGTACGCCGGTTTTACGCGTGCATGTGGTTGGGCCTAATACACCACCACGCTCGTGGTGTTTGCGGATAATCTACCACAGTTTGATACGGTTATACGACACCATTAGTCGAACTGCGCTTGACGCCTGAGAATAACTTCAAACGAAGGAAATTAACACGAAAATACTTTTAGAACGCGCTTTCTAAGCGAAGTGTCACGCGCTGCAAGCCAACTACGCAGCAAGATAGGAACGGTGATCCCACAGAACAGGTGATCCTACAAGTGACGTCAAACGATCGCAGCGCCGGCCTCTCCAGTGGTGGCCTCGCGGCCGAGGATCCTGCAGTACTGGCCGCACGGTGCAGCTTCGCCGGTTAAATGTGTGCCAACAGAATATTTCTTTAGTATATACCGCACGAAATACATGGGCGTATTTTTTTAGTGGAAGTATAAACGGTTTAACCAGTGAGAAGCAGAAGCGATAGGTAACGCTGGTAACGCCACCACACGGAATTCAGACGTAGTCTGTAGAGAGGGAGAGAGTCAGGTAGGCGTGCGTCAGGTCGCAGGATGATGCGGCAGGCATTGAAAATTAAAGAAGGCACAGTGACTTCTCAAATGCTTCCTCGTCTTGCGTTCTTAAAAAAAAATTACACATTGTTTTATGAGTGCTTGCAGTAACCGCAATGGCACCAGTGGTGCCGTCAACGCTGGATGATTGCGTGTCACCGTTTCATGTCCTGCGGGCGCCGTGTTCGGCCGTGCATGTGAATTCGTAGACGTAGCAGATGCGATTAGTGTCGCGGTGAGTTTAGTTTTCGGTGCGCGATGTCGGCGGCTGCCACGCTCGCCGTCTCGCTTCTTGTGCTCGGCGTCCGTTCCACCTGCGGCCAAGGCAAAGTGGAGCCCGCGCAGCGGAGCCGCCAACACGAGCTCGAAGTCGTCAGCCGGATCCTGAGCGTGTTCGCGAAACAAGAAAAGGACCCGTGCATTCCACGCGGACGCATCTTAGCCATTATACGGACCGAGAAACCCAGGTGCAAACCAATTTTCAATCGTTTACCAGCCGCAGAAGTGAGGTGAAGCAACCGCAGGCTGAACGTTTTGCGTAGGCAAACGTAGGCGCCGACCGGGCTCCAGGAATTAACTATTGGTCGTCGACGCGTGGCTCATCGCTAGGTCCCGGGCGCAGTTTCTTCGTCAGCTAGAAAAAAAGACACCACCCCCGACATGTCAAGCAAAAGGCTCGGGTTGTCATGTCGACGTACGTCACCCGCTGCAACTCAGCCGAAGAAAAAAAAAAATTGGAGGTCCAATCGGACCTGCCGAATACATAATTAGTACAATTGGAACCACTTGCATTTTCATTTGGTTCCAACTGAACCATTTGTGTTTTCGACAGGTCCAAATGAACCTACAATGTATTTCTTCAGCTCAGCTTGCGCCTGTCTCCCTAATTACTCGAGTGTACCGAAGACTCGCATCACCGTTTGTAGTGCACCAAGCAGTGCAAGATCCCGGAGAAATTTTTAGATTGCCCACTAGGGTCTAGAATATGTCGCCAAATCTGCCACTTTTCCAGCAACTTAGTGTCACATTCCCACTTAACTCACAGCAGGTTTGTTTCAATATGAACCAAAGCACTACCACTCGCAAACTAGCCACGCTCTGTACGTAACGGCTGCACAACAAATGGGACGGACAGGACGTTTGTTGCACTGCCCTTACCTATGTACCAACCAGCTCGTTTCAACTCTTTGTTGATTCCTTACCTATGTATCAACCAGCTCGTTTCAACTCTTCTTTGTTGATTACCATACCTTGCTTTGGTTGGAGTTTCATAACAGCAACCACAAGTAATAGTGGGTTAAAATCGACACAGATGGTTTTCACCAAGAGGTTTGAAGCAGCGAGGCACTGGGCTCGTAGGATACGGGAAGATACACCGACACTTACTACATGCCAGCGCTTAATTTTCTCATGACGATTAGAGAAAAAGGTAATCATCAGTGCTAGACTTACCAATTTAGGCATAATCCATAGGTTCAGTTGCTACAAATCGATGTGCAGGGGATGGAAGGATTATCTCCCAACCCCTCGAGCCACGAAGGAAGTGGCGACACGACAGGCATTGCTACCACTGTAGTGCTCTTATAATTACATGAACCACACCCACTTAACTCGTATACCTGCATTTTTGCATGATTGAACTTAAGTCGACATTCACCCAAAGTTGGTGCAAACCTTAATTTCATGCTCTTCCCCTCCCAACCAGGTACAACACAACCCTGTCCATCATAATGGTGTTCGTATCCAACATCGTCCTGGTGTTCAACCTCTTTGTGATGGTGGTGACCCGGTACCTGCGCTACGACATCCGCAACAGCATCGGCCAGCTCCTCCGAGAGGCGGCCGCCGAAGACAACAACGTCCCGCCTCTTCCCAGCTCCTTTTATTAACCAATCCACAAGGAGACAAGAATAGAACCACTACTCGTACGCTGCAGTCAATGTGCGCGCGGGCCAGAACCGTCGCCTGTGCAGTACAAGTGGTACAGTACAATAGTAGCGGTTACGAGTCGTAGTAATAATGATAATAGTAAGCAACGCTCTTCGCTCATAAACATTTTCTCTTTCCCGCGCACAGTTGTGCGGGGACGAATCCAGGAGCCTGAAAAATGCACCGCTACTACAACTCAGTATAAAACGGTACGGCACAAATGTGCGAACGTAAAAAAAAGTATGAACAAAGCCTGCAGACGGCACCACACAAAACAAACATGAGGAGGGGGAAAAAAAGCAATGCACTTGCATTTACGAAAGTTGTAAATATCCTGTTGTGCTTAACCGTTCTACAGTTAAAACACGACGTCGACATGTTGTCATGGCATGCACTGGTCACTGCAGCTTCTTGTTTTACTTTAAGTGCAAAGCACGTCGATCGTCGTCATTAAGTAGAGATCACTATAACATGGCACCTAACTGTCGGTAAGCAGTTATCGTTAACAGCCCTAACCAGCAAGACTAAGTTGTGCATCACTGCCAAGTGCATTTACTCCAGTTTAGTAACCACACCTCCGAAAGATGCCAGGCATGTTAATATCCAAACCTGCTTAGCAGCAAAAACAAAAAAGTGCTAGCCGAAGGCAGGAAAACTAAATGGTGCACTTTAGGATTACCTGCGTGGCCTCTTCCCAGCGATGCGATTGTTTAAAAAGCAGCAAAAAAACGAGACACTGCGCACACGCCGGCGTCACTGTCACTTTGTACTCTCTTCATCTTTCTCACTTGCCCATTTCTTGAGCGAGGCAACGCGAACTTTTTTTTCAATGGTTGTTGGCCGCTACAACATTTTGTTCTCAAAGCCTATCACTGCGTGACAAAGGAAAAACACAATACAACATGGCGACACGCACAAAGAATACTACGACCAGCAGTGGGTAAACGTACGTACACACGAAAAGTACATATATATGTGTGTGTGTATATATATGTGTACATATATACGCTATGTGCATTCGGTGGTTGTGCCATAACACGTGCCAGGGCACAGCGGCCATGCCTGCAGTGGCTACCAGAATCCGCGTGGACAATGGCACGCAAAAAAAAATAGGACAAGTATGCCCACACACCTGGGTACAAAGCCGTTGTATAAACAGTAGCTACTAGAACAGCCGTAGCTACGTAAATGTGCTTTGCCTTCCGGCAATGCTAGCATAGCGGAATGCACCCAATACTGTTAAGTGGTAGTAGCGGATTGCAGTATTAAGCAAAGAGCAGAGAAAAACTGCTTTCAGGTGGGCTAGCTCTTGCGACCTTGGCTAATGAGCATTTTTTTTAATGCCATGGCACACTTACTTAGTCACTTGACATCGTTTCGGCAAGGTAGGTTGCCTTTCAACTTCTTGGCTGTTGAAACTGAACACTCGCGCTCAGCAACACATCACGTCCTAATTGACCCCAAAAGCAGGCGCTTAGCCAATATTTTCTTGCACAACAACAACAACAAAAAAAGAGCAAACAATGTCAATGCCTGGCGTAATGTCAAAATAGTGCACAAGTCCCCACTGCTCCCAGGAGCACCAGTCCATTCGCTAGCAACGAGACCTGCTCCAACTAGACACCATCCACACACGCTGCAGCCGTAGTCGACCGTAAGAAAGAGGAAAATAAGGGAACAGCGGGAAGGTCGAAAGACGGCCAAACAACCAAGCCGTGGCGAAACCATTCTTAGCAGAATGACTAGACATCCCACAGATACCAGAAACCATCGTACAAAAATGAAATGCACAACGAAACGCTGACGGCTACACCTGCTCCCTCCAAAAAACCAAGAAGCCAGCAGCGCGATGCGACTACAACACCGACAAGCCCGCGTCCACAAGATGGGTTACCATCCGACTGGCCGTGAATTTACGCTCGAGGACACGCGTGTAAGCCCAACGCTGCCCACAACACAATGCAACCATTAAAGACACGCCGATCGCTACGGGGAACGAACGTTGGGAAGAAACCCGCAAAATAGGAAATAGAACGGGGGAACATAGGGCTGGCGGACAAAAAGCGCGAGGCCGTGCGAACTTGGCTTAACCGCCCGCTGCGCAATGAACACAGGAAAGAAAGCGGGACTCGGTGAGCAGCAAGCACCCGGTCACTGCTGCAACGGCAGTACAGGCACACGACCGCAGGTGCCCTGCCCGCTTCCCACGACAGCTCTGGCTAATCGACAGCACCGCCGCCCACGGGGCCTCAAGCGGAGGCGCCACCAGCTCCGACGGCCTCGTCGATGTTGGTGATGTCCAGCTGCGTGATGTGGTTGCCGGCAAACTCGACGAAGACGGCGTGGTG
Source organism: Haemaphysalis longicornis (assembly GCA_013339765.2). NCBI lineage: Eukaryota > Metazoa > Arthropoda > Arachnida > Ixodida > Ixodidae > Haemaphysalis > Haemaphysalis longicornis. The sequence goes on along the minus strand of CM023450.1, from coordinate 152,572,963 downwards.
CTGTTGGTCGAGGCTGCGCTTGAACACTGGAACAGACGGAGAGCGGGCTTAGATGCGCCGTGAAAGTTCATTCATTTGGTTCATTCGCTAACAGTGAGGCTAACAGTTGTATCTCAAACTTCAAACAAATGATGGAGATACGGAGGGAAACAGATGAAGCAGATTTCTCTACGACGTCACACAATCGTGTTCGTGCCGTGTTCGATTGTAGTGGGGCCCCTAGTTCGATTTGATCCCGTCACTTGAACGCTAATGAACATGGGGTGAGAACTCTGATAACCATGTTTTCAGTGCTACGTCACTCCCGCCTATATTACGTCACGTCAGAGTGAAATATGAAAGTTCTTCAATACTTCTTGTTTTTTTTTTTCCCTGATTAAAAAAAAAAAAAAAGCATCTTTCATGACTGGAACAAAGCTGCACGAGTTACCTTTCAAATTGGACTAAGCTGTGTTTTGCCTTTGTAGCCCCTTTATGGCTCGAGTTTAGAATTTGTGCACCTGTGATGCCACGACTACTGAAAGACCCGCTTTCATTCAACAAGATCTCCCTTTTCCCCCCACTTTCGGTGACAGCGCTTATCTCCTCTTTCCCACGTCCTCGAGCCATACCTGGCATGGTCATGCGCTCCAGGCGGTAGGTGGGCAGTGAGGAGCACTCGCGGGCGATGTAGTACCCCACGTCCCGAAAGTCCAGGATGGGGGGCGTCACGACGCGCATGCGCTCACGCACGATCTCCGTGTTCACGTCGTAGTAGCCGGCCTGCGACACACGGGAGGGAGGAGGGGCACAGTCAACAGCGGCGGCTTGTGGCAGTTTGAACAGTGCGCCTGACACGCAAAGACGGGTCATCCGCACGCCTAAAGCAGCCGCACAAAGGCTCTTGCGTGCACCAAACTTTACCCATGCAACTCGGGTAATCAATGCCGAGGCAGGGGCAAATGAACACCGACAACAGAAAGCAACGCGGAAGATCGAAGGGGCCCAGAGCACTTGATATCTGCGGCAATCGTTCCAGTTCAGAAGATTCACTGCACAACCTTGCCCAAAGCAAGGCTGTGTGCTCGGATGTTGCTCAGTATTTCCCAGTAGTGTTGCCAGGCAGTGCCGAGTGAACTTCAGTTTGACTTGCACTTGTGGAGCTTTTCTGCACATTCCAGTTTTACGCATCTTAGCTCCTTACTTGTTTCTAGCAGATCCAAGTTGACCACCTGGTTACATGCCCAAGGTGGCATGGATAGCGACCACTTTACACCTCCCCAGCCAACTTAACTTTTCAGTGCGGTGGAGTCACGTTAAACAACATTTAAAGGGGCCATGCAGACCAAACACCAGTTTGGTTCATTCGAAAGATTGCCTCGTTCGAATCATACTGACACCACTTTTAATGTAAACTTCACTCAAATAAGCTACATAATTAGGGAAAAAAAAAAAAGGGAATGGACGTGCGACCCACTAGCTCATTTCCCGCAACAGAACCTATGATGTCATATGTGCCAGCTCTGCGATTGGCTGAGGCTGCAACGCAAATTAGGCAGCAGGGCTTTAAGCTTGCGAATCGAGCTATTTGCGCTTAAATTTAGGGCATGTTCTTTTCATAGCAGCAATAATAGTGGGGTAAACAGTGGAAGTTGTGAAACTTAGAAGTACCAATGTGTACTGCTGTTGGTACTGAGCGCACTATGCTTGTTTTAGCTGCACAGAGCTGCAATGCTTTGCGGTTGTCGCAGACGACACTGGCCGATTGGTGTAAGCGACGGTGTCTTACGTGACCATATCGATCGAGTGAAAACGACGTTTCACGAAACGATTATTTTCTCCCCAAACAAAAACAAGCCAGGTACAAATACGGTCAAAAACAAAGCAAAGGAAGAAAACGTTTCGCTGTGGTACGGTGGCGCCATCTAGGTTGACTAACAATAAACAAGGCTCCAGAGCAGCTTGAAAACCTGCTCTAGTGATGTCATTGGACACGTCATGAAAACATGATTTGGCGGGAGAAGCAAAATTTTAGCTTAAATTGATTAATTTCTCATTGACTAAAGCATCACTTGCGTCCGGACAAGCACTGGGGGCACTATAAAAAACGAAATCTTTCAAATAAAACCAACTTGTATTTTGTCTGCATGGCCCCTTTGAAGGAAACCGTGTTACCCACTCGAAGGAAGAGCACAAGAATGCCCAGTTAACTGTGGAAAGCGCGCTGGTAGCAAGAGTGCGCTGTTAGTATAACAGACAAAGCAAAGGTCGCCTTCTTGGGGAGGAGGAGGGGCCCGACCCACCCGCATCTTGACGATCAGGTCGAAGAGCGAGTGCGGGGGCAGCACAAGGGAGCGGTTGAGAGGCATGACGAAGCAGCGGCGGCCCTCCACGTCCACGATGCCCGTCTTGTTGGCCGCAAAGTCGTGGATGAAGCGTCCCCGTCGGCCGTGGGAGAAGTCCGGCACCTCGATCTCCTCGTACTGCTCATACTCCAGGTCTAGGTCGAATCGCTCCTGCACACGTGCAACAAGTGCCACACCAGCCATTCCTGAGTTGGGTACGGTACGAGTAGCGCCCATCAAAAGCCGCACTGTAATCGGAATCTAAACTATCCGCAACATGCAAGCTGCCTCGAAGGACATTCATTAAACAATGCCTCCCAGTGCTGTCAAGTACTTCTCAGGATTGAAAGAAAGAGAGAGAGAGAGAGAGAAAACTGAAGCTGTTCATTTTTCTGCCAAGGGTTTGAAGACCGCCTTTGGACGGCAGCTTGCACAACTGCAAGGTGAAAAGAATTACTGCCCTTTTGCTGTCCTCGGCAGAGAGTGACAAAAAGACCGGGGAGCTCGCAGTTAAGTATCTGTGCATGTGCCACGTCACTGACCCATTAGCATAAGCAACACTGCCACTTACGTGACCCTGTATGTCTCTCAATGTTTCAACAATTATCACCAACCCGAATAAAAATACAGCACAGAAGGTATAGAAGTCTGGTCAGAGGCAGAGTGTGAACAGCGGTCCTTGAGCAGTATCGCTGCGACATTTAGGCAGGCGGACAGTAACCAAAGCGGTGTAAAGCGAACAGCAGCAACCTCAGTCAACATACTAACTTTCGTTTTAGGTCCCTGCCCACATGATGTCACGAAACACACTGCAGCGGGAGAACTAAAATTTTGGCTAACATAATTGTCTGATTTCACAGCGAATAAAGCATCCTTTGGTGCCAGACAAGTGCCTTACTATAAAGCACCAAATTGTTTGAATAAAACAAACTTGCATTTTGTCTTCATGGTCTCTTTAATACAACTCTCGTGATGCCTCTTTTGTGCCCTTACACAAAATGCTGTTAAAAAAAACTCAAATGCAAGAATTACAGCCCTTCGTTGTTTGAACCCTTAGAAATGTGTTTTTTTTTCTTGGAGCACTTTTCTTGGTGCTAGTGCTGCAAGATAAGTGAATGATATCAGTAGTTGTCAGCTGTATTATCAGCAGGTGCTTATCAACACGCAGGAAAGATCACAAGGGCCTCGAAGCTGCTTTGAACTATTATTGGGAGCAGAGCAGCACTCTGTCCTGCATTTGTGTTCACTACAGTGTCCCCTTGAATAAAAAGATTTCCCAATCCAACCCTCCTTTCACAAACAAGCCCAAAGAAGTCGGACTGCTCTGGAGCTCGGTTGACCAGGTACAATTTTCTCCGCAGTGTGACCTGTTTGTCACTCAGCCGAGGGACAATACCAACAACCCACACAAAAAACATGCGCGCAACAATTCAGCATCCGTAGATAAGTCAAATACACTGCACGAACATTCAGTGCACTGAGACGCTTTGTGCAGAAATTCGAGATCACAAGGGATTCCACGGCTTACTTGGAAGAAGTTGTCCTTGACAGAGTCCATGATGGCGCTGGCCACATCGGGCAAAGCGCCGTTCCGGTTCTGGCGGAGGAAGTCCGAGCCCGACATGACAGGAGGCATCTTGGAGTCCGCCACGTACGGCACGCCGCACCAGCCGCGGTAGCGACGGACCTGCCAGACGGGGAAGAGTAGACAAGGAAAGCAGCGCTTGGGGGCTCCTCCAGACAGAAGCCGAGTGGGTCTCAGTTTCTTTGACAGTCCTTACACGCTCCAAAGTCTTCTATCTTTTTCTTGTTCTTGTTCTATCCAGAAGGGCAAGCAAAAATAGACTTTGTGGCTGTTGAGATCATGCTAAGAAATTGCCCATAGCCTCAATAAATAGGCTTGTCATGAGAAAGCAACACAGAGCTGCCGACAAAGAAGTCGGCACTCACAACTTCTGTACGCGTGCTTGCGTGCACACTGTCACTAATGAGGCAAAAGCCTCAAGTGCCCCACTCCCCCGAAAAAGCGCCGCCGTTGTTGTTGTCCGGACCAAAGTGTGGCCGCCGCTGTGAAGGACAAATAAAAAAAATGTGCAATCTGGTGAGATTTGAGCCCGATCCACTAAAGACGGTGCTATCCCAGCACGTCACTGAGCGGCAGAACACAAGTTGCTGCGGTTCTTGTTGTTCCTGGCCAATCCCCACTCCCGATTCCTGGCCAATCCCCACTAGGGGGATTGGCCAGGAATCGGGAGTTCCTAGGGGCTACCCAAGTTTGGCTTTTTCTACTTTTTTGTTGATGTGCGCAGGCCTAGACATGAAAAACACAGGGCAAAATGTCGCTCCGGAAACCCTTCAAGCTGGACGGGAAAAACACCGAAAACAACAGGAGAAGGAAGCTTGAAACACTAGCTCTTAGGTGTGAAAAACTTCCAGTCTTTGCTGATTTATCCACACACTCAATATGTGGAAGCGCAGGCATATACAGCTGTGCTGTAAAAAAGTGCTCAGGGTGAGATGTAGAGAGATGCAGAGACTAAAATACACTGTCATGTTACTAACTGCAAATGAAATAGGAGCAAAGACATTATCTTAGTGCCTCAACTTTACGAAAGCGAACTCCGCAGACAGACGATCTACGGGGGATGAAAACTTCCCAATGTCGGTAACAAATTATGCCACAGAGTACCTAGTCAAAACCTAGGGACTTTTTAGCGGATCTAGGTACAGGCCAGAAAGACAGCCTGGGGACTTTTTCTCCCCAGTACAGCCAGCTATATCAACTAGCAGGTAACAACAGTTGCTAGGCGCCTATGGGATAACCCAACAAGCACTGTTGCAGCGTAACACCGACAAATAAGTGCACACACACCATGTATTTCGATGCCATCCCGAATACTCGCAGACATTCATTAAGGAGCACATTATCCTCAATCATGGCCCTGCCAAGTGGGATGGTAGGCTTCAATAATAAACGCACACGCTGGCCTTGCCATTTCAAGCATAGCATCAGTGTCGGGGGGGGGAAAAGACAATTACGTCGACAAGGAGTCCATCATCTGCGCATGCTTTGCATATTACAGGGCCTGCCATTTGCTGAAACAAACTAGGGCAGCTAAACATGTCACTAGGCTGTTCATCTTTTTCCTTTCTTGTCCAGCAACTCTGTTTTCCGCCTCATAGCATTTAAGTTTAATGTGGACGGTGACAGTGAAGGAAAATTTTACTTATGAAATGTCATGGCAGCATCATTTATCAACAGTATCACTTATAAACCACGGACACGGCCGGGGGAGATGAGCAGTAACAAGGCACGGATGGACGAAAATATGCAAAAGTGTGACGTGGCTGTGTGGGGAAAAAATGTAAACGCAAACAGAGACAGAAACAGGAGCTGCTGGGCCGCAACCATAGGTAAAACATGTCCGAGGACATTTTTTGAACTCCGAGTAAAGTGACCCAATTCTGCCCATGCATTGCAGAAAGGGTGGTAGCCATCACATATTGGTTGAGAGGTTGTTTTTTTGTAAAGCACTATCTTCACTACCACAGGGTTCGTACAGAATTCAGGGACAAGAATTCAAGGACTTTCAAGGCCCTGCCAAGGCATTTTAAAGGGTGCAGGGGAGCACATGTACTAACATTTCACTACTGTTTTCCCATGCTAAACGTTTGCTGCTTTACATCTCAAAAAATGACCTCAAGAAATATTTCTTTGGAACAGCTCCACCCTTTGGAACTGGACAAGTTTACCCCTACCCATCGTAATACTGAGGGAGCTTTACAAAAGCCATGCTATCTTGAAACTTTTTCGAGCTCTGCAAATTCTCTTAATACACAGTCTCAGATAGCGAGGAATGTAACTTAGTACCCCCTCCTGCCATTCTCATCCCCCAAATTTCTGTGTTCGTTAAAGGGGGGGGGGGGGTTGATGAGTCTACTGGCTCGACCCGCCATCACACCCGTCCAAATAAAATATTCCAGTAAAGCTTAGGAGCTAGATGCACTGTGTTCTCGCATTCAAAGTTTTGCTTATCTGTGCTCATTTTTATATCACCCTGGAGCGTCAGCACCGTTCGTTTTCGAAACCTAGTGGGGCATAGGTATGGCGGGGCACAGCAACAGAAAGATATGTGAAATGATGAGGCAATGCAGAAATTAGTATAAAAAATTGGAAGGGGAACTATGCTAATTTCTGCCTCGTCCGACAGAGGGATTTCATTCCGTACGAGCCAATGTGTAAAGCAGCACGCCTGTGCTTCCAAGCTCACTTCAAATTGTAAAAGCTGTATAAAGCAGCAAAACTGCACCCCTAAGCTGGCTTTAAATTGTAAAAAGCATGTTTTGGAAGGGGAGTGTGCAGGGCCACACTACTATAAGCCACGGAAACCCGGTCACGTAATCGGGTCTCCTCTTTGTTGCCCAAAGAAATCAACGGTTTTCCAGGAGAAGGAAAAAATTCCAGGCTTTCAGGTCACTTGAAAACTCAATTTTCAATTTCAAGGGTTTTCAAGGTTTCCAAAGACCTGTACGAACCCTGCTATCAGGTGATTGGTGCAGCACATTTGAAGAATGCAGCTGCTTTAGAAAAACAACAGTTCTAGAACCTGCTACCACCCACACAGCCTTCGTAGTTCTACATTCACCACCACTTGGGAAGGCTGAACACACTTTTTGACACAAGCATTTGTCAGACTGTGCGGGGGAAAAAAAGTTCACCTTTCGTGCCACTGCAGAGTTCCAAGCAAATGAGCTAACCGAAATTCAAGCCTCTAATCAGGAGTGTTAAAGAGAAAAAAGCCAGACCAATTAGTAGAGTGGGGGCTTATCCTGGCTGGTCTTGCACCATACCAAATAAGCAAATGTGAATTCTATAGGTGACACTTTGCTATCAGAACTTTAAAAAAAAAAAAAAAAAAGTTTGTGATGGCTGTGCACACGGTGCCCGAAACAGTACTCTATGCGCCGGCGACTCTCACTGTTGAGCAAACTCGGAGACAGAGTGCAAAGAAAGCAATTATTCCCCGCTTCGAAATGAAGATACAGCCTTAATTGTCTCGGCTGTTGCTACCCCACCCCTCATCCTACTCGCTTCCCCGAAGCCAGGCCTGCTATCTGCCAGGTATTCTGATCGGCAGGGGTCTGTTCTCGCACATCACAAACACCTGGGTGCTGTTGCTGTCGCGGGAGTGTCGGTGCAAGTGCAGTGGGCCCGGGCCCACCTTGTAGTGTGTGAACTGCCGGTAGAGGTAGACGCCGCCCACGATGCCCGTGGCCAGCACCAGGAAGGCCGTGAAGAAGACGCACAGCGTGGTGGTGGTGCTCACGCGGCGCGCCCGCATCGTCACGATCACGGGGCTGCCCTCCACGTCACACTCGTTGCCCTGGGCAGGGTGGCAGGAGAGGGTCATCAGGGGGGGAAGGAGACGCGCGCGCAATTGACAGCCAACAAAGAAAAGACGAGGAAAGGCACGCCTTTTACACTAAAAGACACAATGCTCGATAAGGACCACCACATAGGCAATGCAAGACATTCGGCACAGCACAAGAGACAATTTGCTCAGCCAGGACAGTCACCCGAGCTGTCCACCACAGAAGGAAAGGGGGGTCAGAATGAGCGTATACCATACACACAAGTAGAACTAGTTCTACTGGGCTCCCCTACACAACACTTTCAGCCTTTTTTAGTACCATGCTTCCCCTCTGTTTAGCATGCATCACTTTCAGTTTTACTTGTTTCGCTTATTTGTGTTTCCCTGCAGCTTGCCTCACTAGCCTTCACTCACACGGCTGCTAACGGCAACTTTCACCCATTGGCTGGTGGCAAAATGTATTTATGGCAACCTCGTGTTTGGAATTAGCAGTGCTATCATGAAGGATGGGATGCAAGGCGGGGCACAAGTAAGTTGCCCCCTCCAGGGAAATTAGGGGGGCAAACATCTTAAAACACCCAACTTTTATTTCAAGCAAGTCATCTCCGTTAGGGCCACTGCCTTCTTCACCTGTCTCCTTTTCTTTGCGAGATTAGTTTTTGGGAACTGCCAGCAGTGCACGCCACAAAAGGCAATGCACATGACTTGCCAAGGAAGGAGGGACATTTGGAAAGGTTCTGGTAGCGTTTAAAGGCCCTTATCATTCTATCATTCTCATTGCTAGTGATTTACACATTCCACCCTATTCTCAAGGGGAACCAACTTCCATGCAATACTGTCTGCACGAAGTTTTGAAGACTGCATAACCTACTGTTCTTCTAAGTGGCTACTGAGCTACAAGCGGGCATCGCGTGTGCAGGCCTCGCACAAACGAAGGTTGCACAAAACCTTGCGATTCGTGCGGAAAGCTTACCTGCACAGCAGCAAGACAAGGCAGACAGGCTGAAAGCTTGAATCTTAATGCTAATATTGTAGGTGTAGTTCTTTACCTGCCGCTACGACTCTAAAACAACATGCCAATAGAGTGTAGCAGCCTTTCGTCGGCAGCCGGTACCTTGGCACCAGCTACGAAAGACAAGGAGAATAAAATAAACGAGCGGCGCAAGCTGGGCGCACCAGCACAGCACGGGCAGTTCGGCTCTGAAAGCCCGCCACGCTGGTACTCTTGCGCTGCGCTGTGACCCCGAAGTTCCCAACAAGACGTGTAGGTTTCTCGGAGCGTTTTGAAAGAGTACAGGTGCACAACGAAACAGGAAGCACAGTGTTGAAATCTGAGCAGTCGCTGCTACCTAAACCCATACACGGCCAGTGTGTTTTATCTCTCCAAAAGTGACAGGGAGAACCTTTTTCCTTTACACATGCCAAAAACCCCCTTCCGAGCTCAGGAAAAAGAAAAATACAGATCATTACGCCTTCTACTATTCCTATCTCATTTAAGGACATCCTGGAATTGCCATGGGGACGCAGCCACCTTTTTCTGCGTTACATCATTCCAAAAGAGTTCATTTTCAGCCCAGACATCAGGCTGCCATACACAAACCAAGTAGGCAAGAATGTGCTAGCCACAGCAGCTACATCCGTTGCCGTGATTCACAGCAACATTCCTTTGTGTTGCTGTCATCCGTCACTGGCAGCCTTGCATGTAGCATGGCATGGCAACTGCAATTTGTAAGCCTGTTCTGTCCTGCTTGCTTGCAAGAGACCTCAAACAAACATACAACCCAAACATACCGCCGGTGCTCCTCTGCCTTCCTGACGCACAAACACATGCACAAAACAAAAGACAACCAGAAATATTCTGCACTCAAAACAACCAAAACTAACAAGCACACAGAAGAAACAAAAATAACAAACGCATGAAACAACCAAGACTAAATCTTCTTCGAGGGAGGGGAGGAGGAGGGGGGGGGGGAGAGGTAGAAGCTACCTGTACCCTCTAGCTTCAAAAGTAGTCCTATATTCAACCATCAAGACAAAGGCTAGATGAGGCGATAACATAAAAGCCTGAATTCTGAGTTGAAGAAATACTATTCAAACGCGAAGTGATTGTGTAAGTTTCCTTTGATGAGGTAACAAAAGAATCTGGGTTTTGAGTTGAAGGAATATAATCAAAATGCAAAGTTATACCTTATGTTCTCTTGATAAAGCAGAATCCTTAAGAAAAGCCAGAAGACATTTCGCGCACACGCCACTAAATTTCAGAGTGATGTTGTACATTTCTGAGCTACGGTCAAAGAAAATAGTGTCACGTGCGTGACCCCTAAAAAAGTTCACTGCTAGAAGACCAACTTTCCAAGAGGGCTCGATCCAGCACAAACAACGTTCTCGCATCATCACTGGAATTCCCCGCTGGGTTCAATGAACCTGTGATGGATGTTCTCAATTTAAAAAACTTCCGCTTCTGTAGCAATAATTCTTTTGTGGCAGCTTTGCAACAGTGCACGAGTACAGAAAAAGCTAACGACACGAGCGCTCGCACCCGACTGGTTTGTTTTGTCAAAAACGCAAGGGCTTACACGTTTGGCCTCAACTTTGACCTTCACATTTGCTCTTCAAAGGTATCATGTAAGGTAGAAGGAAGTGTTTTCCCACAGCAGAGTTGCTCCCCAATAGCCATGCTGTGTTGTGCACAAATATTGTAGCGAGGGTCAGTGTGCACCAAATTCCTCATCACACCAGTAAGTGACGCCTGCCACTTATGTGACTAGCTCGTTTGGTCGAGGCACCGCAACGTTTCAACAGAAACGATTATCACCATCCATGATAAAAATACGACAGGTACACAAGCCTGGTCGGAAGCAGGATGCAAAAGTGGTCCCTGAGCAATATCGTTGCGCCATCTAGGCAGGCAGACAGTAACCAGACAGCGCTGTTTTTCAGAGCAGGCAGGCATCCTAATTAGGTCAGCATAAGACCAACGTTCGTTTAGGTCCCTGCCCATATGACGCTCCAGAAACATACAACGCAGCGGGAGAAAATATAAATTTGGCTTAAACTTGTTCGATTCTCATTGAATAGAGCATAATTTGCTACAAACGACAAGAAGCAAATGTGGGGGCACTATAAAACACCGAACCTTCTGAATAAAACAAAGCAACATTTTGACTTCATGGCCCCTTTAAGGGAAAAAACATACTAGTCCCCATCCTCCCATGTGCTTCAAAGAAGAGGCAAGTTAAATTAATCAAGAAAATCCATGCTTACTCCTCCAGGAACTCACATATGCTAGCATGGAATAATTTTCACTTCAAGGACTAATGCTACGGTTGGTGGTTATTGTAATGACAATATAAACACTGATACTGACACTTGGTTTTAAAATACCTTGATCATTAAGAGTGCAGGTCCATAAGCAATATTAAAACTCAGTTGCAGTGTAAAGTGAATTCTGCTTTTTGTTGCCTGCCTTTCCTCTAAAAGCGCTTTCCTTCAAAAGTAAATTAATTTCCTTAACGCCAATGCAAAGTTGAAAGCAATGAAATAAATTTAAAACACTGTGGGGCTCACTCACAATCAGCCTAGCTCGTGCTTTGGGTGGCACATTTCTGTTCATCAGAACAGTCACCCACTTCACCGTTCTCTGTTTCTTGAAATTTGTTTGCAGCTGGTCTGGGTTTGCAGCACTTAATCCATTTTTGTTACAGAACACTTCGCATAAAAAAGTTCTACCCAGCAGCCCCACAATACCGGCCCCACCCCTGGCGGCAGATGAACACAGGGAGGGGGCAGAAATTGCACTCCACGACAGAACAATTTTCTTAACACTATTACGGATCAGGCCACATGAGAATTTCAGTGGGCATTGCTTGCCAATCTCAACAAGAAACAATTTTATGCCGACATTACGCCAAGCATCATTTCATTCAATAACACCCGACTGTATCAAGCATCAGTGTCCACTTTATTAGATTGCATGCTCAGTTTACTTCCATTATCTGTCACTACTCCAAATTAGTAGTTTATGTGCACGAAACCACCAAGACGAAGCCTTTTGGCAGGAAGCCCAGTAACACATTCACTAGAAATGTTCAAATGTACAAAATGTTCAACAACTTGAGAATCACTGAGACAGGTTGAAAGATGGGCCAATGGCAGAGAAAAGAAAGCTGTGACCAGCCAAGCTCATTGTCGGACGCTGAGAAAACTTAGCCACAAGTTTTAATGCGTGAGCAGTCTGGCGAGTCCCCAGCAACATCTGTCCGTAACGCATGAGGGGTAAAGCCTTTTATTTGCCCCCCAAAATGTGTAGTTGATGTAGTTATGACATTTAATCACAATAGCAGTGGAAATGTATATGACTGGCAGCATTACGAATCGATATGAAATAACTGAAACAAAACGAAAGGCACTATCTTCGTTGCCACATCCTTATCCCAACAGATAAAGTGTTCTTTGTCTTGACTTGAAAGCTTACTTTCCTGCAGTACATGTGGTGCGCAGAGAAGCTCTCTGTTGGGCTGCCGAGTATAAAAAATAACATTCCTAGATGCGATAACAGTATCATAATTACAATACACAATTGGTGGCGATAAAAAGAATTTGTGGCACTGCCATAACTGCAGCAAGGCCATAATAAAGAGGAAGAACAGCAGAAATAAAAGAAGCAGTGTCACAGGAAAAACCAGCAGCAATCGGACGACGTTCCGGTTCGGTTGATATGACCGCCTCAACAGGGTCGGATGTGGCGAAATCATTTCCTTTGACGCCATCAAGGAAATGTAAGGTTGGAGAAATGCAGAGGCGCTGTACGAATGCTTGCACACCAGTAGACAATTCTCATATATTCAGTACAATTTCTTCTGCTACACTGGGACCGTGGACACACATTCCCCTTCTGTCATTTCCTTCACGGGCTCAAAAGCAGCCAGAAGTTTCGAATTTTAGCACTGAAATGGTATCATAACCATTGGCACGCAATGAAAACAATGTTTTATTGAGCGGCTGTGAATCGGGAGTAGAGACAGCGCAAGACTGTTTGTGCAACATTTATTCTGAAGTCAACAAGTTCTGTGATACTGTTCAAAGTTTGCACAAAGCAACGCCTGACCCAAGTGTTCAGAACTACCATGTAGCGAGTACTTTCTAGTGCACCTATCGTGTATTGTATCCACACCACACACGCACACACACACGCAAAAGAATAAAACAAACAATCCTTTAAAACCCTTAGCTTGCTAGTGCTAAATAGTTTTATTCTTTCTGGCGAGCTCCGCACTAGCACCATACCCTGCTCAGACCTTCTCCGAAAGTTCACAAGCGCAATCCTCAGTACGGAGGTCAGATTGATTGATTGATTAATTGACTGTGGGGTTTAACGCGCCGACGCAACGCAGGCAATGAGGCACGCTGTAGTGGAGGGCTCCGGATTAATTTTGACCACTTGGGGATCTCGAACGTGTGCTGAAATCTCGTAGTACACACGGGCGTTTTTGCTTTTCGTCTCCATGAGAAAAGTGGCCGCCACAGCCGGGCCTTGCATGTAGCATGGCATGGCAACTTCAATTTGCAAGCCTGTTCTGTCTGCTTGCTTGCAAGACGACCTCAAACAAACATACAATCCAGACATACCGCCGGTGCTCCTCGATCTTCCTGACACAGAAGCACACGCACAAAACAAAAAACAACCAGAAATACAAACGCACAAGACAACTGAAAATAATCGACACTCTAAACAACCAATACTGACAACCACACAGAACAAACAAATGTAACAGACGCATATAGCAACCGAAACTAAATCTCCCTGAGACGGGGGTGCAGGGGGTTGGAGAGGAAGAAAACTGCCTGTACCCTCTAGCTTTAAAAGTAGTCCTAAATTCAACCATCAAGACAAAGGGTAGGAGAGGCAATAACATAAGACCCTGAATTCTGAGTTGAAATATTATTCAAACGCGAAGTGATTGTGTAAGTTTCCTTGGATGAGGTAACAAAGGAACCTGGATTTTGAGTTGAAGAAATATAATCAAAATGCAAAGTTATAGCTTATGTTCTTTTGACAAAACAGGACGCTTAAGAAAAGCCAGAAGACATTTTGTGCATGCGTTACCAGCCGTAAATTTCCGAGCTAACCGTATTTTCTGGTGGATAAGTCACGCTTTTTTTTTTTTTTTTTCTGAAATTTTTCTTGGTGTGTCTTATCCACTGGTGCGACTTATGTATGGAATAAATTTGGTACGTCGTGGCCGCGCTTGAAAAGGTGCCTGTGTGCTGCGTGATGTCAGCGCACGTTAATTAAGAGACACAGCTCCCAGGTCTAAATGAATGAATTATTTGTTAGTGAGTCGGAGGAAGAAGGCTTCGATGGTTTTGCCTAAATGCCGTCTGTAAGTACATGCCATCTGTGTGTATCAATAAACCATCTTTGAGAAGTTAGTTCTGTCTAGACTTTGGATGGTAGATGCACGTGTTACCGGGGGAGGCGTTCAAAGGCGGCGGCCGCCGCAACCATGTACTTTCACTACACTTTCTAACTGATCCTCTACGAGTTTATCTGATTACCAAGTGTGTTTTGTACACCGGTGCGTCTCATACACCAGTGCGACATATATACGTTTCTTTTTTTTCGGAAAAACTGTCGTTTTGAAGGGGGTGCAGCTTATTAAAAAGTGCGACTTATAGACTGGAAAATACAGTACATTCAAGCCACTGCTCTGTGGGCAAAGAAAATAGTGTCACGTGCGTGACCCCTAAAAAGTCCACTGCTAGATGACCAACTCTCCAAGAGGGTTCGATGCTGTACAAACAACATTCTCGCATCATCACTCGAATTCCCTGCTGGGTTCAATGAACATGTGATTGATGTTCTCAATAGCATGTCAAAAACCAAGAAAAGAAAAGTCAATTCTTTTTAAAAGACTTGCACTTCCGTAGCAATTAACTCTCTTGCGGCAGCTTTGCAACAGAGCACGAGTACAGAAAAAGCTAACGACACGAGCGCTCGCTCCCGACTGGTTTGTTTTGTCAAAAAACACAAGTGCTTTCACGTTTGGCCTCAACTTTGACCTTTACATTTGCGCTTAAAAGGTATCGTGATACCTTTTTATTATTGTAGCTATATCCCGTGTGCACCAAATTCCTCATCACATGCAAGTGCGTTTGCTGCACCTCGGACAAATGGAATGTGGGGCCATTGATGAAGTTATGTTTATGCAGTAGAGTTACACCCTTCAATGTCAAAATTTTTCACAGCCTTGTTGCGAATTGGTTCACTTTCGCGGTAGAAGAGAGGCACATAATTTGGCCTGCCAGTGAAAGACAAATTCCATTCCGAGTAATGCTTGTTATATTAAAAAGGCCATGAAGACAAAACGCAAGTTTGGTTCATTCAAGAGACTGCCTCGTTAGAATAACACTGACACTACTCTTAATGTAAGCTTCACTCAGACACGCCATATACTGAGCATAACAGGGAATAGCTAGTTTTAATGCGCGAGTAGTCTGGCGAGTCCCAAGCAAAATCTGTCCATAATGCAAAAGGTGTAACACCTTTTAATTGCCTCCCAAAACGTGTAGTTGATGAAGTTGAGACATGTAATCACTATAACAGTGGAGATGCATATGATTGGTAGCATTACGAACCGATAAGGAATAACTGAAACAAACGAAACTCCCCACGGAGAGACATGTTCTCTTGGCTTGAAAGCTTACTTTCCTGCAGTAGAGGTGTGTGCAGAGGGAAGCTCTCTGTTGGGCTGCCGAGTATAAAAAATAATATCCAATTCCTAGATGTGATACCAGTATAACAATTACAATACACAATTGGTGGCGATAAAAAAATTTGTGACACTGCCATCACTGCAGCAAGGCCATAATAAAGAGGAAGAACAGTAGAAATAAGAGAAGCAGTGTCACAGGAAAAACCAGCAGGAATCGGACGATGTTCCGGTTCGGTTGATATGACCGCCTCAAAAGGGTCGGACGTGGCGAAATCATTTCCTTTGACGCCATCAAGGAACTGTAAGGTTGGAGAAATGCAGAGGCGCTGTACGGATGCTTGCACACCAGTAGACAATTCTCATATATTCCGTACAATTTTTTTTTCTGCTACACTGACACAGTGGACACGCATTCCCCTCCTGTCATTTCCTTCATGGGCTCAAAAGCAACCAGAAGTTTCGAATTTCAGCACTGACATGGTATAATAATCATCAGCGTGTGCAATAAAAGCAATGCTGTTTCATTGAGCAGCCGTGAACCAGGAGTAGATAGGGTGCAAGACTGTTCATCCAGCATTCATTCCAAAGTCGATAACTTGTGCGTTACTGTTCAAAAGTTTGCGCGATGGCAGACGAAACAACGCCTGACGTAAGTATTCAGAACAAGCATGTAGCAAATACTTTCTAGTGTACCTATCATGTGTATTGTATCCACACACACACACACACACAAAAAGGAAAAATATTACGCCCACCTCCCCTCGCGGGAACCCTGGTGTGATGCGACGCTGAGGGGGGTTCAAGCGCAAGCGGAGAGCAACCGTCGACCGAAAGGCCGCCAGAGAGTGGCACACCGGTTATATGCGCAGCGCGCCCGAAGGAGAGGAGACCGCGGAAGAGAGAGAGAGTACCGCGGCTATGACGCAACACAATCCACTTTAATCCAATCCAAGTCAAGCCAATCTAATCGAATCCAATCCAATGCCCCTCACGAGAGGGTGTTCGCTATCGGAGAGGAGAGGGGGAGAGTGGCTGTGGACAACAACAGACGCACGCAGGAAGGACAGGGCCGCCGACAAGAGATGCTCTCAGCGTTGCATCTAATAAAACAAACAATTCTTTAAAACCCTTAGCTTGATCACTTGCTTGCTAGTGCTAAATACTTTTATTCTTTCTGGCGAGCTCTTGCACTAGCACCATACCTTCTCCAAAAGTTCGCAAGCGAACTCCACAGGGTGGAGGTCAGGGCTCTTTGCACATCATTACAACTCAAGGCTGCCTCCCTCCTGCTTTTTTTACAAGGCACTATCTTTATTTTCGGTGTCACATTCTTATCCTTACAGATAAAGTGTGGCTTGGCATTTAGCCTCCCCAACAGACAGCTGCGTGAACAACCTGTGCATACGCTACCAATTTACATCTGGTTTCTCGCAGGCTACTCAACTAATCTGCCTCAATCACCATGCCAGGAAGCTGACATTTTGTGTGGCGCTGTTAAAGGAGCCATGAAGACCAAATACAAGTTGGGTCTATTAGAAAGACTGCTTAGTCCCGATAACAATGATACCAATATCATCGCAACGGAGATATTAAAGAAAATGTGTGAAGCAGTAGCGACCCCCTAGCCAATTTCCCGCAACTTTTCTATGACGTCACGGAACCTTGTTTGTGCAATTGGCGGCCGCCTAACTGGATGTCTGTAATGGGGCCTCTGGTTCCATTTCACCGCATCACTTGAATGCTAACGTGCAGTTAACGCACTGAAAATTATGTTTTATCGTTTGCCCGTATGACGCCATTCTTACTCATAACACGTCACTGTGGCGCAAAATTTGAAAGTTTTTAAATACTTATTTTTTTTTTCGTTAAAAACATCTTTTGTGGCTGTAATGGAGCTGAGGGAGATACTGAATCCTAGTTCTTTCAAATTAAACGGAGGTGTATTTTCTCTTCATGGCTCCTTCAAGTGCTCCTGCATTCGGCTGTCCAGAAATGCTACACTGTTGAATGAATCAAAAAAGGGACTATCACTGTCGCTGCTCTCGCCTTTGTTTTTTTTTTAGTGCTTATCATCAATGAGATGTACTTTTTTACATGTATTTAATTGTAATTTCTGCCCTGTAGCCCTACTTTTTGTGCTATGATGCTTTCATGTTAGGGCCTACAAGGGTTTAATAAATGACGATGACACCACAGAATAAAACAACAAGAATAAAATCCATAACACAGACAATAAAGGGAGTAAATGCAAACGCAAGAAGCAGCTCTGGAAATGCCACCGACACATCTTGTTGGGTGATAAGCAACCACTGGCAGGAACTTTCTGGGGTGGGGCAATGCCCGAAACGTAACCAGAGAAAGTTGAGAGAACAATAGTGAGTCGAGGATATTGCAACGAGAGCATAAGAGGAGTCAATTTGGATCCTGACACATTCAGGCTCCGAGGTATGCCATAGTGGACGGCACCGGATGCACGTAGACCTACAGGCATTCTCTAATGTGCACGTCGACGTTTTCTGACTCCACCAGAAAAAAAAAAGGCCTGCCGACTGTGAGCAGGGCCACTTTTTAACGACGTAGCCCAAGTTGGTTCATCATTGTTTGATAACGCGTTAAAGAAAATAAGAAAATTTGTGTCAAAAACAGGGGCACATTGCTCCACTTTTGCAAACGACCTGACGCGTGACCTTGTCACGCCAAACTTTTTGTAGGTACTTCACGATTCTGCTCTCGCATTTGATTATCTTATCCACGGCGATAGGGCGTCGCGGCATCCGCACTTTTCACTCAGACCGCTTCTGAACAGAAAACTTGCCAAGGCTGATACGACAATCGCAGGTCGGGACGCCACCACACTCGCACACACGCCTGCCTCGGATAGTTTACCGTAACGCCATCCGCGACACGAACCATCTGCATGCGCACGCTGCGCGACACCTACCACGAGGCCCGACGCGACAGTCTGCGCACTCGAATATTTCCGGAACGCTCATTCGCAATGCGGAGACATTTCGCAAATTTATCTGGCCTGTTTCCGCGGAGCAGAACTTATCACGGAGCGCCAGCGTGTCGTTTCTTGGCAGGGTCGCCAGCATTTTTTTCTGCACGGGCGACGGAGCAGCACTGTCGACATTCTCTCAGGGAGCGCGAGCTCGGGGGTACAACAACAGCGGGGCTTCCCGAATTCTGGTCTGAAAATAAGCGACGTCGACGCAGTCGACGGTAGCAGTAACCTCTCTGGCACGACGGAAACAAGGGGTGCCAGTGAGCGACATCGTGGGTACCGCTCTAGGGGCAAGTGCGCACTAGAATGCACTGGCCAAAGATGCGACTGCACCCAGGAGGGCGAATACGAGGGACAAAATTACCACTTGCTAGAAGTTCCTTTCTCGATGTCGTTAGTTTGACTACAAATACGAAAAAAAAAAAAAAACGCCAAATCAAAGACGATCCGTGCTTGGATGCGTGCGTTTGACATGTCATTAGACTCACGTTGACCAAACTCATCAACACTCGTCTTCCTTTCTTGTACTGCGTAAATTTCTTTTTACGCTACGTCTGTAAGAAAACTTACACGATGGCTGAACTGCCGACAAACAGCGTGAGCGAGAAGGAAATTAAAAAAAAAAAAGCGACCACCGAAAGAAAACGCAATCAATGCGACCAAATTCCAAACACAACCGAAACTGCCTTTCAGCAGCACCGCACGAGACGAAACGGAAAGCTATTCCACGCAGTAACCCCGCGGAACTTGTTAAAACATGAAACAGATAAATTTATTAAGTAAAACGCTCTTCGAGAATGCTATCCATCCCGGGCAGAAACAAGCACCACCAAGAGAGCCGCAAGCCGTCGACGCCTCTCCGTACTGACGCGCATTCAGGGCGCATATCGAGCAACCGGCCCACGGCAACGCTTCCCCGTGTCAATCCGGTCGAAGGGGAAACGAAAACCAGCCGTTATCGACAGCCCAGGGTGGCAACGGCGACGATATCCTTTTCAACGTAAGCCTAACTCACCGATTCATGCTGCACAAGAGGCTTGGCCTGCGGCGACTTGGCCAGCTTCTTTTCCGTCAGGGGCTGCGTGATGATCGTCATCGTGAAGAAGACGGGTGTCAGCAGTGCGGCACACGGATCACGGCAGTTTGCGGTCTCGGCCTCGGGCTTCTACTACGCACAACTGCGCACAACAGACAACACAGATACACTGTCCCGCGAACTGCGACTTCAGCCTCAGCTTTCGCCTTCGGCGCCTGGTGGCGGCTAGAAGCGACCGGCCTTCGCCTTTCTCGATTTGTTTTGTTTTTTGCACGGCGTGCGCCTGTCTACGCGCTTCGCGGTGAGGACATCTAGGGAATGAAACTAGCTCTTCGTCTCCGTGTTGCGTACAACGAACGAGTTCTCCCCGTACTTTTGGAAAAAACTGGGGAGCTGTACTAGGGAACTTTTAAGAAATAAAGTTCTGAATATGTTCTTTTTTTTTGCGTATCAAAGTTGGTTTCCGCTGCTCAAAATAGGCCTTATTGCTACTCTTCTCATTGCTTAAATTTGCTACGCTGATACAACAAAAAAGCTGGTTATGCAAATAAAACAAACTTTCCTGTTGTTTTTGTCCACACTTATTTTTTAACAACGAAATTATGACCAATTAGGAAACTATCAGGCGCAGTAACACGCAAGTAGTTCGCGAACAAAATACCGGTGTCTGACATGTTGTTTACACCATGTGGGGCACAGTGCACTTTCGCTAAAACACTGAAATGTGCGCGAAATTAAAATGCTAGGCAGTATTTTTTCTTTCAAGACTTTAATGCATATATTGCTGGAGCTCAATCAAAAGAAGCATTAGTGGTGGCGGGTAGTTCAGGTTTGTCGTGTAATACAAACGGAGTGTGGTGGTGAGCATGTGGTGAGGACAGACTTGTGAACTGCTAGGGGGAAAGAAACAGCATCGATAACATCGTAATCTTTTTACTGCCATGGAAGAGGACACGGCTGTGGGGCCCAATACGCAAGAAGCAGAACGCGAGGAAAGCAGTTCTGAGCACGAATTATTCCCCAGTGCGAACTCCGAGGAGGACGCTGCTACCCAAAGTACCGAGACCGCCGAGACAACTCTGCCTTCAATCGACTACTGCGTGAAGCCCTTTCAACTGTGCGGGGCGTGGAAGGCGTTTTCCAAGTGCATCACGAGGGGCTGCAAGTGGTAACGTAATGCTTTTATTTGGCAAAAACTCGTGATCTTGGATAAACATGCCTGCAGTGGGTAAATCACCGTGTTTTCTCCCGATTTCAAAGGTCCACTGACGGATCCTGCATTCTGACAAACAGCGATGACTGTACTCTTCGGCTCTTCAACCTTCCCTCGAGCCTGTATCAACAACCGATTGACTGGGTTGGTGTCGAGGAGATGGTAATATGCGCTAAACCCTGCCTCCTTAGCTCTTATCTTCTTTTACTGGTTTGAACTCGAGCACACACTTGCAGGCGTTGGTGTCGATGTAAAAGTCGCGGTGTGAGGGGCTATTATTGCTTTTCCGCGAGATTTGTGTCTTGTAACAACAAAATCCTCGTGTGTAATGATATCCTAACAACGAATCCTGAGAGTATCAACTGT
Organism: Haemaphysalis longicornis; assembly: GCA_013339765.2. NCBI lineage: Eukaryota > Metazoa > Arthropoda > Arachnida > Ixodida > Ixodidae > Haemaphysalis > Haemaphysalis longicornis. The sequence continues at coordinate 152,551,933 of CM023450.1, read as the reverse complement.
GCTAATGTTTTAAGTGGTTGTAAAGAGTGTGTGTGTGGGTATAGATATATATATATATTATATATATATATATATTATATATATAATAGATAGATATAATTAGATGACACGAAAGAGGATAGGTTTTAAAGTTTCGACCGGGGGGACCGGCCTTCGTCAGAATAACAGTACAAGGAGTAATTGTACAGTATGTATATATATACTATATATATAAATAAATATACATACTGTGAGCACGTTCTGAGCATCGCGTCGTATTTACAGTGACCGGCTCGTATATCGTGGGCACCATCCTGTGCTCATCTCTCCTTCATCATCATCCTCATCACCATCCTACCTGACCCTCCTCTTGCGAAGATCATCGTCATCGGAGGCTGGTTCCGAGTCCGCGGCGGTTGCGACGCTTCCCAATAAACGTCCTCCTGCACCTGTCTCTTCAGGCCCTCTCAAGTGGTGGAGGTCGACTTCGATCCTGTCCTCTAACGCCCTTCTGATCGCACCCCTGGAGCTCCGTTCCGGTCGCCGTTTACTGGCTCAAACCATGCAGCGTGAAACCGGGAGCAACCCCACTGGCGCTGCTGCCGTGCCTCCGGCGTTTGCCTTGACCACCCGGCAGCGTGACCCACCGTTTTTCTACGGGTTCCCGCGGCGAGGACGTCGATGACTGGCTCGACATCTACATTTGAGTCAGTGCATTTAACCGCTGGGATGATACGGCCAAGCTCCATAACGTATCTTTTTCTCGAAAGGAAGCTGCAGAAACACGGTTTTTCAACAATGAAGCCGACATTGATGACTGGGCCAGCTTTGCCCAGAAGCTGTGTAAGGCTCGCTCTCCAACCAATCGTTCGGACGTGGCCGAAAAGGAAGCTGTCTGGTCGTATCCAACACCCTGAAGAGACGTATGCCTCATACATCGTGGACGTCCTTGCCCTGTGTCGCCGCGCTGACGAAAGCATGCCAGAGGCCGACAAGGTACGCCACCTTCTCAAAGGCATCTCTTCATTTGCATTCAATGCATTGGTGGCTCAACATCCTAAAAGCATCAGCGATGTGCGCGAAACGTGTCAACGCCTCGACGAACTGCAGTCGATTCGCTTGCCACAGGACGCCCGGGCTACTCAGCCTCATGGAGACTTGGAATTACGGGCTCTAATCCGCGAGATCATCCGTGAAGAGCTGCAGCTCCATGACCAGCCTACCCTTCCACGGGATCTCTTTCGGAAGGATGGACCTCAGTTGCGCGACCTTGTCAAGGAGGAGTTGGCATCCATGAACAGTCTGTTGCCAACCTCGTCTCCTATTCCTACCACTCCCGCTCTGTCGTACTCGGTGATCGCCTCAAAGCCACCCTTGCACCAAGAAGCTTCGCTGGCTCATGAGCATTTGACAGCGATCTCTCCAGCACCTACGTCCCGGAACTATTATTACGCCAACATGCGACCCCGCCGCCAGGCTTTCTCGACCGATCGCCCTGTCTGTTATTACTGCGGGATTCGGGGACACATTGCCCGTTTCTGCAGGCGACGTCAGCAAGATGAGCGACGAGGGTATGCACCATTTGAACACGACGTGACCTTTTCTTATGGCACCCGGTACACCACACCTGTTTCACCCCCTCGCCGCTCCTCCCCACCTCCATCCCCTGTTGACACGCCTCAGCGTGATCGTCCTTCACGGCGGCGATCGCCCTCTCCATATCGCCGCTCTGTATCACCTCTTCGCCCTGCGTCTCACGCCTTGGGCCACCATCCGGAAAACTAGAGCCTGCAGTTTTTGGGGGGGAAACTGCATTCGTCGAAAAGGCAAAAACTCCTCCAGCGCAACCGTCGAATACATTGCACGTACAAGTTGAAGGATTTGATGTTGATGCCCTCATAGACACTGGAGCCAGTATATCAGTCATTAGTAAAAATTTGTGTTCGCGGCTCAGGAAAGTGAGAACCCCTTATACTGGACCTACTTTGTGCGGTGCTAACCAAGCTGTGTTCGAGCCATCCGGATACTGCACCGTACGTGTATTGATTGAGGGAATTCGGCACCACGTCCAGTGCGCAGTCTTGTCCAGTTGCTCTCACGAACTCATTCTAGGGTGGGACTTTCTCTCATCCGCCTCCGCTGTCATCTGCTGCCAGTACCCGGACATTGAAATTCACCGCTACAGACCGTATGAACACTTCGGATATCCAAGAGCAGTGCATTGGTGGCTAGTGCGGATTACCTTCTGAGCCCTGGATATGATACGACAATTTTTGTTCGTGGTGGCAAGTGTTCTGATGGTGACGTGCTCATCGTGCCCCGCTCTCGGCTTCTCCCACGCGGCATCGTAATAGCCACCTGTCTGGTGCGCTTTGCGCAAGGGTCTGCCGCGCTCGTTGCCATGAACACTAGCCCTGAGGCAATCCTCTTACGGAAAGGCACTACTATCGCTACCACTGCTCAATCTGAAGCTGTCTCTGTTGTTCCCCTCTGCTGTATTCCGTCAGTGTCGACTTCGCCCTCTGACCCACCACAACCTGCTTTATCCGCCACTATCAGCTCCGACCTCTCCCCGGAACAAGCTAATTCTTTGCTGGACCTCCTACAAAGGCACAAATCACTATTCGATTCTCAGAGTACCACACTCGGTCAAACATCCGTAGCAACTCATCGAATTGCAACAGACGGGTCACAGATCATTCGCCGCCGGCCATACCGCGTCTCTTCTTCGGAGCGGAAAGTGATTAATGAAAACGTCGCCGACATGCTAGAGCGCAAAATTATTCGTCCATCTAACAGTCCTTGGTCATCTCCTGTTGTCTTAGTGAAAAAAAAAAGACGGATCCGTTCGATTTTGTATTGATTACCGCGCACTGAACCGAATCACACGAAAAGATGTTTATCCGATGCCTCGAATCGATGATGCCTTGGACTGTTTACAAGGAGCGGAATATTTTTCCAGTATCGATCTTCGATCTGGTTATTGGCAAATTCCAATGCATGAGGCGGATAAAGAAAAGACAGCGTTCGCCACCCCTGATGGACTATATGAGTTTAATGTGATGCCCTTCGGGCTATGTAACGCTCCAGCAACTTTTGAGCGGATGATCGACACTGTTCTCCGGGGCCTTAAATGGAAAACGTGCCTATGTTACCTCGACGATATCGTTATTTTTTCTTCAACCTTTCTTGAACACCTCCAACGGCTGGATGAGGTACTAACATGCCTTGCCAATGCTGGCCTTCAGCTCAACACCAAAAAGTGCCGTTTTGCCTCTCGAAGCATAAAAGTTCTCGGACACGTCATCAGCCACGACGGGATTCGGCCCGACCCAGACAAGATTGCTGCTGTGGTTAACTTCCCTCGGCCCCAGGAGCAAAAATCTCTGCGTAGCTTTCTTGGTCTGGCGTCTTACTTTCGGCGCTTTGTCCAGAATTTCGCTTCCATAGCTTCGCCCTCAACACACTCCTTAACTCTGGAACTCCCTTCGCCTGGACGGATGATTGTGAACGAGCTTTCCAGCAGCTGAAGACCGCGCTGACCTCTGGGCCGGTCCTCTGCCATTTTGACGAGTTCAGACCTGTAATTCTCCACACGGACGCCAGTGGCCACGGACTTGGGGCTGTTCTACTGCAGTCAGATGGTAACGATCGAGAGCGCGTTATTTCTTACGCCAGTCGTTCCCTAAGTCCTGCGGAAAAAATTACACCATCACTGAGCAGGAGTGTCTCGCTGTGGTTTGGGCCGTCCAGAAATTCGACCATATCTACGGACGCCACTTCACAGTAGTGACTGACCACCATGCGTTATGCTGGTTGCAGACACTCAAAAATTTATCAGGGCGCCTCGGACGCTGGGTTCTACGACTTCAGGAATATGACTTCACCGTCACTTACAAGTCCGGGAAAAAGCACCTCGACGTGGACGCACTTTCTCGGTGCCCTCTTGAGTCGTCTACGGCTTCCGCGTCATCGTCACCCGATACCGCCCTCCCTATCGCACCTGTCAACCACGCAGCATTTGATAACAGCCTGTCTCATTTGCCTACTCTTCAACGAGCAGACACATACTGCCGCACTATAATCGATCGGCTTACCGGCTCAATCCAACCCCAGAACAGTCGGGCGCGTCGGCAGCTTCAGCAGTTTCAGTTTTTTGAATGGTGTTTTGTACCGTTCCAATCACCACTCGTCGGGCAACAGATGGGTCCCCGTCGCACCGCGCGCTATTCGACAGCAAATATTAGAAGCCCTCCACGACGATGCATCAGCGGGTCACCTAGGCTTCCACAAAACTTACGACCGCGTCCGCTCTCGTTTCTTCTGGCCTGGCCTCTCCACCTACGTTGCCCGCTACATCGCTTCGTGCCCGTCTTGCCAGAAGCGGAAAAGGCCAACATCTCTGCCTGCTGGACTTGTACAGCCGCTTCCTTGCCCTTCGGAGCCCTTTCACACTGTTGGCATAGATCTCAACGGACCTTTGCCTTGCACGGCTGCCGGCTTCCGGTGGATTATAACCGCCGTAGACCATTTAACCCGCTACGCAGAAACAGCGCCCATTCGCTCTGGTTGTGCAGCCGAGGTAGCAGACTTCTTCTTGCGTGCCATAGTGTTGCGCCATGGCGCGCTCCGTGTTCTTTTGAGCGATCAGCGGCAAGACGTTTCTCTCCAGCACTGTTGAAGAAGTTCTCCGCACTGCAAACACAGTTCATAAGACCACTTCCGCTTACCATCCGCAGACGAACGGTCTGACTGATCGCTTCCACCGGACAGACTGGCAATATGGGACTGCAACTTTGATATGTGTCCTTACGGAATCCCTCGTCCCGTACGTCTCTGTTCTACAAAATGCATTACGAGGGTTCTGGCTTTAGCAGTCTGAAATGCCTTTGGCTATCCCCGACTTCCGACCACGTCTTACGTGCGGCCGCTGGGAAAAGACGTTCTACGTCTTCCCGCGGTGGTCGAGGGGCGGCGCTAGTTGACCGGCTCTGAGCAGTCGTAAATACAAAACCCCGCGGTATAGTCGAGAGAGGAGTCGCCGCGGAACTAGCTCAATGGTAGAGCACCGTACGCGTTATGCGGAGGTTGTGGGTTCGATTCCCGCTTCCGGAAAAAACGGCGCATTTTTTCTCGACTTGAATTTTAATTATTTATTCCTGCATAAAAAAAAAAGGCAATCATATTTCATTCGGCACTATAAAACACTGTTAAAACGCCAAACAGCACTGGCAATATGGACTGCAACTTTGATATGTGTCCTTACGGAATCCCTCGTCCCGTATGTCTTGTTCTACAAAATATATAAGTCTAGTCCATTATACAATATAATTCTGGTATTCTGGAGGTCGTTGATCGAACCCGCGGGCATTTTACTCTTTATCTGGACTCAAAAATTTTCACTTTAGACCACCAAAAACCTCCACTTGTTTGAGTTCCATGCAGCAACCTGATTTTCTGTTTTGTCACCACCTCTCATTTATGTCAGAAAAGCATAAGTATATATAATGATTATATACTGATTCACCATAAACTGACTGCATATATTTTGTAGACAGTAGGACAAGGGAAGGGGTAGTGTGAGCGTCTTGGTATTTATTAATTGATTGTAGGGTTAAACCGTGTGCAACCGAACGGCCCGTCGATGGAGGGTCAGATTAGTTTACCGCTGGATCAACGGGGCCGAATCTCAACGTCGTGTCTCGCTTTCCTCCGTCAGACAACGGCCGCGCGGCCGGAATCAACTGTCCGAGTGTATTACAGCTCTACAACCGTGTACCATCTTCACTTCACATCTGTGGAGAAACAGCGCACCTTCATTTGCTTCTCGCTTTCTTGACAGCCCTGCCATCAAGAACCGTCCCTGGACTCCGGGGCCTGCGCATTAGGCGAAGTGGATCGACCGTTTTCTGAGGTTTGGGCGGGATGCAAGGCCGTTCGCTGCTGTCGGGACCGACGGCCGGCGCCAGCGCCGGCGGCAGCTCGCATTTTCGGCGCGCGCGGTAAGCGGATTCAATCGCTATATCCGATATCGCGGCTCGGGAGCATCGTAATAACGGGTTGTTTTACCATAGAAAGCATACAAATTGGACGGTGCAATCGTTGTCCATCGTTATATCCGATATATTGTTATAAGCGGATCGTTATAAGTGGTTCGACTGTATATATATATATATATATATATATATATATATATATATATTCTGGTATTGTGGAGGTTGTGAGTTTGAACCCCTGTTCGGCGGGCATTTTTTCACTACTTTCTTTCTGACTCAAAAAATTTGTCTCCTTCTATGACCCACCACAACCTCCCCTTTGCTTTCCGAGGTTTTCTTGACTGCCAACCCTTATTTCTGTCTTATTTCACCGAGCCCCTCATTTCCCATTTTCTGATTCGCTATATATATATATATATATAATATATATATATATACACATATATATAAATGCTAATGATATATATATGTTATGTGACAGTAGGACGAAGGTGAAGGGAACCGTGAAGATGTGAGCGATGTATGTGTGTATTTATTTATTGATTGATTGTAGAGTTTAACACGCTGATGCAACACAGGCAACAACGCGCCGTAGTGGAGGGCTCCAGATTAATTTTGACCACCTGGGGATCTTTAACGTGCGCCGAAATCTCGAACGCACGGGTGTCTTCGCTTTTCACCTCCGTCAGACAAGCGGCGGCGGCGGCCGGGAATCGAACCCGTGTCCTGATGTATGTATTTACAGCAATCTACAACCACGTGTCACGCACATCTTCATCTTCACATCTGTGGAGTAGACTACAGCGCTACCTATCATTTGCTTCTTCGTCTTCATCTTGTGACATTGCCCGTGCATCAGAGGCAACCGTCCCAGTGGGACTCCAGGGGCCTAGCGAAGTGCAGTGAGAACGAAAGATGAGATGGCCCTGGTGAGTCATGGACGTGTCCATTCCCCAGTCTCGTGTCCTTACCCTATGATTCACCGAGACCAGCTGACGCGACCAGCTGTGACGTGCCCATTGGACAGTGATGTTCCTAAGCCCAGTCTTTCGGCGCGTCTCCAAGGCTCTTGGGTGTTGCTTTGCTGCATCAGCGGGCATGCTTGCCGATTGCCTATTTTTACAAATATATAACAAATATTGGTTATAACGAAATAATTTACTGCCCCGGTACTACATCGTTATATAGCGAGGTTCGACTATTTCTTTTGTGTACTGTGTAGACAGAAATGTGGATGGTGCGATGGCTCTGTGCCTAACCATGTTGAAATACAACACTGTGAGTGTATGGATACAATTGAAATAGGCTCCACCCTTTCTGCATGGTGTGTGTGCATGTGTTTTGGAGTTTCCTTAAAGGAGCCGTGAAGACAGAATACAAGATTGTTTTATTCTAAAGATTTCGCGTTTTATAGTGCCCCCGGCGCTTGTCCGGCAGCAAATGACGCCGTATTCAATGAGAAATTGCTCAATTTAGGTGAAAATTTTGATTCTCCCGCCGAATCGTGGGTTTTTGTAATGTCAGCAATGACGTCAGAAGCGCGTGTGTTCAAGCGAACTTCCACTGCGTCATTCGGGTTTGCGGCCTTGCTGTCCGTCAGCCCTCCCAGATGGTGCTACTATAGTCATCCACGAACCGTTGTCCGCCGTTGCTTTGTTTTTGAGCGTATTTGCACCTGGCCTGTTTTTGTTACTGTAGAAAGTGATCGTCTCGTGAAACCTGGGGTATCCTCGACAAACAGGGTCACGTAAGACAACAACGCTTACGCCAATTGGCCAGTGTTCTGTAAAACAACTTTAAAGCGGCGGACTGCTCTGCAGCTAAAGCAAGCATAGTGCGCCCAGTACCAACAGCAGTGCGCATCGGTACTTCTATGCTTACGTGCGTTTTCGTAACTTTCATTGTTTACCGCACCATTCTTACTGCTGTAAAATGAATATGCATTACACTTAAGCGCAAATAGTTCGTTCGGAAAGCCTATAAGCCCTGCGTTATTTGCGTTTGCTTTTTCCGTCCTCAGCCAATCGCACAGCTGGGCTCATATGACATCATAAGTTCTGTTGCGGGAAATGAGCTAGTGGGTCGCATGGCCATTCCGGTTTTTCCTAATTATGTAGCTTATTTGAGCACAGTGTGCGTTAGTAGTGGTGTCAGTGTGATTCTATCGAGGCAATCTTTCGAATGAACCGAACTTGTGTTTTGTCCTCATGGCTCCTTTAAATGTATTAGTGGCAGTAACGAGTCTGTTGGTTAACTTGAATTGACTGACAGTGGTATTCATGTCAGGGTGTCAGTGTGGGCTTGTTGGTAGTTATGTTTGTGAAGCAATATCGGTGGCATTCAGTATTGGTACACCTGGTATTCAAGTGGCATTCAAGAGGCGCTTGCCCCATTTGCAGGTGCCAGTGCTCCAGTGCACCGAAAGTGGCCTCATCTACGACTATGCGTGGTTCCCTGGCATGAGCTCTGCTGACCCAGCGACCTGCTGGTACGTCTCTCTGCTGGCAGCACATGTGACTCTCATCAGGCTTGTCTTCTAGATGCATCTGCAGCGGAACGTGGATGTGATGGTGCTCAGTGGTAGTGCATGATTCTCGCAGCAGATGGAGGCATCCGACTTGGATGGAAACCCTATTTTTAGCCCTGGGAAACAAAGAAAGGAATGGTGGTTTGCTGCAGTCACGAACCATCGTAGAGAGGCAGCGTGTGTATTTGCTTCCCTTGTTTCACTAAGAAGGGATCAAAATGAGCTTTGGCTAGGGCCCACCCACTTTGAAGTGTGGAAATATAGTACCGCTTCATGGTGAAGGCAAAAATACAACTTCGTTTAATTTGAAAGAACTAGGATTCAGTATCTCACTCAGCTCCATCACAGCCACAAAAGATGTTTTTTTAAAGAAAAACAAGCAAGAAGTATTTAAAAACTTTCAAATTTTGCGCCACAGTGACGTTATTGAGCAAGAATGACGTCATGCGGGCCAGCGATAAAATATAATTTTCAGTGCGTTAACTGCACGTTAGCATTCAAGTGATGCGGTCAATTGGAACTAGAGGCCCCATTACAGACGTCCAGTCATGTGTCGTCACGACAGGTCAATTAGGCGGCCGCCAATTGCACAAACAAGGTTCCGTTGCGTCGTAGAAAAGTTGCGGGAAATTGGCTAGGGGGTCGCGACTGCTTCACACGTTTTCTTTCATATCTCCGTTATTTGTTCGAAGATTGCAATGATATTGGTATCATTGTTATCGGGACTAAGCAGTCTTTCTAACAAAACCAACTTATATTTTGTCTTCATGGTTCCTTTAATAGGGGCTGCTGCAACAATAAGTGAGCATCTTTTAAAAAAAAGGTGACACAAAAAAAAGACTTTGTCACTTTTTGTGGTCTGTTTTACCCGTTACTGCAAGAAACTGTTTTGCCTTAGCTTTTTTTTTTTTTCACAATTTCAAAACAACTTGTTTTCATTGGGGGTGCAGGAAGCTGCTTTTTTTTTGTTTTTTTACTCATACGCACAGAAAAAAAGACTATTACAGCCAGCTTTTCTCCCATAGCAAAAGCTGGTTTTTAAAGGATTGCTAAGAAACCAGGGCACTCAAGCTGCGTGCATTATTTTTAAGAAAAATAGGCCATAAATTTCGACCTTTGTGTTAAAGCTCAGCACAAAAGATTTAGCTGTTTGTAAATGAAAATTGCTTAAAGATGCTCATTTGTTGTGGTGGCACTCCGTATAAGTTAGCCTTGCAAGGCTGTGGGAAGTCTTTCATTTTTTATAACACAACATCTTTCCATAACTGTGAAAACAAGAAGGAAGAGCGCAAAGTATCAAATTTAAAAAAAAGGCACAGAAATAGGAAACATTTCTAAAAAAAAAACAGTCTGGGAGCAGGTGAGTGACATGTGTTGGTAGATGTCATTGCATATTCTTAAAAAAAAAAAAAAAAAAAACCCAGATTTCAGAAAGCCCCTTTCTTCCTGGAAGGAGATAGCTTAGAAAAGCCTCTTTCTTCTACAGAAAATCGTGCATCCATCTATAAAGCATCGTGCGCGAATCAATATAAATCCACTTATATTGCCCCTGGAAATATGTCTTTGTAGCAATGCACTTGCCTGCAGCTGTCAAACCCACCATACAGCTACTTTGCCTGACTAAAGTAGGCTCTCCACCTTGCATCTGTGTATTACAGCAATGCCTACTGGAATGCTGTCTGGGGTTTTTGAAAAGCACCGTCAAGGAGAGCAAGATAAAAGCAGAACAGACACAAGAAATATAGGGGAATTCTCATGGCTCTAAATGCGCCATGTAAAAAAGCCTAGGGTTACTTTGCATAAGTGTGACGGATGCCTCTCTCCTCAAATTTCTCTTCAGATTTTGTGACGTGAACAGGAACAAACACGTGATAGGAGTGTTCAGCTCAACTTTGGCATTCCTGTGCTTTGCTCCAGTGCCATGTGATATAGACGTAGATTTCAATCATGAGGGTTCCGGCTCGTTGGCAATCCATGAGCAACACAGCGCGAAAAAAGACCAGGGACGAGACGATGACTACAAACAAGCGCTTGTTTGTAGTCTTCGTCTCGTCCCTGGTCTATTTTCGCGCTGTGTTGCTCATTTCAATCAGCATATCGGTTCTGAAATATGTTGAGGACAAGCAGAAGAAAAACGAAGGTAGCAGCCCGGGCCTGTTCCTGGTTTTATATAGCCGTGCCACATGTGCATGAAAAATGTTATTACGCTCTTAATGTCTTAAGTTTTAAGGGCATTAATTCGCTGCTACACGCAAGAATCTAATGCCATTCGCACTAATGCCATTTTTGGTTCAAGAAGTTCTGCCCAACTCATTCACCTTCACGAACACCTTAAGTCTGCCTACTCTCGAACGCGATGAGCGCCAAATGAAAATAATGAAACTCTAGTATTGACGCGAAAACGTAGCTGAACTTCAAATTAAAGGCGATTTTTTGTGCCCTCTCGGTGGCGAAGTTCTGTAAATGAAGTTCACTAAAACAGCGGCAAAAGGCAGAATGTCATGAGAGTATTGGTTTGGGCGAGTTGGTACATTCTGACGTATTTCAGCGCAGCAAAGACGAGGACAGGAACACAGAAGACTATACAGAAGTCTTCTGTGTTCCTGTCCTCGTCTTTGCTGCGCTTCGATACGTCAAAATGTCATGTTACTTGTTTTTTTTTTTGTTTTTTTTTTTTTTTTTATATATTTCGGATTTGGCTACTGCTGGCAGGCGACGACATGCAGCTGCGGAAGCCACTTTTAGAAACGGCTCACACCATTTAAAAAAAAAACACTGTTTTTCATAACGTTTTCTTTCACAAAAAACATTTCTAACCCTTGTAAACTTTTTCTCTATGTTAAAAACTTCTAAAATACGAGTGCATTTCTCTTTTTGGTCATTATCACCATCATGCCTCACACATTTAATGCCTTTGCGTTTTCGCGTGTAGTACGGCCCGCCCAAAATAATGTCATTCGGTGTCTTAAGGCCTTAGACACTTAATGTCATTTTTCGTGTACATGTGGCGCGGGTAAAAATCTGTTTGTGTGATTGAGCCCATTTAACTTTCATGGAGAAACACAACTAGTACAAAGCAGTGTAAAGATGGTTTCAGTGAATGCATCAGCACGCGCATTAGTGTGACCTGTACGGACCGCATCAGCCCACACAGTTCCATCACACGATGCACGCGTGCCTTGCGGAAAAGCGTGGGATAAGACGCCCTAAAAAGCCATAAGCTAGGTGGACATGATAGCGCATAAGCAAGCTGCAGGCAACACGAACAATGAAAGGATGATGCTTGGAATTACCAAAACGAATGAAAGGTAATAGCAGGGATCGCTGCTCTGTGATATGCAAAAGTGGTGAAAAACAAGTGAGGGTGGAACAAGGGGCAGCTAGGATTCAAAATGGGCACAAGGAAGGGATTGGCGAACTTAGTAGCGAGCACGTGACCTCACAATTGTGAGAGTTTACCAACCATGTTAGCAACGTGTTTCAGGACCCCTTTAATTGGGAAAAAGAAGTTGCTGAGGAGTGCGGACAGTGGAAAACTTCTCCTGCTATTCCTTTTTTTGTAATTATTGTTTGTCTCGTTAGCAGCGCTTGTGCTTGACCTTCAAGCACACCCATAGGCGATGCACATATGAACCTGCAAGTGGCTTAAGTTGTGTTTGGCCTCCACTGCGGCCATTCCATCAATTTTGCAGCTTTGCGAGCACAAGTGCCGGAAATCCTGTGCACCTCTGGGACGCCTACACAGCGGAGTTGCGGTGCTCCTACAGGCCGTACAACCACATGGTACGAGCCAAGTGTACTACAAAAGTATTTTCTCTGGTGCATCCTTGGAGTTGGCAAAGGCATTGTATGAACTTCTGCATCTTAGGTGATTTTGCTGCGGTAAATATTAAAAATAGTGTCCTTGCTTTCTGCAGGCCCGAAAACAATCAAAAGTATATTTGTGTTTACAGTGTCGGAAACAGGTTTCGTAAAAGATGAACTAGGTTCGGGAAGTGTCTAGATTATGGGGGCCTTGTACCTTCAAGCCAAGTGCTACACATCTACATACAACATGGAACTTGTAAATTGGCTGAAGAAGTCGCGGCACTGTTCTCTTGCCTTTTGTAAAGCACCACATGGGTGTTATGCCTAGGTACCATACTTTCACGAGGGCAACCTGCACCCCATGGGTCGTCAGAGAAGAAAAAAAAATTTTCCACCCATGTTTTGCACACCATTGACCGCAAAATACAACTTTTCAATGTTCACGGAAAAGAAGTACCGTGTAATTACATCGTGCTTATTCAGATAAGAAGAGGCCAGTGGCTCTCGATTTTCCTTTTACCTCTGCATAAAGGCTCAAATAAGGGGAGATAATGGGGGATAGAAGGGGGGGGGGGGGGTTGAATGTGCAGGAATAAATTACTGCTGTACTGCTGGCACGTCTGGAAAGCTGATTACTTCTACACAGCTGCTAGATTGTCAAGATCCAATGTGGCGGACAGCATCTCATTTTCAAACCGCAACCATTATAAAGATAGGACAGTGCTGTTTTGAGGTTGAACGGTAAAACTTGCTTATTTTAGAGCACAGCTCTTCAGCGCCCGCTTCTGTGCTTTTGCATCGCTGTTGGCCTCATTGCAACCAAGCAAATGCAGATGGCGTAAAAGATAGAGCGAGCTGGTAAGTGGAGGAGGGAAGTATGGCAAAAGTGTGAGGGGGAGGGCGGTATGCCAAGGCTGTGGGGGACATGCTCGGTGGCGGCAATGTATTGCGAAATAATGACACAGTAGCGTGCACCGTCGTGCGTTTGCTGATGACGCGGTCACTTCCTGAGACGCAGCAGCTATCCACTGTCACAAAGAAGACTGCAGTTTGCCGTGCGCTCAAATTTCACATTAGGGAGTACCGTAATTGGCAGCCAATTCTTGCTTTTGACATGAAGCCAGCTGGAATAAATCAAGAGGAAGATTGCAATGACCGCCAGCGATAATGCATGCATCACAGGGTGGCGCGCATTGCAGTGAAGCTGCAGTTGAGGGTCAAAGTATGCATATTACCTGTGCCGCTACTTTGCACTTGAGATTTGTCTATTATCACTGCAAGTTATACGGGTGAAACTACAGTACTGAAAGCTGCCATTGGCAGAAATTGAATCCCGGTGTGCGCGAAGAGCATATGGCGCTCGATACAAAATTGTGCCGTGGGAAAGTGTTGTTGGAGCCACGCACTACACAGCGATATTTGCCTTCACACTGAGGCAATTTTCGATCATTGAGACTACAGTGATTTTGCACCCGTTTGTGAAATGCTTGTACAAAGGGACACCTTGGGGTGATGCTGTTTTATGCCCGAAGCATTTGAAATACGCCAGTAATACCTGTTTCAGGGCCCCTTTAGGCATTGCTAAGGTAGGCTGTAATCCAGGAAGCTGAAACAATGCCGCTTTTTGATGTCCATGTGCTATTGCTTGTTGCATAATACAAGCTGTGCCATTGCGCTAAATGAAGCGCCATCTATACAGCATGTCATTTTGACCCATGAAGAGAAAACACAAGTTGGTTCATTCGAAGATTGCCTCGTTAGAACCATAACGACACCACTTATAACGCAAACTTCGCTCAATAAGCTACATAATTAGGAAAAAAGGAAATGACCATGCGACCCCCCAGCTCTTTTTCCGCAACAAACCTGTGATGTCATTTGGGGAATGCTCTGCGATTGGGGAGGCCGGCAAAAGCAAGCGCATGTTGGCAGGGCTTCAGTTTGCATAGCGGCTAAATGCCCGTGAAACATACTGCACATTTTTTTATGACAAAAACGGTGGAGTAAACGGTTGAAGTTCCGAACGAACACGCAAGCGTGGGGCCCCAATGCGTACGAAACTAGGCGCCGGCCGAGCTCGACATCTCGCGTCGCGCAGACGAATTTTCGGGTTCAGGCTTTTCGGGGCCAACGAACCGTTCCAGCACGCACAGCCGCGACCTTGCTTGTATCGAATCCCTTCACAGGAGGTTGGCCGTCATATCCCCAACCAGCAAAGGTAAAAATAGAAACGGGGGAGTAAGGAAAAAGGAAGCGACGAGATAGTGCCAGTCGTCGCGAAAGTTTCGAATGGTGTTGGCTTGCTGCTGTCGTTACGAGCTCGTTTCAGTTTACAACCACTGAAACTTCAGTTTGTTCGAGTACTTTACAATGAAATTTCGTTGCTCCCTTTTGAAATGCCCATGTAGTACGGGCAAATCGTCAAGGGAGTGCGACATCCCCGCCGGTGGGGAAGATCTCCTTTCTTGCTGCCCAACGACGAACCTAGGCGAAGCAAGTGGCTACGTTTTGTGAACTTTGCAAACGGGGAGAAAGGAGCTAAGGAAGTACGAGTGTGCTCGCTTCATTTCCGGGGAAGTGATTACGGCAGGGACCCTTACGTTAGCTCACTCCTGGGACATGCTGGCGCTCGTCGCCGACTTCGTCAAACGCTCTGACCTTGGGGAAAAAATGCCGTAAACAACGCGCATTGACGCTCGTATCTTTCTGGTCGAAGCAGAGAGCTCACGCGAACGGCTTCCATACACGACACCGCCAACTGGCTTAAGTGATACTGCTACTGAAATTGAACTATTATTAACCGTAATCAAAATACGGCACATACGTACCAGTCTATATACCCGTCGCGACGGGCTGACGGGCAGCGGTGCGACGGCTGGGCGTTCGTCTGTTGTGGCTATCGCGGAATGGTCGCTTTCCCGTCCACCGCGTATCCCACAATCTTGCCGCTCGTGCACTTCTAAGCATTGAGCGTTTTAGTGGTGTGAGGTTTTTTAAATGCAAGCCCGAGCTCCTCGGCGAGAGTTTTGTTCTCCGGATCAGGCGATTCCATGACTAGGGCTGCGGGTGCACTAGGTTTTACTAGTATTTTTAAAATGGCCGCCGTCTCGATCGACTCCCGCGTGTGGGTGCTATATGGAGTCAACATACTAAGTATCTGTTTCTGGACCGGCTCTATGACGCCGGTCCACGGAATGTTTATTTTAGCGGGAGATTTAAAATTTTGGTTTAAATTCCTTATTTCTCAGTGAATAAAGCATCATTTGCTTGGGGGAAAGCGCTTGGGGTACTATGAAACACCTAATCTTTCGAAAAAACAAACTTTTGTTTTCTTCATGGCTCCTTTAAGCCAAGGATCAACGATTGCTTTGCTTGGAATGCATGGACCTTAGTCGGCATTCAAGTGGACTTGTTTACTTGCAGTGTTGTCACCGTTTAAGGGTTAATGTTGGTGTGTCCTGCTGCAATCAGGATTCCTCAATGCATACCAGCTGTATAACTTTGCTTCAGAATCCAGGCCACGCGAGCATCTTTGCTTGTAGTAGATGAAGAGCAAATGTATTGCCCCGGGTATGTAGGGGATAAAAAAACCGAACATTGGCGGACATTTATTTTTAACACACAATTCATTTAGTGATATTTGCTTTTCAAACCAGGAAACATCACATCGAGAGCTTTTTTTGTGTATGTTTCGTGGCTTTTTTTTTTATAGCAGAAGCGCGTAAATGACCGAGTGCGATTTAACTTCCTTTCGACAGATGACAGGCAAATCCAGTCACTCTTTATGCCAACAGTGTGGGGGGGCCAACCACGGATTACTTCTTAGTATATAGGGCCTACAGGGTTGGATGGATGGATAAAACTAACTTCACAAAAAGGGGGGGTTAGGGATGGTGGGGTTACTGGTCACAGGGTGGTGAAAAGATGGAAGTGCCCCTATGGGAAGTTTAAAAATTTTTATCTGGGCTCAGGAGGTGTGTGGCCCCAATTAAAAATTTGGTATACCCGACAATGGCTGCAGAAATATTTGCCTTTGAATAAGATGTGCATTCCTCTAGCATATGCATGCCTTTTTATGGGCATTAAAAAAAGTGTTATTACATGCGGTACAAATCAAATTAAGGTCTGAGGGGTGTGCACCAGGGTTTTTTAAATACAGGAGGTAATAAAGAGCAGACAGCTGAAAGGGGAAAATTTAGCCTGTTTAAAAAGAAAAGGAAAAGCGAAAATTCAAAGCTTAGCTGATATTGCTGTTTAATTCTTTTTCAGGAGTAATAAGCGAATGTAGTGATGTTTCTTTTTGAAACAAGTACTTTGAAGACTAACGTGACAAAAGGGATGTAGTGTTGCCAGGCGGTGACATGATGTGGTCATGTCCATTTGTGGCTGCACCAACTTTGGTTTGTGTTTTCATAGTTGCAGATAAGGGCGTGCCCAGTGCAAAGCCACAAGGGGGTTTTTTAAAAAATTTAAAAAAAAAAAAGGTGTTTTTAGCAAAAAATTACCCATGGGAATTTAGTTTTACACATTTTGTTTACGCATCACATCAGTTTTTTGGAGATGGAGCCTGGTTTTGGAAAATGCAGCGTCTGTGCTGCAGGGAGTTGACTTCGCTTAATTTTTAGTAAACCCCTTTTTAAACTGCGGGCCTCTCTGTTGTTAAAAGTAAGCCTGGAGTGCTTTTTAATTACCGCCTAACTCCATAGTTTCCGTTGAATTTTTTAGCTATATAATTCCAGTGGCGATCCTCCACTACTTTTGGGAAGTGATGCGCATAGACCATGGCTGCTCGCTTTTAGTGGTGTTTATATGGGCACGATGCTTGGTTCCTCCCAAAAGCAGGCTGCATTCATTCGTGTTTAAGGGCGGACACTGCTCTTAAAAAAACTTGTTTTAATTTTCAAGTATATTCCGTGAAACTTGTCAGTCTTTCTGCTTTTCCCCCCTGATTTCAAGTATGGCATTGTTTTTGAGTAAGTAAATTAGTTACCAGGACAATTAGAGATAAAAACACTTTTGAAGGAACAGTAGACAAAACAGTGTTGGCCATGAAACTTTAATCTTTATATTTTTCAGTGCTATGAACCCTGGGGGTTCAATAAGTGAATTGGTTTTTTGATGCCCCCATTTAGAACATTTTTACAGATCATTAAACTTTGGGGGACAGTGGAAAGGGAACCATTTCAAACCCCAATTTCAAGCACCAAAGTGTAATGGGCTGTAAAATTAGTTCAGAGCAGTGCGTCAGAAAACCGATTCTCTTATGCATTCACCAGGGTTCATAGCACTGAAAATAAAAATTACAGTTTTATGCCCACACTGTTTGTCTATTGTTCCTCCAAAAATGGTAATTATCTCTGCCAATTATCGTGGTAACTTTTTGACTGACTAAAAAAAACAATGTCAACTTGAAATCGGGGGGAAAAAACAGAAAACTGACAAGTTTAAAGAATATACTTGAAAATTAAAGGAAGCTTTTTGAGAGCAGCTAACTCGCTCATCAAGGGGCCTAAAATGTGTGGCAGGATGTTGCGTTGCTTCGCCTACCTTGGTGGGCTCCAACTCTGAGCCGGAACTCTGCAGGATGAACCCGTGTCGGCGCACAGCATTGCGTTTGATGACCTTGGTGAGAAGCTCTACTGTGGCTTCAACAAGATGGTCCGGGTGTTTGACGTGCACAGGCCCGGGAGGTGCTTTCAGGAACGACCGACCAACGGTAAGGATGAGCTTGGGGAAACGGTATTAGTTTTTCCTTTTTCGATGTGAACGGTGCAAGTGGACTTTCACATATTGCACCTGTGTCGTGAATCCCCTGATTTCAGAAGTGCCTAGTTTTTCACCGCCCTTGTTGATATCCTTGTGTCTGAATTCCTTGGTCTGTCCCTGGATGGCAGAATGAAGCGGTTGTTTCAACTGTGCACTGGGCATGAAGGAAGCAAAGAGCTTCATTTGAATTGTTTATCTAAATGTTAGTCTAAGCATGTTTTGTACATGTTAATCTAATCTAAACAACTCTTATTGGGGTAAACTTGGGCAAAAAAAAAATGGAGGGGTAGCAGTCAAACAAATAGACATCCACAGTTAGGGGTCGCTGAATGAGACTAGGTTGTGTTTGGTCTGCAAGTATTTGCAAGACCTCACAGTTCTCCGGAAAAACCTGTAGTCAATTCAGGAATACGCTTGGGAATACGCTTGGGAGTGGTCACATAACATGTATACTTTGTCCTTGTGCGAGATGAGCTAGATGTTCTAGGGCTAACACAAAAAAGCAGAAACATGAATGATAAAATAACAAAATGTGTGGCAGTCCATATTCCATTGCCACTGATCATGTTTGTCTGCCAAAGAAGCCTACATTTCACAAGAAACATCTGCGTACGAACCTATTTCCATGCAGAGAAAACAAACTGTTAGTTTGACCGTGTTGTTGCCTTTACCTCAGCTCTACCATGCTCCCCTTGTATTGCGGCACATGCAGTGAAATTGGGGAGATGTCCCTGCAAGGGCATATCACCTGCAGCATTTGCTGCTTCCTGCTTAAATTTGGCACCTAGCAAGTGCATCACGAGAAGTTGTAAAAATATCCTTTCTACATAAACGAAATTTAGTTTTCAGTGAAATCATTGCATTTGCGCTATTTGGTAGGAAATGCGCAGTGACTTCCTTATTTCTGGGGACATCATTTTTCTTGTCTTTGTTTTTGTTTACAGCAGCAGCGCGTGTTCACACCACTTCAGTTTTTCAATTGGTTCAGGTACTACGTTCTCTGCTTTCTGTCACCTGATGCTCAGTCAAGTTCTGTTACCTTTATCAGGCTGTTTTTTTTATAAACAGGGAGAGTCCCATTCAAAGGACAGTTGTGTGGCAACGCACTGGTGCATTGTAAATCGGACCATTGGGACGTCTGGATCGTTGTTGCCTTGAGATGTGGAAGAACAAGAGAGCTTTTACTTTTAGTCTTTTTACCATTACCCATCTTTTCCCTTTGACAAGCAACGCTGTCTCTTGCTTTCCACTGCAGTGAAAAAAATGGGGCAGCCGGGCATCATCAGCTGCTTTGCCTTCAGCCCAGAAGGTCTCTACGCGGCCGGGTCCTACTGCAAGACAGGTAGGTAGCACACTGCTCAACATACCGTAATTTCGCGCGTATAACCCGCACCTAAATTGCGAAAATTTCAGGGGTGAAGAAGAGGGGCGGGTTTTATGCAAGTTTTCCCTTTTGGGGCAGCTTCACCCCGATGCGTGTTGGGCCGTGATGCCCTTACAGCAGTAATAGCGACTAAGCCACTGTTATCCCATTGGCAGCGCTTATTTCATACACACAGCTCAACAATATACCAAATGAAGAAATGTGTGCGGCAAGTCATCTAGTTACGTTGGCAGCTAGGTAAGTTCTTTTGCGTAAACAAATGTGTAATGTTGCTTGGTTAGTAGCTTTGGACCATCCTTTTATCTATAAAATATGCGAGAAATACGCGTGGATATATTTTTTATTTGTCGACGGGAAAATGGGGTGCGGGTTATATGCAGGGGGGTTATACGTGCAAAAAACGGTATGCGCCTGTTGTATTTTTATTTTAGTGCGCACTGTAGCGACAGCGGTGTTGGCCTCGTTATGGAGCAGACAAAGGGAGAAAAAAAGAGAGGAAAAAATGGAAGAGGAAAGTATGGTAAAATGTGAGGGGGAGGCAGCGAGACATGCTGGGGGTGGTGATGCGCTGCAAGATGACACCATAGCAGCACCTGCCTCATGCGCTCGATGATGATGGCGTTCACTTCCTTGGGTGCGTTCGCCTGCCGACGCAGAGGCTTGCCATGTGACATTAGCGCGGGAGGTCCACCACGATTTTTTAAATTTGAGTTGGACCCCTTTATAAGAGACACGGGACCGGGAAGCAGTTTCTGTCTCTTTTTACGAGATGTCTCTTATAAGCAAGGAACTATGCTTTCACTTACTAATTAGACCCTAGTTAATGTGGGCACCGTAGACTAAAATAAGCTCAAAAGAACGCTACAGCATTCATTCATTTAATTTATGTTTGGCCCCCAGAATTTATGAAAGTTTTTTGAATCTTTGTTTGCTTCAACTGTATTTACACTGTTTTTACAACCAATTCTACAAGTTTTTTTTCCTTTCATTGTTTGTGGAAGATGAACGTAGATGTTGAGTTTACAAGCCTGATGAATAGCCAGGGCAGCTTCTTCCGCTGTGTGCTCAGGCTATTCATCACTTGCAGGACTCAACATTGCGATGCTTCTTGATTGGGAGCTACGCGAGTGGGAGACCCCCATGTGGGTCGCGCTCCAATGGATGGCGTAAGCTTCAACCACTTCTGAAAGTTGCATTTCGATTGGCAGGCTTCTCATCGTCATTTCATAGCCGACTGAACCACTGGTGTTTGCTGAAGTTATAATAATAGCACTGCAGGCGTCGTCTCCACCTGTGTTTCCAATGGAAGCAACTGCAATTAGTGACTGGTGGCACTGCATCTGAGGGTTTAAAAAGTTGTTACAAGCGAGATTATTGATTAAAGTTCGGATGACTTGTCCCTTATAACCAACTGTCCCTTTTACATCCAAGGTCTGATAAAAGAGGTCAATTTAAAGGGAAAGATAGGGCAGCCAACCATGTGGGTGAATAGTGTCTCTTATACCCATTTTCTCTTACATCCATGTCTTTATAACGAGGTTCAACTGTACATGCTTGGCGGTGGTGACAAGCTGGAGATAATGGCAGAGTAGCCGCACCGCTGTGCGTTCACTGATCACGCGATCACTTCCTGAGATGCGCAGCTGTGCGCCGTGACCCAGGAGTGCAGTTCGCGCTGTGCACAGATTTCGTATTAGGGAGTATCTAAATTTTCAACAGCTTTTTCTTCCCTTTTTTTTTTAAATTGTTTTCAAGGCTGTTATGCTCAAAATTTCTGTAGTTTTGAGGAAGTTAACATGCCCTGTGGCCTATGCAGCACTTTCTGAGCCATTGTTTTGTTTGGGTCCTCTATCAAGTGAGGGAGGGTATGGGTGTGTGGAACCTAGAAAAAAAAAAGAGACATGCAGTAAGCATGCTTAAATTACTTACGAGACAAGCAAATGTATTGTCTTCTGTCACTGCACCACCTGCCTTGCAATTTTTACGTTTCACAACGGTTAGTTTTTAGCAGAGGCTGTCTCTACTCCAAGGTGAAGTGCTTGACACCACTTTGCAGGAGGTGGAGGTTTTTGTTCTGGGTATACTAGATTCTGTCAGTGTTCTATGACGTGTGTTCAATGGCCGCTGTGGACAAGACTGCCGTGGGCAGAAATTAATGTCATTTGATGTCGAATTGGGTCGATGCGGCTGCCAGTCTTTGCATTAAACAAATTGAACCACAATATGCAACTTCACGCGAAACTGGAGTGCAAACAACTGGGTACATACTTTAAAAAATAGGAAGGTTTTAAAGTGGCCAAGCTAATGGTGCGACACCCTGTGTGTGGCATAATGTATTCCTTGAAACTAAAAATTGTTCTTAAAATTGTGGAAGATTCGGCCTTCCCTTGTGCCATAGTGAGAACAAGTGGGAAAGCCTGTCAGTTCATTCTTTGCTTTGAGTTCATGCAGCATGGCCATCATGCTTGCCCATTCACATTCTACAAATTCTGTTGCGGAAATCTCGAGGCGTAGTCAGCTTAATCTTTGTCTTTGGCATTTCTCCTCACTAGCGAGTAACGTTCGGTTTTTGTGGGTACAATCCCGGAATCACTGGTGTGCAATCTGCGCCATCTACTGCTTTGCTTGGAACACTCTTCTATTCTCTTACGCAACCGCCAGAAAAGCTCCGCTGTTCTGTCTCAATAGCCTGTGGGTAGAGTTGTGGGTTTTGGAATGAATGCCCCGAGTTCGAGCACTAGCAATGACCCATGATTTTTTTTTTTTACTGTAAAATGTTCTCTTAGCTCAATTCTGCACATTCTTTTCATTAATAAGAGCACTTGGGTATATCTTTTACGTCAGTTTAGAGCTGGATTGCGGCATATCAACGAATTTAACGGTCTGTATGGGTAACAGAGTGGATCCCTAGAGAAGGAAGCGTTGCAAGAAAAAGTTAGATGGGCAGATGAGATCAAAAAGTTTGGGGGATAAATTGGTCACACTAGCAAAACCCGGGGGAATTGGAGATTAATGGGAGAGCCTTTGCCCTGCAGTGGGCGTAGATCTGGGGTGATGATGATGAGATTGCTCTGGAAGTGTCGAAATTTACCGCTTGGGCATAATACTGCCACCAGCGATAAGGCGTTTGCACAAGCTGTTCAGCCAATCTTTTGCCGAAGCAAGGGTGCTTACAACACAACCTTGCGTGCATTGTCGTGCAGTGGCGGTGTACGACAAGTCGGACGGCACCATGCAGTTCATCCTCGCTGGCCACCACGGCGGCGTGACCCACCTGGCCTTCTCGCCAGACGGCCAGAGGCTCTACAGTGGGGGCAGGAAGGCGAGTGGCTTCCCTCATCATCACCTCGGGCTCTGATCCTGGGGTAGCAGCAACGTGTGAATATGGGGCAAACTCACACCTAGTATTCACCCCGAGATTGAACACAGTCGGCCCCTGGTGGCGGCAGGATGTACCACCCCTAGTGTGGATGGCGCTCTCGCGTCGTCTGCTTATTCACGTTGCACACGGTGCAAGACGCGTGCCTCACACAATAAAAAAATGAATAAGTGCACTTGTTTGGCCCAAGGCAGTGGCATAGTTACCTCTGCTTGTGTATTTTATCTAGAATTGCAATAATCAGGCGGCCGTTGCAGTTGCAGAAACATCTTCGCCGTTGTCACCATTTGAGTGTGAAACGTGTTGTCAACATTGCTTCGACACATTGCACTTTTCTTATTGATGAGTTCAGTCGTCTGCCATTTCGGAACGTCAAAGGGTGCTTTTTGAAGGTGGCATGATGGTTATTTAAAGGATAAAAGTTTACTACCCGAAACGGGTAAAAAGTGACAAGATGCGCGCATACCTGTACGTTTGCCGCACCCTTGTAAAATGTGCGTGTTTTCCTCTTAGAAAGAAGAAACAAAAAACAGTTACACTGCACATGACCCATGCGCTATCACCCATATATTAACGGAGGCGTATTTTACACACGCAAGCGCCTGTGTGATTGAATTCTTCCCGTACATTTTTGGAAATAGACACCATTTTTGGACAGTTATTGCTTATACTGTGTTGCTAATTTTATCTATTATTTAAAATACGTTTCTGTGGGTGTGCAAGAGTATTTCAGGGGGATTTCTCGGTAAAATTATGCAGTTGTGAGTTTGCGTTTGTCCTGGGGCATTTCGTGTGTCATTTTTATATATCCTATTTTCAAATCACGACATGAATCAGCTTGTCTAAAAATGTGTTTCACTCAGCATAATCAAATGCCTAATATGGTCAGGTCTTAACCACTTAAAGGTGGACCTAAGTTTAAAGAAGTAAAAATCGCTTAACTTAATGCACGTTGTTGCCCACATGTGTGGAGGGTGTGTGCCACGACTTGGTTGAAACCATTGTCCATTTCAACCAAGTAGCATGGCAGCCGTTATAAAAATAAAGTAGGTTTTTGGTGTGCCTTGCAGGCTTTTAAAAGTCCAAATATTGGAAATTGTAATGTGGTAGGGTGCACGTGTGATGCGGGGTGGTGAATGTACAGCACATTGTGACCGCCTGCCTGCCCTGTTGCAGGATGCCGGGGATCCTGTGCTTTGGGACCTGCGCAACTTGGGCAAGGTGCTGTACTGCATGAAGAGGGTCGTCACCACCCACCAGCGCATGTACTTTGACCTCTCCCGGTGAGGACCAGGCTTAGAGTGCACGGATGGTGGGGTTTCTACATCGGGTCACACTGTGTTCAGGCTGGTGATTTTGTAGTCCATGAAAGCTTGCTGAAGCAAGCACAAGTGGAACAAAGAGGCGTACCTGGCCACAGTGACTGATTGTACACAGACACTGTACCCGACCTGCTCTCACATTGCTTTTGTGACCTCCTCTCCAGCTTGTAATTAGCTTTAGCTAGGGGTGAACCCGTCCCTGCAACTTTGGTGGAGAGGCAGGTGCAGGAATGCGAGGAAGGGAAAAGGCACAATGAAGCGGAGGATTTACCTGGATGCAACGAAGTTGAAAAAGTTCGCAATTTTTTGTTAAATCCAGGTTTTTGTTACATGCAGTTTTCGTCTGAATACGGGCACAAATCACACGAGGATGAAACTGAAATGCAAGGGGCATAAATTGAGGTGTTTCCTACCTCTCAAAACCTCTTTAACAAAAAAAATAACTGGGTTGATTTTTGCTTGCTGCACTTCTGTAGAAGCAGAGACTTGCATGGCACTCCAAGGACACTGAGTCCCTAACGGGTTCGTCATCGTCCTGTGCGCCAACGTAACGACACCAGTGGCGCATCCAACTGTTGAACCGTCACCGTCAGCACGATCTTGAAAGCTTTCTACGAGCACCGCATCTGATATTTCTTCTGTTGCCAAGGCATCTTTGTCAGCGTGAAAAAATTCCAAGCCGGGCGCACCACCATTCGTGCTTAGTTCGTCCCACACTTCGGTCACATCCACTAGGTTCAAAGGCTCATCTGCGCACAGGTCACCTTCAACAACCTCGTGAATCTTGACTGTGACGAAGCAATTTGCGATCGTCTGCGCTGTGACTTCCTGCCAGGACGCAGCAAGCATCTCAATAGCATAGGGAGGAAAGACATTTCTTTTACGGCACGCCAACAGCGGCGGAGAAGGCGGGTACGGCTGATTTGCAAGATGCTCTTTGGACAGGAGCAGCAGCAGAGAGTGGGAAAGGGTGTGGAAAGGGTACTGGCCCACTGCAAGCCTCGACATGGCAGCAGTGGGTTCACAATACGTGACATCAGGGCCTCTCCTAACCTTCTCTTTCCTCCCCGCTGTGATTGCATGCGGTCCTCTCGCAATCGCGTGCTTCCTTTATTTACTTCTTGCAAAACTTGCGTCTCGTGCTCACGAATTTCTACTAAACTGCAGCTGAAGATAATTAAGGATCACGGTTGAAAATTTGTTACATCAAGGTCAACACCACGCCACCTTCGTAACATGGAGGTCGGAAATACATGTGCTTGTATGGAGGTGTCACTGGGCGAGGCAGTGAAAAAAATTAAAATCCAGGAGTTCGTTAAAAAGAACCTTGATGCATTCAGGTTTAACTGTAGTCGGCTTTGGGGTCCTATCAATTTATGTCATTGGCCGTCGTAAATACTGCTCTTGGTGTTAAACAATGGTAGGCCTTGTGTTCATCCAAATAAATCATTTTGCTGCTCTTGTTGAGACATCACCAAAGCTGGAACTAAAGCCCCCGTAAGGTCCTTTTCCCTTTTTGTGGTGGTGTTTGGGTCAAAATTAGGCCTTCGGTGTTCTTTTGCGTGGTCTTTGGCTCTAGTTGTGAGCGGCTTGTTTCAAGAAACCCCCGAGTGCATTTTAGTCTTTAGTCATCCTGGTTGGTCATTGGGTGTGACGGTGCAGCGTTCTTCCCCCATCACTTTGCAGGTGTGGGAACTACCTGGTGACGGGTAACAGCAATGGCATTGTGACGGTGTGGGATCTCAGAGTGGAGCCCTTGGAGCTCGAGGACAGCGAGCCCCTCAAGAAGCCGGGACTCTTCTTCAAGGCTCACGATGACTGCGTCAATGGTGTGAGGTGAGGAGACCACAGTATGCTTGGCAAGTGGGCAAGCATACAAAACAAAGGGTGAGTTTGAGGGGTGAGGAAACTCAGAAAAAAATTGGATTAGGGCCTTTGGTGCCAGCGTAAGTTTCATGAATGAAACTTTCCTTTGGAACAAAATTTCTGAAAAAAACTTTCGGAGAAATGTAGGGGTCGGTCTTGCCACTGAGTTTCCAAGAAGCCTTCCTTCTGCGGACCCGCTTTTCCGTTAAATGTGCAAATTACGAGGGGATCGATCCTGCTCATTGGGCAGTGGAAGCACCATGACCCTTACAAAAATTGAGAAGCAGGCTAAAGGGCCCCTGCCTTTGGGCTGTGAGAGGCAAAATTACGAGGGGATCAAAGGATCCGGGCTCATTAGGGCGAGTGGAAGGTCTTTCCCGCAGGGCTTTCTGATGGAGGAAAGCAAAAACCCCCTGAAGGCCTTTGACCTTGCAGGGATCAAGTGAGAGGAGCACAGGGCATCCCTAGTCAAAGGGAGCAGTCTCTACTCTGTTATTAGTGACGACCGAATTGAGGGGGGAGTGAGGGAGGGGGGGGGGGGGCTGTGCACATTTAAGAATGTATGGGTCATCACATTTTGCAGTTTTACCCAGTTCTTCTGACAGGGAGTTGACCCTGCACACTTTTTCACTACGAGTATTGGGTACTCAGACACCACGCAAAGGTAGCAATAAGTGTTCGTGGCTCCAGTTGTTGAGAGTACTGATGCATTTTCATGTAACGGATGTCACATGATGGGCACATTTGAGTGCTTTTGCAGCCTTACTGCGTAAGGGGAGATCAAAGCAAAAGAAAAATACACACCATTGGTCAATATTGAAAATACTATTGACAATAGTTGGGGATCACATACATTGTTAATACTGACTACTAGCAACAGCTTAGTATCTGATGCCGTACAAAAAATAACAGCAGAGGGAGTGCAAAGTGGCATGAAATGCATGGAGGAAGGACAGCATTGCTGTACAGTTGTGAGCAAGTACTGTTGCAGTGTAAGTATGAACAATAATAATAATAATAGCGAAAGTAAATAGCCATGTGATAGTGAAATGAAATTAAAACCTGTGCAAATAATTGTCATGAGACGTGAGTGGTCAGTCATTCACGAAACATGTCATTGTTCGATAACAGCCAGTGGTGCCAGGGAAGTCGTTCCACAGTGCGATGATGGCACATGGCACAGCAGGCGAATTGAATTTATGTGGTGTTCGTGTGAGGCTAAAGTGGTAATGGAGCTGTTCTGGCATGCACGTGTAGGTGCTTCTAGTGGCCTAGTCGTGTCAACATGTTTGTGAAGGACGCTGCGAGTAGTGATTGAGCAACAAGTTTCTAATAACTAAAGAGATATACCTAGAACACAAGTAGTGTAACTTCAGTGCATAGGAAGTTTCCGGCCTTCAGACCCAGCTTGTCTTGTCTTCAGTTCCTTGTGGTTTGCCCAGTAGTGGACTCAGAATTTGTCAATTTGTCTACTGATTGCATGGTTGCAGTGTTCGAAAATGGGCCAGCTTTCAGGTTAAAGGCAGCTGTAGAGCTAATATCACCCCCATGGCAATGCTGGGGGATGCAGGCGGCGTTGTAGGGACCAACCAGCAGACAAACAATATCAACGAGCGATTCAAGAGGCTCCCATTGCTTCTCCACTGCTTGCACTTGCGAGCACAAGTAATTTGCGTACCATCTAAACGATAATGCCCAACTGCCTTATTCTATCACCTTCACTGATCGGAACAAGCAAACAACTCTGCTAGCAGCAATATCGGGGTGCAATGATTATGCGAGGAACTGTACCGTGACTGGTTTGACTCCACTGGTCCCATGTGACGTGAGTCACCTTTGTCCTCCATCCTGACAGGCTACACCACATTGTCTCTGGATAGCACCCTTTCTCTAGTCGAGCTCCCTACCCAAACATTCTCCACTGTATGGCATAAGCCGAGAATCATGTGAAATTAAGCATTTCAAGAAAAAAAAATCAACGATTGAAGGTCATTGTGGGAGCGCGAGCATTATGGGAGTAAATACAGTTTATATGTTATGGGCCATTTGCATTGGGTCGCGCTAATGATGAGTTTTGTTCGAGTCATTTTGAAGGGCAGTATGGTCATGAAGGCTGCTGAATAATTTGTGGATAACGCAGTCATTTGCAAAAAGTCGCATGGAAGGTGAAACGTTGGTAGAGTAGTCGTCAGTGTAAATTAAAAAGAGTAACAAACCTAGTACAATACCCTGAGGCACACCTGACGTGACGTCAGGAAAGGGTGAGCTGAAGCTGTTGGCTGCAGCAAGATGCCAGTGGTTGCACAAATTACACAGGGTGATTTATTCCCACCACCAATGTTAAAAAAAAAAAAGAACTATGACAGTAGCACTGTTTTTATTTTCACAGGTGGGTTTTACAAAAAAAAGAAGACATTGTTTGTGACAGAATTCATAACTTTGTTGTGATTAACAGAAAAAAGTTTATAAGATTCGCAATTTAATTTTTGGCTTTAGTGTGACTTATAATAAAAAACTGAATGCCAGTATTAACACAACACACAAAAATTTCATATATGGTTTCTGGAGATACAGTGTAGACCGCTTATAACGTATGTCGCGAGGGCCGCAAAAATCCGCACCATAAGCGGTACCGCACTATAACCAAAACATGCGCGAATCCAACCACATCGCAACCTACCTCTCAAGTCGTCCTATATTTATCATCACTCAAATGCATGGCACTTAAAAGCAAAGGCCTGGTCTTTATATCGTAATTTTTTTTTTCACATCAGCCGCTGCTGCAGGGTCTTACACGTTGCAAGCGTGGTCTTACAAATAGCGAGCACGGCTTTAACGTTGTGTTTGTGTTTTGGAGGATCGTGGCTGCGTTTTTAGCATCTATGAACAGATGCCGCGGAACGTAATAAGAATGTCAGCGGGATTTTAAATGCAGAGCATTTCTTTAACTCACGATGTTACCCGTTCTAGGCGTCCGTAGTAGTCCGCATCGCTCGCAGGTGCGCCCTCTCCCCCGCTCCTCCTCTCCCGCATCACGCTACCCTCCTCGCTCTCAACAACAGGTCCGCACCCCTCCCCCTACACTATATAAAAAAATAATACTCACCGGTGCCTGGTTTCAATCCCACGACCCTGCGGGCGGAACGCAAGGTACATGGTGCTCTACCCACTGCGCCACAAAGCCGACACAGAATGGAAGGCTACGAACGCGCCTTATATCCTTGACTCATTCAAACTACGTCAAGAAGCTGCTGATACAGCGCATTCACTACCTGTGGGCGGAACGCGAGGTACATGGTGCTCTTCCCACTGCGCCACAGAACCGACACAGAATGAAAGGCTACGAACGCGCCTTATATCCTTGACTCATTCAAACTACGTCAAGAAGCTGCTGATACAACGCATTCACTACCACCAACTCCCCAAACACTAAACGTTAACGCAATACACCCACCCCCTATGCGACGCATTTACTCGAGTCCCCCTCGCGGGAAGATGTTGCTTTTTTTTTTCTTTACCCCACCTTGTGTTCACGATGCCGCAGGCGGCTGCTTATCAGCGTGGAAATCTTCGGCTTCGCGTGTCTCATTTGTTCGGAAAGGGAAAGAGCGGTGGCTTATCTGCACAACGTTCTAAAGTGTGAACCGCATGGAGTGATTTCTTCTCGCGAAAACATGCTGTGCACGCCGCAGGCGCATCAACGCTGGCCTGGTTACAACTGGCATGGTATGCGGCGCGGTAAGAGGCGGCAACGTGGCGTCGTCCCTGGCCTTAAAGTGGTGCAGGCAGCTCCAGCAACCGCTTCAAACTGCTTGTTGAAATGCCTCACGAGGCACAAGCGAGGAAGCTCACGCAAGAGAAGAGCTTATAATATGGGCGAAAAGAGGAATATAACCTGCTATCCACGTTGCTTGTGAAAGCGCCCATCACAAAACACCACGGTGGTAGGCCTAAACATCTCTGGCGCGGCCAGCCAGCTGGTCGGAGCATTTCAGATCTCCCGCTATTAGGTGCGCGTCTCCCCATTGGTAGGGCCCCTTACTTTTTGCGGTGGAACATTTCAAATTCTGCGATTCTAGATAGGGGAATCTGCAAAATTCCGCGACAACATTGAAACGGCATGAGGTGCATGTAAAAGTTCATTTATTAGACACTTCAGACTCCTAACATGCTAGATTTTATTTACAACTGAGGGAAGCTGTTGTGGCTGAGCCTCCGGTGATGTTTTGTGCTTTCTTCACCAAGAGAATAGTGCTTGTGAGGCACGATGTCACCATAGCGACTGAATGACTTTTCTGCATCAACAGAGTTGATTGGCACCGACAGGTATTTAAGGGCAATGGAAGAAAGTGTTGGAGCCAGGTGTTCCATCCCAGCCCAGAAAGCCAGGACATCAAAATCTTCACCTGGCTTTTCTTGTTTAGAAAGAAATGGTGCCAAGTCCCAGTCACTAGACTTGACGTCTTGGGCAGACTTCAGGTACACTTGCCATTCAGCAGCTAGGGCTATAAATCCAAGGAACGGCCCAAACTCTGATCTCTTCTCTGACAGACACCCAACTTGCTGGGGATCCAAGCACCTCATACTCTTGAAGAACTTACAAGTGTCAGAGTTCTCCAAGTATACTGGTGCCTTGCTAGCTGCTTTACTCAGTGCACCCTTTATTTGTTTGCAATCTGACCAGCCTTGTCGTGTGCAATGTTCTCTTTCTGTGGCTGTGGCTAAGCCCCTTGATTCGGGTGGAGGCTGCGCCACCTAGACACTTTTATTATTTCATAAGGTAGGAATACGCAGATGCAAATTTAAAATTTCAACAATAAAAACATTGCAGACAATAGAAACCATTTTGCTATTGGTAATAGAAATCCCAACTTTTTCCGCCACATTTCACCGGAATATATCGTTTTGGGGACGTAGCGCCACACTTTTAACATTTTTTTTTGGAATTCCGTGAAAACACTTTAATTCAGCGATTTTTCGCGGAATCGCGGAAAGCTAGGGGCTCTACCCATTGGTGCAAGTCGTCAGGCTCCTCCCACTGCCATGCGAAGAAGCCACCGCGAGCGCAAAATTGTCGACACAAGCGTGAAAAAAATGCACACGCAACGCCGACGTGCACGAATCGTGTGCGAGAACAGGCCATGCAGTTCACGCTTAATAGAAACAACTTGCCGCACGCGGACGGGGACTGGGGTCGCAATCTTCCGAGTTGCATCAAGCAAGGTCAGTTGTGGTTATCACGTACGCATGAACTAAAGAGTGCCTATTCTTTTCTTGTGTGTCGAAGTTAGAGGAGAGCAAGGGGTGCGCGCTTCGTCAGATGGCCGATTTCATCCTTCTTTTTTCTTTTGCTACCCTAAAACGATGCCCCAGCTGCGCCAGTAGATCAGCAGTCCCGCCAGAAAAGTGCACTATAAACGGTAATGTGCTTCGGCCAACCGCATTCTAAGCGGTATGCTCACGCATTAAGTTCTATGGGAGGTGAACCGGTGGAAAAAACCCGCGTTATATCCGGTCCCGCACCATAAGCGGTTACGTTATAAATGGATAACACTGTATATCCACACCCAAAGTGTGACCTCAAATAGAGAGGCATTTCATATATTATTGCACGCCTATCATCAGCTGTGGAAAATTATGTGAAACACCAGGGGCGGTATTCTCGTAACTGTCCCTTTTGAAAACGTCCCTTTTGCATCCCTTTCATCGTGACGTAGTTTCCGGTTAAGAGGTGGACGTTGGCAGCATGGAGGAAAGTTGGCAGTAGGTTTGCCGCGCTTGCGTTACGTCACTTCCGGTTGTTGGCTTTTAGCCAATCAGGGCTCGCCAAAATGGAGACTTTTGAAAGGGACGCAAAAGGGACAAAACTCGAGAATACCGCCCCAGGGCTGATCTATTTGAGGTCCACCTTTGGGGATGAACATTTCTACCAGAAGCCAGGTAGGGAATTTTTTTAATGTCGGATAATGTTTGTTGATATTTGCCTTCGTTTTTCCAACATAGCATTTGGCCCAAAAACCTTAACAGAATGATCAATTTGTGAGTTGTGTTTTTTATGGCAAGAAACGTCTCCCTGGACGTTTCTACATGCAAAAACCTACATGCAAAAACGACATTCATGTTACTGTCGCAGCTTCCTTGCAGAGTAGGGGCAGATTAAAATACTTCACCTTGTATAACTAAAAGAAGGCCTCTTGATGATTTAGGATTATTGCCTCATTGTCTTGGATGCTTAAAAGTCTAATGTAGCTGTAGTGAATGCAACTTACACCACTTAGATTGCTGTATGTCAAACACATTGCAGACTGCAGACTTGCAATTCCTTGATTTTTTTTTTTAGAGAAGAAAAGGAACTGGTGAGGAGTAGACCTGAATTTCAAAAGAAACTGCCTTTCTTTTTCCTTTAATTCACACATTTTGTGTTTCATGCCTCGCAGCCTCCACCCAAGCCTTCCCATCTATGCGACCACTTCTGGGCAGCGGAGATTTCCCGAGCTGTGTGAGGACGACAACAGTGATAGCTTGTTCACACTTGAGGACAACGTGAAGATGGACAGCTCACTCAGGCTCTGGTGGATAGATGACAGACCGAAGCAGGCCTGAGGGTTAGTTAGTGTGTAATGCAACTACTGTTCCTATCATTCATTGTCGAGTTAGCCTTGTTTCCAAGATTACTTCATCTTCTTCCGGTTACTGTGTAACCAGGCATTCTCATCGTCTCTCCATCCTTGCTGCACAGGAATGTTGTAAAATAAATGCCATACTGTTTCAGTTTTGCCTGTCATCCTGTTACATTTAAAGAATGACATTGTTTTCCTATGTGCAGTAGTTGTTCTTCAGTGCCTGCACTGAATGTAGGCTGTGTGTCACTTCTAGAGGGGTTAAATTCCATGTGTCATCTTAGTACATGCCATAAAAGCGACCTCCTTTCTGTGCTGGAATCACCATCTTGTTTTGTGCACTGAGTGTTTTTTTTCTGGTGCCAGACAGTAGTGAATAGAACTGTTCTGTTCAGTAATGGTTCAGCCTTGTCTGATGTTTAGAGTTTTATACTAATACAGTCGAACGCCGCTACAACGAACTCCACTTCAACAAAATTCCTGCCTCGGTGAAATATTCCAAATTCCCCATCAACTAGCCATAGAAGTCAGTGCAACAAAGTCCTCGCCATCTGTCTGGCTTGTTTTCGCTTCAACGAAATTTTCGCTCACTGGGGCTGGGGTTGAACATTTAATTCACAGTAAAGTAAGCATAACGTCAGCGATCTGTAATTTTAATACACTCGGGGCGCTAATTTTCCCCGAAAACTTGCGCTGTGAGCCTACACCACCACCCATAAACAAAAGCAAACTCATAGATGGACACTATTGTTTGCTGGTGATAACGATGTGGCTGGCTGTCTTTACACGAGGTGCGGGACCGGTTCGCCAAGCCAGAGCTACAGCCAATCCGTATCCAGTAGCAGCGTCCCTTGCAGTTTTCCTTCTACCAACCTTAAAATTCAAGAGCAGAAATTATGTTTTCGTGTTTAGTCTTGAACCGCGTCATCCTATCTTAATCGCGAGTGCACTGGTCGCGATAAATTCAAGCGCGCTTGGCTTGCCTGCCACGATGGGATGCCGCCGCACCCAGTCAGAGGACAGGATAATGGATGCGCTCCTGCCACAAGCGAGAGGGGGGCTTCTGATGGCCTAGCAGCTATCTGGAAGTAATCAGCTCGGTAGATACGCCTTGTTGCACAGCAATTAGTTTTGCGAATGCATTTCCTAGCCCCCCCCCCTGATAACGCGCTCTTTACGGGCAGGTAAAAAAACAGATTAACCATTGGTACGTTTGTTATCGAATAAACACGGCGTAATTGCACGTCACTCCTTTTTCTAAACATTGTATTATGCGGTCATTGATGCGGATAATACACAGGGCTTTTTTTCTTGCCCTTGCGTGGTGTGTTGGGGCAGATTTCGCCTCAACAAATTCCTCCTTCAATGAAATTTTTCGCACATCCTGTCAATTTTGTTGTAGCGGGATTCCACTGTATGTTGTTGCATCCTGGTAGACGTAGGCGTAAACAGCAGGCTCGTGATACATCTGTTTATTAAGTGTGGCATAGAACTGGAAAGGCCAGGCAGCAGGAGTGCTTTAATGGGGGACTCAGCGAAGATGGCCGACTCATTTGTGGGTGTGCGTTAACGTGTCTTCTTTAGCCAGAAGGGCTGCCTTGCACACAGCATGTGCCCTACACAGGGTTGCACGAAACTAACATTCCATGTGGTGTAGAAGCCCACAAAGGGGATTGTCCTGCTCTCTAATCGACTATACACTAGAAGGCAATCTGGCACTAGGGTCTGGGTAAGCCGTGTTTCAAGTAGCATGCCCTCACGTTCCACGTGGCGTGGCTAGTGAACAAGTTCAGAAGTTGTCTGCGGCGGTGAAAAACCACAAAATTCTTGTTGAAAAGACCAACGTTATTTTATCAATACAGAAACATCGCTATCGAAAGATTTATTTTCATAAATTTTTTGAAGCTTCGTGCAAGACAGACAAAAAATGCAAATTTTATCGTTGCTGATTCTGGGGTCAGGAGCAAAGAGAAGGCATGTTGCAAGCCAGGATAAGTAAGAGTGGAATGTATGGCACCACAGCACCTGAACGGCAGTTTTCTCTTTAGTGTATATTAGCATAAAACTCTAGGGTCCAAAAATTGTGGATAAGGTGGAGCAGGTGGCTAAGGTTGCTTCGTGTATGTCAAGGGGAAGCTAAAATTTATGCGTGTCGCAAGTGCATGTCCTTGGCTCTCTCATTGGCTTGACTCTGCTAGTGGCCTGGGATCCAGCAAAATGTAGTAGTTGTAGTAGTAGTGCCACTTTATTTTACATTGGGTTTAGAGTAGGGGGGTGGCAGAGGCCCAAAGGGCCCCCGTGACGTCCAGGGCTCTGTCCGTGACAGTTTCTTGCATTGCGAGGTCAGAGCTCCCAGAGCCTGCTCCCAGTGAGAGGGGGAGGGGAAAGGGGGAAGGGGTTGCGCGGACACTCACAGAGCGAGTGGAAGAGAGTGTCCAGCGTGCCACATGAGGGGCGGTGAGGGGATGTGAATTGGTGTGGGTGAGTGTGCACAAGGAGAGTGCGGTGTGGGAAAGCGTGGGTTTGTAAGAGCCGCCACAGGTGCACTGCCGGCAAAGTAAGTGAAGGGTGCAGGGGAGGTAGGTTCCTGCGGAAGGGGCGGGAATGTTGAGTTATGTCCCTGTACATAAGTAGGTTCGAGTGGGACATTTCGGGGATGCCGTGTGTAGGCGTAAAAGAAACGGGAAGTTAGCGCCACAAGCAGCTACACTATGGCAACCCTTTTGTGTTGAAGCTAGCAGGTTTGAAGCACATTGAGGCGCGTGCATGGCAATCATTCGGTTGAAGTGCACTCTCGCAGGGTACTTCTACTACACAGTCATCATCTTCATGTGGGCTGCAAAGGTAAACTACGTGGTAGTGTAGTGCGCTACAGGAAAACGATTCTTTGGCTTCCTTGTTGGCCACAGAGTATCCATGGGAAGGGGTGCTCTCTGCAGTGATGCCTCATCAACTCATTGTGTGCAGTGCTTGTCGAAGCGTGCATGGTATCAGAAGCGACCAGCCTATGTTCAGAGGCAAATTATCTGTGTTTCTCCATGAGGAACTTTTTCCGGAAGGTGTGTGAGGTTTGAGACTTCCTTTCCTGCGGAGAAGTCTAGGGACTACCCTGCCTTGTGCGTCTTTGGTCTTGTTCATGGCCCATTTGGATGTAGGGGTAGCTCAGCATAGCATGTAGTCAATCAGTTGGCACAGGCTTCCTCTCCTGCCGACCATTTAAGTCTCTTCACTTACAATGAACAGTAAAATAATGAATTGCATATGTTAAAGGGACTACCAACTGTTATTTTTTAAGCACACGTTCACTGGTGCACACCAAGGGCCCGTAAAAATTTTCAATCTAAGTAAGGGGAATAATTTTAATCTGGCACGAGAATTACGGCGGAGGCCTGGAACTTTCAAAGAATGTGCAGGCGAAAGCATAGTTTGACCTCGTAGTTGGACCTTGTGTTGATGCAATAAGAGAAACAGCTTTTTGATGCACCGCTTGTAGCTAATTTTACAGCTCATTAACCTTTGGTTTTTGAAATGGGCATTTAAAATGGTCCCTTGCCACTGGTACCGCCAAAGTTAATGAGCTGTAAAATTATTTACAAGCGGTGCATCAAAAAGCCGATTCTCTCATGCACTCACCAGGGTTCATAGTAATGGAAAATATGAAGATTACAGTTTTATTATGAACACTGCTTTGTCTATTGTTCCTCCAAAAATTACCAATTATCTCTACTTATCTTGGGAACTCATTGACTGACTCAAAAAGTCAGTTTATGGTCCTAAATGCCAGCTTCTCGCATCGAGGACCATCTTGTTGTGCTTTGTAGACCATCATTCGGGATGGGTCCACTCCCGCAGCGTTTGTGGCCTTAGTTGATGAGGGTAATACGAAAGGAAAAGTCAATCTTCAGCTTTTATTGGCGCCGCTCAATTTGCTAACTGTTGATACAAGCGCCGGTGTTCCGAACTCGTCTGCGTGCCTGCCGCAACATGTGTGCGAACGTTCTACTTCGTTGTCGGCGCCTCTAACATCAACAACATGTGGCTGCAAATTACAAATCCGCAACGTCTTCCACGCCATGCTCACTCACACAGTTTCAAAGGGCACAGCAGTTGCACAGGTCTATGGGCGCCCACACACGCTACCAGAAGTCTCGTCCCCGTAATGGCGGCGGAGGGTGTGCTGAGCAATTCTGCGCCGGGTGTGAAGACTCTCTGATCTCCCGCCGCTAGCCTGTCCTGATAGCCACCACTTGCTCGAAGGCGAGTGTGGAGTGGAGTGGAAAACATTTTTTTAAATGCAGAGCAGTAACTCACGACCTACCCGCGTTGACGTCCGTAGTCCGCACCGTCGTTGTTTACCCGGCGCCCGGTTTCGATCCTCGACCCTGCGGGTGGAACGCAATGTACATGGTGCTCTACCCACTCACGGCTACGCGCCTTATATCGTTGACTCATTCAAATTACTGCTGCGTCAGCAGTTGCTGCAACAAATAACGTCCCTTTTGCGCCCCGGCTCTGCATTTGATCGTGCTCGCTCACTGCTTCTTCTTTCGCGGGACCCGTGGCGCCATCTGGCGGAGGCGCGCACAACTTCAGACTTTAATAGCGAAGCGATGTTGTGGCGGGAAACGCAATGTCCGGCGATGATGCCCGTCACACCAGGCGAGGGTGATGCTCGTCACTCCTGGTGAAAGTACCCCGTTCGGCCGACAGATGGCGCCACTGCCTCGACGGCCGTCCATGCCGTGGTCACGGCCCCCGGCGCGGGTCCACCTCCCTATATGTGCACCGATAAACTACCTGACCGCCCCGGGTGAGCTTCGAGTACGTAGATTTTGTGGCAAATAGAGTTGCGATTTTTTTATTGCGTAATTTTGCCACAGGACATCAATGGAATGGGAAAAAAAAGGAATGTGACGGGAGATTTGTGATGATGCATTCATTAAAGGGACAGACAATCAATTTTTGTCGAGTATATTTTCTCTATCCAAAATGAAAGGGCCCAAAACGGCGTTGCTGATGGCGCCCTAGAACTTTTTTAATCAAATTTTTTAGTAGCAGCCATACGTGTCCCTCCAAAAAGAATGCTGGGAACGGTGACAGCTGAGCCGTGTGGCAAAAAACTTTTAACTGCACGTGACATTTAAACAGCTATTCAAAAACTTGTCCTCAGCTAAAACAACAACAATGTGAAACCTTTCCAATTGCATCATGCGGTTTTTGAATCACACATTGAAAAATACACACAACGTAGTGTCCCGTTTGGACACTACGTGTCGCCAGCTTCGAGACTTCAGAACTTTTACTGCGAAATTAAAATGATTTCTGCCTGTTTATGGGAAATTCCTTGCGGTTACCCCATGTTACGATCGGCATAAGGGGTCGCGAAGACCGTCTGCAATACTATCGGGTTCAATTCACAAGCCCTACCGTCGTCCGATTCAACCCCACCCCCCCCCCCCTCCCACAGTGCCGGATTAGGAAACTTTGGGGCCCGGGGCTACTGCGTCCTTGGAGTCCTAATGATGATGCTGATGATGATAATGATTCCGCTTTAATATGCGAAAATTTTCGAAGCCCATGTTATGCTCTCGGATCAGTGATAAATTATACATAATTTACGCTTTCCGGAAACTAATTTCTTGGCTTGATATCTAGTAAAAGGCAAAGTTAGTATGGTTTGATTGCCGGTCCATCACAGATTCACAATTAATCGAAGCGCCATGCCGGCCTGCACACGCCATGGTACAGAACAGTATTTTCTTACAAGAAGCATATTTTATTAAGCCTGTAAGCTTTTAGTTTTCTCCACCTGCATATATATGGGAGGGCTCAAAGTCCGCGCAAGCAGCTGTCACTCACAGACACGGTGTAGGAAGGAACATCTGCCAAACAGTTAGCTGCCACGGCTTACGGGCCAAAATCCTGTAGTTTACCCGCCTAGATGAGAAAGCACGCTGCGGTTAGAACACGCGCTGCCTTTGAAGGAGGTTGGGGCGGTGGGTGGGGGGGGGGGGGGGGGGCGCAAACGTACTTGTCGCGCAACGCAACCTTCCTTCGCAGCACGATTAGCACAAAGACGATAAGCAGAAAAAAATGTCGCTTTTTGGGCTGGGGAGCGGTCCGCTTCGTGCGTGGGTTTGCGCATGGCCGTCGAACTTTCAGCGGCGAGGAACTCCTGTTGCGCAGCTGTGATGTTCTCGCTACTCGGCAAGCCGTTACACATTAACGGGGTCCCCTTTGGGTTAGAGAGCGACAGATGAGGACGAGAGATGGCATCAGACAACAGTTTAATGGGAATAATAGAATGTCTCTGCTCACCCCCGCGCTGCTGCTCCCGTCGGTGCCGCGCAACAGTTCCAGCAGTCAGTAGTTCGTTGTCGATCGGTCGGGTCGTTGTTCGGTCGTAACAGGCAGCGGAAACATGCTGAAGCTTCTCGTCTAGATTAGGGGTCTGCGACAGAGGCGAGTATGAGTGGACCTGTCGTTTTCGAGTCCTCAACACGTCTGCCGCGTCCACTGTTTTGCGCGCGCTCCTTCTGGGGTTCCTCTCTTCTTGCAGCCGCCGCGCCCAAGCGGGACCAGAACAGCGGGCCGCCTTTTGGTCCACGCCGCGCCGTCCGGCGGCTCATTCCAAAGCGAAAAGCGCCCACGGGGACAAGCAGCTTACCGTCCGCGAGCCGCGGCGGAAGTCGGTTTTCAAGACGGCATCGAAGGGGCCGCACGCAGGATCCGTTTTTAAGTGGACACAGCTTTCGTCATCCCGAAAGGAAACAGACGTTGTTGTTGCTTTTTTGTTTGGCGTCCACGCCTGAGCTCTTCACACCGCCTAGGCCTGCTGATTCCCCAGCTCGAAGGGAGCCCGCTAGGGTCGGCTGGCCCGGCGGCCTCTGCGTCCACATGGAGTGGCGCCTAGAGAATTACGCTACGAATGGAGTCGCGCGGACATGAAGCTTCCGCAACGGTTGTTGCTCAGACAGCCTGCAGAGGCTTTCAGCACAAAGGCGAGGGGTGAAGCCGAACAACCCCGCGAGTGGCCTACACAGCCTTTGAACATTTAAATAACCACGCTGACCATTCAGCGAGAAATATCGAGTCGATATCAATCACGCTATGCGATTCAACTAATCCGCTAGCTTTATTGAACGGGTCGTCATCGCAATTAACTTCCTTGTCAAGCGCTTATACATGAATTTCTGGCAGAAACTGTGTATGAGCCCGTAGGGCAGTACTTAATTGTCAATAATTACGTATAACGTCCCTCAGGTTTAAAAAATTTACAATGTTCTCAGACATTATTTCATTATTCGCATGCCTGACCCTTTCTTATACCGAAACGTGCGCGCGCCGAAACGGTCGCGTACTTAGATGTCCGTCGTGTACCGAAAAGACTACGGAACGAACCTGTGCCGAAAAAGCCCGGAGCCGAGCTCGGGGCCCTTTTTTATGTGGCTTCTTAGGCCCGGTCAAGCTGTGTACCCACGACTTTTGGTCCAAGTTGTCTTCTCATAAGCCTCAGGAAAACAAAGAGTAGTCTAGGACTAGGAATAACTAAATTGTCATAGAATTGTCATAGAATCCCTCCTTCTTAATTTCACGTTTCTCTGCCCTATAGTCTCCAGGGTTTTTTCGTTCCATGCTCTGGGCCCACTTAGTCGTCTCTGCTGCCTTTCCTGCGTTTTAACTGTTGTGTAAACACCACTTGCGACCATTGTCGGTAATGCCCTCCCTCACCCGAGCAGGATCTGGCCATCCTGGTGTTTGTAGAACGCCACAACCTCACATAAAAAAATTTTTACGCCAAAAAGGGTGCTTCAGCTTGTCGCCGCAGGAGCACCCTAAAAAATGAATATTTTACGCCCTTTAGGGTGCTTGGATTTTGTCGCCGCAGGAGCACCCTCTGTGAAGCACCCTAGAAGACAGGTGCCTTATAACACCCTTTTCCGCCTAAAAGTATCCTAGGGTGCTACTTAGCACCCCAATCTGTAGGAGCATCTTCTGCAAAAGCACCCACCTAAAGGGGTACAAAAAGGGTGCGTCATCCTCGGTTCACAGGTGCAGCAGGTGTGAGACCACATATTGCACAATATCACACACGATTATGGTATGAAAACATTCGTGCTTTCCAAGCTCGGTTCTGTGAGACATTCCATTGAAGCTCAACATCAGCTGATAATTTCCTTGAACTTGTGTCACCGATTGTTAAAACATCAATTTAAAGAGTCAGGAGCCACATCTCAGTACAGTTATAACTTTAGAGGTAGTTGATTACCCAAACTTCGTAAAAAAACCAATTATATGTTCACTTTGCCGAACTGCAGTACACATCCTTCGAGATTCACTGCAGAGCCTAACCATGCTGTGCAGTGAAAGCAATTAGGTGTGCAACACTTCAACCACACAAAACTTCCTTGAACCTTAAAACCCTTGGCTTCTTAGTATTGCATCAAACTTCCCATCAAGGTAGCTACCTGCAATGTTTAGTGCCTTATTCTTGAGCTGAGCAGGAAGGTTCAATATCAAGGAAGACCAAATGCAAAATGTATAGTTTCCTCCGTAATGCGGCTCATAATATAGTTCCCTCCGTACTGCGGCTCATAATCTACTTATAAAAGTTGGGTACCCAAGCCATTTATTTTCGTTTGCATTATTCTTTTGCTCTACGGAAAAATATTCATATGGTACAGCACTTGCAAGGTTTGGTGGTATTTGGAGTTTTATAAACATACCTTTAGACTAAATGACCCCACATAGCAATAACAAGAACTGCAGAACTGCAAACATCACAGAACAATGCATACAAGTTCCCTGGTGAAGCCCATGGTTGAAATGTAATGCCATTGTTCAGAAAAATTATTTTATCATGAGGCTAGCTTGTACATGGTGCCTTGCATTATGTCCCTGCCGGTGGATGTGGGGTCATTTGTCACTGTTGCAAATGAAAAGCCAACAGCCAGGGCCCATTAGTTTTGGCTAGTATTACGAGGTGCCTCACGGTAAGCATTCTACGTCGATAGACTTTTTTAGAGTTGACTAGAACTGAAATCAGCAAAAGATTCTCTACAAAACATTCATTCTATCCGCAGCTTTAGGGTTTGCTAATTTCCATAGTTGGGTTTCTTCTGCCTTTCTTAACAACATTTTTCTTTTGATAAGAAGGTGCACAACCAAAAGCAAAAAGCTTTTCTGTAAACCTTTGGTAGCTATATAATTGTTACAAAATATTTTACTCTAAATATGGCAGCTTAAACTGAGAATATTTGCATTTAAAAACATTAAAATAAGTTTAAATTGATCATAAATTTTTAGCTGTTTTTACGCAAAACTGTACATGGGATATGAAGTGCACCACAAGGAGGGCTTTGGATTAGCTTTAGCAAATTTGGGACATTTAAGGTGCACTGAAATCTCTACACATGCGCTTTTTCACTTTCTGTATCCACCAGGAAAATGATGCTGCCAATTTAGACAGCGATTCTAAATAGTAGTTGACGTGCATTTTAAAATAATCACAAACATTATAGCCACAAAATTAATTTTTACAAGTTGTAGACATTGCCCGTTACACCAGACATTGGACTACACTGTCAAGAGCTTTGAAATCTACAATGACGTCTACAAAGCAGGCTTATACTGGTAGAATGTTTCATACCATAATTACTGTGTGTTCAGAGCTCACGTGTGAAGTATGGATACTGCTGCTTCAGCAAGAACCGAGGATGAGCACCCTTCCTGGGTTCTGAAAAAAAATAACAGAGGAAATGCCTTAAGCAGGATTCTGAAACGGGGTTGAATGAAACAAGAATGAACAAGAAATTCTTTCAAAACATGTTAAGCAATGCAAACAAATATTTATTTCAAACTTATTTCTACAAAAGACCACCTCATGAAGACTGGTGGTGGGGTATTGGCTCAAAAAAAAAGCAGAGAGACTTATACAAATGCTACAGGGAGCCTTCGCAGCCAACAATTGTTTGAACACACCTTAACACTAATCACTGTTCAACAAACTCATAAAAAATGTTTGAATGCATAAAAAACCAGTGGTAAACACAGGAAACAGTTAAAACAGAATGACGGCACAAGTTTGTCCCGTCGTTCTCTTCTGTGTCCTGGGTTTTCCTATGGTTTTTCATCCATTCAAACATGTACCAGCTAGCCCAGTCCAACGCCTTGGTATCATAAAAATAGGATAGTCAATCCTTACACAAAGTTGAAAAAAAAGAAAGTATAAATAGGTGACAAAATTAAAACGACAGCAAATTGGTTGGCTTTTAATTTTAAATGATAATATAAAAAATAATGGCATGAATGAAAGTGAGCAGCACGCGAAGTACCTTGTTGCTAGCCCGACATTCCACTTTGAAGCAAAATGTCCGCTTTCAACACTACATAGGCTAACCATGCAATGAGGCATTCCTTTAGGCACACAAAATATACCATAATTGTTAAAAAAGCTACGAATTAGTTGAAAAAACCTGACCACGACAAATTGGAATTAGTGACTAGATACAGTTTCAGAAATACACAGCGACATCATATAAAAAATATGGTTTCCCATACAAAGATTGATCATAACAAAAATTCAGGACATTTATCAGACTGGCATCAATGTGCAAAGCAGCTTAATGAAGGAAGACGGTCTTCACTAAAAACATGTTAATATTGGGAGCTCATGTGCTTCCCTGCAAGTTGGGTGTGTAAACCCACTGACATCTTAACTAACCCGCCTGAATCATCACTTGTAGACATTGAGGAATTTTACGAATTGGTTTATTGTAGGCAGCTGTCTAGTTTATTTCCCTATTTTTCTTGGCATTTCGTGTCTAATTCTAAATTTGGTGACTAGATAGCTTTTACTATGGTCATGCACTGGTGACAACGAATATTTGATTTTACTTTAAAAAAATTTTAGTTTGGTTTTATTGCTCACCAGCCAACGATCTGAAATATCAGAGGCGCTTAAAACGTATGTTGGCATTTCCTTCCTGCAGTGTAGTACAACTAATCATGACTTTTACCATAATTTGTTCACAAATCGTAATATGTGGAAAGTATTCCGCTTAATGAAAATGTCATTTCAGAAGCATGCACAATCAAAAAGGCCTCAATGACTCTCATGACGTGGTCCACTTGTTTCTGTCACAAATAACCTGAGTGCAGACACATTCCACCGAAGACGAAGGTAACATGCCCTCTTGGGTGATGAATATTTAAAAAGCCTTACGAGTAAATTTGCTGCTGAGCACGTGAAATTGTGGCATTAAAACAAAAGATCCCTCTGCGGCATCTTTCACTTGGAGGAGCGCTTGACCACAAACTTTGAGAAGCTGGAAAATGCTCCATGAACCGCTCCAGCCAGCAGAAACGATGCAGGACACAAGTTGGTAGGCGGACCGTGGGCATCCTGCGATTGTGAAGATATTTCTGTTTAGTAGATGCTCTTCTTTTTTACC
Organism: Haemaphysalis longicornis; assembly: GCA_013339765.2. Lineage (NCBI taxonomy): Eukaryota > Metazoa > Arthropoda > Arachnida > Ixodida > Ixodidae > Haemaphysalis > Haemaphysalis longicornis. The sequence continues at coordinate 152,507,834 of CM023450.1, read as the reverse complement.
ACTGTTATTTCACCTTTAACAAGCAGCTGAACTCCTTAACGTTCGCATAATAAAATGCTGCAATGCGGAACAGTTAGCAGGGTTACCTCAATTTTGCTTTTCTACGAATTAACACAATGTAAGTAATCTGCACACAACTACAATCAAACTACAATTTTCACCTACTTCACTGCTAACATCAGCGTTTGACTGCTCAAGCACAAATACAGGTTAGACATGTGAGCAATCTGCTAAACGTATCCCCACAAACTGAACAATCAGGCATCAGAAATCGGCAAGGAAGGGGGTGTGTCACGTTTAAATGGCACTTTTTTTGTTCAAAACAAAAACAACACCTGGAAGCTTGAAGCGTGAGAGGGGGTCTTTCACGCTGACAATGTCAGAACATAGCTTGCTAGTGGGCACCTGCACGATGTGCACAATGTGTTTCTTGAAAATGCGTGCGAAAGTTTGATTGATGTGTAGGACGAGAATTGCAGCACGTTTTGACACAGGCCTTGTGGACGCTTCTGCCTGCTAATGTCAATGTGGATTCTTGCTAGTCGCCCTCTTCGCTTCTTTCTGAATATAATGCTTTAGGCATTATATTCAGGACAACGACTGCATCAAAACGTGCAGCAATTACCTACGTCCCACACATCGGTGAAACTCTCGCACACGCATTTTCAAGATACGCAGTGCATACATTGTGCATGTGCCCACTAGCAAGCTGCGTTCTGACATTGTCAGCGTGAGAGACCCCCTCTCACGCTCCAAGCTCCGGGTATTGTTTATTAGATTCCATGCGCTGAATGCAAATCAGTGTACATTGGCGAACCGGGCAATCTGCACAGAAAGATTAATGCAGCACTGGAAGAAGTGAACAAGGGCCATGCAAAAACAAGTCCACTGGAGAGCACCGTGAGAGGACGGGACACGTGGTCGACTGGAACAAGACAAAATACTGACAACTGAGTGCAATCTATCTTCTCGATTACTGCTCGAGTCCCTCATCGTTCAGACGACGCCCAACATTATCAACATAATGGATGGCAATCTGCACCATATCTATGCAAACTCATTGCGCCGCGTAATGCCCAATATATAGCTTCGTTTTCCCGACACATGCTCACCGTGAACAAGCAACAAACCGTTAAATGGCTTTCTTGACTTGGTCAGTGACCTACGTTTCATCACTGCAATAATGCTTTTACCTGCCTACACCGCATTCCGTCAAACACTGGACTACACCACATGAGCCATTGCCGTTCTTAACCTGCACCAGAGTATATAACCTTTCACTACTGCTATGAGATAGACCCATAACC